>OY997270.1:625240794-626440794 GCA_963921465.1 Triticum timopheevii | reverse complement strand
GAGAGTTTTGTGTGTGTGAGAGAGAGATGGTAGTCGGGAAGGGGAGTGGAAGCACGAGAGTGTGCGGGTGTATAAACCTATCTAGAGGCTAGTCGATAAATATTTGTGAGAGAAATACGAGTCGGGGTGCAAAAGCGAGAGTTTTGTGTGAGAGAGAGATATGGTAGTCGGGAAGGGGAGTGGAAGCACGAGTGTGCGGGTGTATAAACCTATCTAGAGGCTAGTCGGTAAATGTTTGTGAGACAAATACGAGTCGGGGTGCGAAAGCTAGAGTTTTGTGTGTGTGTGAGAGAGAAGGTAGTCGGGAAGGGGAGTGGAAGAAGGAGTTGCGTGTGTGTGTCTGTGTGAGAGAGAGAGTGATGGGGGGGGGGGGGGGTTCACCAGTAGAAAAGGGGGAATTTGTCCCGGTTCATAAGGGCCTTTAGTCCTGGTTCATGAACCGGGTCTAATGGGTCGTTACTAACACCTCCCCACTTTAGTCCCGGTTCAAACACGAACTGGGACAGATGTGCCTCCACGTGGCCGGTGCCGAGCCCAGGCAGGGGGGCCTTTGGTCCCGGTTGGAGGCACCAACCAGGACCAAAAGGCCTCCACGCGTCAGCATTCCAGTGGCTGGGGTTTTTGTTTTTTTGAAGGGGGCGGGGGTTGGGGGTTTTGGGGGGTTAATTTAGGTGTTTCATATATTGTGTTAGCTAGCTAATTAATAGAGAGAAGTGTCCTCTCTTATGTTTGTGCTTGGTCGACGCTATGTACTATACATAGAGAGGCCCTCGACACGCTAGCTAGTAAGAAAATGAAGGGAACCATTAATTAGTACAGAAGTCTGTCATGCATACCGAGAGAAGTGATCGATCGACCTCTCCTTCTCCGAGAGATTGGTCGAACAACAAGTTTTCATATTATCTATCCGACGCTACTGGCTACATACATATATGTAAGATCTCTTAATTACAATCCCCTAGCAATTGAAATCAACTTGCACATGGTATTCTCCGGCTTTATTGATGACGTGGTCAAGAAAGAATCCCGCCAATTCCTCTTGAATTGCTTTCATGCGATCTGGTTCTAGGAGTTCATTCCGCATCTGCCACGTCTAATTTGAAGAAGGGGGTTAATTAATACATATATATGAATGAAACTCAACAGAAATGATGGTGTAATAAAATGAAATTGTGAATATTATTGCTTATGCACTTCATATTGTCTTTTAGATTAGCCTTGCTTGTTTTTCAAAGTCGCGTTGTGGATGAACTCGCACACGTAGTATCCACAGAAATCATTCCCTTGTTCCTGCCACAAGCACTTTACGAGAAATAGAGGTCAATCAAACTGATAATGAAGCATTATAAATGGCATTGATGAAAGTATAGCTATAGAATCAACGGGAGATGCGCGCAACTAGCTAGCCAGTAGTACTTACTTTTGGGTATGTATATCGCAGCTCCTTTGCCAGTCCCGGAGCTTCTGTGGTGAACTGTTTCCAAACCCTACAAGAGAAAGAAAATAATTATTATTACTTGAGATATCAGGAAATGAACAAAAAGTTGCCGATATGGTGTGATAATGATCAATTGAACTTACTTGTTGAGCAATTCAGTTATGTCCGCATAGGTTTCGGGATCTTTTCATCTTGAGTCTAAGACGGTTACTAGTCCCCGCTCAAGCTTAATCTCCAGAAGAACATAGTGGTACCTGCACAAGCATAGATAACTCATGAATTACATTACTATAACCTCGCTCGAGTAATAAGGGAAACTGAGTATGCACACTACAGCGACACTCACTTGCCGTTGTAAGGAAAGAGTATGGTATCTTTGTTTTGATTTTTGATCAATGATTGTAGCAAGTTGTCCTCGGCCTCTTTGGCGTGCTTTTTAACCAGAAATTCATCTATGATATTTGTGTTAATGAACCCAATATCATAAATTTCTTGTTTTTTGCACTCGACGATCTTCAATCTGCATAATATATTGAGGATAATTAATTATCAAAACATGCAATGAAAGAGCCGAGCTATATATAGAGACTTAATGACATAAATAGTACTTACCGGCAGTAGCAAAAGACCGTTAAATTATCGAGGTCCTTTTGATTGAAGAACGCGAAGAACTCCTCAAATGGAACACACAACAGATCACTTGCAACGAGGTTGTGATCCTCTTTAATGTTCAGATACAAACTATTCGTCCCCCCAGACTCTCTGCAGGTTTTCATGTACCAATTATGGAATCTTCGCATCATCGTTGTTAGAGATTTTTCATCTTTGACGAGAGGCTTCCCGTACTCGTATCTGTGTTCGTCCACCTCCATGAAATTAGGAATTTGATCGTCAAGCAGGTAATCTTGTGGATTGCCATAACCGACCACCATCCCCGGAGCATTAGCGACGATGTTGCCGCTAGACGCATTGAGCGGGGGGCATGATTGGTTTGCTTGTTTGCCGAGTTGGTCAATTTTTTTCGCAGCTGCTCGTTCTCTTGACCTTTGATGTCTGACAGTACTTCCCGACCGCTCCGCTTGGAGATATGTCTGTTCAGTAATGCGCTCATAGTTGGTTCTCGGCGAAGACTTTGCCGGTTTCCTCAGGGCATCGAGAGTGCGCTTTGCTTTCACCGGATCTACCTTCTCCTTCGGAGGTGGATGTCTCTTTGCTTTCACCCTTTCAAAGAACTCCTTCACATGGGTCCGCACGATCGTCGCGTTTTCCTCCTCGATCCTCTCGTACGGTAACTTCTCTAGAGGCTTGAGAGGTGGACCTTATCTGTATTGCCTCCCGCCTCTGGTTGTGCTGCTAGACGCCGGTGCAGACGGAGCGGCTGCGGCGTCTGTCTTCTTTTGTGCTTGCTTACGAGGCGGAGGAGAAGCACTACGACGCCCCAGAGAAGCCGGGGCGGCGGTGGGTCTCTTCCGCCCTTGCTGGCGAGGCGGAAAAGGAGGAGGCTGCTGGCTGCTTGGGAGCGCCGGTGCAGGCGGAGAAGGAGGTGGAGTGCCTCCACGCGCCGGAGAAGGAGGCAGAGTGCCGCCACGCGTGGCCTGATCATCACTCGCCGGAGGAGGAGGCGGAGTGCCCAGACTCACCGGAGGAGGAGGAGGAGGCGAAGGCGTCCAGTTCGGAAGGTTGATGAGCTCCTTCCGCCGTAGGTATGGAGTCTTCAGAGCAGAACCCAGCCTAGTCTCCCCTTCACTGGTAGGGTGGTCAAGCAGGAGGTCCTCAAATCCCTCTGTTATTTCATCCACCATCACCCTAGCATATCCTTCTGGAATCGGCCGGCAGTGGTAAGTTGCGCCAGGTCCAGTAGGATAAACAGAGCCAACAGCCGCCTTGACCTTCAAATTCATCCATCGCGTCATAATGTGGAAATTTTGAGACTCCATTATAGCATCCACGGGATAGCTGGCACGAGCCGTCAAAACATGCTCCGGCTGAAGCAACTCAGTGGAAGCCACGCTGCTTCTCCGCTGATATGGCGGGGTAGCTTCGGGGGAAGCTTCGGCAGGTCGTTTGCTGCGATCTGCTGCTTCTCGTTCCTCTTCTCGTTCCTCTAGCCCCATTACCTTTTCGTGCAGCGCCTGTAGTTGGCCCTGCTCCAATTTTTTCCTCCTCTCATGGGTTTTGTAACCCCCTGCGTCCGGAAAACCAACCTTCCACGGAATGGAGCCTGGTGTGCCTCGTGTCGGTCCAGGGTGCTCAGGATTCCCGAGGGCCATTGTGAGCTCGTCCTTCTCCCTGTTTGGAATGAACGTCCCTCGCTACGCTGCATTTATATAGTGTCAAAGGTTCTTGACTGGTATTTGTAGTTGCTTGTCCGTCCACTGACACTTCCCTGTTACAGGGTCCAAGGTTCCGCCAGCCCCGAAGAACCAAGTCCGGCAACGGTTTGGCCAGCGCATTGTCTCTGGTTCGATCCCTTTTTCAAGCAGATCATTCTCAACCTTGGACCACTTAGGCCGGGCTTTGAGGTAGTCACCTGACCCCATGCGATGGTGAAGCTTCTTCTTCGCAGCATTTTTCTTGTTTGTCTCCGACATCTTCTTACTCTTTTCCGATGTCTTGTGGGCAACAAATGCGGGCCAGTGATCTTTGACCTTCACATATTTGTCGATGAATTCTGGTGTCTTTTTATCGTCGACAAACTTGTTCAGCTCTTTCCTCCACCTCCTGAATAGGGTTGCCATCTTCTTAAGAGCACAAGACTTGATTAATTGCTCTTTAACTGGCTTCTCCGGATCCTCCTCTGGCGGTAGGGTGAAATTTGCCTTCAGCTGAGTTGAAAGATCTTCTTTCTGCATATCATTGACATAAGACACCTCGTGGTCTTCCTCCTTAGGCTTATACCATTGCTGGATGCTGATAGGGATCTTGTCCCTAACAAGAACCCCGCACTGAGCAGAAAATGCGTTCTTTGTCCGGATGGGTTCAATCGGTTCGCCGTCGGGCGCGATGTCTATGATCTCAAACCTATCATCCGAGCTCAACTTTTTCTTCGGGCCTCGTCTCCTTACCGAAGTTGTGCTCGATCCGGAGGGCTAGAAATTAAAAGGAAGAAAGACGAGAGTAATTAATATGTGTACATATACCAAAACAATGGATGCATCAATTAACTAGTCAGCACGGGCTTAACTAATATATATATACCTGGCCGGACTCGGTTCGCTCACCGGAGCAGTCAGCACGCTCTCCTTCTTGTACCTCCATTGTGTCACCGGAGCCATCATCAACATAGCCCTCTTCTTTTACCGGCATTAATGGGTCAAAGCCATCCTGAACATAGCCCTCTTCTTCACCCAGTCCTTCCTGACCATCGGTGTCGTTAAGGAATGACGCAACTTCATCACTTCCTTGCGCGATTATGTCCCCCAACATCGCTTCTGTTGCTTCGTCTCGGGAGTGCTCCATAGTTTCTGCAAATATTTACAACATGTCAATTATTATTCAAACATGTTACAGATGGATATATATATATATATATATATATATATATATATATATATATATATATATATATATTAGTGGCAAACGTCGAACTAGCTAGCTAATCACAATAAGGAATCATGTTAGTGGCCTCGATGCTGCTTATCACTACGGGAAACAGCTAATTTGCCGTCAGGGGACGTCTTTGCCGTCAGCTTTTCGTCGGGCAGACGGCAAAGAAAGGGTTTGCCGTCATCAGCAGACGGCAAAGAAAAACTGTCGGTAAAATAAACTTTGCCGTCTGCGAAAAAAACACAGATGGCAAAGAACGTACTTTGCCGTATGTAATAGAAAATGTAGACGGCAAAGATCTTTGTCATCTGCGTTTTATATTACATATGGCAAAGAACATACTTCGCCGTCCGTAATATAAAACGCAGACGGCAAAGATCTTTGCCGTCTGGAATAAAAAATGAAGACGGCAAAGAAAGAAACACAGCACGCGGATCGATCACATGGATCGATGACATGGCAGGATCTCAGCCACACATCCCCTCGTGCCCAAACACATCCCGTGCCCACGCCTCACGCGCCTCACACCCCCACGTGCAGCACTCTCTCCCTTATCCTCTCCCCCACCATGATCTCTCTCCCCCACCATGATCTCTCTCTCGTTTCTCTCCCTTATCCACACGTCATCGCCAGTCACCACCTCTCCCATCGGCCACCACCTCTCCCGCCAGCCCCGACCACTTCTCCCTTCGCCCCCGGCCTCGACCCCGTCCCCGTCGCCCCCGGCCACGGCCCTGGCGCGCCCGAAGCTCCGCCTGCGTTCGGCCACCACCTCGCCCACTGGCCATCACCCCGCCCGTCGGCCACCACTTCTCGCGCCGGGCCCGGCCACTTCCTTCGTCGCCCCTGGCCTCAGCCCCGTCGCCCTTGAAGCTGGGATCCGCCAGGACGTCGCCTGCCGTCCCCGTCACCCTTCCCCCTTCGCCACGGGCGCCTCCGGCCCCGTCGTCCCAGCCAGGCGAGCAGGGCGCAGGCGAGCAGGGCCGTGCGGCCATGCGGCGAGCATGGTCGGGTGGTGGTTCAAAGACCAGGGCATGACTACTGCGGGCCGGCGCGGGCAGGGCAACCGGTGCGGGAGGGCCCTGCAAGCGACGCGCGGGCGGTCGGTGCTAGCAGGGCTTGGGCGAGCTGGGTCGTGCCTCCGCGCGGCGAGCATGGCCGGGCGCTGGTGCAGAGGATGGCCGGGCGGTTGTGCGGTGGCGCGGCAAGGCGAGCAGGGCAAGGCGGCGGCAGTGGATCCCCGGCCAGTAGAAGGACGGCTGGCGGTCAAGTCCCTGTTCCTGAAGTGGAGAAGGACTTGATTGCTTTTATTTTTTTTACTTTCTAGGGTCCTTTGTGTAAATTTTTAGGACAACTCTATAACTTCTCTGTAACTCCACCTACAATGAATGAAAGGTAGCATGGCCGTGTCGAAACAAAATCTACGTGAGCTGAACCTGCTCTTTTTTATTTGATGTTCATGTGTCCGGGGGAGATGCTCTGCTCTGACGTTATTTAAAAAAATGCAAAACAATCTTTGCCGTCTCTACTTTAGTATAGATGACGGCAAAGAACAAGTTTTAACTGACGGCAAAGAACAGGGTTTTGCTGTCTACTATTTTTGCGACAGACGGCAAATCTGTAGTTGGCTGACGGCAAAATCTTTGCCGTCTGCCCGATGAATTGCTGACGGCAAAGAAGCCTTTGCCGCGACCCTCTTTGCCATCTATGTTTGCCGTCAGCCGGCTGACGGCAAACTCTTTGCCGTCTGTATTTCACTCTTTGCCGTCTATACTCGCCAGACGGCAAACTAGCTGATTCCTGTAGTGTCTCTAGGGTTTGGAGTCGCCTCGACACAACCCTTGAATGGTTTGGGGTGGCCTCGATGACAATGCTCTTTTAACTGGTAAATTTGGGTGGCCTCGAGAGAGTTAAATTGTCGGGTAGGGGCGCGACGCGAGGGGGTAGGAGACCAACATCGTTTTCTCTCTAGGGTTTGGGTGTCCTCGAGAGTTTTGGTCGAGCGAGAGGGTCGAGGGGGGTGCTGCCGTTGTATAAGTTATCACGGTCGAGAGGGGGTATATATATATCGACCGCCCCTCATGTCGAAGTTATCTCGAGGGGGTTATATCGACAACGACGCGACATACATATACATGGGAAAATAATGTTATCGGGGAGGGGGTATCGGTACCCCCCCCTCGTGTTGAAGTTCCTTCTTTCTCCTCTATTCCTTTCTTTCTTCTTCTCCTCTTCTTTTTCTTCTTCTCCCTCGAGAAAGGAAAATAATTAAGGAAAAGGAAGAAAAGAGGAAGAAGGAAGAAGAAGAAGAAAAAAGAAGAAAAAAAGAGGAGAAGAAGAAAGGAATAGAGGAGAAGAAGAAAAAATAGAATTTTTTTCTATTTTTTCTTCTTCTCCTCTATTCCTTTCTTCTTCTCCTCTTCTTTTTCTTCTTTTTTCCTCTTCTTATTTATTTCTCCTCTTCTTCCTCTCCTCTTCTTCTCCTTTCTTCCTCTTCTTATATTCCTTTTTCCTCCCATTCTTTTTCTTCTTCTTCTTCCTTCTTCCTTCTTCCTCTTTTCTTCCTTTTCCTTATTTTACTTTTTCCTCTACACTAACCTAATTAAAATGCACTAACCTAAAATCGATATCTGACAACAACCTAAATAAATAATTAATACATATATGAAAAAACATATATAAAAAAATGCTATGAACATTATATTCATACATACATAGCCACATCCATTCATCATATAGCTACCACATACATATATACATTAATTATATATATGAAAAAAATGCAATGAACAAAAAAATACACATTTATGTATGAAAAAAGCACTGAACACAGAACCTCGACGGCGGCGACTCACAACGGGGGCGGCCGGCGAGCGCGACGGCGGCGGCGGCGAGGGCGTCGGCGACGACCACGGCGGGCCAGGGCAGGGGCATGGCCGGCGACGACGGCGACAGTGGGGGGAGGGTCGTGGGACAGGGGCGCGACTGGGCACGCTCGGGGGCAACGGCGACGATGGGCGCGGGCGACGACGACGGCGTCGGCGGGGGCGACCGGCGGGCGGCATCGGGGCAGCGCCTGGCGGCGACGGGGCAGGGGCGACGACGGGGGCGCGCGGATGGCGTCTGGGCGGCGAGCGGACGGCGTCTGGGCGGCGGGTGGCGTCGGGGCAGCGGACGGCGTCAATCTGGGCAGCCTGGCGGCGTCGATGAGCTCGGCGTCGTTGGGCAGGCCGGGGGGCAACTAGCGATGTGTTCGTCAAATTTTCCTAAGTGCTACTTATATACCCAAGCCTTTGGTCCCGGTTCGTGAAATCAACCGGGACTAATGCACCCCCTTTAGTCCCGGTTGGTGCCACCAACCGGGACCAAAGGCCCCTGTGCTGCCCGCGTCGGGCCCAAAGTTTAGTCCAACCTCGCTAGTTGAGAGGGGCGCACAGTGGTTTATAAGCCCCACTGCCGCACCCCTCTTGAGCTCCTCTCCACCGCAGGCTTGCGGGCCTACTTGCTACTGCTTTGCCTGATGGGCCTTCTGGGCCTACTGCGGGCGTGAATCCTGGCCCATGGTAGAGTTTCTAGTCGTATTCAGGCCGTGGGGGCCCAGTAGGAGGCATTTTTTTGTTTTTTTGTTTTCTTTACTTATTGTTGCTATTTTTATTGTTTTTTCCAGTTTTTTGTCTTGTTTTCTGCATTATTTATTTTCTTTTGTTTTTTGCTTTATTTTTAATTCTTTTTGTTTTAGTTTTAGGACAATTATAAACTTTCTGTTAGTGCCATTTGTTTTCAAATTTGAAAACACTTTTTCTGTTTTTCTCTTTTCTTTCTTGCTTTATTTATTTTATTTTGTTTCTACTTACAACAACATACTTATTGTTGCTATTTTTAATTATTTTCCAGTTTTTTTTGTTTTCTACATTATTTATTTTCTTTTGTTATTTGCTTTATTTTTTAATTTTGTTTTGCTTTTAGTTTAAGAAAAATAATAAACTTTCTGTTAGTGCCATTAGTTTTCAAATTTGAAAACACTTTTTTTGTTTTTTTGTTTTCTTTCTTGCTTTATTTATTTTATTTTGTTTCTACTTACATTAAAATACTTATTGTTGCTATTTTTAATTATTACGAGCGCCAAACCATAAGACATTAAAGCATTTCAAATGAACTCTGAAAAAGTTGAAAGTTGGCATGGTATCATAAATTCACCAACATAGCATGTGCATGTACAAAACGGACAATGGAATCATACTCGTCTGTTACAAAGTTGGCATGGTATCATCATAATAGTTGCGGGAGAAAGTCTTCACTTTTTCTTCGCTTGTGTCATTTGCTTATTGTGCCGTAACCATGGATAATCTTCAATGTTTATCATGATGCTGGGGTCAGCCTTGACTTTGACGGGAGGAATTTCATGAAACTTTTCATAATCTTCAGACATGTCTGTCTTGCCCTCCACTCCCACGATGTCCCTTTTTCCCTAAAGAACTATGTGGCGCTTTGGCTCATCGTATGATGTATTCGCTTCCTTATCTTTTCTCTTTCTCGGTCAGGTAGACATGTCCTTCACATAGATAACATGTGCCACATCATTGGCTAGGACGAACGGTTCGTCAGTGTACCCAAGATTTTTCATATCCACTATTGTCATTCCGTACTCTGGGTCTACCTGTACCCTGCCTCCTGACAGATTGACCCATTTGCAATTAAGCAAAGGGACCTTAAAATCATGTCCGTAGTCAAGTTCCCATATGTCCACTATGTAACCATAATATGTGTCCTTTCCCCTCTTGGTTGTTTCATCCAAGCGGACACCGCTGTTTTGGTTGGTGCTCTTTTGATCTTGGTCAATCGTGTAAAAATGTATTCCCATTTATCTTGTATCCTTTCCAAATCAATACAGTCAAAGATGGTCCCCTGAGACGTGCTTCCAACCAACTGCTGAAAGTCCTGATGTGTTCACATGTAATCCAGTCATCGCACTGCTCCAGGTGTTTGGAGCGCAAACTGTTCTCGTGTTCATCGACATACGGGGTCACCAAGGTAGAGTTCTGTAGAACTGTGTAGTGTTCTTGAGACCAAGAATATCTGTCCCTGCATATTATTTAGTCCCGTCCAAGCGTGCCTTTTCCAGTCAGTCTCCCCTCATACCGCGATTTAGGGAGACCTATCTTCTTAAGGCCAGGAATGAAGTCAACACAAAACCCGATGACATTCTCTGTTTGATGGCCCATGGAGATGCTTCCTTCTGGCCTAGCGCGGTTACGGACATATTTTTTTAGGACTCCCATGAACCTCTCAAAGGGGTACATATTGTGTAGAAATACGGGGCCCAGAATGACAATCTCGTCAACTAGATGAACTAGGACGTGCGTCATGATATTGAAGAAGGATGGTGGGAACACCAGCTCAAAACTGACAAGACATTGCACCACATCACTCCTTAGCCTTGGTATGATTTCTGGATCGATCACCTTCTGAGAGATTGCATTGAGAAATGCACATAGCTTCACAATGGCTAATCAGACGATTTTCGGTAGAAGCCCCTTCAATGCAACCGTAAGCAGTTGCATCATAATCACGTGGCAGTCATGAGACTTTAGCTTCTGAAACTTTTTCTCTGCCATATTTATTATTACTTTTATATTCGACGAGAAGCCAGTCTGGACCTTCATACTAAGGAGGCATTCAAAGAAGATTTCCTTCTCTTCTTTGGTAAGAGCATAGCTGGCAGTACCTTCATACTACTTTGGAGGCATGCCATCTTTTTCGTGCAAACGTTGCAGGTCCTCCCGTGCCTCAGCTGTATCTTTTGTCTTCCCATACACGCCCAAGAAGCCTAGCCGGTTCACGCAAAGGTTCTTCGTCACGTGCATCACGTCGATCAAAGAGCGGACCTCTAGGTCTTTCCAGTAGGGTAGGTCCCAAAATATAGATTTCTTCTTCCACATGGGTGCGTGTCCCCCAGCGTCACTCGGAACAGCTAGTCCGCCGGGACCCTTTCCAAAGATTACGTGTAAATCATTGACCATAGCAAGTACGTGATCACCGGTACGCATGGCGGGCTTCTTCTGGTGATCTGCCTCGGCTTTGAAATGCTTGCCTTTCTTTCGACATTGATGGTTGGTCGGAAGAAATCGATGATGGCCCAGGTACACATTCTTCCTGCAGCTTCCCGGGTATATACTATCGGTGTCAAGTAAACAGTGCATGCATACGTGGTATCCCTTGTTTGTTTGTCCTGAAATGTTACTGAGAGCGGGCCAATCATTGATGGTCACGAACAGCAATGCCTTTAGGTCAAATTCCTCCTGTTTGTGCTCATCCCACGTGCGTACACCGTTTCCATTCCACAGCTGTAAAAGTTCTTCAACTAATGGCCTTAGGTACACATCAATGTCATTGCCGGGTTGCTTTGGGCCTTGGATGAGAACTGGCACCATAATGAACTTCCACTTCATGCACATCCAAGGAGGAAGGTTATACATACGTAGAGTCACGGGCCAGGTGCTGTGATTGCTGCTCTACTCCCCGAAAGGATTAATGCCATCCGCGCTTAAAGCAAACCATACGTTCCCTGGGTCACTTGCAAACTCATCCCAGTACTTTCTCTCGATTTTTCTCCACTGCGACCCATCAGTGGGTGCTCTCAACTTCCCGTCTTTCTTACGGTCCTCACTGTGCCATCGCATCAACTTGGCATGCTCTCCGTTTCTGAGACGTTTCAACCGTGGTCATTAGGGCATGCATGTATCTTCTGCACCTCCAATCCTAGAGGGCATACGACCTTCTTTGCTGTGTATGTATTGTAGGGCAATTGTTATCCTTTGGAAGCTTCTTCTTCAATATTTTCAGTAGCTTCTCAAATCCTTTGTCAGGCACAACATTCTCTGCCTTCCACTGCAGCAATTCTAGTACGGTACCGACCTTTGTGTTGCCATCTTCGCAATTGGGGTATAGCCCTTTTTTGTGGTCCTCTAACATGCGATCGAACTTCATCTTCTCCTTTTGACTTTCGCATTGCGTCCTTGCTTCGACAATGACCCGGCGGAGATCATCATCATCGGGCACATCGTCTGGTTCATCTTGATCTTCAGCAGCTTCGCCCGTTGTAGCATCATCGTGCACATCGTCTGGTTCCTCTTGATGTTCAGTAGCATCACCGTATTCAGGGGGCACATAGTTGTCATGGTACTCTTCTTCTTCGCCGTCTTCCATCATAACCCCTATTTCTCCGTGCCTCGTCCAAATATTATAGTGTGGCATGAAACCCTTGTAAAGCAGGTGGGTGTGAAGGATTTTCCGGTCAGAGTAAGACTTCATATTACCACATATAGGGCATGGACAACACATAAAACCATTCTGCTTGTCTACCTCAGCCACTTCGAGAAAATGATGCATGCCCTTAATGTACTCGGAGGTGTGTCTTGAACCGTACATCCATTGTCGGTTCAGCTGCGTGCATTATATATAATTAAGTGTGTCAAAAATCATTGCATAACATCATGAATAGATAATTAAGTGACCAAATTAATAGAAGTTCATCATCACATTAAAGCCAAAGTACATACATAGTTCTCATCTAACAACATAAAGCTCCGTAGAGCATCTAAATTAATTAAACCATACATTGAAACTATGTAAAACATTTCAATGTGAAAACAAATGCGATCATAATCGCAACCAATGGCATAATGATACCAAGCCTCGGTATGAGTGACATATTTTCTAATCTTTCTAATATTCAAGCGCATTGCATCCATCTTGATCTTGTGATCATCGACGACATCCGCAACATGCAACTCCAATATCATCTTCTCCTCCTCAATTTTTCTAATTTTTCCCTTCAAGAAATTGTTTTCTTCTTCAACTAAATTTAACCTCTCGACAATAGGGTCGGTTGGAATTTCCCGTTCAACAACCTCCTAGATAAATAAAATCTATGTCACGTTGGTCGGCATAATTGTCATAAACAATAAATGAACCAATAGTTATGAAAAGATAATATATACCACATCCGAATCATAGACAGGACGAGGGCCGACGGGGGCGGATACCAAAAGCATCGCACTATATAAAATGCACTAATAAAAGTAAGAAAATTATACAAGTACCTATATAAACATACAAGTAAGAATATTTTTTTCCTTTCAGAAAGAAGATAAGAACACGAGGCTCACCATGGTGGTGCCTGTGACGAGATCGGCGCGGGCGATCGACGGTGGTGAAGACGGGGATGGGACGTGACGGACCGCTAAACCTAGACAAATATTGAGGAAAATGGAGCTTGGAGGTCGAGCTTGGAGAGGAGAAAGCTTAAGTAGTGTGGCTCAGGCATTCCATCAAACACCTCGTGTGCATAGGAGGTGAGCTAGAGCACCACAAAGCTCTCCCCTCGCCGGCCACGAAAAACAGAGCAGTGGGAGTGCTCTGCTCGTGGGCGAGGGGTATATATAGGCAATTAATTGGTCTCGGTTCGGGGAAAGAACCGGGACTAAAGGGCAGCCTTTGGTACAGGTTCAGGCCACGAACCGGGACCAATTGTGGTGGGCCAGGAGCGAGGCACATTGGTCCCGGTTCGTCCCACCAACAGGGACCAAAAGGTCTAGAAGAACCGGGACCAATGGCCCACGTGGCCCGGCCGACACCTGGGGCTCACGAACTGGGTCAAATGCTCCAATTGGTCCTTGTTCTGGATTGAACCAGGACTAATGGGCTGACCTGGCACGGACCATTGCCCCCTTTTCTACTAGTGGTTGTCTGATCGGTAAACAAATAAATAATGTTAGTCTGGGATGGAGACGAAGATGAGACCGCAACAAATGTAGTGTCTACATGAGAGAGAGAGTAATTTTAGTGGTATGAGTCATATCTAGAGATATATAGGGTGTGTGAGAGAATCCCATAGAGAGAAAGACAAAGTGAAAGACGTGTGGAGACTGTGTGTGTGGTCGTGAAAAAGAAAGCTTAGGTACCAAGTGATACCACAGAATAGTAGAGACATGAGAGATAATGAAAACCATGTAATGTATAATGATAGGGAGAGTGTGACACTTCTCAAGGGAGACATCGAGAGACCATGTTTGCGAGGATAGGAGAAACATGAAGTGAGCGTGCGGGTGAGCTGGAGAAAAGAGAGTGATACCTACATGAAGGAGCATGCATGCGAGAGAGATGGGCGTGAAAGGAGTGAACATAAAAGGGATTCAAATATTTGAATACGAGACGATGATACATTTAATCCATACTCAAACCAAAATTGATCTATCAAAACATGCATACTCATATGAATTCACGCACATCTATGTTATTTAATATGTAGATATTACTGATTCATACATTTTAGTAGAACATAATTTGGTTAAATATTTTCGAATTCAACCTTAAGATTTTGAGATCATTGTATTTGTAAATCATATTATACATATAAAGGAGCAGAATTCTTTGTTGTGCTTTTGAAAGTATATATAAAAAAATGATGTATACAGAACGTAATTCCAATTGATAATGGATCCCGCCCGAAAAAAATAGAATACAAACGGGATTCGAATTGAGTTGGCACAATAAACGTGCACTCTGCAAAATTTGAACGAAGCGGGGAAAGTCGCAGTAACCTCCCGAAACCAAAATCTACGAGATGGAAATCACTACTGCCTATCCCTGCCACGCAAAGCCTATCTGCTGGAATTATATAGGTTTCGATAGGGGTAGGTTTGTAATTTCACCCAAACGTGGCGTAACAGCCTCTGACCCGGATTCATACACGGTGGGTGCCAAAACACAGTGTGTCCTCGGCCGAAATCAACTCCCTCCCCAATTCATATTCATACACGGTGGGAGGCAAAAACAAATTCTCATCGGCAAATATTCGGTGTATGCGAGTTTACCGTCCTATCCCCAACCGACTAATATTGTTGTGATGTAGGAAATTTGAAACGGGGGCTAAGTTTGCAAATTTCCTTGCATTTGAGACAAGCGCGCCCTGAATACATGTTTCCCCACTTCCTCTCTACCTCCTTTTTCCCCATTCGTACTCCGTGGGCGCCAAAACACCCTCTCCACCCCAGCCTCCTCCGTCCATCGATGTCCGCCACCCCATCCACCGCCGTCCTCCTCTACCATGCCGGAGCTAATACCCCGACGCCGCTGTCCACTACAAGAGGTCGACCTCTCTCATCCACGGCTTCAGATCGGGATCCTTGCATCCCGTCCTCTCGCTTCATCCCCGTTGTCGTCCACCTCGTCGGCACCGCTCCTACGACCGTCTCGTCCACCGCGCCCCGCCGCCAACGTCTACCCTCCTAGATCTGCTTCCACGCCACCGACAGCCATCGCTACTGCAGCATTGTCAAATGCTCAGCAGATGCATACACGGCGCCGCAACATAGGTGGTACTCTTTTGTATCTACTCAACTTATTTATCGCAACAAGAAAATAGATAGCCACTGCTTTACTCTGATTTCTTGTCTTGGTTGTGAAGTTGCCTTTGTCTAGTTTGCACCTTCAGATCCGCCATGGCACACTCAACACTACACTCCCAATGCTTATGGTTTTCCCCTTTTATATTCCACACTAGTTAAATCACAGTAGACTAAATTTCAAAATTGGGTCAGTCGATTTTACAGAGCTCACCGGAGTTGGCCGGTGCGAACGAAGGGGCTCGGGTGGTTGTGGGGCCTCATCGAACGAAGAAAAATCAACGCGGGTGGGGGGTGGGGGTGGCAGAGGAACACAGTCGGTGGGGGCCGGTGGTCTGGCGGGCGGCCCGTGCGGTGTTTTGTATGGGAAGAACCAGAGACGAGGAATAAGAAGGTTAGGAGATGTAGGATCTTCATCCAACCGCCTGAAATGGTCGAGAGACAGCTGGGAGTTGCGTTCTTAATGTGCTCTAGTTCATCATGTGTGGGCACTGCGCAACCAACGTTTTATTATCCAAAATCTGCTTGCTCGTCTTTACCATGTTCCTCTTCCTTTCTTCTTTAATATGTACTCTCTCCATTCCTAAATACAAGTCTTTGTATAGATTCCACCATGGACTACATATGGAGCAAAATGAGTGAATCTACACTCTAAAATGTATCTGGATACATCTGTACGTGATCCATAGTGGAAATCTCTACCAAGACCTATATTTTGGAACGGAGGGAGTATGATAGTAGTACAGTATGTTCCTTGTACTGAAGATGCGCAGGGACATTTGCAGTGTAGAGGTCTATAGGGTCGGTTGTGATGGACACTTTGAGCCTCTTTGATTCGTAGGATTTTGTAAGGATAGGAATAGGATTTGTAGTGGCCTGCCCACTTGAGTCCTATAAGAATAGCAAGGAAATGACGGGAGTTCTGTCACCTTTGAGAGTTACACTGATATTAACAGTACCGCACCTTCACTTGAAGTGAGCTGGTATCCGAAGCCTTTCTAGCCGTACCGGCAATAATAGCACATATATTCCAGCAAGTTCCACTTTGCTGATTTTACTCTGATGCTTAACGTTTTCCCGTTATATCTACACTATGATCTATGTAGCTGTCTTGTGTTGCACTAACAGTAGTCCACTCTTGAAGCTAAACACTGCAGTGACTTACAAAATTGGCACCAAGGCATTGAGTGCCATTCTGGATGCAATGAAACTCATACGCTCCCCACCTGTTGACTCTTGTTCAGAATATGATCCTAATGACTCGTGTTCAAAATTGCCACATATAGAGAGACATCATGGAATTGGATTTATTTGGGCGCTGTGATTCATCATGAGTGGGCAACGAACATTGTATGCAATGAAGCGGAACGTCAAGAATATGCTTCCTCTTCTGTTCTTTAACATGTTCCTCTTTGTTTATTCTGTACTTAGTACGTACAATATGTTCCTTGTCAGGAAGGTGCGTAGGGACATCTGCAGTCAACAGCTGATAGAGCTGGCCTGTACGTGATCAATAGGCTTTCAATTACTAGCGGCAATACAACACCATATTTTCAAGCCAGTTCCACTTTCCCGATTTATATATCGTGGCTATGGTGTACCCCTGTTATGTACACTATGATCTATCTAGTTTTTGTGTGCTCTTGTTATCATGGTTTGGCAATAAACTCTCTATACAGTGAATTATGAACTTATCATCTGCCAACTATCCTTACTTCTGGAGCCTATTTTTTTGTGTACTTGTGCCAGATTATATACATGCATGCACCATATTACAGCACACATGGGCTCTCTCATCAAAATCCAGCGATAGCACACAAGTGTTTACAGGGGCGCCCCTATATTAGAATATCATTTGCATTACAAAGATAATCTCACAACTATTTATGTTTCCATGGTTCTCATATATTATACGCAATTACAGTGAATATCAGAATTCGCGCATCAGAAGAATATTGTGGTACACTGCAATGACTTACAAAATTGGCACCAAGGCATTGAGTGCCATTCTGGATGCAATGAAACTCATACGCTCCCCACCTGTTGATTCGTGTTCAGAATATCATCCTAATGACTATTCTAACCTCGAGGAGTCAAAGGCAGATGGCCTGTCCTGTTCGCCCATCAAGGTGCCTGTTCTAATTTGGCAAGGTTTTATTGATTGCGCGTATCTTGCATATGTTGTCCTGCATTTCTTCTACTTTGTTGCACCGCCATCTTCTTCGTTTACTCATCACATATGTCGAGATGCCATGCCCATCCATTATCTATACATATTCCATCTGTCATCATACCATGTTTTTCCACTCAAATGTTGTTCTTGTGCATCAGACATAAAAAAGGAAGAGGGTGATTGCCAAACCTGAAGGAGCACCAGCAACGTCCCTGAAAAACATGGTGGTGCCGGAGAAATCAGATAGCACCCCACTTATATTGGATGTACAACCAGTGACACAAAACGTAGGACCGACTCCAGCAGACTATACCCATACATCACTGGCCACACCAGTAGCCCCACCACACAGGACCTGCACTCCAGCAAAAGGTATACCGATTTCATTTACTATAGCACCAGCCATACCGCAGAAAAATCCCACTCCAGAAAAAAGTACAGCAAGTCCACCGGCCGAAGACCTATCCCAACTGCAGAGACGGCCAATTCCTGTAGATTGGAACCCATTCCATTCATTCCCAGTTTAAAAGACAATGCTTTCAATGTTGTTAGGGACTACGTGCATAAATTCCCATCATGGGAAGATTATAGTGAAGAAAAACACCATTTTCACATCTTCCTATCCAACTTACATGTAAGTGCTATTATTCATGGTTATTATTTTCCTGTTTTCTACTGATTGAACACATCAATGATTTACATTACATTGTTGTAACTAGGCGAGGGTCAATCTGGATACTCATGACGAGCAAAGCTTGCTTGTGCTTTTCAAGGAAGCATTGCAGCAGTATCGATGTTACCTGAGGAAATCACACTTTGATGGCAAGTCTATAAACGAATTTCCGGTGAAGTCTGCTATGCTAAATTTAGAAGACATTGAATGGAAAACCTTGTTATGCACTGGTCTCATTCCCAGGATGAGGTACTGTCTATGAAATCACGTGACAATTTGAACTTCTACTTTTCCGCATGTGCCTTACGGATCTTTTTTGTAGGAAATCTGCTCAAAGAAGAATTCCGGTTTGAAAAGAACGATAGGATATCACAAATATGCTGCCCGCTGCTTTGCTCTTGTTAGTACCTGTTGTCCTTTATCACTATACTTGCATACCTACCTGGTTCATTATGTGACAACAGTATGCATGATAGCTTGCTTACCAATTGTTCGCTCCAAATTATCTGATCTGTATGAAAGGTTACATTAGTGTAGAATATATCCAATGCCAATGATTTTTTTTAGCTCTGCATTGTTCTTCTAAATACATGATGTCCTTTATCAGTGTACTTATATTGACAGGTAGTTGTTCATGTACCATCACTCTGCAGCTTATTATCCTTTGCCCTCCATTTTCTACACATCAGATATATATTTACTCTTACCATAAGGTTGGTACTAAAGAAGTTTAGATGTGCATTGCTCTTGGCTATGCCTTTTTCCTCTATCGCTGCACATACATTTATAGCTACTTAGTTATGTAGCATCACTCTTCATATTATCTTAAATATTCTCCATTTTTTCATATATTATCACATCTATATTTACTCTTAACAAAATGTAGAATAAAGGCAATGCTTATGAAGAAGATTCTGTGGTAAATTTCTTGAATTGCCCCCCCCCCCATCAGCATGGACAAGGGCTTTATAGATCCTGTCTTCACCAGTAATGTAAGTTTGTCCTTCTCAAACTTTGTTGTGTATATTTGGTTAGGCATGACTGCAACAGTTGTTTATTTTTGTTGTTTGCATCAAATTGCATGTTTAAAGTTTTTTATGTAGTTCATAAACAAAAGTTTGTCCTTCTCAATTTAAGTTTTCAGTTGTACAACCAAGTTCCTTCTTCATACCATCTAAATTAAACTATACATAGCAAGTGATCTTCTTTTGCACTGCATGTGTGCTTTTGTTCTTCATCCGTACCGGAGATGTCATATTCTGCAATGTCTTAACTATGAACAATGTTCTTCATCCAGTAGTGTGGTGAACCTACCCACTACAGCACAATGTCATATTCTGCAATGTCTTAACTATGAACAATGTCATATAATTCTACTATTATTTAAACCGTCTCTTTATTTGCCATTCTGAAATGGGATCAATTGACAGCACTGTAAGTGCATCTAGTGCCACCCCTAGTTGGTTTTGGAGTATTGACGACAAAGTTGGTTGAGGGACTAATGCGTTTGTGAGAATTGCAGGATAACGCAGGTAGTGTCCCTCATCGATTCGGTTTACCTACCGGAGATGACCCCTAAAATTGTATGAAGACATTGAAGACAATGGTGATATGAGAAGATATTCATATTGAAAACTATGACATGAGAAGACATTGCGTGAAGAGTATGGAGCGTGAAGACTGTGTGGTTTCGTTGTTTCTTTTTCTTCTTTGTTGAGTCAAAGGAACCACCGTACTGTTAAGTGGGGTCCAAGTGAACTAAGTCAGAGTGACTGAAGTGATGCTCAACTCAAATCCTATGTCTTCGAGCGAAGACAATGAGAGCAAACCTTATCCAGAGCTGGATGAGTCAGCTTTGCTTGTAGCCCAAGTAAAGTTGCCGCGTGTGTTGGAAATCTGACCGTTGGAACACTTGTCAGTTCCTTAGTGACCCAGGGTCATTTTGGACAAATCAGGTCGGGTTGCCTAGTGGCTATAAATAGCCCACCCCCTACACCATAAATTGGTGGCTGCTCAGAGTTTGTACACGGCTTTTGTCGTTTGAGAGCAACCCACCTCGAAGCATTTGAGAGAGAGAAAATCCTTGCGAGGACAAAGCCCAAACACCCAGAGCCAAAGAGTGTTAGGCATCACTGAAGTCTTTCTGTTTGTGTGACTTGAAGACTTATTACACTTGAGGACTGTGAATCCTCCAGCCGGTTAGGCGTCACGTTCTGAGCATCCAAGAGTCATTGTGGATTGCCGGTGAACAAAGTCTGTGAAGGTTTGGAAGTCTCCCTTGAAGACTTACCAGAGTGATTGGGCAAGGACTGGGTGTCCTTAGCTCAAGGGTAATAAGGTGAAGACACGGTCTTCTGAGTTAAATCTTAGCCTCCCTAACCAGACGTACAGTTGTCACAGCAACTGGAACTGGTCTAACAAATCCTGTGTCTTCAACAAGCAACTGGTTCCATCCCTTCCCAACCTTACTTTAGTTTGTCTTCGTGAAGTCATTGCCTATCTGTGTATCTGTTTGACTTCATTGCTTGACTACTACTATTGATTTGCTTCATACCATCTTCCATTCTGATCCTTACTATCTAGCTGCTATTAGACCTGTACTTTCACATCATTGCATACTTGACTATGGCTTGCTTAGGGTAGTTTATCTTCCGCTGCATTACAATTAGGTCATTTCTGTTGTTTGTCTTTGAAACTTCCATGTTTTGAAGACTTTCATAAAAATCGCCTATTCACCCCCCTCTAGTTAATAGTAGCACTTTCAATTGGTATCAGAGCAAGGTACTCCCTTGTTCTGTGTGATTCAGTTTAACCACCTGGAGTTTCAGCTATGTCGACTGCAGGGATAATCAAAGTCTCCACTGCTTGCCCCGTGTTCGATTGAACTGAATATCCCTACTGGAAGAATAAGATGCATATGCATCTTGAAGCCATTGATGTCAACCTCTGGTATGTCGCCAAGAATGGCGTTCCCAAAACTGGTGAAGGTGTCACCCTCACTGATGTCAAGAAGTTCATTCAACTGGACTCTACTGCAAAGAACATCATCTGTGGTCATCTGACCAAATGACAGTATGGCCGTGTGAGTGCTCTGGAAACGTCGAAGCTAGTCTGGGACTGGCTATCCAAGGTCAACGAAGGCGTCTCAACCCAGAGAGATCAAAGAATCAGTGTTCTTCGCAACCTCTTTAACCGCTTCAAGAGAAATGACAATGAAAATGTCCAGCTCACGTTTGATCGCCTCACTGATATCAGAAATGAACTTCAAGATCTTGGCGCAACTGAGATTACCAAGCATGAAATCATCAAGACACTGCTGAGATCACTTGACAGCTCCTTTGACACCCTTGCCCTCATGATACAAGAACGTCCTGACTTCAAGACACTCGATCCGTCTGATATATTTGAGTGGCTCAACACACATGAGTTCCAGCCATCTGAGAAAAGAGATATCTATGGCCCAAACTATGGCCGAACTCGTGCTCTGAAGGCAAAAGTTGTTTCCTCATCTGAAGAAGAATCTGACTGCAGTTCTCAAGATCCTGAAGACATTGGAAGGGAACTTGCTATGCTTATGAAGAAGTTCCAGAAATTCACAAAGAAGAAAGGCTTCAGAAAGTCTTCACGATCCAGCTCAAGGAATGATGAAGCTACCACCCATGATCACAAGAAAAGAACCTGCCACAAGTGTAAGAAACCTGGTCACTACATATCTGAGTGTCCACAGTGGGACAATGAGAAGAAGAAGAAGAAAAGCAAGGAATATGATTCCGATGAAAAGAAGAAGAAGAAATCCTGAAAGTCTTCTAAGTCTTCTTCCAAGTCTTCATCATACAAGAAGAGCTCATCTGGCAAGGCTCGTGCTTTTGTTGGCAAGGAAATAGATTCAGAGGAGAAGTCTGCTTCGGAGGAGGCGGAGGTGGAGTCTGGAGAGGAGTCTGACCCTGGCGTTGCAAGTCCGGCTCTAGCCACAGCCTATGTCGCCAAGTCCATCTTCAACACTAAAGACAATGACTTCCACACCAACGCTGAAGCTATTGACGAAGACGATCCTACTCCCACCTACTGCTTCATGGCACGTGGTGCCAAGGTAAAATCACGCGATGCTTACTTTCAAACTCCAAGTGAAGATGACTCTGATTGTGAATCCAAACCCAGCTACAAAACACTTGCTAAAATTGCAACTGAACAACAAAAGGCTATGGAACATACTCAAAAACTGTTACACAAAAGCGATGACCTGTTGGACGCTGAAATGACACGTTCACAATCCTTTGTTGATGACATAAAAAATCTTCATGCTAAGTACCAAGAACTTGAAGGTCGTCATGAATCTCTCTCAACTACTTATGAAAGGCTCTCCTATGATTATCTTCAAAGGAAACAAGAGCTTGAGAAATTGAGAGCGGCTCGTGAAGATCTTGAAAAGGTGAATGAGTCACTTCGTGCTCAACAGATCAGCTCCGCTCAGGATGGATTTGAACCACCATGTCTAAAATGCATTGAGCGTGATAATGCTACATCTGTTGCTGAATGTTCCACTGCTGCTACTGTTTCATTGTCTTCACCTACTGGTGTGGTTACTAACCCCTCTGCGGAGGATACCACTGCTGTTGCTAATGAAAATGCTATGTTGAAGACATTGCTTGAAACAGGGATGTACAAAAGTTTGAAGGGACATCAGACTCTCTGCGATGTCCTCAAAAAGCAGATTCTGAACCGAAACCCTAGGAAAGAGGGTGTTGGGTTCGAGAGGAAAATGAATGTTGATGGCTCATACTGGAAGCCTGAGCAGTACCCAAAAACCACATGGGTGGCTGCAAAGGAACCTTCAGTAGATCCATCCACCTTATATGGCTTTACCTGTGCTAATCCTATTATCACTGATGAATCCTTTGATGCGAACTATAAGTTGTTCAAAAATCAGAATGGTGAAGTGTTTGCCAGGTACATTGGTACTAACTGCAAGAATGGACCACCTACCTATGAAGAAGATCTGGGTACCTAAGAAGTACATTGAGAATCTCCCTGTGAATGTCGTCATGACACCTCCAAGGAAGAAGACAAACCCCAGATCAATAGCTTCATGTGGCCCAAAGGCTTCATACAGATACATGACTCACATGAGTCACCCTAACGCCAATGTTTTGGAGGGAAATCATGCTCAAACTTATGAATATGAGTGTGTATCTTCGAACCACTATGTTCATAGGACTAAGAACTTTTTAGCTTATTCATATGAGTATCATTCATCTCCTGCAAGGCTATTTGCTAGGGCTTCAAATCCAAAATTCTCAGATGCTGCACTAAGACTCATTGCTTCTAAGCCACCACTGAAGATGTGGGTGGCAAAGAAGAACTAACTCTCTTTTGCAGAAAACAGTCTCCAGCCAGCAATCAATGGCATCCGATACTATTGCTGGGGACCTAAAACTCAATTAGGACGCACGATAAAATGTCATTCTATATACTTCACATCTGAATCTCTTATCACTCATACTATGTCCTAACCTTGATATAAGCTGCGACTGTCCCTATATGTGTCAAATGCTTATGCTTCACAACACTCTTGTGAAGCCAATCCTCCTAACTGCACTATAGGGTACATCACCAAAAGCTTCAGAATGGATTATGGACAGTGGATGCACAAATCATATGACTGGTGATCGAAGTCTTCTCATGGACTCAACCTTACGTCCATCCGACAAGAGTCACATTACATTTGTTGACACTGGTAAAATCAAGGTATTGGGTCTAGGTAGAGTTGCAATCTCAAAGGATCAACACATGGATAAAGTGATGCTTGTTGAATCCCTTGGTTTCAACTTAATGTCTGTCTCAATGCTTTGTGACTTGACCATGATTGTGATATTTGGCAAATATCGTTGCCTTGTACTAATGGAATCTGACAAGTCTCTAGTCTTTGAAGGGTATCAAAAAGATGATCTATACATGGTAGATTTCTCAGCAGGTCCACAGCTTGCCGTATGTCCTCTCACAAAAGCTTCAGAATGCTGGCTCTGGCATCGAAGGCTAGGACATGCTGGGATGAGGAACTTACACTCACTCATCAAGAAGAAGCATGTTATTGGCATCGAGGATGTCAAGTTCAAGAAGGATCATCTGTGTGGTGCCTGTGAAGCTGGAAAGATGACAAGGGCAAAGCATCCCTCGAAGACAATCATGACAGCATCAATGCACCTGGTCCACTCACTCGATCAAGAGCAACACAGCTACAAACTTCTGTGGGCACTTTTCATTTGTGTCAATATCAGAACCCAAGAAAGTTGCTGAAGCTTTTATGGAACCTGAATGGATTCAAGCCATGCAAGATGAGCTTTAACAGTTCAAACTGAATAATGTCTAGGAACTCGTCAAGCGACCTGACCCTCGCAAGCATAGCATTATTGGAACAAAGTGGATATATCGAAACAAGCAAGATGAGCATGGTCAAGTCGTTAGAAACAAATCACGTCTTGTGGCTCAAGGATATACTCAAGTAGAAGGAATTGACTTCGATGAAACATTTGCTCCTGTTGCTAGACTTGAAGCTATTCACATACTGCTAGCCTACCCTAATCATCACAACATCTTGCTATATCAAATGGATGTAAAGAGTGCATTTCTCAATGGCAAGATTGAAGAAGTATATGTCGCACAACCACCTGGCTTTGAAGATCCAAAACATCCTGATATGGTGTACAAGCTAAACAAAGCACTGTATGGCCTCAAACAAGCTCCTCGTGCCTGGTATGATACAATCAAAGACTTCCTGAAGAGCAAAGGCTTCAAACCTGGATCCCTTGATCCCACACTCTTCACAAAGACATATGATGGTGAACTGTTTGTGTGCCAAATATATGTGGATGACATAATCTTCGGCTGCACCAACTAGAAATATAGTGATGAGTTTGGGTACATGATGCAAGAGCAATATCTAATGTCCATGATGGGTGAGCTGAAGTTCTTCCTTGGTCTTAAAATTCGTCAACAAAGAAATGGCATCTTCATATCTCAAGAAAAATACCTCAAAGATTGTCTGAAGAAGTTTGGAATGTAAGACTGCAAAGGCTACTCGACGCCAATGCCAGCCAAACACCATCTTGGTCCCGCCGACAATGGTAAAGAGTTCGATCAAAAGGTATACCGCTCCATGATTGGTTCTTTGCTTTATTTATGTGCATCTAGGCCAGATATTATTCTTAGTGTTTGCATGTGTGCTCGATTCCAAGCGGCACCAAAGGAATCGCATCACTTAGCTGTGAAGCGAATTCTTCGATATTTGGCTTACACCCCAACACTCGGATTATGGTATCCCAAGGGCTCAAAATTTGATTTGGTTGGATTCTCGGATGCTGATTATGCTAGTGACAAGGTGGATCGCAAGTCTATATCAGGCAAATGTCATTTTCTTGGTCGATCACTTGTTTGTTGGTCTTCAAAGAAGCAGAACTGTGTATCACTCTCAACTGCTGAATCTGAATACATTGCTGCTGGATCCTGTTGTGCTCAGCTTCTATGGATGAAGCAAACTCTCAAGGATTATAGCATCAACCTGAAACAAGTACCTCTCTTCTGTGACAATGAAAGTGCCATCAAAATAGCCAACAATCCAGTCCACCACTCGAAGACAAAGCACATTGAAATACATCATCACTTTCTCAGAGATCATGTTATGAAGAAAGATATCGATATAATCACGTCAACACTGAAGAGCAACTGGCAGATATCTTCACGAAGCCCTTGGATGAGAAAAGGTTTTGCAAGTTACGGTGTGAGCTAAATATCTTCGAATCCTCTAATGTCCTGTGATCAGGCACACATCCTAATACTTATGCATGTTGATGACTTAGATGTGCAACACACAAAGTAATGTATATCTTCTATCAATGAAGATTTACACTCTGAGTGTGAATACATTAACATGGAATTTGACTTCGGAGCGCCACGATAATTGTGCGTCGTGTCTGGGTCTAATACTTCTTATACGGTGGGTAACGCCACCACCAAATTTCTCTGTTTGAAGTGTTCCACTCATGGCGTTATATTGCAATGACTTCGCATTTGGTTTGTCTTCAGTTTCAATTTATCTTCATAATTTTCTACACTATGTTGATTTGATTGGTTTCTGATATATATATACTAGTGTTCTGTCCTCTGCAGCATTCACTTATAGCTATGTCTTCAAGATTGAATCTTTTGAACTAAGTGAATGTGATCGGACCCTAACCTCTCTATGCTTCCTATCTCAAACTCTATCTGTCCAAATCATATGCATTCTATTGAAACTGTCGAATGTCTTCTCTGCGTCCTAGTCAGCAGAAGGCAAAGAGACAAACATTAAATCTGTTTTAAATGACTTACCTTTATTGTTGCAATCCGGAGAAGCCGGAACAACTCTCCCACATGCCTGGCGGGCGTGGGAACGTGGGACAACTCTGAGTATGTTGCATGCTTGCCACGTGCCCCTCAGATGTGAACCGCCAGGGGCACCAGCGTAATTGCGCTGTGTCTCTCACCTACTTATAAATACTTGTCCCCTACGGTAAAGAAATCTTTCTTCCACCTCTCCACCTCCGTCAAAACCCTAGCGCCACCGCTAGCTCGCGATGACACCGGCGACGAAGCGCTTAGCTGCCGCGACTTCTCCGTTGCCGTCCTCACGCTGGCCGCGGACATCGTCCTCTCCGCCGTCGCCGTAGGTGTCCTCCGTCGCCAAGTTTGGTCACGGTGGGCTGAACTGCTCGGTCTCCTATTCATCCCATCTAGGAGTTCTTCGTGCCGTAATTATAACTCTATTTTTACCACCTTTTTGATCTTCAAGATTCATCCTGTTTACCGAAAGTGGTTTCTGCCTATTCAATGTTAGATCTATTCTGTCTGCATCTCATACTGCCTAGTCAATTCACTTAGATTTCCTGTTTAGTTTGATTCCTCACTTGTACTTATTCACGGATTGGTTCAAATCTGGAACCAAGTCACCTATATAAGTGAATGTCTTTGCATCATGAGGTCAATGTCTTCAAATTGATTTATCTTCAAAATCTTCTGAGAATGCATATAACCTCTTCCCCTTCCCTCGCATTTCGAATGCTATCACAGGTACATGTCCGTGGGAGAATCCCTTGGTTCTCATAGTCTGCATTCGTTTGCAGAATACTTACAACATCATATAAATTCTCCTGAAGCCAGTTCCTGCTTGACCAGCAAACATAAGTCTCTGAAGCCTTTGTATTGAAGCCATTCAGCTTGAAAGTCATGGCTGCAGAAAAATCAGCAAGGAAGGGTGGCAGATAGCGCAGAGAAGGAACATCTAAAGATCTGCCTGATGACTTAGCAGAACTATAGAAGACAGATCCCGAAGAGAATTATCATCAGAGAAAGAGGCGAATCCAATGGATTCGACGCTATTGGGCTGAGAAATGGTTCAAGTACAAGTTTGTGACGAAGGAATATGCAGAGAAGAATGCCATCAAGAGACCTTGGGGTGATATCCTCTATCGAGGCCTTCAACCCAAGAACACAGCTGAAGCCATTGCTCAAGGCTTCTATCCTTGCATGGTCCGTGGACCACAGCCTGAGAACGCAGATCCCACCTCACTACTCTGGTGTCGTGACGACTCTCTCTTCAAGCGCAACTACTAGTTTGCTGTGGCTTCGGCCAAGAAGAACAAGATGTCCTTGGGTTTGGACTTCAACCCAGGTCCCTCTGCTCCCCGTGTTGACGGCTCCCGTGATGCTGATCCCAATGTGATCGGCCCCTTCTCCAACCTTGACGGCCTCATCACCTACATCCTGTCCAAGGTGCCAGAGTAGATCATTCTGACAATGATGCTGACTCCGATGAAGTCCCTGCTCCTCGTCCAAAGCCACAAAAGCAAAAGAAGCCATAGGCTTCAAGATCAGCTGCACCTCCGTAGACTTCTCTTGCGAAGCCACTGGCCACTGCACCTCTTGAAGCCAGTGTGCAGTCTGAAGATCAATCCCGTGTCTCCAAGAGAACGGAGAAGAAAAAGCAACTTGTCAGACCATATGATCAAAGAGCCTTGACTCCTGCCGCCATTCTGCGCGAAGAACCTATTGATCTGTCAAGTGATGAAGATCTTGCTGATGATGCCCTTGAGCAGCCGATAAAGAGCAAGGAATAAGTAGAAATCTTCAACAACTTGCCTCTCTTTGATGTGGCCATCATCCACAATTTCATTGATGAGTGGTTCGACACCCCCAATGTCAGCTTTGAAGATTTACAGCTTCCCATTGGCCTCAGTGTCTCCTTCAATGGCGCCATTGCTTCTGAGCTAGCTCTCGCTCAGCGCATCGTTGAGCTCAAGAACAAGATTGATTATGAGAAGGATCAATTCAAGAAGCATGTGGCCAAGCTAAGTGTTCAAGACGTCCGAAACTTCAAAGTCATGCTACATGAGCTTAAAGAAGCTTTTCGGAAGAAGCATGAAGAAGCTCAGGGCTCTCGAGAGCGCATGAAGATTTTGGTTGATAAGTGTGTGCTCGCCTACAATGAGGCTGAGAAGCGCAAGTCACTTGGCCGTCCTGGCATTGACCCCAGGATGGCTGCAAAGAAGAAGAAGCTTCCTGCTGATCAGCCTGAACCTTCAAGCCAAGAAGCCCCTCGCATTATCTTCCCAAGCAGCATGACTGGCTCGAAGCCAAAGGTCACCACAACCGCTTCAGAACAGAAGAAGACGAGGGCTTCCGAGGCTGAAGCCAGGAAGAGAAACAACACTGAAGCCTCTGATGTCGCTCCCTCCAAGAAGAAGCGCAAGACCAAGAAGACTAGGGCTACTTCCACAGAGCCCTTAGTCGTTCAACCCATTTTAGTGGTTCGCCCAGCGTCAAAACAACAAGAACGAAGGATGATAGTCCATGAGCTTGCTCCCACAGAGGCTCATGAAGCTGAAGATATTCCAGCAGCTGAACCCACCGCTGCTGAAGACATTGGTCATGATGACAATGTAGCTGATGCTGAAGTTCTTCCTCAGATCGAACATGACGTGGTATCATCGCCTGTTCATACGAACAACGAACTCATCAGCATTGGTCGTCCTTTGACGCCAATTGCTCAGGATGCATCGTGGGCTGATCACCCACAACTACAAGACTCCCCCAGTACTCCCCAACAACAACAACAAGCTACACCCCCCGTGCAAGAAGAGGATGAAGACTTTCAGGCCCAGCCAACTCCATCTCCTAAGGCGTTGCCAGCATTTTGTAGGCTTCGCAAAGGACAAAGGCCTCAAGTCCCTCTGTCAAGCGTTCTAGAAGGAGAAGTGCAATGTTCACCTGTTGCACGTCAAGTATTTTCTAAACCTGCTCCAACTGTGAATGTCTCCGAGTCTAAAGCACATGCTGCTGAAGACATTCCGGCTGCATCAGCCGAAGAAAATCAAGAAGAAGTTGTAACATCCCAAATTTTCAATTTGGAATGTTATACATTAGATCATTATGCATTACATATTTTCTTGCATTTGTCGATCCTAGAAATTTCACGCAACTCAAGGACCCTCGGAGAGAGTTGGAGATTTCAAAATTTTCATATTTGAGTTCTCTCAAATTATGAAAAGAGGATCATTTGATTTTATTTATTTCATCTTCAAATAATCTTTTCCAATATCAAATAAGAGAGGGAATAATATGACTTTCCCAAAATTTAGGAAAAATGAAGATTTAATACATAAATCAAATTTTGAATTTTCTCGGAGTTTATTTGCCTTAGGGAAAAATTTGTGTTCTCAAAAATTGCATTTTAGGCCCCGAGTAAAAGTTCATTTTGTTCGACTCATTTTTAGGAGTCGGGGAAAATTTACTTTATAATTTTTGGAGTTCGTTTAGATTTTATTTTATTCATTTTTCTGCGCACGTTATTTATATAAAAAAAATACGCAGCGCTCGACTGGGCCAAGGGCCCAGCCGAGCCGGCCCACCGCCCCGCCCTCCCGCGCGCGGGCGCGCAGCGCCGCCGCCGCCGCCAGCCGAGTCCGGCTCGGACTCACCGCCACGGCCGCCGCCTTTGCTTGCCCCCTCCCCCAAGAAACACCCCCCCTCCTATATATACCCCAGCACCCCCCCTCTCCTCCCCAAGCCGCTGCACCCTGCAGCAGCAACAGCAGCGCAGCCCAGCAGCCGCCGCCGCCGCGTCGCCGTCGCCCCGCCGCCTAGCCGCCGCCCTGCCGGAGCCCCACCTCGTCGAGGTAGCCGCGCCGCGCCACCCTCTCCTCGGTTCGGTTTTTTTTTATAAAAACTGTTCCGGTTTTCTTTTTTGTCATTTCGGTTTTTTTTTTCGAAACCCTAGATCGGTTTTATTTCCGGTTTTGTTGTTTAGCGAGCGTTCGCTGGACCGCTCGTCTTAATGAACGTGATCACCGGTTATTCCCGGTTAACGAACGTCCATTCGTTTAACCGTTCGTCATTTTCTTTTTAGTCGGATTTATTCCGCGATTTTTTGATCGCGATTTCAGATCCGATCTTCGTTCTAGTTTATCTTCTCGCTCGTTTATCGGAATCAGGTGATTCAAGTGCCTGGAGTTTCGTTTCGAAACTGCCGTTCTGACTAATCAACTTAAACAAAGTTTTTCTACTGTAAAATTGGACCTAGTTTCAATTTTCTAGAACCGAGCTGTTTTCTTTCGCCATTTGACTTTCGTTGCTTTATTTTGATTTGATTCTTTTTGGCAACCAAGGTTCTTAAGTTGAACTCTCTGGTTAGATCTTTTATTCGAGATTTACCTGTGCATTAGATGAGTACTTATTGTATGCTTGTTGTTTGTCTGCGATAGATCACCCGGAGTGCGCTGCTTGTTACTTCGAATCTCTAGGTTTCGCGGATCATCAGCAAGGCAAGTAACACTTGATCATACCTTTTTCTACTACCCAGTTTTTATGCATTAGATCAATCCTCAAACATTGCATGATTAGGGTCTAATTAAATTGTGGGATGGGAAGTAGATGAGGTAGTACCTATTACCTGTTTTACTTATGAAACCTTTGGGAGTTACTTCTACGTTTTCTTATTATGCCATGCTATGCTAGTAGACGTGGATTGGGTGAGTGATATCCAAGACAGATGTGAGATTGTTAATTAATGGTTTATCTAAGGTGGCAACTTAAATACACATCTAGGTGGATTGAGGCACCTGGGGTTTCCAGGACTTGCCTGTTTTTCTTTTGGACCGCTACCCAGGCTCAAAGGGATCATAAGATATTACATGCTAGTAACTTCCGTGTGCAGCCACAAGCCATTATTGGATCTGGCATAGTTGACTAAGTCATGCGAACTCTTATAGTGGTAGACTAGCAGATGTAGGGGATGTAGGTGTACTGGTCTACCCATCGTAAGGTGCTAGCGCTTCTGAAGGACTATGTCTCGGTCATCCGTTTCTCAAACACCATGTAGTGCGAGAAACCAAACGGAGGCGATCGAGTCTTGTGGGGAAAAGTGCGCAAACCTCTGCAGAGTGTACAAACTAATCATGATTAGCCGTGTCCCCGGTTATGGACATCTTGAGTATCTAGGACTTGAATATCATGTGAATCTCAACATGTTACTCTAATTTAATATTGTTGGGTTTGTTAATGATTATTTTTAATTGGGATTGAGGATGCTGTCAACCATTCTCAATGTTTAACAACCACCATGATAGTTAAATAAATTTATTCCTTGCAGTAGGGAAAAATTGGCTTTATGCAAAAACTGTAACCATAGAGCTTTTCCACCAGCCAAATATGCATGTAGTATAGGCTTATCATTCATTATTCTCTATGTGTTACATTGCCAGCATATTCCATGTGCTGACCCGTTTTCGGGCTGCAACTTTCATGTTGCAGACTTTTCAGACGACGAGTAAGGTGCTTTTAGGTCGTGGTTCTATACTAAGCTATGCCGTTGGAGTTGATGGACTCACTTATCTTCCAAGTCTTCCGCTGTTATCGTTACTAGATGGCCTTAAGCCATATTTATTGTAATAAGTTCTCTTTTGGGACATCGATGTAATAAGTGTGTGATTGCTACTCTGTTATAAATCCTTCAAAGTACTGTGTGGTGTCAGCATTAATGATCCAGGGATGACACCTGAGCACAGAGACTTGACCATCTGAGGTCGGGTCGCTACAGAGATGGTATCAGAGCACACGCTGACTGTAGGACACGACCACTAAGTTAAAGCCATAGATCACTATTCTCTTCTCATTTTCTAACTCCTCATCTTTTCTACTCTTTTAGGATGACGAACGCAAAGATCAAGTACGCTCAACCAGATGAAGGCACACCTTTTGGATTCCACTTGAAGGAAGTCGCCAAGTACCTGAACATTGGACTACCAAGTTTCACCGGGACTTTCAATGCCACTCTGCCTGAAGAGGAGCGCTGGAAGATTCAAGCTCACGTTCCGGGAAGGACATTCGCCCCAATCACCAAGCCCATAGATAGTGTTTTCAGTGCACCAACCTGGAGTCTGGGAAAGAGCATGGCAGCTCATATCACCATGGGACGCATTGGGGAAGTTTATCAAGAAGACCTCAAGGACACTATCTACCAGATTTGCGGACGCCAGGATGAACAATGGGAGATAGTCAGCACCAAGAAGGATAGATCCATTGCAGCTTTCATCCAGGAGTTAAACCAGCACATTCGACGCCAGGAGAACCAGATGTGCAATGATATGATAGAGTTGAAGCATGCGAAGGGAAGGATCATCGAACTTGAAGGAGACCTGAAGTCTACACGCAAGGACTACATGGACAAGATCGTAGCTGTAGTAAGGCACAATAGTGATCTTAAGTATGAGATTGAAGAACTCAAGAAGAAATTAGTGCTCAAGAATGAAGGCAAGCACGTCGACTGTCCGAGCAACTACATCATCATCGACAACACCGATTCGGATCCAAGTGAACCCGACTTTGAAGACGAAGCTGGAGCAGACATCATGGAGTCTTCCACCGGTTCAAATTAATAGATGACCCCCACATATTAGTAGTATTCCCTCCATGTAAACATTATAGTTCAAGCACTTTTGCGATAGTTAGACTGTTGTATGCCCTTTGTTTGAAATGAATGAAGTGAATTTTGTGTGCATTTGTCTCATGAGCATTTGGGTAGTGTTTTCTCCTTAGACCTCACTCTATTCTTAATTTCTCGTCTTTTCTAAACCCTTCAGATGCCTCCGAGACGCGACCCCGAGTTTGTTTTTCCGATAGAGATCACACAGTTGATTCAGCAGCAGAATTCCTTGATTCAAACATTGGTACAGAACCAAGGCAACAACAACAACAACCCACCACCACCACCACCTGCGGATCACTTGACTCGTTTCCTTAGGCTGAATCCGCCGGTGTATTCCAGTAGCACCGAGCCGATTGTAGCAGATGATTGGCTCCGCGAGATAGGAAGGGAGTTGACCACTGCAGGATGTACAGATGGTGAGAAGGTGAAGTTTGCTGCACATCAGCTTGACGGACCCGCAGCAGCATGGTGGGAGAATTTCACAGCCACTTACCCTGTAGACACTATCACATGGGATCAGTTTCAGCAAGCTTTCCGCACTGCCCATGTTTCAGCAGGAGCTATGTCCATGAAGAAGCATGAGTTTCGCAACTTACGCCAAGGAGGAAGGACTGTTGACCAGTATGTGGATGATTTTAGTAAGTTAGCACGTTATGCCCCAGATGACGTTGCTACAGACGCAACTAAGCAGGAGAAGTTTCTGGAAGGACTGAATGATGAGTTAAGCATGTAGTTGATGGTAGCAAGTTTCAATAACTACCAGGAGTTGGTAGACCGCGCCATCATGATTGAAGGGAAGCAACGGCATATTGAGAATCGCAAGAGGAAGTATGGGCAGGGGAAGTATAACTCTGGAGCCCAGCAAAAGCCCCGCTATACCCCTAAACAGGGAGTTCAGTTTTAGCATACCCATGGAGGAGGTAGTTCACACAATCATAATGGCCACAAGAATGGTAATGGGAATGGAGGAAGCAACGACCAGAACCGGACCACCCCATCAACCCCAGCCAAGAAAGACCTGAGCCATGTCACCTGTTACAAGTGTTCCAAGACCAGACATTATGCAAATGAATGTCCCGAAGGCCAAGGTGGCAACGGAAGCTCTGGAAAGAAGCCAAACCCTTTCAACAGGGGACAGGTGAACCACATTGATGTGGAGGAGGTTGAAGCTCAGCCCGATGCAGTAATCGGTACTCCCTCTTTCCATCTATATAGGGCCTAATGCGTTTTTCGAGGCTAACTTTGACCAAATATTAGAGCAATAATATATGACATGCAACTTACACAAAGCACACCGTTAAATTCGTATGTGAAAAGAGCTTTCAATGATATAATTTTCACATTGTGCATGTCATGTACTATTAATCTTGTCAATAGTCAAAGGCGGTCTTAAAAAACACATTAGGCCTTATATAGATGGAAGGAGGGAGTAAGTTTTTGGTTAAATCATTTACTGCACTTGTTCTTTTCGATACTAGTGCATCGCATTCATACATATCAAGGGGATTTGTAGAAAAGTATAGTCTTCCTACTCAGATTCTTAAAACCCCTATGCTAGTAAGTTCACCAGGAGCAGACTACATGGCCAGACAAGGATGTTTTCAAGTGCCATTGAGTATAGGAAGGCATGTATTCCCGACGGATTTGATCATTCTGGAATCCCAAGGATTGGATGTGATTCTCGGTATGGATTGGCTGTCGATCTATGGAGGAAACATCGATTGCGGAAGTAGGACGATTTTGCTCACAACGCCAGAAGGAAGAAGGATTAGGTATGTATCACGACATGGACCAAATAGGAATCAAGTAAATTCCTTATCAGGAGTTGTGCAGGAAGAGGTACCAGTGGTGAAGGAGTACCCTGATGTATTTCCTGAGGAATTGCCAGGAATGCCACCGGATAGAGACATTGAGTTTTTGATTGAGCTTTTGCCAGGTACAGGCCCAATATCGAAGCGACCATACAGGATGCCCGCACAGGATTTGGCAGAAATCAAGAAGCAGATTAAGGAGCTATTTGATAAAGGGTATATACGCCCAAGTTCTTCGCCTTGGGGATCACCCGTACTTTTAGTGGAGAAGAAGGATGGATCGTTAAGGATTGTTGTTGATTATCATGGATTGAATGAAGTAACAATCAAGAACAAGTACCCACTACCAATGATAAATGATCTGTTTGATCGTTTGCAAGGAGCTAAAGTGTTTTCCAAGATCGATTTGCGATCAGGGTACCATCAGTTGAAGATTCGAGAGCAGGACATACCTAAGACAACGTTCACCACAAGATATGGATTGTATGAGTATACCGTTATTACATTTAGACTGACTAACGCACCTGCCTATTTTATGAACCTGATGAACAAAGTGTTTATGGAGTTTTTGGATAAGTTCGTCGTGGTGTTCATTGATGATATATTGGTCTACTCGAAGAATGAAGAGGAACATAAGGAACATTTGCGATTGGTTTTGGAGAAAACTAAGGGAACATCAGTTATATGCCAAGTTCAGCAAATGTGAGTTTTGGCTAAAGGAAGTTGGATTTCTTGGACATGTTATATCCGGAGAAGGGATAGCAGTTGACCCTAAAAAGGTTGAGACTGTAACCAAATGGGAAGTACCAATGACAGTTGGGGAGATCTGGAGTTTTCTTGGACTCGCAGGATACTACTGGAGATTCATTGAGAATTTCTCAAAGATTGCAAAGCCTATGACGGAGTTGCTGAAAAAGGATACCAAGTTCATATGGGCTGAGGATTGTGAGGCAAGTTTTCAGGAGTTGAAGAAAAGATTGGTTACCTCACCAGTGTTAATTTTACCGGATCAGACCAAGGATTATGAGGTGTATTGTGACGCTTCACGTCGAGGACTTGGAGCAGTGCTTATGCAGGAAGGAAGAGTTGTTTCGTATGCTTCACGACAACTGAAACCTCATGAATTAAATTATGCCACACATGATTTGGAGTTAGCAGCCGTAGTGCATGCCTTGAAGACATGGAGACATTTCCTCATTGGAAATCATTGTGAGGTGTACACGGATCACAAGAGTTTGAAGTACATTTTCACGCACAAGGAGTTAAACCTTAGACAAAGGAGATGGTTGGAACTCATCAAGGATTATGATATGAGATTGCATTATCATCCCAGAAAGGCTGATGTAGTAGCTGACGCATTGAGTCGCAAGAGCCATGTCAATACGTTATTGACTGGAGAAATACCAAAGGAGTTATCAGAAGATCTTCGTGAGCTATGTTTGGAAATAGTTCCGAGAGGCTATGTAGCAGCATTGGAGATTCAGTCTACCTTGATGGATAAAATCAGAGAAGCTCAGAAAAATGACAAAGAGATCACGGATATAAAGAAGAAAATGAGCGAAGGAAAAGCAAAGGGATTTCGTGAGGATGAGGACGATACCCTATGGTTTGAGGACCGCGTTTATGTGCCAAATGACCCGGAGATCAGGAAGTTGATTCTGCAAGAGGCACATGATTCACCCTATTCGATTCACCCAGGAAATACCAAGATGTATTTGGATTTGAAGGAAACGTTCTGGTGGACCGGAATGAAGAAGGATATTGCAGAGTATGTAGCAGTTTGTGATGTATGTCAGAGAGTGAAGGCAGAACATCAGAAGCCAGCAGGATTGTTGCAACCATTGCCGATACCCGAATGGAAGTGGGATAAACTAGGCATGGATTTCATCACAGGTTTGCCAAAGACTCGTTCAGGCTATGAATCGATTTGGGTTATAGTCGACCGCTTGATGAAGGTAGCTCATTTCATTCCAGTTAAGACTACCTATAGCAGTGCTAAGTTGGCAAAGATATACATGACCAGAATTGTGTGTTTGCATGGAGTTCCGAGGAGTATCGTATCAGATAGAGGAACCCAATTTACCTCAAAGTTTTGGAATCAGTTGCATGAAACTTTGGGAACCAGGCTAGAATTCAGTACAGCTTTTCACCCACAGACAGATGGACAGACTGAGAGACTCAATTAGATTTTGGAGGATATGCTGAGAGCTTGTGCACTAGATTATGGATCTAGTTGGGACGATAACTTGCCGTATGCAGAGTTTTCCTATAACAACAGTTACCAAACTGAGGATGAAGCCACCTGGGAGAGAGAAGAAGATTTGCTCAAGGACCACCCTCACCTATTTTCTAGCCAACCCGAATCTCGAGGGCGAGATTCATCTTAAGGGGGGTAGGTTTGTAACATCCCAAATTTTCAATTTGGAATGTTATACATTAGATCATCATGCATTACATATTTTCTTGCATTTGTCGATCCTATAAATTTCACGCAACTCAAGGACCCTCGGAGAGAGTTGGAGATTTCGAAATTTTCATATTTGAGTTCTCTCGAATTATGAAAAGAGGATCATTTGATTTTATTTATTTCATCTTCAAATAATTTTTTCCAATATCACATAAGAGAGGGAATAATATGACTTTCCCAAAATTTAGGAAAAATGAAGATTTAATAAATAAATCAAATTTTGGATTTTTTCGGAGTTTATTTGCCTTAGGGAAAAATGCGTGTTTTCAAAAATTGCATTTTAGGCCCCGAGTAAAAGTTCATTTTGTTCGACTCATTTTTAGGAGTCGGGGAAAATTTACTTTATAATTTTTGGAGTTCGTTTAGATTTTATTTTATTCGTTTTTATGCGTGCGTGAAAGTGCAACTAATCCCCGGGTGGTTTTGGTAATTAATAACAACATATATATCATTGAACTAATAGTTACTTGAGAATCATTTCAGAGAGTTCAGTGATATGGGTATGGCAAGGACTGAAGAAGTGGACCCCCCAAAATGCTAAGGCAAGCATTGGCAAAAGCTCAAGACTCCATTTTTGGTTTAGTGATCCAAGATCACATTGAGTCCATAGGAAAAGCCAATACTATTAAAAGGGGATGAGGTTATGATGATGATCTGGTTGCTCAAGTGCTTAGTGATACATCTCCTAAACTATCAGCAATTTTCACTGCCATATACACTCATAAGTAGTCTCGGTCCCACCGATATTCAAACTCAGTCACACCGAGATGAACCACCTTAGCCATAAGCCAAACCCAAGAAAACTCGGATTTTCCGATTCTGAACTCGGTCTCACCGAAACATGAGTTGCCAAGCTTCTGTAACCTTCTGTCATCAAATCGGTGTCACCGAGATGATGAAGTCGGTCCCACCGAAACTGGCATGCTCTTGTCATTGCACGAATCGGACTAACCGAGATTGTATTTTCGGTCCCACCGAAAATCCCAACGTTCACATTATTTGAACTATCGGTCTCACCGAGTTGTCCACTTCGGTCCCACCGAGATTGCTCAAATGTGTGTAACGGTTGGATTTTGTGTGGAGGCTATTTATACCCCTCCACCCCCTCTTCATTCGTGGAGAGAGCCATCAGAAAGAACTCCCACTCCTACCTTACATTTCTGAGAAGAGAACTACCTACCCTTGTGTTGAGATCAAGTTGCTCCACTCCCACCATATGAAGCTTGATCTCTAGCCTTCCCAAGTTTCTTTCCACTCAATCCTTTCTTCCACCACAGCCAAATCAGTGAGGAGAGTTGAGTGTTGGGGAGATTATCATTTGAAGCACAAGAGCAAGGAGTTCATCATCATCTACAACATCTATTACCTTTTGGAGGGTGGTGCCTCCTAGATTGGTTAGGTGTCGCTTGGGAGCCTCCGTCATCGAGATGTGGAGTTGAACCAAGAAGTTTGTAAGGGCAAGGAGATCGCCTACTTCGTGAAGGTCTACCCTGAGTAAGGCAAGCCCTCCGTGGGCGTAGGCCATGATGGAATAGACAAGGTTGCTTCTTCGTGGACCCTTCGTGGGTGGAGCCCTCCGTGGACTCACGCTGCCGTTACCCTCCGTGGGTTGAAGTCTCCATCAACGTGGAAGTACGATAGCACCACCTATCGGAACCACGAGAAAAATCACCGCGTCTCCAAAATTGCGTTTGCTCTTCTCCACCTCTCTTTACTACATGTGCAATTTACTTTCCGCTGCCTATACTCTAGAATTGCATATGTAGGGTGATGCTTGACTTGATCATAAGTGTGAATCTGCCAAAAACTATTCTTTATCAAAAGGCAGAATTTTTATATTGTCAAGTAGTCTAACCACCCCCCCCCCCTCTAGACATACTTTCGATCCTACAAGTGGTATCAGAGCTTTGGTCTCCATTGTATTGGTTTCAATTACATTGGACTCCATAAGCTTGGTTTCACAACCTAGGAGAGTATGGCGTCTAGTGAGGGTAATTTTCGTAGAGGTCCTTACTTTGATGGTACAAATTTTGCTAGTTGGAAGCATAAAATGAAAATGCATATTCTTGGTCATAATCCAGCCGCATGGGGCATTATTTGTGTTGGTATGCAAGGTGAATTCTTCGAGGAAGGAAAAGTTCCGGATCGCGAAGCTACAACGGAAGAATTGCGGATGTTGCAAAACAATGCTCAAGCTTGTGACATTCTCTTCAATGCCTTGTGTCCTGAGGAGTTCAACAAAATCAGCCGTCTTGAGAATGCAAAAGAGATTTGGGATACTTTGGTTGAAATGCACGAAGGTACTGAGTCCGTGAAGGAATCAAAGCTAGATATTCTTCAAGGTCAACTTGACAAGTTCAAGATGAAGGATGGTGAAGGAGTCGCTGAAATGTACTCTAGGCTTGCTCTCATCACAAATGAGATTGCCGGCTTAGGAAGCGAAGAAATGACCGACCGATTCATCATCAAGAAGATTCTCAGAGCTTTGGATGGAAAGTATGACACCGTGTGCACTTTGATCCAAATGATGCCAAACTACAAGAATCTCAAGCCAACCGAAGTCATTGGAAGAATTGTTGCTCATGAGATGACACTTAAGGATAAGGAAGAGCTTCACAACAAGTCAAGTGGTGCTTACAAAGCTACAAGTGATGCTCCCACAACCTCAAGTGACAAGTTAGTTTCCAATGAAGAGATAAGCCTAATGGTCAAGAACTTCAACAAATTCTACAAGAATAGAGGCAAAGAGAGAAGCTCAAAGTCTAGATCATATGATGAAAAGAGATCTTCTAGTCGTGATCGAAACTGCTACAATTGTGGAAGACCCGGACACTACTCAAATGAGTGTACGGCTCCCCACAAGAGAAGAGAAGAATCTCCAAGAAGAAGAAGCTCAAGAGATGAGTCACCTCGAAAAGAGAGAAGGAGCAGAGATGATCGTTATGAACGAAGACCCTCTCGAAGAAGCAAGGATTCGGAGAGGAAAGACAAGTCATCAAGGAGCTACACAAGAAGAAAACATCAAGCTCATGTAGGTGAATGGGTCTCCGGCTCCGACTCCGACAATCAATCCGAAGGAAGCTATCACTCCGACTCCGACTACAGTCAAGATGAAGGTGTTGCCGGTCTTGCTCTCGTATCCTCCAACTCCAACTCCTACGACTTATTTGATTCACCAAATGAGGGAATTGGAAGATGCTTCATGGCTAAAGGCCCCAAGGTATCACACCCTGAATTCATTGACTTCAATAGTGATGAGGATGACTTGCTTGGTGAAGATAAGCTCTTGCTTGATAAATCCAGTGAGCCTAGTAACGATGAACATGCTAATAGTCTTTATAGTCGAGAAGAGTCGAATGACAATGCTATGAAGGAGATTGAGCGTCTAACTAAAGAACTAAACACTCTTAAGTTAGCTCATGAAACAACTCAAGAAGATCATAGAGAGCTCCTAAGATCTCATGAGAAGCTACGCTTCGAGAAGCTCACTCTAGAGCAAGAACATGAGTTTCTAAAAGCAATCAATGACGATCTTCGAAAGAAGAGTTCTTCATATCTTGCCAAACGACTTCTCTTGTCTAATTTCTTGCCACCCATTAAGACTAAGCATGACAAGCATAAGAAAAATTCTTCCTCTAGCAGTAACAATAACCATGCTAAATCCAATGTTGTTGCTTCTAGTAGTTCTCTTGATTCCACTAACAATGTTTCAAGCCAAGTTACACTTGAGCAAGAAAATAGTTTATTGAAAGGGATCATAGAGAAAGGTGTCTACAAGAGCCTTGCCGGAAGCAAGAACTTTGAGGAAATTGTTCGCAAGCAAGGAAGGCACCGGAAGAATCAAGGAATTGGTTTTGAGCGAAAGTTCAACGCCGAAGGCGTTGAGTGGGAAGAAGGTCAATATCCTACTCCACAGTTTGTTCCTCAAAAGGAGAAGTATGATCCTACTTCTTCCAATGCGGAACAAGCTCAAGATGACCTTCCACCACAAGACCACAAGCTAAAAGGCAAGGACAAGCTTCAAGAGGAGATTGATGCATTTGTTGAAGCACCTCAAGCCATGGTCAAGTGGGTTCCCAAGGAAACATCAAGTTCTACTTCGTCAAGCTCAACTACAACCCCAAGGATTCCCATCAAGATGATGTGGATCCCGAAGAAGAAGAACTAGAAAGTTCTTGAGGGTGACTCCGCCAACATACTTCACTCACATTCATTTTGGCAAAAACTTGTGCAATCAACTTCCACATCGTGCACTAGTTCATGGAGTCACAAACCCTCTTGTTGGTATGTCAAGGGACAAGGTAATCATTTCTTTCATGGACATCATCTGTTGTGAACTTCAATCTATGTCCATGGATATCCTTGTTTGTTCCTTGTGGGACTAACCCATGTAGGTATTGAAAGTGCCCGAATCCAAAGGATAGCTCCCAACTCTTGATGATCTCCATCAACATTGAGCATCTACATCTTCAACATCTACATGAAGTCTTCTACGACAACCCAAGGTTAGTTTGACCCTTTAAAAGGGGTTCTCACATCTAGGGGGAGCTTTGCTCTAAAAATTGAGCTAAAGCATCTTCAAATGATGTGAACACATCAATGCTTTATGTAAAAGTGGTAACCCCACTTGTGCTTAAACGATGAGTATGACCTATGATCAAATGTTCTCATTTGGCTCCTAAGTCAATATACTCATATAAAGATGACCTAGTCATCGACAAATTGTGTGTTAGTTGCTAGAGTTTTGGTTGTGCATGTTTGACACATATTTCATTTGCTATCTTATTGTGTGAGCATGTTGGATGCATGACTTTATCCATTCGAGGACATCCATTTGTTGTTTTGGTCGTTTTGATTTTTTCTGACCAAATGGATGGACAAGAATGCCTAAGTACCTCCCCTAGCTATCTATGCTTTCTTGTCTCAAATTCTATTCATGCTTACATCACAAATTTTGAACAAGTCATTTTCGGACCCTCCGGGTGAGGAGCACTCGGAGCCACCGATCCGTCAAGGGCTATTTCCAAAACCTTCTAATTGATTTCGGTCAGACCAACTCACTCAAACTCGGTCGAACCGAAAGCATTTAGACTGATCTAGGTTTTCATCTCGGTGAAACCGAGTTGTGATTTTCGGCGTGACCGAAGTGCATAACTGCCTAGCAGTTATCCATCTCGGTGCCACCGAGTTTTACAACTCGGTCCCACCGACAGCGAAGGGGTATATATTCCGAGGGCCACGCGCGTTGATTCCACCTTCAAACGTTTCGCCCCCACACCCCTTGCTGTCGTCGCCTTGGTCTCCGGATCGTCGCCGTCGACGCCTGTGCGCCCTCGCCGCAGGTCTCCGTCGCCGTCAACGGACATCTCCTCCGCGCCGTTGTCGCCGTAGAAAAACTCCACCAAGTTAGGGTGAGTTTTGATCCCACTCGTGCTCCCATCTCTGATTCAATGCACGTTTGGATTGCCTAGTATCTTGCCACGATTGAAATCCTCCTGTACACTAGATTAGTTTGTTTGAACTAGATTCGAGTAAAAGTTTTAAGGTTAGGTTTCCGCGGAACACATCTCGGTGAGACCGATTTTATAATTTCGGTATGACCGATTTGGCCTATGGCCATTGCACTGCACCTTTCGGTCCAACCGAGTTGTGCAAAATCGGTGTGACCGAAATGAAGATTCTATGAAACCCTAGTGTTTTCGGCAGGACCGAAACCCACTTCGGTCAAACCGAAAGTGGTGTGCCAAGCTCCTGTTTAACACTTCGGATTCACCGAACCTTAAACTCGGTCTGACCGAAATGTCTTCTGTGAAAACCTAATACTAGAATTTGAACTCATTTTTTTTGCAAAAACTTCTGCAGTTTGTGATGACTCTTCTTCTTTGCCTACACCTTATCTATTCACAGGTTGTCAGCCATGTCAGATGCCAGTGATAGTCAGAACAGGTCAGAGACACCCATTGCAGACATTCCAGAGGCAGGCACTAGTCCTGATCCTAGTAGCTCATCTGATGATGGTGAGAGGAGTACACCAAGTGGCTTGCCTCCTGCAGCCACCAGAGCTAGAAAGAAGAGGAATTCAGATGATGAGGATTCAGATTTTGTTGTTGAGGAAGAGGTGACCTCAAAGCCTAAAAGAAAGGTTGTTGCCAAAGAGCAACAAGGTCAACAATCTAAGAAGGGCACCAGCAAAGTCAAGCATTCAACTGTTGCTAAGAAGCTGAATTTGGGAGAGGCAGCTGCAAGCAAAGTGAAGAAAACCTCCAAGAGAAAGAGGATAGTGCATGTTGCAGCAGTAGAGAATGAGGATGAGGAAGCACCCCAGCCTCCTCAGAAGCCAAAGCTGACAAGGAAGCCGCAGCAGCAGCTAAACCAAAGAGTTTCGGAGAGCAAATACTTGAAGCTACTCAAAGGATTGAACAACGCCTGGCCAGCATTGTATAGTCTCAGGAGAGCTTAGAGAGGATTGTTGAGGACAAGATCCACGCTCTGGACGTGAAGCTGACTGAAGTACAAGTGACCGTCAACAAGCTCGAGGCAGACATTGAGGAAGCAAAGCAGGAGAAGGAAGAGCTTATGCGTGAGTTGCAGGATGACTTAGTCCAGGATTCTCATCGACAGACTGCTCCGGTTCCCAAAGGACCCCGATCAGCTGCTATTCTAGTGACTGACACCAGGACTACAGCTTCAGCACCTCCCACAGTTCCAGCAGTTACTCCAACTCCAGCTCCAGTGACCACTCCTCCAGCACAGACATCAGCTGAAGTCTTCGCCGATGCTGTCATATCCACTCCGACATCAACCCAGACGGGAGCCGCCAGCAGAGTCCATAGTGACGCTTAGCTTTATGCTTTTTGGAGCTTTTTGGTAACTTGTTGCCAAAGGGGGAGAAATTGTATAGATCATAGGACTTCGAGAGAGAGAGTGCTGTTGTCTTTGCACTTTCTTTCTTTCGTTCTTTTGCGGTTTCTTTGAGATACTTTTGGTTTTTGAGACTTTCAGTGTGTTTGATACTCCGTTTGATTCTACCTTAATGAGTGCTTGGTCGTACTATGCTTTAATGTGTGCTTAATGCTTATCATATGCCATTCCTATCTCGTATGACCATTTACTCATGTCTTGGTGATTGGGTGCATGCTGTTCATTCTTATCATTTTGTGCGCTCCACCAAGATGTATGTGACATGGAAGAGTGACCCATGATCCTAATCGATTGTGCATTTGCATTCAAACACAAATCTTAAATAATGCACAAATTTAGGGGGAGCTCTTGCTTATCACATACTTCTCAAAGAGACGATATTATTCATTGATTATATCCTTTGTGGAAGCTTTGATCTATATGTTGTCATCAATTACCAAAAAGGGGGAGATTGAAAGTGCAACTAATCCCCGGGTGGTTTTGGTAATTAATAACAACATATATATCATTGAACTAATAGTTACTTGAGAATCATTTCAGAGAGTTCAGTGATATGGGTATGGCAAGGACTGAAGAAGTGGACCCCCCAAAATGCTAAGGCAAGCATTGGCAAAAGCTCAAGACTCCATTTTTGGTTTAGTGATCCAAGATCACATTGAGTCCATAGGAAAAGCCAATATTATTAAAAGGGGATGAGGTTATGATGATGATCTGGTTGCTCAAGTGCTTAGTGATACATCTCCTAAACTATCAGCAATTTTCACTGCCATATACGCTCATAAGTAGTCTCGGTCCCACCGATATTCCAAACTCAGTCACACCGAGATGAACCACCTCAGCCATAAGCCAAACCCAAGAAAACTCGGATTTTCCGATTCTGAACTCGGTCTCACCGAAACATGAGTTGCCAAGCTTCTGTAACCTTCTGTCATCAAATCGGTGTCACCGAGATGATGAAGTCGGTCCCACCGAAACTGGCATGCTCTTGTCATTGCACGAATCGGACTAACTGAGATTGTATTTTCGGTCCCACCGAAAATCCCAACGTTCACATTATTTGAACTATCGGTCTCACCGAGTTGTCCACTTCGGTCCCACCGAGATTGCTCAAATGTGTGTAACGGTTGGATTTTGTGTGGAGGCTATTTATACCCCTCCACCCCCTCTTCATTCGTGGAGAGAGCCATCAGAAAGAACTACCACTCCTACCTTACATTTCTGATAAGAGAACTACCTACCCTTGTGTTGAGATCAAGTTGCTCCACTCCCACCATATGAAGCTTGATCTCTAGCCTTCCCAAGTTTCTTTCCACTCAATCCTTTCTTCCACCACAGCCAAATCAGTGAGGAGAGTTGAGTGTTGGGGAGATTATCATTTGAAGCACAAGAGCAAGGAGTTCATCATCATCTACAACATCTATTACCTTTTGGAGGCTGGTGCCTCCTAGATTGGTTAGGTGTCGCTTGGGAGCCTCCGTCATCGAGATGTGGAGTTGAACCAAGAAGTTTGTAAGGGCAAGGAGATCGCCTACTTCGTGAAGATCTACCCCGAGTAAGGCTAGCCCTCCGTGGGCGTAGGCCATGATGGAATAGACAAGGTTGCTTCTTCGTGGACCCTTCGTGGGTGGAGCCCTCCGTGGACTCGCGCTGCCGTTACCCTCCGTGGGTTGAAATCTCCATCAACGTGGAAGTACGATAGCACCACCTATCGGAACCACGAGAAAAATCACCGCGTCTCCAAAATTGCGTTTGCTCTTCTCCACCTCTCTTTACTACATGTGCAATTTACTTTCCGCTGCCTATACTCTAGAATTGCATGTGTAGGGTGATGCTTGACTTGATCATAAGTGTGAATATGCCAAAAACTGTTCTTTGTCAAAAGGCAGAATTTTTATATTGTCAAGTAGTCTAATCACCCCCCCCCTCTAGACATACTTTCGATCCTACAGCGCGTTATTTATAAAAATATATATATATATACGCAGCGCCCGACTGGGCCAAGGGCCCAGTGGAGCCGGCCCACCGCCCCGCCCTCCCGCGCGCGCGCGCAGCGCCTCCGCCGCCAGCCGAGTCCGGCTTGGACTCAGCGCCACCGCCGCCGCCTTTGCTTGCCCCCTCCCCCAAGCAACACCCCCTCCTATATATACCCAGCACGCCCCCCTCTCCTCCCCAAGCCGCTGCACCCCGCAGCAGCAGCAGCAGCGCAGCCCAGCAGCCGCTGCCGCCGCGCCGCAGCCGCCGCCGCGTCGCCGTCGCCCCACCGCCTAGCCGCTGCCCCGCCGGAGCCCCACCTCGTCGAGGTAGCCGCGCCGCGCCACCCTCCCCTTGGTTCCGTTTTTTTTATAAAAACCATTCCGGTTTTCTTTTTCGTCGTTTCGGTTTTTTTTCGAAACCCTAGATCGGTTTTATTTCCAGTTTTGTTGTTTAGCGAGCGTTCGCCGGACCGCTCGTCTTAACGAACGTGATCACCGGTTATTCCCGGTTAACGAACGTCCGTTTGTTTAACCGTTCGTCGTTTTCTTTTTAGTCGGATTTATTCCGTGATTTTCTGATCACGATTTCAGATCCGATCTTCGTTCTAGTTTATCGGATTCAAGCGCCTGGAGTTTCGTTTCGAAACCGTCGTTCCGACTAATCAACTTAAACAAAGTTTTGCTACTGTAAAATTTGACCTAGTTTCAATTTGCTAGAACCGAGCTATTTTGTTTTGCCGTTTGACTTGCGTTGCTTTATTTTGATTTGATTCTTTTTGGCAACCAGGGTTCTTAAGTTGAACTCTCTGGTTAGATCTTTTATTCGAGATTTACCTGTGCATTAGATGAGTACTTATTGTATGCTTGTTGTTTGTCTGTGATAGATCACCCGGAGTGCGCCGCTTGTTACTTTGAATCTCTAGGTTTCGCGGATCATCAGCAAGGCAAGTAACACTTGATCATACCTTTTTCTACTACCCAGTTTTTATGCATTAGATCAATCCTCAAACATTGCATGATTAGGATCTAATTAAATTGTGGGATGGGAAGTAGATGAGGTAGTACCTATTACCTGTTTTACTTATGAAACCTTTGGGAGTTACTTCTACGTTTGCTTATTATGCCATGCTATGCTAGTAGACGTGGATTGGGTGAGTGATATCCATGACAGATGTGAGATTTTTAATTAATGGTTTATCTAAGGTGGCAACTTAAATACACATCTGGGTGGATTGAGGCACCTGGGGTTTCCAGGACTTGCCTGTTTTTCTTTTGGACCGCCACCCAGGCTCAAAGGGATCATAAGATATTTCATGCTAGTAACTTCCTGTGCAGCCACAAGCCATTATGGGCTCTGGCATAGTTGACTAAGTCGTGCGAACTCTTATAGTGGTAGACTAGCAGATGTAGGGGATGTAGGTGTACCGGTCTACCCATCGTAAGGTGCTAGCGCTTCTGAAGGACTATGTCTCGGTCATCCGTTTCTCAAACACCATGTAGTGCGAGAAACCAAACGGAGGCGATCGAGTCTTGTGGGGAAAAGTGCGCAAACCTCTTCAGAGTGTACAAACTAATCATGATTAGCCGTGTCCCTGGTTATGGACATCTTGAGTATCTAGTACTTGAATATCATGTGAATCTCAACATGTTACTCTAATTTAATATTGTTGGGTTTGTTAATGATTATTTTTAATTGGGATTGAGGATGCTGTCAACCATTCTCAATGTTTAACAACCACCATGATAGTTAAATAAATTTATTCCTTGCAGTAGGGAAAAATTGGCTTTATGCAAAAACTGTAACCATAGAGCTTTTCCACCAGCCAAATATCCATGTAGTATAGGCTTATCATTCATTATGCTCTATGTGTTACATTGCCAGCATATTCCATGTGCTGACCCATTTTCGGGCTGCAACTTTCATGTTGCAGACTTTTCAGACGATGAGTAAGGTGCTTTCAGGTCGTGGTTCTTTACTCAGTGATGCCGTTGGAGTTGACGGACTCACTTATCTTCCAAGTCTTCCGCTGTTATCGTTATTAGATGGCCTTAAGCCATATTTATTGTAATACGTCCTCTTTTGGGACATCGATGTAATAAGTGTGTGATTGCTACTCTGTTATAAATCCTTCAAAGTACTGTGTGGTGTCAGCGTTACTGATCCAGGGATGACACCTGAGCACACAGACTTGATCATCTGAGGTCGGGTCGCTATAGAAGTACGTGTACCTACTCCCCCAGTGATTGAAGAAGAAGAAGTTCCTGATGTGAACGTGCCTGCGCCCGACCCTCCTGTTCGTCAAGAGGAGGTTGACAATGTTGAGGCTGCCACCGCCAACACCAATGAAGCCAATGACGTAGACATGGCTGACGCTAATGTGGAGCCTGCACCAACTAGTGTGCCTGAAGCAAATGCGGCCACTGAACCTGAAACCACTGAGGCTGCTACACCAGAAGCTAATGAGACAATCACTCCCGAAGAACCTGTTGTGCAGCCTGACGCCTCAGCTGTTGCCCCTGCTCCTGTTCCGCCACCACAGCCTCACACAATTGAGCAAGCATACAGTCATGGTCAGCTTACCACTGTCCGATGGCCCATTCTGGTGCCTCCGCCTACTGCCTGAGGACCTCAATTTGACTATCATGTTGAGCATAGGCCTCAGGTCCAGAAGCCAAAGCCTAGGTTGCCAAGGTTTCCAGGTACTGCAAACTCACCAGGGTCCTTCAATGCCAATGGCTTCAAAAGCCACAATACCTTCTTTGACAGCGCCAAGAACCCCTACTCCAAGCCAAGGATATCATCAGATCGGTTCTGGAGCTATCAGCAGAGAAGCTATTACTCATGCGTACTATATGATCAAGGACGCATTTTCCCTCATATGCGCCTTGATACTGAAGCCATTGCTGGACTGCCATTCTTAGTAGAAGCAATTGATTGCTTTCGTGATACTGGTCTGCTCCACTTTGTGACAGACAAAGAACATTGGAATGAAGAGCCATTGCTTCAATTCTATGCTACTCTACACATTCGCGGCTACAACAGAGACATCAAGACATGGGTTCTCGAGTGGATGACTGGAAATGTTCATCATGAAGCCAAAGCTATGGATATCATCGAGCTTACAGGGCTAGCCACTCCTGGAGAACTATATGAACCTGACTGTCAGCTACACCGCAATGTAGTAGAGAGTATCTTCCATAAGCTAGAACCCAATATGAGCCAGATGTTGAGCATGATGAAGCCCTTGCCATCCGACGCTGAATATCCAACAGATTTCTTTGTTGAAGACCTTGAGTATCTGCCTCGCACCATATATCCTATCATCAGGCAAACTCTATGGACTGTCAAAGGACATTCATCAGCGGCCAAGCTTGAAGGAGCTATGAAGACTTTGGTCTTCTATATTCTCAATGGCATCAGCTTCAACACTCAAGAATTCTTCATAAGGCAACTTGCTTCTTCTGGCTCTGATCTATTTGGTCTAAAGTTTTATGCTCCATGGGTCATGCGCCTCATCAAGAGACACTCATCTGTCAATTATTATCCCTCTACACGCAATCATATGATCTTTCTGCCCGAGGTTGATATGTCAGTTGAAGCTATATACTCTGACCCTGCCAAGAGGCCTCTTTGTCTTCAGAATGCCGAGCACCAAAGCTTCACTCAACCTATTGAAGGTGTTCAAGCAGCGACACGAATCTATCCATTGGCTGGAAACACTCGTCTGCCTCATCGAGCACCCACTGAAGCCACTGAAAGCACCATTGCACAAAGGCCTCGGAAGCGTTCTCGCGTTCTCAATGACCGAGAACTTCTTGTGGCCCTTCATCAGAAGCAGGATAAGCATCATTTCTGGCTCAAGAGATAGATGCAAAGCCTCTTGGCGGATGTCAATCGCATTCGCAACCTTGCCACCAAGAATGCCTTTGTTGCTCATGAAACTTGCCGGCGATCATGGAAGAGTTTGACCCTGCTCAGTGCTGAAGCTGATCTTCAAGACGATGGCTTCAATGAAAGATTCCAGTTTGACTCCACTCCTCCATGGACTGTTGTCCTACGTCGCACTCCATGTCTTGAAGACTCTGAATATTCTTCCTCCACGGCAACGGTAAATGCCAGAGTGATCGATGATGAAGATGATGCTACTTCACCACCTCCTACTACTACGCGCATCGACACTGCACCAAGTTCATCTGCACCGCCAACCAACAACAACAACCCTGCTGCTTCACCTACTCATGATGACGAGTAGATGCTCTATGTCATCAAACCTTTTTGGTCCTTCTGACAAAAGGGGGAGAAGCGTATGAGTTGATAGTCTTCAAGCGGGTTCATATGGGCGGTTGCATTATATTTTGCTTAGGTGTGTATGGAGCAGAGAACTCATGAGTGATTCCCATTGTATCTAGATACAGATCAAGTCCAGTGTTCTTGAATTCAGTGCCATTGTCACTTCTGATGTGCTTGATCTTCACGCCATAATTGTTCATTGCTCGATTTGCGAAGCGCCTGAAGACATCTTGCACTTTAGTCTTGTAAAGAATTATATGAACCCATGTGTATCTTGAGTAGTCATCAACAATGACGAAGCCATAGAGACAGGCAGTTGTTGTGAGGGTGGAGTAGTGAGTAGGTCCAAATAAGTCCATGTGTAACAGCTCGAAGGGTTGCTTTTTGAAACATTTGGTTCTCTGAGTTGTAACACCCTAAACTTGATGGTCGTCTGCTACTTATTTGCTTCACAGTGATGCGATGATAAATTCCGCATGTGCGATGATAACTTCCGCACTTAGATCATTCTACAGACGTCCATTTTTCATTATGCATGTCATTCTACTTGCTATATCATTTCATGCATGATGAATTATATTCATAAGTTGAAGTGGATCTCCACAAGTACAACCTCTCATGTGCATTTGCATTCCAAAAGCAAATTACTTATATGCACATCTTCAGGGGGAACCCTTGCAACTTATGAAGACAATTCCCTATCCTTACAATTTCACATACTTTATTCCCATTGAAAACTTCAACCAGTTTGTCATCAATCACCAAAAAGGGGGAGATTGTAAGTGCATCTAGTGCCACCCCTAGTTGGTTCTGGAGTATTGACGACAAAGTTGGTTGAGGGACTAATGCGTTTGTGAGAATTGCAGGATAACGCAGGTAGTGTCCCTCATCGATTCGGTTTACCTACCGGAGATGACCCCTAAAAATGTATGAAGACATTGAAGACAATGGTGATATGAGAAGATATTCATATTGAAGACTATGACATGAGAAGACATTGCGTGAAGACTATGGAGCGCGAAGACTGTGTGGTTTCGTTGTTTCTTTTTCTTCTTTGTTGAGTCATAGGAAACACCATACTGTTAAGTGGGGTCCAAGTGAACTAAGTCAAAGTGACTGAAGTGATGCTCAACTCAAATCCTATGTCTTCGAGCGAAGACAATGAGAGCAAACCTTATCCAGAGCTGGATGAGTCAGCTTTGCTTGTAGCCCAAGTAAAGTTGTCGCGTGTGTTGGAAATCTGGCCGTTGGAACACGTGTCAGTTCCTTAGTGACCCAGGGTCATTTTGGACAATTCAGGTCGGGTTGCCTAGTTGCTATAAATAGCCCACCCCCTACACCATAAATTAGTGGCTGCTTAGAGTTTGTACACGGCTTTTGTCGTTTGAGAGCAACCCACCTCGAAGCATTTGAGACAGAGAAAATCCTTGCGAGGAAAAAGCCCAAACACCCAGAGCCAAAGAGTGTTAGGCATCACTGAAGTGTTTCTGTCTGTGTGACCTGAAGACTTATTACACTTGAGGACTGTGAATCCTCTAGCCGGTTAGGCGTCGCGTTCTGAGCATCCAAGAGTCATTGTGGATTGCCGGTGAACGAAGTCTGTGAAGGTTTGGAAGTCTCCCTTGAAGACTTACTAGAGTGATCGGGCGAGGACTGGGTGTCCTTAGCTCAAGGGGAATAAGGTGAAGACACGGTCTTCTGAGTTAAATCTCAGCCTCCCTAACCAGACGTAGAGTTGTCACAGCAACTGGAACTGGTCTAACAAATCTTGTGTCTTCAACAAGCAACTGGTTCTATCCCTTCCCAACCTTACATTAGTTTGTCTTCATGAAGTCATTGCCTATCTGTGTATCTGTTTGACTTCATTCCTTGACTACTACTGTTCATTTGCTTCATACCATCTTCCATTCTGATCCTTACTATCTAGCTGCTATTAGTGCTGTACTTTCACATCATTGCATACTTGACTATGGCTTGCTTAGGGTAGTTTATCTTCCGCTGCATTACAATTAGGTCATTTCTGCTGTTTGTCTTCGAAAGTGCCAAGTTTTGAAGACTTTCATAAAAATCGCCTATTCACCCCCCCCCCCTCTAGTCGATAGTAGCACTTTCAAGCACACTAACGATTGATACTTATGAGTTCTTGATATGTAATCCAGTGGTGTCGTGAAGCTGCCAACTCCTTCACAATGTCATTTCCTGCCATGTCTTGACATGAACAATACCATATTGTGTTAGTGCAATTTTAAGTTGTGTCACTTTATTCGTCAGTAAGAAATGTGATGAATTGTCATCCCTGATACTGTTATGTGCAAAACCTGTCATCTCTCTGCTTGTTTATCTTTCACAGTGAGGAAGATATAAGTGTTGAACAAGCGTAGTCTCATCATCTTGCTCAGCTGCTTGCGCTGCAGCTCCCCGGCAGGGCTAACCTTTCTTGAACTCTATTGAAGTGCTGTCGGTTTTGTATATTATTTTGTCAGCGTGTTTATTTGCACTGGTGGCGATCTTTGATGCCTAGTGTATGTAATCTGTTGTCTGTTTGTGCTTTATTATCATAGTGGTGAACTTTGATGCCCAGTGGATCTAATATGCCGTAATTTCTTTATTGTATAGTCTAGGTTTTTTCCTATTCACGATGCTGCAGTTATTTTACTGTATATATCATGTCTTTGCAGTAAACCGGCCAAACCGTAAAATTACGGTACATAATCGGGCCTTCATGCAATCACGATGTATGATCCGCATCATGGGCCCCGTCATCTTGGTCCGTTAAACGGCCAAAAGTAAACTGGCCCACTAGTAGATAAGGGCCTTTAATAGGCCGAGTAAACCCTGACCCTCTTTTCGCAAGAAAGCTCAATGGGCTTTTAGGTGGCTGAGAAGTAGGTTGGGCGTGAAACATGCCGAACAGCTCACGGGCCGGGAGCAGCCCGAAATGGACCCCGGCCCATGAATGTGCGAACCAAATCATGGGCTTTTAACAGGCCAAAATTGTATCGGTCCTTGTTTGGCCCAATCAAATATCGGCTGCGAGCAGGCCAGATGCAAACCGGGCCGTAGTTCGGCCCAACTATAAAACGGGCTTTTAACATGCCGAAGTTAATATAGGGACGAAATGTTAAACGGGCCCTTAACATGCCGAAACTAGTATCAGGCCGAATTACTAAATGGGCCTTTAGCAAGTGGGCCCAAAAGCATAGCGTCCAGTTGACGTACCGAATTTGATATGGGCCATAATTTAGCCCAAAGCTTCTTAAAGGGCCGGACCTGATCTGGGCCGTAATTTGTGTTGGGTAACGTAGTAATTTCAAAAAAATTCCTACGCACACACAAGATCATGGTGATGCATAGCAACGAGAGGGGAGAGTGTTGTCTACGTACCCTCGTAGACCGAAGCGGAAGCGTTGACGCAACATAGAGGAAGTAGTCGTACGTCTTCCCGGTGCAACCGATCCAAGCACCGTTACTCCGGCACCTCCGAGTTCTTGACACACGTACAGCTCGATGACGCACCCCGAACTCCGATCCAGCAGAGGTACGGGGAGGAGTTCCATCAGCACGATGGCGTGGTGACGATCTTGATGTTCAACTGTCGCAGGGCTTCGCCTAAGCACCGCTACAATATGACCGAGGTGTAACATCGTGGAGGGGGGCACCGCACACGGCTAAGGAACGATCACGATGATCAACTTGTGTCTCTATGGGGTTCCCCCGCCCCCGTATATAAAGGACGAGAGGAGGAGGGGGCCGGCCAAGAGGGGAGGCGCGCCCTAGGGGGGGCAAACCTACTCCAAGTAGGTTTGGCCCCCCTTTCCTATTAGGAGTAGGAGAGGGAAGGAAGAGAGGGGAGGGAAGAAGGAAAGGGGGGCCCGGCCCCCCTCCCAATTCGGATTGGGCTTGGGGGGGCGCCCCCTCCTTTGCTCCTTCTCCCTCCCTTCCACTAAGGCCAAATAAGGCCCATATACTTACCGGGGGGTTCCGGTAACCTGCCGGAACTCCGGTATAATCCCAATCTCATCCGGAACCTTTCCGGTGTCCAAATATATCCGTCCAATATATCAATCTTTATGTCTCGACCATTTCGAGACTCCTCGTCATGTCCGTGATGACATATGGGACTCCGAACAACCTTCGGTACATCAAAATACATAAACTCATAATAAAACTGTCATCGAAACCTTAAGCGTGCGGACCCTACGGTTCGAGAACAATGTAGACATGACCGAGACACGTCTCGGGTCAATAACCAATAGCGGGACCTGGATGCCCATATTGGTTCCTACATATTCTACGAAGATCTTTATCGGTCAGACCGCATAACAACATACGTTGTTCCCTTTGTCATCAGTATGTTACTTGCCTGAGATTCGATTGTCGGTATCCAATACCTAGTTCAATCTCATTATCGGCAAGTCTCTTTACTCATTCTGTAATACATCATCTTGCAACTAACTCATTAGTTGCAATGCTTGCAAGGATTAAGTGATGTGCATTACCGAGATACCTCACCGACATTCGGAGTGACAAATCCTAATCTCGAAATATGCCAACCCAACAAGTACCTTTGGAGACACCTGTAGAGCACCTTTATAATCACCCAGTTACGTTGTGACGTTTGGTAGCACACAAAGTGTTCCTCCGATAAACGGGAGTTGCATAATCTCCTAGTCATAGGAACATGTATAAGTCATGAAGAAAGCAATAGCAACATACTAAACGATCGGGTGCTAAGCTAACGGAATGGGTCATGTCAATCAGATCATTCAACTAATGATGTGATCTCGTTAATCAAATAACAACTCCTTGTTCATGGTTGGGAAACATAACCATCTTTGATTAACAAGCTAGTCAAGTAGAGGCATACTAGTGACACTCTGTTTGTCTATATATTCACACATCTATTATGTTTCCGGTTAATACAATTCCAGCATTAATAATAAACATTTATCATGATATAAGGAAATAAATAATAACTCTATTATTGCCTCTAGGGCATATTTCCTTCAGTCTCCCACTTGCACTAGAGTCAATAATCTAGATTACATAGTAATGATTCTAACACCCATGGAGTCTTGGTGTTGATCATGTTTTGCTCGTGGAAGAGGCTTAGTCAACGGGTCTGCAACATTCAGATCCGTATGTATCTTGCAAATCTATATGTCTCCCACTTGGACTAGATCCCGGATGGAATTGAAGCGTCTCTTGATGTGCTTGGTTCTCTTGTGAAATCTGGATTCCTTCGCTAAGGCAATCGCTCCAGTATTGTCACAAAAGATTTTCATTGGACCCGATGCACTAGGTATGACACCTAGATCGGATATGAACTCCTTCATCTAGACTCCTTCATTGGCTGCTTCCGAAGCAGCTATGTATTCCGCTTCACACGTAGATCCCGCAAGGACGCTTTGCTTCGAAGTGCACCAACTGACAGCTCCACCGTTTAATGTAAACACATATCCGGTTTGCGATTTAGAATCGTCCTGATCAGTGTCCAAACTTGCATCAACTTAACCATTTACGATGAGCTCTTTGTCACCTCCATATACGAGATACACATCCTTAGTCCTTTTTAGGTACTTCATGATGTTCTTGACCGCTGTCCAGTGATCCACTCCAGTATTACTTTGGTACCTCCCTGCTAAACTTATAGCAAGGCACACATAAGGTCTGGTACACAACATTGCATACATGATAGAGCCTATGGCTGAAGCATAGGGAACATTTTGCATTTTCTCTCTATCTTCTGCAGTGGTCGGGCTTTGAGTCTTACTCAACTTCACACCTTGCAATACAGGCAAGAACCCTTTCTTTGCTTGATCCATTTTGAACTTCTTCAAAACTTTGTCAAGGTATGTGCTTTGTGAAAGTCCAATTAAGCGTTTTGATCTATCTCTATAGATCTTAATGCCCAATATGTAAGCAGCTTCACCGAGGTCTTTCATTGAAAAACTTTTATTCAAGTATCCCTTTATGCTATCCAGAAATTCTATATCATTTCCAATCAATAATATGTCATCCACATATAATATTAGAAATGCTACAGAGCTCCCACTCACTTTCTTGTAAATACAGGCTTCCCCAAAAGTCTTTATAAACCCAAATGCTTTGATCACACTATCAAAACGTTTATTCCAACTCTGAGAGGCTTGCACCAGTGCATAAATGGATTGCTGGAGCTTGCACACTTTGTTAGCTCCCTTTGGATCGATAAAACCTTCTGGTTGCATCATATACAACTCTTCCTCCAGAAATCCATTCAGGAATGCAGTTTTTACATCCATTTGCCAAATTTCATAAGCATCGCTACGAGTGAGAAGGTCTCATCGTAGTCAACCCCTTGAACTTGTCGAAAACCTTTTGCAACAAGTCGAGCTTTGTAGACAGTAACATTACCATCAGCGTCAGTCTTCTTCTTGAAGATCCATTTATTCTCAATTGCTTGCCGACCATCGGGCAAGTCAACCAAAGTCCATACTTTGTTCTCATACATGGATCCCATCTCAGATTTCATGGCTTCAAGCCATTTTGTGGAATCTGGGCTCACCATCGCTTATTCATAGTTTGTAGGTTCATCATGATCTAGTAGCATGACTTCCAGAATAGTATTACCGTACCACTCTAGTGCGGATCTTACTCTGTTTGACCTACGAGGTTCTGTAATAACTTGATCTGAAGTTCTATGATCATCATCAACTTCCTCACTAGTTGGTTTTGACGTCACAGAAACCGGTTCCTGTGATGTATTATTTTCCAACAAGGGAGTAGGTACAGTTACCTCATCAAGTTCCACTTTCCTCCCACTCACTTCTTTCGAGAGAAACTCCTTCTCTAGAAAGGATCCATTCTTAGCAACGAATGTCTTGCCTTCGGATCTGTGATAGAAGGTGTATCCAACTGTCTCCTTTGGGTATCCTATGAAGACACATTTCTCCGATTTGGGTTCGAGCTTATCAGGTTGAAGCTTTTTCACATAAGCATCGCAGCCCCAAACTTTAAGAAACGACAACTTTGGTTTCTTGCCAAACCATAGTTCGTAAGGTGTCGTCTCAACGGATTTTGATGGTGCCCTATTTAACTTGATGTGGCCGTCTCTAAAGCATAACCCCAAAACGATAGCGGTAAATCTGTAAGAGACATCATAGATCGCACCATATCTAGTAAAGTACGATTACGACGTTCCGACAAACCATTACGCTGTGGTGTTCCGGGTGGCGTGAGTTGCGAAACTATTCCACATTGTTTCAAGTGTAGACCAAACTCGTAACTCAAATATTCTCCTCCACGATCAGATCGTAGAAACTTTATTTTCTTGTTACGATGATTTTCAACTTCACTCTGAAATTCTTTGAATTTTTCAAATGTTTCAGACTTATGCTTCATCAAGTAGATATACCCATATCTGCTTAAATCATCTGTGAAGGTGAGAAAATAACGATATCCGCCACGACCCTCAACATTCATCGGACCACATACATCTGTATGTATGATTTCTAACAAATCTGTTGCTCTCTCCATAGTACCGGAGAACAGTGTTTTGGTCATCTTGCCCATGAGGCACGGTTCGCAAGTACCAAGTGATCATAATCAACTGGTTCCAAAAGACCATCAGTATGGAGTTTCTTCATGCGCTTTACACTAATATGACCTAAACGGCAGTGCCACAAATAAGTTGCACTATCATTATCAACTCTGCATCTTTTGGCTTCAACACTATGAATATGTGTATCACTACTATCGAGATTCATCAAAAATAGACCACTCTTCAAGGGTGCATGACCATAAAAGATATTACTCATATAAATAGAACAACCATTATTCTCTGATTTAAATGAATAACCGTCTCGCATCAAACAAGATCCAGATATAATGTTCATGCTCAATGCTGGCACCAAATAACAATTATTTAGGTCTAATACTAATCCCGAAGGTAGATGTAGAGGTAGCGTGCTGACCGCGATCACATCGACTTTGGAACCATTTCCCACGCGCATCGTCACCTCGTCCTTTGCTAGTGTTCGCTTAATCCATAGTCCCTGTTTCGAGTTGCAAATATTAGCAACAGAACCAGTATCAAATACCCAGGTGCTACTGCGAGCTCTTGTAAGGTACACATCAATAACATGTATATCACATATACCTTTGTTCACCTTGCCATCCTTCTTATCCGCCAAATACTTGGGGCAGTTCCGCTTCCAGTGACCAGTCTGCTTGCAGTAGAAGCACTCAGTTTCAGGCTTAGGTCTAGGCTTGGGTTTCTTCTCTTGAGCAGCAACTTCTTTGCTGTTCTTCTTGAACTTCCCCTTCTTCTTGCCTTTGCCCTTTTTCTTGAAACTAGTGGTCTTGTTGACCATCAACACTTGATGCTCCTTTTTGATTTCTACCTCCGCAGCCTTTAGCATTGCGAAGAGCTCGGGAATCGTCTTATCCATCCCTTGCATATTATAGTTCATCACGAAGCTCTTGTAGCTTGGTGGAAGTGATTGGAGAATTCTGTCAATGATGCTATCATCCGGAAGAGTAACTCCTAGTTGAATCAAGTGATTACAATACCCAGACATCTTGAGTATGTGCTCACTGACAGAACTATTCTCCTCCATCTTGCAGCTATAGAACTTATTGGAGACTTCGTATCTCTCAATCCGGGCATTCTTCTGGAATATTAACTGCAACTCCTGGAACATCTCATATGCTCCATGACATTCAAAACGTCGTTGAAGTCCCGGTTCTAAGCCGTAAAGCATGGCACATTGAACTATCAAGTAGTCATCAGCTTTGCTCTGCCAGACGTTCTTAACGTCGTCAGTTGCATCAGCAGCAGGCCTGGCACCCAGCGGTGCTTCCAGGACGTAATTTTTCTGTGCAGCAATGAGGATAATCCTCAAGTTACGGACCCAGTCCGGTTGCTACCATCATCTTTCAACTTAGCTTTCTCAAGGAACGCATTAAAATTCAACGAAACAACAGCACGGGCCATCTATCTACAATCAACATAGACAAGCAAGATACTATCAGGGACTAAGTTCATGATAAATTTAAGTTCAATTAATCATAATACTTAAGAACTCCCACTTAGACAGACATCTCTCTAGTCATCTAAGTGATCACGTGACTCAAATCAACTAAACCATAACCGATCATCACGTGAGATGGAGTAGTTTTCAATGGTGAACATCTTATTTTGATCATATCTACTATATGATTCACGCTCGACCTTTCGGTCTCCGTGTTCCGAGGCCATATCTGCATATGCTAGGCTCGTCAAGTTTAACCTGAGTATTCTGCGTGTGCAAAACTGGCTTGCACCCGTTGTAGATGAACGTAGAGCTTATCACACCCGATCATCACGTGGTGTCTGGGCACGACGAACTTTGGCAACGGTGCATACTCAGGGAGAACACTTCTTGATAATTTTTAGTGAGAGATCATCTTAAAATGCTACCGTCAATCAAAGCAAGATAAGATGCATAAAGGATAAACATCACATGCAATCAATATAAGTGATATGATTATGCCATCATCATCTTGTGCTTGTGATCTCCATCTCCGAAGCACCATCATGATCACCATCGTCACCGGCGCGACACCTTGATCTCCATCGTAGCATCATTGTCGTTTACGCCATCTATTGCTTCTACGACTATCGCTACCGCTTAGTGATAAAGTAAAGCAATTACAGGGCGTTTGCATTTCATACAATAAAGAGACAACCATATGGCTCCTGCCAGTTGCCGATAACTTCGGTTACAAAACATGATCATCTCATACAATAAAATATAGCATCACGTCTTGGCCATACCACATCACAATCATGCCCTGCAAAAACAAGTTAGACGTCCTCTACTTTGTTATTGCATGTTTTACGTGGCTGCTACGGGCTTAAGCAAGAATGAATCTCACCTACGCATCAAAACCACAACGATAGTTTGTCAAGTTGATGCTGTTTTAACCTTCGCAAGGACCGGGCGTAGCCACACTCAGTTCAACTAAAGTTGGAGAAACTGACACCCGCTAGTCACTTGTGTGCAAAGCACGGTGGTAAAACCAGTCTCGCGTAAGCGTACGCGTAATGTCGGTCTGGGCCACTTCATCCAACAATACCGCCGAACCAAAGTATGACATGCTGGTAAGCAGTATGACTTATATCGCCCACAACTCACTTGGGTTCTACTCGTGCATATAACATCAAACTATAAAACCTAGGCTCGGATGCCACTGTTGGGTAACGTAGTAATTTCAAAAAAATTCCTATGCACACACAAGATCAAGGTGATGCATAGCAACGAGAGGGGAGAGTATTGTCTACGTACCCTCGTAGACCGAAGCGGAAGCGTTGACGCAACGTAGAGGAAGTAGTCGTACGTCTTCCCGGTCCAACCGATCCAAGCACCGTTACTCCGGCACCTCCGACTTCTTGACACACGTACAGCTCGATGACGCACCCTGAATTCCGATCCAGCAGAGGTACGGGGAGGAATTCCGTTAGCACAAAGGCGTGTTGACGATCTTGATGTTCAACTGTCGCAGGGCTTTGCCTAAGCACCGCTACAATATGACCGAGGAGTAACATCGTGGAGGGGGGCACCGCACACGGCTAAGGAACGATCATGATGATCAACTTGTGTGTCTATGGGGAGCCCCCGCCCCCGTATATAAAGGAGGAGAGGAGGAGGGGGCCGACCAAGAGGGGAGGCACGCCCTAGGGGGGGGCAAACCTACTCCAAGTAGGTTTGGCCCCCCTTTCCTATTAGGAGTAGGAGAGGGAAGGAAGAGAGGGGAGGGAAGAAGGAAAGGGGGGGCCGGCCCCCCTCCCAATTCGGATTGGGCTTGGGGGGGGGGGCGCCCCCTCCTTTGCTGCTTCTCTCTCCCTTCCACTAAGGCCCAATAAGGCCCATATACTTACCGGGGGGTTCCGGTAACCTCCCGGAACTCCGGTATAATCCCAATCTCATCTGGAACCTTTTCGGTGTCCAAATATATCCGTCCAATATATCAATCTTTATGTCTCGACCATTTCGAGACTCCACGTCATGTCCGTGATCACATCCAGGACTCCGAACAACCTTCGGTACATCAAAATACATAAACTCATAATAAAACTGCCATCGAAACCTTAAGCATGCGGACACTACGGTTCGAGAACAATGTAGACATGACCGAGACACGTCTCCGGTCCATAACCAATAGCAGGACCTGGATGCCCATATTGGTTCCTACATATTCTACGAAGATCTTTATCGGTCAGACCGCATAACAACATACGTTGTTCCCTTTGTCATCGGTATGTTACTTGCCCGAGATTCGATCGTCGGTATCCAATACCTAGTTCAATCTCGTTACCGGCAAGTCTCTTTACTCGTTCCGTAATACATCATCTCGCAACTAACTCATTAGTTGCAATGCTTGCAAGGCTTAAGTGATGTGCATTACCGAGAGGGCCCAGAGGTACCTCTCCGACATTCGGAGTGACAAATCCTAATCTCGAAATATGCCAACCCAATAAGTACCTTTGGAGACACCTGTAGAGAACCTTTATAATCACCCTGTTTCATTGTGATGTTTGGTAGCACACAAAGTGTTCCTCCGGTAAACGGGAGTTGCATAATCTCATAGTCATAGGAACATGTATAAGTCATGAAGAAAGCAATAGCAACATACTAAACGATCGGGTGCTAAGCTAACGGAATGGGTCATGTCAATCAGATCATTCAACTAATGATGTGATCTCGTTAATCAAATAACAACTCCTTTTTCATGGTTTGGAAACATAACCATCTTTGATTAACAAGCTAGTCAAGTAGAGGCATACTAGTGACACTCTGTTTGTCTATATATTCACACATGTATTATGTTTTCAGTTAATACAATTCCAGCATGAATAATAAACATTTATCATGATATAAGGAAATAAATAATAACTTTATTATTGCCTCTAGGGCATATTTCCTTCAATTTGGCCCACAACATGGTAGGATTTTAACGGGCCGGATCTCATATGGGCCATTATTCGGCCCGGAACATGGCAGGCCATTAATGGACCGGATCAAATATGGGCCGGCATTTGGCCCAAAACATGGCAGCCAGTTAATGGGCCGGCCTACTAGGGTCGTCAAAATCTTGTGGGCCTACAGCTGGGCCAGCCCATTAATGTCGGCAAATTCTCGTGGGCCTTAAGCTGGGCCGGCCCATTATGATCCGCAAGAATCTTGTGGGCCTTTTACCTGGGCGGGCCCATTATGGCACACAAAAATCTTGTGGGCCTTTACTAGGCCGACCCATTATGGCCCGCAAAATCCTGTGGGCCTTTAGCTGGGCCAGCCCATTATGGTCCGCAAAATCTCGCGGGCCTTTAGCTGGGCCGGCCCATTATGGTCCGCAAAATCTTGTGGGCCTTTAGTAGGGCCGGCCCATTTAAACTTGATGGGCTGGTCCACGTGTCAACATATCATAGGCGTGTTTGGCCCATTGGATGAGTGACACATGTGCCAATGCACAGCTGACACGTGTCTCCTCCAGGCAATGATGATTTTACACGTGGAAAATCACCATTGGTCGGGGCTGTTAACGGGTTATCGAATCCAAAACCCGACCCGATAGCTTAATGGCATTCCGTTACGATGGATGCCACGTGTCGGTCACCCTTGACGAAAGCACTTCCGTGACGCGCGATTTATCGTCATGGAAGTGGACACTTCCGTGATGATAATTTTGGTAATGTCATGGAACACTTCTACGACAGCATAGGTATGACTATCTTGATTCTGTCATAAATTCGTCATGGATGTACATGCATGACAGAAAACACGACCTACTGTGACAAACACGTATCATCACGGAAGTGTATTTTTCTGTATTGTACCGATCGACGATTTCATGAGGAAGCAGGTGCTCCATGGCCTCCACCCCCTTTTCGGACGTGGCTTCCTTCCTTGATTCCAAGGTGGCCTGGAATATCTTGGTGTGTGCGTCCTCGATCTTGGTGTGTGCATCCTCGATCTTTGTGTGGATGGCCTCGACCCGGGCCTGGGCGACATCGGTGGCGCGGACGGCAGCTCGAGCGCTCTCGGCGTGTGCAGCTACTGTCGCAGCAGTTGCTGCAGCCATCTCGGCAATTGCGGCTGCCCTGTCAACTGCCACGGACGCCCGCTCGGCAGATGCGGCCACGCTCAATGCGGATGCGGCGGTGCTCTCGGCGCAGGTGGCAATTCTCGTGGAGGACGCCGCCACCACACGGGCCCTCACGAAGCTTTCCACGACGTCATTCTAAGCAAGAAGGGGATCTGGGATTCATGGATTCGGGGGTGACCGGCACTAGAGCAGACGAAGCCGGGGAAGCTTATGGAGGAAGACTTAAGTAGACCCACAATTTTTCATCACAAACGGTCCCTGCAACAAACTGTGTGTGATGTTGATATTTTGTATTAGCTTTGAAAGACGAATTTGGGGTACAATGGCAACAGATGGTCTTTTTAGTGTATGAAAAAATTTGGAGTACTAATACAACTGTCATGTCAAAATTTGGAAACTATAATGGGCCATTTGACCTTTTTAAGATATTTAAGTGATTTTCTAGCCATTTAATTACCATAATTCAAATTTGAACTACATGTACATGCAATAGCTAACCATAAAGGTTTGAAAAGTCATATTTGAATGCTTGTATGTGTAATTCCATGTGCAGTAAATTGGACGGAATTTTCAAACATATTGCTGCCATGGCATTGAAATTCCAAGAATTAAAAAAATGATCAGAAACACATGATCCTTGCTTGACGCAATGGCATGGCACCAAGATGGTGTGGTTAAAAAATTGGCCTGTTTGACAAAAGTTTGGACACACACCCTGCATAAACCGGAGCTACTCACTAGAAGGCTCATGGTTCCAGGAGGACACAATGCATCTTTGACGAAGAACCAGTGATAGCTTCGTCTTATGGCCTTAATTTTTTTTCTACAGTTGACATGCACTAATACAACTATCATGTCAAAATTTAGAAATTCCAGGGGTCATTTGACCTTTTTAAGGCATTTAAGTGATGTTCTAGCGATTTAATGACAGTAATTCAAATTTGAACTACATGTACATATAACAACAAACCATAACGGTTTGAAAAATTATATTTGTGTACTAGTGTGCGAGTTAATTCCATGTGCAGTAAATTGTAAGGAATTTTCAAACATATTAGTGTCACGGCTTGGGCACGATCATGGAGTGCCATGGCATTTTAATTCCAAAAAAATTAAAAAATGATTAGAAATACATGAAACCTTGCTTGATGTAATGGCATGCCATCAGGATGTTGTGCTAAAAAAATTGGCCTGTTTCATGGAACTTTGTACACACATTCCTCGTAAACCGGAGCTACTGACTAGAAGGCTCGTGGTTCCGAGAGGACACAATATATCATTGATGATGAACCGTCGATAGCTTTCTCTTATGGCCTTCAAACTTTTTCTAAAGTTAAGGAGCACTAATACAACTGCCATGGCAAAATCTGGAATTTCAGGGGTCATTTGACCTTTTTAGTACATTTAAGTGATTTTCTAGCCATTTAATGACCGTAATTCAAATTTGAACTACACATACATGCAACAGCTAACTATAAGGGTTTTGACGAATCATATTTTTGTACTTGTGAGTGAGTTAATTCTATGTGCAGTGATTGGAAGATTCTCAAACACATGAAGCATCGAGTGCATGCCATGGCATTTAAATTCGAAAAAATTAAAAAATGGTCAGAAACACAAGAAACCTTGCTTGACGTAATGGCATGGCACCCCGATGGTGTGGTAAAAATAATGGCCTATTTGATGAGAATTTGGACACACACCCTTCACAAACTGGAACAACTCACTATAAGGGGCGTGGTTCCAAGAGCGCACAATGCATGTTTGATGACGAAATGAGGATAGCTTCCTCTTATTGCATTCAATTTTTTTCTACAGTTCACGTGCACTAGTACTACTGTCATGTCAAAATTTGGAAAATTACAGGGGTCATTTGACCTTTTTAAGACATTTAAGTGATTTTCTAGTTATTTAATGACCATAATTCAAATTTGAACTACATCTACATGCAACAGCTAACCATAACGGGCTGATAGAAATGCCTTTCTGTGCCGGTCAAAGCCGGTCAAACACTTTGACCATCATGAAAAAATAGCAAAAAAAATCTAAAAATTCTATTTTTTTGGGGATCAAAGATACTCAGGTTCACAAGACGCGTGCAAATTTTTGTGTTGTTTGGACATTCCAGGAGCTCGTGCCAAAGAAAAAACAGTAAATATGTACACTCATGAATGGTATATTTAAAAAAATAGCAAGAAAATTCAATAAATATGAAAAAAATTGGCATCAAAGAGGCTCGGGTCCGCATGATTCGTGCAAATTTTTGTTGTGTTTGGACGCTGCAGGAGCTCGTGAAAAACAAATTGGCTTGGAAAAAATGACTATTTTCTTTTTTCCCTAGAGCTCCTCGCATTTCATTTGATCACAAAACTTGCAAGCACCTTGTGCACCCAAGCCTCTTTGGTTCCGAAAAAATCATTTTTTATTTAGTTTTCTTGCTACTTATTTCAAATTTACTGTTCACAAGTATACATATTAATTGTTTTTCCTCGCCACGAGCTCTTGGAATGTCCAAATAGCACGAAAATTTCCACATACCTTGCGCACTTGAGTATCATCGATCCCACAAAATTTTAGTTTCTTTTGCTATTTTTTCAGGACGGTCAAAGCCCTTTGAGCCGACGGTAACGGCATAAAAGGACATCTCTATAAGAGCACCAACGACAGAGGGGCAAATTTGAGCGGGCTTCGAAATTAGGGGCAAATCTGATTAGGTGGTTTGATTTAGGGATAGAAATGCAAATGGCGCTAAAATGATCGTAAGTCAAATTTGAACTACATGTTCATGCAACAACTAACCATAACGGTTTGAAAACTCATGGTTGTGTACTTGTTGTGTGCGAGTTAATTCCATGTGCAGTAAATTGGAAGGAATTTTCAAACATATTGGTGTCATGGCTTGGACACATGCATGGAGTGCCATGGTAACACAAAATAAGCATCCATCACTTATATTAGAAAAGAAAATGTAAATATATGGCAAGACAACCAGGCCCCACACGATTGGCACTCCATTTCACGCCTCGAGGTTTGGAAGGTGAGTGGTGCGGGTTATTAATCAGACGCGGTTCTGTATTGGAAATCGTCAGCTATTAAGTGCACACACGACTTTTGATGTGGCAAACTACAGTACTCGTAAATTCCGGCGCACGACGTGTGTACTATTTCCGTCGATCTAGATTCTGGCTGCCAATAAATACTACCTTGCTCACGTCGTCTCGCCTACAATCTCCTCTACATCCTCCCTTCGCTCGCCGTCTCTCTCTCTCTCTCTCTCTCACACACACACACACAAACACACACACACACAGACACACACACACACACACAAATCTCTGCCATGACGTCGACAATCTGCCCATGCGCCGACGAGGATTCGCCGCCCCCCATGGACATTTAGTCCAAGCGAAGCTTTGAGGAGGACGGCAACGGGCCGCCAGACGAGGTTGCGCCGGACCCCCCAACGTTGGAGTGGTTTTCAGGCCGGTACAATCTTTGTTTGTGGAAATTGTTGCCACCGGCTGAGAAAGCTAGGCAAGTGGTGTTCAAGAAGGATATGGTGAAGGACGAAGCCAGGTACCAGGCGGCCTGTGACGCCCGTGAGGCCACCTGAAAAAGGAGGCGGTGGAGCATTGGAGGCTGATACGTCTCCAACGTATTTATAATTTTTGATTGTTCCATGCTATTATATTACCTGTTTTGGATGTTTATGGGATTTATTTTACACATTTATATCATTTTTGGGACTAACCTACTTACCGGAGGCCCAGCCCCTATTGCTGTTTTTTTTTGCCTATTTCAGTATTTCGAAGAGAAGGAATATCAGACGGAGTCCAAACGGAATGAAACCTTCGGGAGCATGATTTTTGAAACAAACGTGATCCAGAGGACTTGGAGTGCAAGCCAAGAAGCAGGAGAGGCGGCCACCAGGGTGGAGGGCGCGCCCCCTATCTCGTGGGCCCCTCGGGCGTCCACCAACATACTTCTTCCTCCTATATATACCCATATACCCCGAAACCATCAAGGGAGCCACCAAAGTAATATTTCCGCCACCGTAACCTTCTGTATCCACGAGATCCCATCTTGGAGCCTTCGCCGGCGCTCCGCTGGAGGGGGAATCAATCACGAAGGGCTTCTACATCAACACCATAGCCCTTCCGATGAGTTGTGAGTAGTTTACCATAGACCTTCGTGTCCATAGTTATTAGCTAGATGGCTTCTTCTCTCTTTTTGGATCTCAATTTGATGTAACTCTTTTTGCGGTGTGTTTGTCGAGATCCGATGAATTGTGGGTTTATGATCAAGATTATCTATGAGAAATATTTGAATATCCTCTGATTTTTTTTATTTATGATTGAGTTATCTTTCAAGTCTCTTCGAATTATCGGTTTGGTTTGGCTACTAGATTCATCTTTCTTGCCATGGGAGAATTGCTTAGCTTTGGGTTCAATCTTGCAGTGTCCTTTCCCAGTGATAGCAGGGGCAACAAGGCATGTATTTTATTGTTGCCATCGAGGATAAAAAGATGGGGTTTATATCATATTGCATGAGTTTATCCCTCTACATCATGTCATCTTTCTTAAAGCGTTACTCTGTTCTGATGAACTTAATACTCTAGATGCATGCTGGATAGCGGTCGATGTGTGGAGTAATAGTAGTAGATGCAGGAAGGAGTCAGTCTACAAGTCACGGACGTGATGCCTATATACATGATCATGCCTAGATAAACTCATAATTATTCGCTTTTCTATCAATTGCTCGACAGTAATTTGTTCACCCACCGTAATACTTATGCTATTTTGAGAGAAGCCTCTAGTGAAACCTATGGCCCCCGGGTCTATCTCTTATCATACAAGCTTTCAATCTACTTTTATTTGCATCTTTACTTTTCCAATCTATATCGTAAAATACCACAAATATATTTATCTTATCATATTATCTCTATCAGATCTCACTTTCGCAAGTGGTCGTGAAGGGATTGACAACCCCTTTATCGCGTTGGTTGCGAGTTCTTTGTTTGTTTGTGTAGGTGCGTGGGACTTGTGAGGAGCCTCCTACTGGATTGATACCTTGGTTCTCAAAAACAGACGGAAATACTTACGCTACTATTGCTGCATCACCCTTTCCTCTTCAAGGAAAACCAACGCAAGCTCAAGACGTAGCAGGGGTGGACGCGTCGTCGTGCGGAGGAGTTGTACGAAGATGAATAATTAGTGAGGAAGGTCAAAGGCGCTAGGTGCCTCATCGCTATGTGGAGGTGGGCCTATAAGCTCCAGCGTGCCACCAACGAGGAGCTCCGATGGGTGACCAATGAAATGACAAGATCATTCGTGCTCGTCCGCCAGCAAGAGGAAGATCAGTACGTCAAGCGTTGTGAGGCGGAGGAGGCACAGTACTGCCTCCGTGTTAGAAAGACGCTGCATGATACGTCTCCAACGTATCTATAATTTTTGACTGTTCCATGCTACTATATTGCCTGTTTTGGATGTTTATGGGCTTTACTCTACACTTTTATATCATTTTTGGGACTAACCTACTAACCGGAGGCGCAACCCAAATTGCTGTTTTTTTACCTATTTCAGTGTTTCGAAGGAAAGGAATATCAAACTGAGTCCAAACGGAATGAAACCTTCGGGAGCGATCTTTTTGGAACAAACGCAATCCAGGAGAATTGGAGTGGACGTCAAGAAGCGAACAAGGTGGCCACGAGGGTGCCCGGTGCGCCCTAAGGGGGTGGGCGCGCACCCCACCATCATGGGCCCCTCGAGCGTCAACCAACCTACTTCTTCCTCCTATATATATCCACGGATCCCGAAAACATCCAGGAGCATCGTGAAAACCTATTTCCACCACCGCAACCTTCTATATCTGTGAGATCCCATCTTGGAGCCTTCGTCAGCGCACCACCGGAGGGGGAATCAACCACGGAGGGCCTCCACATCATCTCCAAGGCCTCTCCGATGAGTTGTGGGTAGTTTACCACAGACCTTCAGGTCAATAGTTATTAGCTAGATGGCTTCTTCTCTCTCTTTTATTCTCAATACAAAGTTCTCCTTCCTCTTCTTGGAGATCTATTCGATGTAACTCTTGTTGCGGTGTGTTTGTCGGGATCAGATGATTTGTGGGTTTATGATCAAGTTTATCTATGAGAAATATTTGAATCTCCTCTGAATTCTTTTATGTATGATTGGTTATCTTTGCAAGTCTATTCAAATTATCAGTTTGGTTTGGCCTACTAGATTGATCTTTCTTGCAATGGGAGAAGTGCTTAGCTTTGGGTTCAATCTTGTCATGTCCTTTCCCAGTTACAGTAGGGGCAGCAAGGCAAGTATTGTATTGTTGCCATCGAGGATAAAGAGATGGGTTTTTTTATCATATTGCTTGAGCTTATCCCTCTACATCATGTCATCTTGCTTAATGCGTTACTCTATGATAAATATATGAAAGCTCAACAAAGTAAACTAAGTGGGTGTGTATCCAACTTGCTTGCTCATGAAGACCTAGGGCATTTTGAGGAAGCCCATCATTGGAATATGCAAGCCAAGTTCTATAATGAAAAATTCCCACTAGTATATGAAAGTGACAATATAGGAGACTCTCTATCATGAAGATCATGGTGCTACTTTGAAGCAAAAGTGCGGAAAAAAGATAGTAGCATAGTCCTTTGGTGGGCTTCTTTGGCCTCTTTTTTTATGGGCTTCTTTGGCCTCTTTTATTTTTATAATCAAATGTGTTTAGAAGGAAAGGAATATCAAACGGAGTCCAAACAGAATGAAACCTTCGGGATTGATCTCTTTTGAACAAACGCAATCCAGGAGACTTGGAGTGGGCGTCAAGAAGTGAAGGAGGCGGCCACAAGGGTGCCCGGCGTGCCCTGAGGGGGTGGACGTACCCCCACCCTCGTGGGCCCCTCGAGCGTCAACCGACCTACTTATTCCTCCTATATATATACACGGAACCCCAAAACATCTAGGAGCAACACGAAAAACTATTTCCACCGCCGCAACCTTATGTATCCGCGAGATCCCAGCTTGGAGCCTTCGTCGGTGCTCTGCCGGAGGTTATGATAAATATTTGAATCTCCTCTTAACTCTTTTATGTATGATTAGTTATCTTTGCAAGTCTCTTCGAATTATCAGTTTGGTTTGGCCTACTAGATTGATCTTTCTTGCAATGGGAGAAGTGCTTAGCTTTGGGTTCAATCTTGTGGTGTCCTTTCCCAGTGATAGGAGGGGCAGCAAGGCACGTATTGTATTGTTGCCATCAAGGATAAAATAGGGGGTTTATATCATATTGCTTGAGTTTATCCCACTACATCATGTCATCTTGCTTAATGCATTACTCTGTTCTTCATGAACTTAATACTCGAGATGCAGGCAGGAGTCGGTCGATGTGTGGAGTAATAGTAGTAGATGCAGGCAGGAGTCGGTCGATGTGTGGAGTAATAGTAGTAGATGCAGGCAGGAGTCATTATACTTGTTGCCGACGTGATTCCTATATACATGATCATGCCTAGATATTCTCATAACTATGCACTTTTCTATCAATTGCTTGACAGTAATTTGTTCACCCACCGTAATAATTATGCTATCTTGAGAGAAGCCACTAATGAAACCTATGGCTCCCGACTCTATCTTTTATCATACAAATATTCCATCTACTTTTATTTGCATCTTTCATTTTCCAATCTATATCATAAAAATACCAAAAATATTTATCTTACTTTATTATCTCTATCAGATCTCACTTCTACAAGTTGCGTGAAGGGATTGACAACCCCTTTATCACGTTGGTTGCGAGGATATTGTTTGTTTGTGTAGGTGCGTTGGACTTTTGAGGAGCCTCCTACTGGATTGATACCTTGGTTCTCAAAAACTAAGGGAAATACTTACGCTGCTTTGCTGCATCACCCTTTCCTCTTCAAGGGAAAACCAACGCATGCTCAAGAGGTAGCACCACGCACCAGGGAGCTGCTGGCGAGGGGCTGCCGGAATACTGCCCCAGGAGGGATTATTAGTTTTAGTATTGTTCATTTTCAATTTTATGCATTGTACATGGTAGTTAAGTATCATCACGTATAATGAACAATAAATATATATTATGAATTCCATCTTTCTATCTGTTTTTGTATACTAATTTGTATGTAGCTATTATCATCCACATATACAAAATGGAAAACATATATACACATATTGAAACATAACATATAATAATGGAAAACAGAGTACAAACATTTAAATAGATCAATAAACAGAGCAATATTATGATTTTTGTGAATACATAACGCTCCACGTCGAAATGAATCAACAAAATAAATGCATCCATGACCAACAGCCCTTGCCTACGGTAGCTCTTAGCTCTGCGTGAACTTGTGCAGGTGGTCGACACGCTCACAGTCCATCTGGAGCGCGATCTCGAGCTCCAAGCTAGCTATTTCATCGGAGATTACCATCTCAAGGATGCGACAACCATGTTCCTCTACTGCGCCCAGGTGGACACCTGGGCCAAGGAGGTGCTTGAGCCTAGCAGCGTGTTGGCATCCAGTGAGCCACGAAAAAGGGAAATGACACGACCCATGCGAACGGTGCAGTGGGCATCCGGTGAAAGTACGGCGCGGCCGGCCTTCGGTGCAAGTACGGGCAGAGAGCCTCTTCCCACTCCTGACGAGGAAGGGAGGTACTGAGGGGACATGTACGCAGCTGCGATGCCTTGTCGACAGCAGGCAAGCGCCGATGGATCCGCTCTTGCTATGCGGCACGCCGCGCCTCTCGCTCTGCAGCACTCCAACGGTCTCGTTGTGCGACGAGCCACAGCCTATCGGCGCGAACGCGCCTAGCTTGCTCAGCGGCGCACCATCGATCATGTTGTGCCGTGAGGTGCAGCCTCTCGACGCTGACTTACCTATCTCGATCCGCGGCGCTGAAGCGCCATGCACCAAGGGTCTGCTCAACCCTGGCACTGATGTGCATCACGGTGTTGTCCATCGTGTTGCTGGGGAGCGCCTCGGCCTAGACGAGCCATGCCGCCTTCTTGTTTTCCTTGTCGAGGAGGTTGATGGCAGAGGTGGCGCTTTGGTGGGTTGGCATGCTTGGAAAGGTGGTTTTGCTACACGCTATGCTTGTTGCCTCCGTGCGTTGCGTGGCACCTAGGTTTATGCGCAATATCGCTGGGTGGCAGCGGGAAATCGGTGAGGAAATTGCTGGAAATGGTGGCATGTTCATGAAACACCATCAATTAATGAAAACTTAGCATAGAAGGAACATCTAGCTAGCACGATGCATGCAGGCACATTGCTTGCCCAAGGCTGTGATCCATATACTTGTGTGCTCGATAGAGCACACTATTCACAGTAAAGAATATGGTTTCGTTTATCCTAGTAGAGCAGTGTCGGCAAGCATCACAAGAAGTGGATGATGTTGAGATGATCGTTTATCCTAGTTAATTATGCATGTAATGGTTTACTTTGGTGGATGGAAATGTCATGTGTGTACCACCTAGGTAAACAGATGTTTGCCGCGTATCACAAACATCTTGTTTACACGAAACGTTTCTGTTCTCTTGGCTCAACACAAACAATTTATTTGAATGAACTGTACCCCTCCATTGCACACACCTTGATCTTGCTAAACCATTTATGTTGCGTTGCCTAATCGAAACCAGTTCAATCGAGTGAACTGTATCACACACACCTTGATCTGGCTGACCATTTCTTTTGTGTTACCTAATCACAAACATGTCATCCGAGTGAACTGTATGCCGTGTATCGCACACACCTTCATTTAGCTACCCATTTATGTTGTTCTGCCACATCACAAACAGTTTATTCTAGTGAACTGTATGCCGTATATTACACACACCTTCATCTAGCTGCCCGTTTCTATTGTTCTACCTCATCGCAAATAGTTAATTGAACTGAACTGTCACACCCTAGTTTTTGGCCCTTTCTTTTTCTGTTTGATTCTTTGGTTTTTTCTCTGGTTTTCCTTTTGGAGCAGTTTTGTGGACTTGCAACCTCGAAGATCTTCAATTCCTCTCCTCCAAAGTGACTCATCATTCTCATATCTTTCTCAGATCATGTCATTTTCATTCTAGCTCAACCTCACATTCTTTTTATTGGAATATTCCTTTTTCTATTAAAGGAATAGTCATGTCTGCCCTATGTTGTGAAGCAACCTATATTTCTGTCTCTCAGAAAATTCCCAATAATTCTCATAAATTGTTTGGATCATATACGTCCCAAATATGTCCGAACTTTACATTCTAACCCAAAGGTAATTCACCAATATTATTTCTTCAATTCTGTCCAGAGTGGCACTTTTTTGAAGGAAGTTCCACCTATGCTTTCTTGTTTGCTCCAAAAGTTTTGGGCATTCTTTTATGTCCAAATCATTGCCACATGACAAAATTCAACTTCATTTGCCTATCGAAACTTCCTCAATGATTTTTCAAAGTTCCTGTTAAGATAGAGGCTTTGTGAAGGAAGTACTAGCAAGGGTTATAAAAATGAGTTGAAATTTTGCAAGCTCCTTAAGGTACTCATATCATGACTCTCCACTGATTTTCAGCCTCATCAAATTATCTATGTGAGCACACCTTAAAATCTTTGCTTCTGGCAATATTTTCAGGTTATGAAGCAAGTATATTTTATATTGCTTCATTAATTTTGAGAAATTACCAAATCATGCTCCTACCAATATGACCTCTCTCCACCAAATTTGGGATCATTTCAGCAAGCCATTTTCTCTCCAAAATTATCCCAAGTTTCTGGATAGAGGGGATATCTGTGAAGGAAGTACCATTTTGGCAAGTCCAAATGGTATGAAATTTTTACAACATATTCTTATGTCCATATGACTAGGATCTACCAAGTTTCAGCTCAAGTGACCACTCCATGGAAGAGCATCATCTTAGTCAAGTTTCTGGACCAAAATTGTAGTTGCAATGCAACTATATTAATTTGTGGTCCATTTCTTCTCTAATTGCACATGATCATTGTCCTTCCTAACCTAAACATCCCAAACATAAAGTTTGGCTCTTTTCTCTTTTGTGTTGATCACAGTTACCTGGCCAAGTTTCCTACAGCAAACTTGCATCGAGGCTTCACTTCACCATAGAGCTTCTTCTCTCGATCTTTCACTTCCCACATGTGACTGCGTGGATTTTTGCCTGTGTGCGCACTTTGGCAGCTTTGGTCGCGCTCAGGGCGACGGGACCCGTCGGGCAGCCCCTTCCCGGCGAGTTCCACGTGTCTGGTGGTGCCGTCCTGATGTCCTGCTCTCGCCCATCGCTCTCTGATCCTGTTCCCCGTCTGGCAGCTTCCTCGCCGGCGCTAGCAGCCGCGTGCCCACGGGCGTATAGTGCGCTGGTCGGCTTTGTCCGCGCCCTGTCTTCTTCTTCCTCTCCTGTGGCGTCCTCTCTTCTCTAGTAGCCTCCTCTACTCTCTCCTGTTGCTCTCTAGATCGATGCCTCCGCCTGTAGCTCGCTCGTCGGCGCTTGCCGCCGTGTGCCCACGGATGCATGATGTCTACTACACAACCTTCTTCTTGTAGACGTTGTTGGGCCTCCAAGTGCAGAGGTTTGTAGGGCAATAGCAAATTTCCCTCAAGTGGATGACCTAAGGTTTATCAATCCGTGGGAGGCATATGATGAAGATGGTCTCTCTCAAACAACCCTGCAACCAAACAAAGAGTCTCTTGTGTCCCCAACACACCCAATGCAATGGTAAATTATATAGGTGCACTAGTTCAGCGAAGAGATGGTGATACAAGTGCAATATCACTACTAGGAAAAAGCCTAGTAGTAGCGCGGGTTAAAAGCTAGTATTAGCGCGGTAGTAGCGTGGTGAATCCCACGCTACTAGTACGTGTGTTAGTAGTAGCGCGGGTTCGACATGTGCGACTACTAACTATCTTTAGCGCGTGTATGTGACCCGCGCTACTACTATTAATTTGAAAAACCAAGAAAAATTCTCGACCCCGTGTGTGTTGTCAATGGTGTCAATGGTTCGGTCGACGGCGCCGACGACCATGGCGACGGGGCGGCGGCCGGCGGCGACGCGCACGTTGGCCGGGAGCAGGGAGATCTTGGCCATGACGCGCGCCTCGTGGAAGCCGTCGCGGGCGGCCGCGGTGGCCAGCCCGGCGTGGGCCAGGAGCTGGAGGACCTGGATCTTGGCACCGTGCGTGGGGAGCAGCACCTCGCGCCGGCCGTCGCCGTTGAGGTCGGCGAAGAGCGGCGGCGGGAGGCGGTCCACGTCGTGCTTGATCGGGAACCCGTCGTCCAACAGGTGGTACCACGCCTCCCGGAATGAGAAGTCACCCTCGTGCTGCCAGAGGAGGAGGGGGATGGGTCAGCTAGGCACTACTAGGGAAAACCCTAGCAGTAGCGCGTGTTTTGTGCCCACTAGTAGCGCGGGAAAACCCTATCACGCGCTACAACTAGTACAAATAGCTGCAGCGCTTGTCCAGTACCGCGCTACTGCTAAGGTATCTACTTGCAGTGTGTTTTCTTTCCATCGCTACTAGTATTTTTTTTATTTTTTTATTTTTAGTGTATTTATGCGCCATCATACAAATATTGGTACAATACCAGCTGTTATGAGGTTTACATCATTATGTCCGTAACAGTGTATTAAATGAAGGTGGATTAGGTTCAAGTGGAGGCAATATGTGGTGCATGTCAAAAGTATACTACTAATCCAAACTTGATCTAGTTTGAATTAGTACTACTTTCGATGTGCACCACATGTTGCCTCCACTTGAATCTAATCCGCCAGCACAAGATATTTAATCATCATCATCGTCATTACCACCAACATTATTTATTTAATCACCACTAACACTAGCTAATAATAATCATCATAGTCATTACCACCAACACTAGCTATTTTATCATCATAGTAATAGTGTAGCACATCATCATCCTGAAACTCATTTCTACCTAGCTACTCACTCCTGCTACTCACTCCTGCTGCTCTCTCTTAGGTAAAAGAACATAAAACATGTGTAGCTCTCCTCCTTGATCAAGTTGGAGCATGCAGATGAACCTGTCTCCTAATCGTGGAAGGCGCCTCTGGTTGCTGCTCCCTAGTACTTCTCTGCGCTCCCCCAACACATATTTGGTCCAGTCTTGCACTATTAAGCATCCGTTGCTAATCTTGAATGCACTAAAGTAAGCTGTAGGATATCTTGGACGTAAGTTGATAATACTCATGATACCTTTAGTCTCGATCCCATAAGGCACAACATTCATCGGGAGTCCCTGTTGAAGAACATCGTATGGTAACATACTTAGCAATGAAGTTTAGCTTCAAAAATAATGTATGGAAAAGATGCAATGAGGATAAAAAGTAAAAATCTTACCATCCTTCCTAAATGGATGTGACCGTAGTTCATTACGAACACTATTGGTCGCACATTTTCAGTACTAAGATTTCTAAATGCAGGAAGAAAATTTGTCTTGACAGTATCAAGATCCTCAAGCCATGAAACATAATGACTGAGCTCCTCGCAGTTGAGTTCAGCCCCAGGACATTATACGGTCCTGTCTACCTAGCGCTGGACATGTTTGCTTGCACGGAAATAAGCTGACAATACAAATTAGTTGTCAACTATTTTTGAATAAACAATATCAAAGACATAAATATGGTTCAGAAACTTACATAATGGTATAACTGGAGGCATTTGCACATTGACCCAGATGTCGGTATGACCTTCAATATCATCTTCCGGACGAATATCAAAGGTGATAACCATATCAGGCTCGAATGCATAAGTCTTGCATAGTGCTCGCCATGTTTTGCATCCGAAATAGGTGTAGTCGTCTGAATTGTATAACTTCGCATGGAAAATATAAACATGCTCGGTCTTCAAGTAAACTTTCTTTTCCTCCATACTATGGCTGAAACCTATCTTATCCAATACAAAAACTCTTGCATGGCAGGGGATACGCTAGTAGAATAGTAAAAAAAAATATAAGTTGAAGCAAATGAAGCAGATGTCATGCTTAATTACGGAAAAAGACTTGTCGTTGTGACTTACTATATCCACTTCGAAGTTCTCGTCCAGCTTGATGCTGAAGCGCCTATCATCATCTAGGAAGATTCCGTCGCACAGGCCGCGCTCGTCTTCGCAGTATTTGCAAATACCGAAATCCTTCTCGTCGTCAGACATTTCCTATGTTCATAGTTAAAACATTAATTGAAAATCGAACAAAGACAGCTACCAAGATACTCAACACACAAATCTGGGGCACTCGATATTTCCTACATATTCTAGCACAAGTCATGCCAAAATTCACGAAAAAATCCGGCATGACCTTTGCTAAAATAGGACATATCGAGCGCCTGAAATTTGCCGGAACGGAAATGAATCAACACTCCGACAAAACATAGGCCACTCGAAGGTATAACCTGCAAACATGACCGGCCACTTGGATATTGAGCAACACAAGATATACATTTTAAAATATCTTATAGGACTCAAATTAGCATGCATTCAATAAGCAAAAGTAGATCATCTCATGCGTCAGTACATCGTCGAATATTATCACTAATACATCATGAATAGTGTCATACATATAACATCACTAATACAACTAAAACTCTAGCACACGACGGGTATCGGTGCAGGCCGTGGACACCCACAGAGAAGGCACCATCACGGGATCATAGCTCCAGTGAGATCCCCGGAGAACCTGCCAGGTATTGGAGAACGGCCTGTGCTCCAACGCAAACAAGTAGCGACGGACGTGCGCGTCCTCCTCACTGACACGGTAACGCACCACCTCCGCGGAGTCCTCGGGCCTCTAGATCATCACTGGCCCACGCGACCGCCACCAAAGAAGGTTCGGGTCAACGACAGGCTGGCTCCTCACCAACCTGCACCCCCCGGTAGGTAGCGCCTCCCAGTACCACCCCGGCGGAGCCCAGTCCCGGACATGGCCGATCTGGTCAAGCAGGTGTCGTCCTCCGCCGACTCGACGACGAGGATGCGGGATAGGCATCGTCCACGTCGAGGCGGGAAAAATTGCTTTAACTAAAAAATAGAAACAAGTTCTTACTAACTAGTTCTATTAATTCAACTAGTTCTTACTAAAAATAAACTTACTATAAATAAAAATATTCTAGTACCTAATTAGTACCTAATTCTTACTAACTAATTAGTACCTAGGAACTACTGCCCTAATTACCATCTAAGTAATTAACTAACTAGCACTAAAAATAGCCTTGGGTTCATACTAACTAGCACTAAATAGCTAGGGTTCATACTAAGCAGAGAAGAGGGATCGGAAGGGGAGAGAGGGATCGGAAGGGGAGAGTGCTTATAGAGGGCGGGAAGAGAGATGGGGTCGGGGGAGACGGCGGCATCGAGGCGCGGCGAGGCGGGGTCGGGGGAGACGGCGGCGAGGCGGGGTCGGGGGAGACGGCGGCGAGGCGGGGAGACGGCGGCGAGGCGGGGTCGGGGGAGACGGCGGCGAGGCGGGGTCGGGGGAGGCGGCGGCGAGGTGGGGTCGGGGGAGACGGTGGCGAGGCGGGGTCGGGGGAGACGGCGGCGAGGCGGGGTCGGGGGAGACGGTGGCGAGGCGGGGTCGGGGGAGACGGCGGCGAGGCGGGGTCGGGGGAGACGGTGGCGAGGCGGGGTCGGGAATTGGGGGAGGAAGCAAAGGAGAGGGAATCAGGCCGCGCGGGGGGTTAGGTGAAAATAGCTTTAACTGTAGCGTGGGAAGGAAAAACGCGCTGCTGCTAAAATCCGTAGTAGTAGCGCTGTTCGTAGAAGGGCGCTACTACTATACCTAGCACGCCGGGAATGGTGTGGCAATTATAGTAGTATCGCTTTCCGTCCGGGCAGCGCTACTGCTAAGATGCTAACTGCAGCGCGGTTCTGCCAAACGCGCTACTGATAAGTAGCAGTAGCGCCTCATTTTAACAAGCGCTACTGGTAACAATCTGTGTATAAGGTTTTCCCTAGTAGTGAGGGTTCAGGATCGAATTGGAGAGGGGGGAGGAGGAGGAGGGTTGACATGGAGAGAGAAGAAGATTGTGAAGGTGGCCAGGAGGAGGATGCCGGGGTCGCGCTTCCGCATCTTGGCAGCGGCGAGGAGCTCCGCGACCTCCCACCGGAGGGATCTCGAAGAGGGAGGGGGGAAGAAAGAAGAGTGTACCAGCGGCGGCCACCGCTAGATTACGAGGGAGAGAGGAGGAAAGTGAGAGAGGGGGAAAGTGAGGGAGAGAGCAGGGATTCGGCCCAGTATATGGGGATTTCACCTACCTCACACTTAATAGTAGCGAGGGGTATAAAACCGCGCTACTACTATCAACTTAGTAGCAGCGCAAGTTTGTACCCCTCTCTACTACTATGGCATGTCCCGGGAGGGCACGGTAGAGACCGCTTAGTAGTAGCGCGGGTTAAAAACCCATGCTACTAGTATCAACTTAGTAGTAGTGAGGGGAAAAAACCCGCACTACTCGTAAGTAGCAGTAGCGAGGGTCATAAACCCGTGCTACTAGTAAGCGCTTGCCTATAAGCTTTTCCCTAGTAGTCTGAAAATATAAAAACGGCAAGGTAGCAAGTGGTAAAAGTGAGCACAAACGGTATTGCAATGCTAGGAAACAAGAGCTAGGGTTCATACTTTTGCTAGTGCAAGTTCTCTCAACAATAATAACATAATTGGATCATATAACTATCCCTCAACATGCAACAAAAAGTCACTCCAAAGTCACTAATAGCGGAGAACAAACAAAGAGATTATTGTAGGGTACGAAACCACCTCAAAGTTATCCTTTCTGGTCGATCTATTCAAGAGTTCATAGTAAAATAACATGAAACTATTCTTTCCGTTTGATCTATCATAGAGTTCGTACTAGAATAACACCTTCAGACACAAATCAACCAAAACCCTAATGTCACCTAGATACTCCAATGTCACCTCAAGTATCCGTGGGCATGATTATACGATATGCATCACACAATCTCAGATTCATCTATTCAAACCAACACAAAGTACTTCAAAGAGTTCCCCAAAGTTTCTACCAGAGAGTCAAGACGAAAAAGTGTGCCAACCCCTATACATAAGTTAAAAAGGTCACTGAACCCGCAAGTTGATCACCAAAACGTACATCAAGAAGGTCACGTGAATATCCCATTGTCACCATAGATAAGCACATGCAAGACATACATCTAGTGTTCTCAAATCCTTAAAGACTCAATCCAATAAGATAACTTCTAAGGGAAAACTCAATCCATTAAAAGAGAGTAGAGGGGGAGAAACATCATAAGATACAACTATAATAGGAAAGCTCGTGATACATCAAGATTGTACCACCTCAAGAACACAAGAGAGAGAGATCAAACACATAGCTACAGGTACATACCCTCAGCCCCGAGGGTGAACTACTCCCTCCTCATCATGGAGAGCGCCAGGATGATGAAGATGGCCACCAGTGAGGGATCCCCCTCCGGTAGAGTGCCGAAACCAAGCTCAAATTGGTTTTTGGTGGCTACAAAGGCTTGCGGCGGCGGAACTCCCGATCTATTGTGCTTTTTGGAGGTTTTAGTATTTATAGGAACTTTTGGTGTAGGTCTCACGTCAGGGGGGTCTCTGGGCTGTCCACGAGGCAGGGGGCACGCCCTAGGGGGGTGAGCGCACCTCCCACCCTTGTGGGCAGCCCGGTACTCTTCTAGCCCAACTCTTGCACTCCAGGGGCTTCTTTTGGTCCATAAAAATTCGTCAAAAATTAGCAGGTAAATTGGACTGCGTTTGGTATTCCTTTTCTGTAAAACTCAAAAACAAGGAAAAAACAGAAACTAGCAGTGGGCTCTAGGTTCATAGGTTAGTCCCAAAAATCATCTAAAATAGCATATAAATGCATATAAACTTCCTACATGGATAATATAATAGCATGAATACTTCTTAAATTATAGATACGTTGGAGAGGTATTAGCATCCCCAAGCTTAATTCCTTCTCGTCCTCGAGTAGGCAAATGATAGAAGATACAATTTATGTAGTGTGAATGCTAGCAGGTGCATAAGTTTGATCAATTATAATTTTAGTCACCTTTTCTAGCATTATTATATGTCATAACAGTAGCTCATCTCATAAAACTTTTGATGATCAAGTAACAAGCTATTCACATGTTAAAGCATAGACCATAAACTTTCTTGAAAACTAACAAACTATGTTCTCAGTCATCAAACAATTGCAATTCATCTTATTTTCAAGAAGGGTCTATGTAAGAGCTTTGGTTTAGCAAATCCCACATACTCAACTATCATATAGTCTTTAATGATTGCTACCACTCAAAGCATATTTTTAGAACAAATAGCATCCCTCGAACACAGAGAAAGATAGGAGCTTAATGTTTCGCCTCCCAACTTACTTATCATATAGATAATTGTCAACAATAATAATTCATGATCAAATATATTTGAATGGCCATATATGCTTAGATCTTCCATCACATGATTCTTGCCAACTAAAGAGTAGGTTGGAATGAGAAGGAATACTACTGACTCTTGCATAAAATTAAAAGATAGGCCCTTCGTAGAGGGATGCAGGGATTTGCAGAGGTTCCAGAACTCGAAACTTTTAAACAAAGATGAAAATAATTTTGAGAGGTATGCTTTCATTGTCAACATAACAACCAAGAGTTCCCAACATCTTCCATGCTACACACATTATAGGTGGTTCCTAAACATAATGGTAAAGTTTATACTCCCCCTCCACCAACAATCACACTCCACGGCTTGTCCGAAACAACGGGTGTCGTCCAACTATCAATAATCCTAGGGGAGTTTTGTTTAAATTACTTTCAATTTGTTTTTGATATTTTGATCATAGGACTGGGCATCCCAGTTACCAGCCATTATCTCGTGAATGATGAGCGGAGTCCACTCATCATGAGAATAACCCACCTAGCGTGGAAGATACTGACAGCCCGTAGTCGCTACATGAGCGATTTGGGCATACAAAATAGATTATTATTTGAAGGTTTAGAGTTTGGCACATGCAAATTTACTTGGAACGGAAGGTATATACCGCATATAGGTAGATATGGTGGACACTCATGGAAGAAACTTGGTTCAAGGAATTTGGATGCACAAGCAGTATTCCCGCTTAGTAAAAATATTTTGGCTAGCAAAGGATTCTAAATATCAAGCACCACATGTTAGAGGATCCATAACAATATAACTTATATAAAAATATACCCAAGGATAACTCATTATGTTGTCTTCCTTGTCCAACTTCAACTAATTTGCTCAGGTTTGAAAATAATTAATTGGGCTTAAAATCATAGAAGATGTCCAAGATAGTATATTTATATGTGAAATCTCTCTTCCTTCAGTAATATTTCATGAATTGTTCAAGTGACCAATACAATGTTTGCTAACCTTCAATATATTTACCACCTTTAATTCTTATATGTGAAGTAATTATTACCCATGGGATAAGCATATGAAACATATATAATTTCAGATTTCTGATATTAAAATCACTCGACCATTTTACTCATAGGATATAAGTGAAGCACACGAGTAAATGACAAACTACTCAAAAAATATATAAGTGAAGATCAATGAGTAGTTAAATAATTATGTAACTATGTGAAGACTCTCTCATTTAAGTATTGCAGATCTTGGGATATTATTCACACAGCAAGCAATACAAAATAAAACAAAACGACATTTCAAGGATAGCACTCATTATGTGAAGAAGCAAAAACTTAGGTTCAACCGATACTAACTGATAATTGTTGAAGAAGAAAGGTGGGATGCCTACCGGGGCATCCCCAAGCTTAGTTGCTTGAGAATTATTAGAATATTATCTTGGTGTGCCTTGGGCATCCCCAAGCTTGAAATTTTGTGTCTTCTTAATTCCTCTAATATCACGGTTTTCCTAAATCTCCAAAGCTTCATTCACACCAAACTCAACAAGAACTCGTGAGATAAGTTAGTATAAACCAATGCAAAAACCTTATCAATTTCTACTCTAACAAATTACTAAAATTATTATTCAACATTGCATACTAAATGTGTCTTCATATTTAATACTCCTATCCTCAAATAGAATCATTAAAAAGGCAAACATATGCAAACAATGCAAACATAACAGCAATCTGCCAAAACAGTATAGTCTGTAAAGAATGCAAGATTCATCATACTTCCCTAACTTCAAAAACTATGAGAAAAATACTACACTATATATGATTTATCAGAGCTCAACCTGAAAAAGTTTCAAAAATTTGTCATCTTCTGACTTTTCTAGGGAATTTCTGCAACAATGGTAAACTTTCTATTTTGAAACAGCAACATGTATACTTGCAAAATAAGCATGGTAATGGCTATCCTTGACATTTTTATTGAAAATATAGATGCAAAACCTTATTCTAAATAATATAAATCAAACACTAACAAAATAAAATAACGCTCCAAGCGAAACACATATCATGTGGTGAATAAAAATATAGCTCCAAGTAAGGTTACCGATGAACGAAGACAAAAGAGGGGATGCCTTCCAGGGCATCCCCAAGCTTGGGCTATTGTTGGTCCTTGAATATTACCTTGGGGTTCCTTGGGCATCCTCAATCTTAGGCTCTTGCCACTCCTTATTCCATAGTCCATCGAATCTTTTCCCAAAACTTGAAAACTTCACAACACAAAACTTAACAGAAAACTCGTAAGCTCCGTTAGTATAAGAAAATAAAACCACCACTTAGGTACTGTTGTGAACTCATTCTACATTCATGTTGGTGTAATATCTATTGTATTAAAACTTCTCTATGGTTCATACCCCCCGATACTACTCATAGGTTCATCAAAATAAGCAAACAATAAATGGAAAACAGAATCCGTCTAAAACAGAAGAGTCTGTAGTCATATGTATCAAACGTATACTTATGGAACTAAAAAAATTATTAAATAATATGGTGGACCTGAGGACTTTGTCTATTAATCATATTCAAAAAGAATCAACTTAAAAGCACTCTTCTGTAAACAAGGGTAGCTAATCTTGTGAGCGCATAAGTTTCTGTTTTTTACAGCAAGATCGCATAGACTTCAACCAAGTCTTACCAAAGGTTCTACTTGGCACAAACACTAATTAAAACATAAAACTACATATAACCAGAGGCTAGATGAATTATTTATTACTAAACCGGAACAAAAAGCAAAGAAACAGAAATAAAATTGGGTTGCCTCCCAAAAAGCGCTAACGTTTAACACCCCTAGCTAGGCATGATGATTTAAATGATGCTTACATAAAAGATATGAATTGAAACATAAAGAGATCATCATGAAGAATATGACTAACAGATTTAATTCTAACCCACTTCCTATGCATAGGTATTTTCTGAGCAAACAACTTATGGGAACAATAATCAACCAGCATAGGAAGGCAAAACAAGCATAACTTCAAAACTTTAAGCACGTAGAGAGGAAAATTGATATTATTGCAATTCCTCCAAGCATATATTCCTCCCTTATAATAATTTTCAGTAGCATCATGAATGAATTCAACAATATAAACATCACATAAAGCATTCTTTTTATGATCTACTTGCATAGAAAATTTACTACTCTCCACATAAGCAATTTTCTTCTCATGAATAGTAGTGGGAGAAAACTCAACAAAATAATTATCATGTGAGGCATAATCCAATTGGAAATTAAAAAAATGATGACAAGTTTCATGGTTATCTTTATTCTTTATAGCATACGTGTCATGACAATAATCATCATAGATAGGAACTTTGTTCTCATAATCAATTGGAACCTCTTCCGAAATAGTGGATTCATCACTAAATAAAGTCATGACCTCTCCAAATCCACTTTTATCAATATAACCATAAGATTCAACAACCTTCAAAATAGTGGGATCATTACTTCCTAAAGTTGAGACTCTTCCAAACCCACTTTCATCAATATAATCATCAAAAATAGGAGGCAGCTTCACCGAGGTCTTTCTTTGAAAAAAACCTTTCAAACACTCCTTTATGCTTTGCAGAATAATTCTGCATTATTTCCGATCTACAATATGTCATTCACATATACTTATCAGAAATGTTGTAGTGCTCCCACTCACTTTCTAGTAAATACAGGCTTCACCGCAAGTCTGTATAAAACTATATGCTTTGATCAACTTATCAAAGCGTAAATTCCAACTCCGAGATGCTTGCACCAGTCCATAGATGGATCGCTGGAGCTTGCGTATTTTGTCAGCACCTTTAGGATTGACAAAACCTTCTAGTTGCATCATATACAACTCTTCTTTAAATCCATTAAGGAATGTAGTTTTGTTTATCCATTTGCTAGATTTCATAAAAATGCGGCAATTGCTAACATGATTTGGACAGACTTAAGCATCGCTACGAGTGAGAAAATTTCATCGTAGTCAACACCTTGAACTATGTCAAAAACCTTTTTCGACAAGTCTAGCTTTGTAGATAGTAACACTACTATCAGCGTCCGTCTTCCTCTTGAAGATCCATTTATTTTCTATGGTTTGCCGATCATCGGGCAAATCCATCAAAGTCCATACTTTGTTCTCATACATGGATCATATCTCAGATTTCATGGGCTCAAACCATTTTGCGGAATCTGGGCTCATCATCGCTTCCTCATAGTTCATAGGTTCGTCATGGTCAAGTAACATGACCTCCAGAATGGGATTACCGTACCACTCTGGTGTGGATCTCACTCTGGTTGACCTACGAGGTTCGATAGTAACTTGATCTGAAGTTACATGATCATCATCATCAGCTTCCTCACTAATTGGTGTAGTAGTCACAGGAACAGATTTCTGTGATGAACTACTTTCCAACAACGGAGAAGGTACAATTACCTTATCAAGTTCTACTTTCCTCCCACTCACTTCTTTCGAGAGAAACTCCTTCTCTAGAAAGGATTCATTCTCAGCAACGAATGTCTTGTCTTCGGATCTGTGATAGAAGGTGTACCCAACCGTCTCCTTTGGGAATCCTATGAGGACGCATTTCTTCGATTTGGGTTTGAGCTTATCAGAATGAAACTTTTTCACATAAGCATCACAACCCCAAACTTTAAGAAACGACAACTTTGGTTTCTTGCTAAACCACAGTTCATATAGTGTCGTCTCAACGGATTTAGATGGTGCCCTATTTAATGTGAATGCAGCTGTCTCTAATGCATGATCCCAAAACGATATTGGTAAATCGGTAAGAAACATCATAGATTGTACTATATCCAATAAAGTACGGTTATGACGTTCGGACACACCATTATGATGTGGTGTTCCAGGTGGCATGAATTTGTGAAACTATTCCACATTGTTTTAATTGAAGACCAAACTCGTAACTCAAATATTTGCCTCCGCGATCAGATTGTAGAAACCTTATTTTCTTGTCACGATGATTTTCCACTTCACTCTGAAATTCTTTGAACTTTTCAAATGTTTCAGACTTATGTTTCATCAAGTAGATATACCCATATCTGCTCAAATCATCTGTGAAGGTCAAAAAATAACGATACCCGCCGCGAGCCTTAACACTCATCGGATCGCATACATCAGTATGTATTATTTCCAATAAGTCAGTTGCTCGCTCCACTGTTCCGGAGAACGGAGTCTTGGTCATCTTTCCCATGAGGCATGGTTCGCAAGCATCAAGTGATTCATAATCAAGTGATTCCAAACTCCCATCAACATGGAGTTTCTTCATGCGCTTTACACCAATATGACCTAAACGGCAGTGCCACAAATAAGTTGCACTATCATTATTAACTTTGCATCTTTTGGTTTCAATATTATGAAAGTGTGTATCACTACGATCGAGATCCAATGAACCATTTTCATTGGGTGTGTAACCATATAAGGTTTTATTCATGTAAATAGAACAACAGTTTATTCTCTTACTTGAATGAATAACCGTATTGCAATAAACACGATCAAATCATATTCATGCTCAACGCAAACACCAAATAACATTTATTTAGGTTCAACACTAATCCCGAAAGTATAGGGAGTGTGCGATGATGATCATATCAATCTTGAAACTATTTTCAACACACATCGTCACTTCACCCTTAACTAGTTTCTGTTTATTCTGCAACTCTCGTTTCGAGTTACTACTCTTAGCAACTGAACCAGTTCAAATACCGGGGGGTTTCTATAAACACTAGTAAAGTACACATCAATAACATGTATATCAAATATACCTTTGTTCACTTTGCCATCCTTCGTATCCGCCAAATACTTGGGGTAGTTCTGCTTCCAGTGATCAGTCCATTTGCAGTAGAAGCACTTAGTCTCAGGCTTAGGTCCAGACTTGGGCTTCTTCACTTGAGCAGCAACTTGCTTGCCGTTCTTCTTGAAGTTCCCTTCTATCCCTTTGCCCTTTTCTTGAAACTAGTGGTCTTGTTAACCATCAACACTTGATGTTCTTTCTTGATTTCTACCTTCATCGATTTCATCATCATGAAAAACTCGGGAATCATTTTCATCATCCCTTGCATACTATAGTTCATCACGAAGTTCTACTAACTTGATGATGGTGACTAGAGAATTCTGTCAATCACTATCTTATCTGGAAAATTAACTCCCACTTGATTCAAGCGATTGTAGTACCCAGACAATCTGAGCACATGCTCACTAGTTGAGTGATTCTCCTCCATCTTTTAGCTATAGAAATTGTTGGAGACTTCATATCTCTCAACTCGGGTATTTGCTTGAAATATTAATTTCAACTCCTGGAACATCTCATATGGTCCATGACGTTCAAAACGTCTTTGAATTCCCGATTCTAAGCCATAAATCATGGTGCACAAAACTATCAAGTAGTCATCATATTGAGCTAGCCAAACGTTCATAACGTCTGCATCTGCTCCTTCAATAGGTCTGTCACCTAGCGGTGCATTAAGGACATAATTTTTCTCTGCAGCAATGAGGATAAACCTCAGATCGCGGATCCAATCCGCATCATTGCTACTAACATTTTCAACACAATTTTCTCTAGGAACATATCAAAATAAACATATGAAAGCAACAACGCAAGCTATTGATCTTACAACATAATTTTCAAAATACTACCAGGACTAAGTTCATGATAAATTTAAGTTCAATTAATCATATTACTTAAGAACTCCCACTTAGACAGACATCTCTCTAGTCATCTAAGTGATCACGTGATCCAAATCAACTAAACCATAACCGATCATCACGTGAGATGGAGTAGTTTTCAATGGTGAACATCACTATGTTGATCATATCTACTATATTATTCACGCTCGACCTTTCGGTCTCCGTGCTCCGAGGCCATATCTGCATATGCTAGGCTCGTCAAGTTTAACCTGAGTATTCCGCGTGTGCAACACTGGCTTGCACCCGTTGTAGATGGACGTAGAGCTTATCACACCGATCATCACGTGGTGTCTCGGCACGACGAATTTAGCAACGGTGCATACTCAGGGAGAACACTTCTTGATAATTAGTGAGAGATCATCTTAAAATGCTACCGTCAATCAAAGCAAGAATAATATGCATAAAGGATAAACATCACATGCAATCAATATAAGTGATATGATATGGCCATCATCATCTTGTGCTTGTGATCTCCATCTCCGAAGCACCATCGTGATCACCATCGTCACCGGCGCGACACCTTGATCTCCATCGTAGCATCGTTGTCGTTTACGCCATCTATTGCTTCTACGAGTATCGCTACCGCTTAGTGATAAAGTAAAGCAATTACAGGGCGTTTGCATTTCATACAATAAAGCGACAACCATATGGCTCCTGCCAGTTGCCGATAACTTCGGTTACAAAACATGACCATCTCATACAATAAAATATAGCATCACGTCTTGGCCATATCACCTGACAACATGCCCTGCAAAAACAAGTTAGACGTCCTCTACTTTGTTTTTGCAAGTTTTACGTGGCTGCTACGGGCTGAGCAAGAACCGTTCTTACCTACGCATCAAAACCACAACGATAGTTTGTCAAGTTGGTGCTGTTTTAACCTTCTCAAGGACCGGGCGTAGCCACACTCGGTTCAACTAAAGTTGGAGAAACTGACACCCGCTAGTCACCTGTGTGCAAAGCACGGTCGTAAAACCAGTCTCGCGTAAGCGTACGCGTAATGTCGGTCCAGGCCGCTTCATCCAACAATACCGCCGAACCAAAGCATGACATGCTGGTAAGCAGTATGACTTGTATCGCCCACAACTCACTTGTGTTCTACTCATGCATATAACATCAACGCATATAACCTAGGCTCGGATGCCACTGTTGGGGAACGTAGTAATTTCAAAAAATTTCCTACGCACACGCAAGATCATGGTGATGGCATAGCAACGAGAGGGGAGAGTGTTGTCTACGTACCCTCATAGACCGTTAAGCGGAAGCGTTATGACAACGCGGTTGATGTAGTCGTACATCTTCATGAATCGACCGATCCAAGCACCGAACGTACGGCACCTCCGTGTTCAGCACACGTCCAGCTCGATGACATCCCCCGGGCTCCAATCCAGCGAAGCGTCGGGGATGAGTTCCGTCAGCACGATGGCGTGGTGACGATGATGATGTTCTACCGGCACAGGGCTTCGCCTAAACTCCGCGACGATATGACTGAGGTGGAATATATGGTGGAGGGGGGCACCGCACACGGCTAAGGAACGATCCGTAGATCAACTTGTGTGTCTATGGGGTGCCCCCTGCCCCCGTATATAAAGGAGTGGAGGAGGGGAGGGCCGGCCCTCTCTATGGCGCGCCCTAGGGGAGTCCTACTCCCACCGGGAGTAGGATTCCCCCTTTCCTAGTCCAACTAGGAGTCCTTCCAAGTAGTAGGAGTAGGAGACAAGGAAGGGGAAGAGAGAAGGGAAGGAAGGAGGGGGTGCGGCCCCTCCCCCTAGTCCAATTCGGACTTGGCCATGGGGGGCGCGCGGCCTGCCCTAGGCAGCCCCTCTCTCTTTCCCGTATGGCCCAATAAGGCCCAATACTTCTCCCCGGCGAATTCCCGTAACTCTCCGGTACTCCGAAAAATACCCGAATCACTCGGAACCTTTCCGAACACCGAATATAGTCGTCCAATATATCGATCTTTACGTCTCGACCATTTAGAGACTCCTCGTCATGTCCCCGATCTCATCCAGGACTCCGAACTCCTTCGGTACATCCAAACTTAGAAACTCATAATAAAACTATCATCGTAACGTTAAGCGTGCGGACCCTACGGGTTCGAGAACTATGTAGACATGACCTAGAACTATTCTTGGTCAATAACCAATAGCGGAACCTGGATGCCCATATTGGCTCCTACATATTCTACGAAGATCTTTATCGGTCAAACCGCATAACAACATACGTTGTTCCCTTTGTCATCGGTATGTTACTTGCCCGAGATTCGATCGTAGGTATCCAATACCTAGTTCAATCTCGTTACTGGCAAGTCTCTTTACTCGTTCCGTAATGCATCATTCCGTAACTAACTCATTAGCTACATTGCTTGCAAGGCTTATAGTGATGTGCATTACCGAGAGGGCCCAGAGATACCTCTCCGACAATCGGAGTGACAAAACCTAATCTCGAAATACGCCAACCGACCTTTGGAGACACCTGTAGTACTCCTTTATAATCACCCAGTTACGTTGTGACGTTTGGTAGCACACAAAGTGTTCCTCCGGTAAACGGGAGTTGCATAATCTCATAGTCATAGGAACATGTATAAGTCATGAAGAAAGCAATAGCAACATACTAAACGATCAAGTGCTAAGCTAACTGAATGGGTCATGTCAATCACATCATTCTCCTAATGATGTGATCCCGTTAATCAAATGACAAATCATGTCTATGGCTAGGAAACTTAACCATCTTTGATTCAACGAGCTAGTCAAGTAGAGGCATACTAGTGACACTATGTTTGTCTATGTATTCACACATGTATTATGTTTCCAGTTAATACAATTCTAGCATGAATAATAAACATTTATCATGAAATAAGGAAATAAATAATAACTTTATTATTGCCTCTAGGGCATATTTCCTTCATATACAAGTGTAGCAGCAACACTAGTGCAGCTGCTCTACTGCTATACAAGTGTAGCAGCAACGTGCTCTACAGAAGCTCGCTACTCCTAATAGCACTAGTGCGCTTGGCCTGGATGCTCTACTACTACCGGCACGCTGCTGCTAACTTATCTCCACTCGTTACTTCTAATTTTAATAGTCTTTGTTTTTTTTCTGCATATTTGTTTTGTATTTGACCAGGCTTTATATAAGAATCTTTAGCAAATAAAAATTTCATCATGATACACATACAAATGGCTGTTTGACCACAAATGTAATCATTGCATATACATACAAATAGTCTCATCATAATCATCATCAAAAGCAAAGTCTTATCTCGTCATCATCTCGAAAATAGCGATACATGCAAGTCTCGAATACTTGCAACTACAACGTCATCCATCTAAACAATCATATACACGAGAAGAGCTATCACTATGAGTGAGAGCGGAACTATGCAGTACATGAGGCGCTAGTTACGAGTCCTCTCTCGCGCTAGCTTGAAGCTCAAGTAACTAGCTTCTCCTTCTTGTCTGCTTTTGAAGCCTTTATGGCTGGCGCCCGAGACCCCACTCACTTGCGCCTGACACTCAGTCCACTCATTGTACACCCCCGAACCTTCCCTTTGTACATGACATAGCACTAACATCTCTCCATCAAGAAGCTAGGTACCTGTTAGAGATGCATCTTCATCAAGAGGATGTACAATCATATGCAACAAAATATACTATAGCAACATGAAAAATAAAGGGTTAGCAACTGGATGCAACATACAGTACACAAACTAAGTAACTACAGGTACGCAGATCATCGTACACAAACTAACAAATTAGGGTTACGCAATTTCGGCAGGGACCGTGGACATCACAAAGTGTCATCGCTACAAAAAGTATACAAGTTCAACCGACACGTATCATCATCATCGGCATCGTAATTCACTAGAAGTTCCATCCTTCTATATCATCGAGGATGGACCCTAGCTTCTTGAACGGCATGAAGTCATGACGTTGCATGCCTATGCGAGTTCCGATGTCAGCTCGCGATATAGGGCCATGGTGGAACATCCCCTTCTCATCAACGACTTCTTTCATGATGATCGTCGCAATGTCCCTTTGGATGCGAAAGAAGTCATCTCTAAGAGTATAATGCGCTTCTTCATGAGATTCTACCCACTTGTGGATATGATCATCATTTCGGTTTGTGATGCGAAGCTTTTGGTGATATGTGCTGAACTCAATCATGAGATGGAGGATGTAGAATCCATCTTTCTTTCTTGGATTTGGGACATGGATGCAGCAAAAGTTAGTTTTATGCGCGAAACCCATCTTCTTGTTCCTTTGTTTCCTGATCTGCATGTGGCCACCCCTAATGCTGAAGCCTTGGAGAGCATCATCTCGAATATTCATTATGTGGGTGTAGTCCTTCTTCTCGTAGTCTCTGGAAGGGTCGAAATACACGTCGTGGGAGACTCGAGGTAGAGAAAGATAAGGATGGTGTGCCCGTTGCTGCGGGGAAAGGACACCTCAAATTATTCTCCAGATGAGCGAGAAGGAATGATTGAAATGTACAAAAGGGTTGTCCAGAACTGACTTACTTTGGATGATAAGGCAGGAGGACAATTTCCTGGTCCTTATTCTATACCATGTAGTTTTGGCGGTACTCCCTAGCAGTTCCATGCTCAAAGTCGCCGAGACTCAAGAAAGGCTCATGCATGTAGTACGGGTCCACCACACAGATTTACGAGACTTCTTCTCTCTTCATGACGGAGCTCATATGTAGCGCAAAAAGGCGGACGATTGTATAATCGATCCGCCTTGTCAGAAACATCTCAAAGATATGGTCAAACCGCAGGAAGAACACCTCCGCGGGCTGTGTGTCGACGTAACACTTCCCCTCAGGCAGATGAGCTGCGTATGTTGGATATCCTGGCTTCCCCTCGAGGCTAGTAGGCTTTTCTCAGTCGATAGCACATGGTCGTGCAGTCTCCTGAGACCCCCTGATACTGCCTCTAGTGGTTTCGGCGGTAGCATTGGCTCGCCCGTGAGATGGAACATGGCCGCACCATTCATGGGTACACGCTCTTCAGATTCCTTCTTCTGGCTGTGATGTGCTCTGGCTTGTTTGGAGGTAGCTATCTTCCCCGGTCTCTTCCTCTCCTTTTTCTTGGGCACACCTTCCAGACGCTTCGTTAACCCCTGCCCCAGTGTTGTCGGGCTAACACTATACGACCCCCAGCTAGTTGAGCCTATGTTGAGGCGGCATCTTTAGGCGTGTCCTGTGAGGATTTCATGAAGAGAGACTTCTTGCAATCCCCGTACGACCTTCCTGCCCAGGCAGATCATCCATATCCTCATTAACATGCTGATAGCCTGATTCGTCATATGGTTAACTCATCATATCTATGTCACGGTCATACGCGTTTGTATTAAGGAAAGCGATTGGGTTGACCTCCGTCTCATCATCCATTCTCTGTTCTACAGGACCGATTACATCAGCCAATAGTATTGCACCCCTTCATCACGTCGTTCGCCGCTCTCACCCGACACTACAGGAGCTGGTAATTGCATAGGCGGGGTGGTGGTCTCCGCACATGCTTGTTGATGTGTGGTTATTGGTGTTCTCTTGGCCTGCTCCACATGAAGAAGATTCTTCGGCCATAGCAGCACCCAACCCTTGAAGCTTCTACTCCGCGGCTGGGTCTCGTTGTCCTCTCCCACATGCCGTACTGGAGGAGACAAATCATCGTGCCCCGATTACACACTAGACAAGTTAACCCTGAAGTGCCCAGCGGGGATCGGCTGGTTGTGGAACGTGAGTTGCAATGATTTCACTATCACCCCCTTTCCCACGTCCACCTTCTGGCCTTTGATCAAGTAGAGTATGGTGCACGGGGTTTTGTCGGGTTGCAAACACATGTCTGTGGCTGAAAACATCCGAAAGGAAACGAAAATGGAATATATATATATATGTTGGTGCGACATGTAATTACCGTGAGGGTGTCGAGCTCAGCCAAAGACGAAGGCCCACCTAGCACGCCAGAGAATGAGGGCGGGCTGCTATGAGCGGGAGCGGGTGCGAGAGGAGGCCCGGTTGCGTGAGCAAGTGATGGTGCGGTGGTGTTGTTGATCACGGAGTTGCTCGCGCCGAAACTTGGGAACGGGAAATCATGTACCATCTTGTCTGTATTTTCCTTCATCCAGTTGATGACAGCTGGAACCAAGATAGTAGCAAAATCATTTCTGCAGGCAGTTACAGCTGCATTGAGTGTCTGCTGTAGCAACTCATTTTTCTCCATGGCTGTTTTTTCGCGTCCTCAGCTGCTTTTTTCTCGACCGCAAGCTTCACCTTCTCGTTGATGTCCGCCTGACTAAACTTCTTTTTCTTCTTCTTGGCCTCCGGGCCCTCATTGTAAAACACCTTCCACGTGGCGCCGTCTCCAGCGCTGTGCACATGACCATATTGCGGCCGCTGGTCCAAAGGGAGTCCCTTAAGTTCGTTCAAGGCCCGGTTGAGAGGGGTGTCCCACTTTGGCCACATCAAAGAAGTAGGGTTTTCGGCTGCAAGCTGGTGTTTCTTCTCCTGCGGAAGGAACGTGTAATAGACTAGATCTGGATTTAAATATAAGGTGGTAAAAGAGTAATTACCAGTAGTTTAATAAATTTCCTTGTGATCTGGTCCGTGTAAAAAACTCTCTTTTCTTTGTCCCACTTGTAGCGGGCCCTGATGAAGTCTGTTGGGGAACGTAGCAGAAATTCAAAATTTTCCTACGTGTCACCAAGATCTATCTATGGAGAAACCAACAACAAGGGGAAGGAGAGTGCATCTACATACCCTTGTAGATCGCGAAGCGGAAGCGTTCAAGAGAACGGGGTTGAAGGAGTCGTACTCGTCGTGATCCAAATCACCAGAGATCCCAGTGCCGAACGGACGGCACCTCCGTGTTCAACACACGTACAGCCCGGTGACGTCTCCCATGCCTTTATCCAGCAAGGAGAGAGGGAAAGGTTGAGGAAGACTCCATCCAGCAGTAGCACAACGGCATGGTGGTGGTGGAGGAGCGTGGCCATCCTGCAGGGCTTCGCCAAGCACCGCGAGAGAGGAGGAGTACTTGGGAGAGGGGGAGGGCTACGCCAGAACTTGGGGTGCAGCTGCCCTCCCACCCCTCCACTATTTATAGGTGGGGGGAAGAGGGGGCCGGCCCCCCTAGATCCCATCTAGGGTTGGGGCGGCGGCCAAGGGGGGAGGAGTGCCTCCCAAGTCAAGTGGAGGCCCTCCCCTTTAGGGTTTCCCCCTTCCCATGCGCATGGGCCTTGGGGGGGCTGGTTCCCTTGGCCCATTAAGGCTAGGGCGCCCCCCTACAGCCCATGCTACTATATTGGACGTGGTGGAACAATTTCCGGACCTCCGGACCCCTCCGGAATCCCCCGGAACCTTCTGCAAGCTTCCCGGTACAATAACGGAAAAACCCGAACTTTTCCCGGAAACCGAACAACAACTTTCCGTATATAAATCTTTACCTCCGGACCATTCCGGAACTCCTCGTGACGTTCGGGACTCCGAACAACATTCGGTAACCACATACAAACTTCCTTTATAACCCTAGCGTCAACGAACCTTAAGTGTGTAGACCGATACCATATACAATTCCCTTTGTCTAGCGGTATAGTACTTGCCCGAGATTCGATCGTTGGTATACCGATACCTTGTTCAATCTCGTTACCGGCAAGTCTCTTTACTCTTTCCGTAACACATCATCCCGTGATCAACCCCTTGGTCACATTGTGCACATTATGATGATGTCCTACCGAGTGGGCCCAGAGATACCTCTCCATTTACCGGAGTGACAAATCCCTGTCTCGATTCGTGCCAACCCAACAAACACTTTCGGAGATACCTGTAGTTCACCTTTATAGCCACCCAGTTAAGTTGTGACATTTGGTACACCCAAAGCATTCCTACGGTATCCTGGAGTTGCATAATCTCATGGTCTAAGGAAATGATATTTGATATTAGAAAAGCTTTAGCATACGAACTACGATCTTTGTGCTAGGCTTAGGATTGGGTCTTGTCCATCACATCATTCTCCTAAAGATGTGATCCCATTATCAACGACATCCAATGTCCATGGTCAGGAAACCGTAACCATCTATTGATCAACGAGCTAGTCAATTAGAGGCTTACTAGGGACATGGTGTTGTCTATGTATCAACACATGTATCTGAGTTTCCTATCAATACAATTATAGCATGGATAATAAACGATTATCATGAACAAGGAAATATAGTAATAATAACTAATTTATTATTGCCTCTAGGGCATATTTCCAACAGTCTCCCACTTGCACTAGAGTCAATAATCTAGTTCACATTGTCATGTGATTAACACTCACAGGTCACATCGTCATGTGACCAACACCCAAGAGTTTACTAGCGTCACTAAACTAGTTCACATCATCATGTGATTAAGACTCAATGAGTTCTGGGTTTGATCATGTTTTGCTTGTAAGAGAGGTTTTAGTCAACGGGTCTGCAACATTCAGATTCGTATGTACTTCACAAATCTCTAGGTCATATTGTAAATGTTGCTTCCACGCTCCACTTGGAGCTATTCCAAATGGTTGCTCCACTATATGTATCCGGTTTGCTACTCAGAGTCATTCGGATAGGTGTTAAAGCTTGCATCGACGTAACTCTTTACATCGAACTCCTTATCACCTCCAAAACCGAGAAACATATCCTTATTCCTCTAAGGATAATTTTGACCGCCATCTGGTGATCCACCCTTGATCACCTTTGTACCCTCTTGCCAGACATGTGGCAAGGCACACATCAGGTGCGGTACTCAGCATGGCATACAGTATAGAGCCTATGACAAAAGCATAGGGGACGACCTTCATCCTTCCTCTTTCTTCTGCCGTGGTCGAGCTTTAAGTCTTAACATCATACCTTACAACTCAGGCAAGAACATCTTTGACTGATCCATCTTGAACACCTTCAAGATCATGTCCAGGTATGTGCTCATTTGAAAGTACTATTAAGCATTTTGATCTATCTTATAGATCTTGATGCTTATTGTTCAAGTAGCCTAGTCCAGGTTTTCCATTGAAAAACACTTTTCAAATAACCCTATATGCTTTCTAGAAATTCTACATCATTTCTGATCAACAATATTTTTACAACATATACTTATCAGAAATTCTATAGTGCTCCCACTCACTTCTTTGGAAATACAAGTTTCTCATAAACGTTGTATAAACCAAAATCTTTGATCATCTTATCAAAGTGCATATTCCAACTCCGAGATGCTTACTCCAGTCCATGGAAGGATCGCTGGAGCTAGCATACCTTTTAGCGTCCTTAGGATCCACAAAACCATTCTGATTGTATCACATACAACCTTTCCTTATGAAAACTGGTAAGGAAACTCGTTTTGACATCCATCTGCCAGATTTCATAAATGCAACTAATGCTAACATGATTCTGACGGACTTTAAGCATCGCTACGGATGAGAAAATCTCATTGTAGTCAACTCCTTGAACTTGTGAAAAACTCTTCGCCACAAGTCAAGCTTCATAGATGGTGACATTACTATCCACGTCTGTCTTCTTCTTAAAGATCCATTTATCTCAATGGCTTGCCGATCATTGGGCAAGTCCACCAAAGTCCATGCTTTGTTCTGATACATGGATCCTATCTCGGATTTCATGGCTTCTAACCATTTTTTGAAATTTGGGCCCACCATCGCTTCTCCATAGCTCGCAGGTTCATTGTTGTCTAGCAACATGACCTTCAAGACAGGATTATTGTACTACTCTGAAGTAGTACGCATCCTTGTCACCCTATGAGGTACGGTAGTGACTTGATCCGAAACTTCATGATCACTATCATAAGCTTCTAGTTCAATTGGTGTGGGCGCCACAGGAACAACTTCCTGTGCCTTGCAACACACTAGTTGAAGTGACGGTTCAATAACCTCATCAAGTCTCCACCACGCTCCCACTCAACTTTCCGAGACAAACTTTTCCTCGAGAAAGGACACGATTCAAGAAACAATCCCTATTGCTTTCGGATCTGAATTAGGAGGTATACCCAATTGTTTTGGGTGTCCTATGAAGATGCATTTTATCCACTTTAGGTTCGGGCTTATCAACCTGAAACTTTTCACATAAGCGTCGCAGCCCCAAACCTTTAAGAAACGACAACTTAGGTTTCTCCAAACCACAGTTCAAACGGTGTCGTCTCAACGGAATTCCGTGGTGCCCCATTAAAGTGAGTGCGGTTGTCTCTAATGCCTAACCCATGAACGATGGTGGTAATTCGATAAGAGACATCATGGTACGCACCATATCCAATAGGGTGCAACTATGATGTTCGGACACACCATCACACTATGGTGTTCCAGGCGGTATTAATTGTGAAACAATTTCCAAAATGTCTTAATTGCGTGCCAAAGCTCGTAACTCAGATACTCATCTCTATGATCATATCATAGACATTTTATCCTCTTGTCACGATGATCTTCAACTTCACTCCGAAATTACTTGAACCATTCAATAATTCAGACTTTTGTTTCATCAAGTAAATATACTCAACATCTACTCGAATCATCTGTGAAGTAAGAACATAATGATATTCACTGCATGCCTTAGCACTCATTGGACTGCACACATCAAAATGTGTTACTTCCAACAAGTTGCTATGTTGTTCTATCTTACTGAAACCGAGGCTTTTCAGTCATCTTGTCCATGTGGTATGATTTGCATATCTCAAGTGAGTCCAAATGATCCATCTGCATGGAGCTTCTTCATGCGTATACACCAATAGACATGGTTCGCATGTCTCAAACTTTTAAAAAACGAGCGAGTCCAAAGATCCATCAACATGGAGCTTCTTCATGCGTTTTATACCAATATGACTTACATGGCAGTGCCACAAGTAAGTGGTACTATCATTACTATCTTTTATCTTTTGGCATGAAAATGTGTATCACTACAATCAAGATTCAATAAACCATTCGTTTCAGGTGCAAGACCATTGAAGGTATTATTCAAATAAACAGAGTAACCATTATTCTCCTTAAATGAATAACCATATTGCGATGGACATAATCCAATCATGTCTATGCTCAACGTAAACACCAAATGACAATTATTCACGTTTAATACTAATCTCGATGGTAGAGGGAGCGTGCGATGTTTGATCACATCAAACTTGGAAATACTTCCAACACATATCGTCAGCTCACCTTTAGCTAGTCTCCGTTTAGTCCGTAGCTCTTTTATTTCGAGTTACTAACACTTAGCAACCGAACCGGTATCTAATACCCTGGTGCTACTAGGAGTACTAGTAAAGTACACATTAACATAATGTATATCCAATATACTTCTATCGACCTTGTAAGTGCATCTAGTGCCCCTTAGTGATTTTGGTGTATTGAAGACTTATAGGTTAAGGGACTGATGCGTTTGTGAGTGTACATAGGTCTATAAGTCTATGAGGAGTTTGATATTTACAGAGAAAGTCGACCCCTAAAAATGAAGTTCTTCGACTGAAGACTTTGATATTCTGAAGACTTTCTGAAGACTTTGAAAGTGAAGAAATTGGTGTGACCTTGAAGACTTGGTATTCGTTTGAGGAACATGAAGCGTGAAGACTTTTGTTTTCGTAGTTTCATTTTCTCTTTCTTGAGTCATAGGAAACACCGTACTGTTAAAGGGGGTCGAGGAAATACTAAGGAAAAATTTCCATGTGATGCTCAACTCAAAATCCTACACCTTCCAATCCCTTCAAGTGAAGTCATTGGAAATCTCATATAGTTCAGTCAGTTTCTTCAGTGATAGAGACGCAGTTCTTCTGGTCACTGAGGACTTTGCTCTGACTGAGGAGTTAGGAATTCGCCAGTGCGATTTGCCTACACAGTGAGGAACATGATAGCCCTGAGGAATTTGAGAGTCAAATTTCCGACCGTTGCTGTGCTGCGCGCCGGCTGTCCCAAATATCTTATCCACCTAACGGTCATATCATTGAAGGGCATTTATGTCTTATCATGTCGGGCTACTCCCTAGGCTATAAATAGCCGCCCCCTACAACCACTAGCTGGTTGGCTGCTCCGAGAGAACTTGACACTTGTCATTTGAGAGCAACCCATCCTCCGAGGACTTTGAGAGAAAATCATCAAGTGAGGAAAATCTAAAACCAAACCCCCACAAACACAAAGTGATTGAGCATCACTAAAGAAATTGATCCTGCGTGGATCCGACGCTTGTTGTCTTTGAAGACTGTGCTTCTTCCAGACGGTTAGGCGTCAAGGTCTAGAGCATCCAAGAGGAATTGTGGATCGCCGAGTGACCAAGTCTATGAAGGTTTGGAAGTCACCTGAAGACTTACCACGAGTGATTGGACGAGACCTGCGTGGTCTTAGTTCAAGGAGAATACGATGGGGACTGGGTGTCCCGAGTTGCGGCTCAGTGACTGGGTGTCTGGGACTGCGTGTCCTCGAGTTTAAATACTCAGCCGGTCCAACCAGACGTACAACTGAGACATCAGTTGGAACTGGTTTACCAAATCATTGTCTTCACCAACTAACTGGTTCTATTTCCTCAACCCTTCCATTTCCTCATTACTGTGTTGAATGTTGTTCATATCTGTGCTTGAAGACTTTGACTGAAGACTTTCTCAAATTTCTCAGTTCAATTTCTTCAGTCTGTTTGTCTTCATCTTGTTATCATGTGATTACGCTTTCTGTACTCTGTGCTAGTCTTCATTTCATCATGATGACCATGCTTGTATTCTGTTACGCTTACTTCTGAGTACTTATTCCGCTGCTAGTAGTTCTTCAGTAAGGAATTTCCTCACCGGCAAATTCCTCAGTGAAGAATTCATAGAAATCGCCTATTCACCCCCCCTCTAGTCGATATAACGCACTTTCAATTGGTATCAGGGCAAGGTAGTCCTTTGTTCTGTGTGATTTTGGTTTAACCGCCTGGAGTTTTAGTTATGTCGACCGCAGGTATGATCAGGGTCTCGGCTGGGTGTCCTACCTTTGATGGGACGGACTACCCCTACTGGAAGAACAAGATGCGAATGCATATTGAGGCAATTGACAACGATCTCTGGTATGTTGTGGAAAATGGTGTTCCCTCTGTCACACCCTCACTGAACGCTACCGATGTGAAGAGATTCAAGCAACTCGATTCTCAAGCGAAAAATATCATATATGGCCATCTGAGTAAAGGATAGTATGGAAGAGTGAGTGCTTTGGAAACTGCTAAGCTTATCTGGGATAGGCTGTCCAAAGTGAATGAAGGAGTCTCAACTTAGCGTGACTCTCGAGTTGATGTTCTTCGAAATCTCTTCAACCGCTTCAAAAGACTCGACAATGAAAATGTCCAACAAACCTTTGATCGCCTCACTGACATCTCAAATGAGCTTCAAGCCCTCGGTGCCACTGACATCACTGATCATGAAGTAGTGAAGAAATTGTTGAGATCGATTGATTCCTCATTTGATACTCTGGGACTGATGATACAAGAACGTGTTGACTACAAGTCTCTTGATCCTGCCGATATCCTCGAAAGACTAAATACTCACGAGTTCTAGTTTGCTGAAAAGAGAGATCTCTATGGTTCAAGCTATGGCAAACCACGTGCCCTGAAGGCCAAGGCTGTGTCTGACTCTGAATATGAGGATTCTGGTAGTAGCCTTGGTGATCCTGAAGAATTGAGCCAGGAGCTAGCACTGCTCGTGAAGAAATTCCAGAAGTTCTCAAGACGTGGTCGCTTTGGAAAATCCTCATGAAGCAGTGATTCCTCATCCAGTGACTATAAGAGAAGGTTGTGCCACAAATGCAAGAAACCTGGTCACTATATTCAAGATTGTCCTCGGTGGGAAAAGGAAATGAAGAAGAAGAAATACAAGGATTACAGTTCTGATGATGCGAAGAAGTAGAAGAAATCGTCAAAATCTTCGTCATCAAAATCCTCGAAGTCTCCATCTCACAATAAGAGCAGCTCCAAGAAGGCTCGGGCATTCATTGGCAAGGAAATGGACTCTGAAGCTGAATCTGAGGAAAATGATGAAGAGGAGGCGTCTGAAGAATCTGAATCTGGTGTGGCGAGTCTGGCCGTCGCTACTGCCTTTGTCAGCAAGTCCATCTTCAACACTGAAGAAACTGACCCCACCGACAAGCCTGATGAAGATAATGATGGCTACGCTCCCACCTATTGCTTCATGGCGAAAGGTGCTAAGGTACTCAAATACATCTCCTCTGAATCTAGTGAAAATGAATCTGATGAGGATCTCAAGCCCAGCTACTCTAAACTTGCTAAGATTGCTGTAAAACAACAACGGGCTTTTGAAAAGGTTCAAAACATGCTAGACAAAAGTGATGATATGTTGGGTGAAGAAATGGATCGCACTAAAGCCCTGACTGAAAATCTTCAGAGACTTTAGTCTAGGTTTGATAACCTTCAAAGTCATCATAACACTCTCTTATCTGATCATGAGAAACTTTCTTATGAATTTCTTCAAGAAAAGCAAGATCACGAGAAGCTTTCCTCTGAATCTCTTCAAAGAAAGGAAGATCTTGAAAAGCTAAGAGTGTGTTATGAAGATCTTCAGAAGGAGCGCGATTCATTACTAGCTCAACAAGTCAGCGCTTCTCAGGAAGAATTTGTTCCTCCATGCTTAAAGTGCATTGAACGTGAATCTGCTAATTCTTCACCTGAATGTTCAAATGCTTCAACTGTTACAAATTATTCATCTGCCTCTGCTATCACTAATTCCTCATCTGAGGACATTGCTAGTATCACTGACAGTGCAGGGGTGAAGGAATTGTACATGACAGGCATGTACAAAAGCCTCAAAGGGCATCAGACTCTTTGTGATGTGCTTAAAAAGCAGATCCTCAACAGAAACCCTAGGAAAGAGGGTATTGCCTTTGAGAGGAAACTTAATTCTGATGGAACATATTGGAAGCCTGAGCAGTACCCCAAAACCTCATAGGTTGCTGCAAAGGGACCTCCAGTTGATCCATCTAACTTATCTGGCTTTACATGTGAATCTCCTCATCCTTCTGATGAGTCATTTGACTCCAACTATAAACAGTTCAAAAATCAGAATGGTGAAGTATTTGCTAGATATGTTGGCACTAACTGCCAGAACGGTTCCCCTATGAAGAAAATCTGGGTTCCCAAAAGTTATGTTGAAAGTCTTTAGGTGAATGTCCTCATGACACCACCTGTGAAGAACAGGAACCCCAGATCAAATTCTTCATATGGATCCAAGTCCTCATACGGACCAAATTCCTCACATGGATCAAATTCGTCAAAAGGATCAAAGTCCTCATATGATTATGATTGTGCTAACAACTCTGTGTCGCAGGGTAGAGCTAAGGGCTATGAATATGTGCATTATTCTTCAAATCATTATGTTCATAATTCCTCGAAGAATTTCTCTGCTTATTCATATGCTTACCCTAACCCCTCTTATGTGAAACGAAATGGTTTGGCATCTTTGCCACCATTCTCATATGGTGCTTGCAGAGTGATGAACTCTTTGCCACCCCTTCAGATGTGGGTGGTGAAGAAAAAGAACTAATCTCTTCTGCAGGGTCAGGTGTCCAGACGTGCTTTAACGTCTGAAGAATTTGCTGGGGACCTGACGAAAATGCCTGAAAGGACGCAGGCGAATCATGATGAAATGAACTTTCATTTCACACGTCCTAATACTGCTATATCTGTTTACTGCTTGATGAAATTCATCTGATGAACTTGATGTCATATTCTTCACTGATGAAGCATATGAGATTGTAAGCTACACTAATTCATCTGCAGGATGATCAACCCAAAACTACTGAATGGGTCCTCGATAGTGGATGTACAAATCACATGACTGGTGACAAGAATCTATTGATGGATGCTCCCTTATCGCCGTCACCTCTGAAGCATATCATCTTTGCTGACAAAGGCAAAAGTCAGGTATTGGGTCTTGGTAAGGTTGCAATCTCCAAGGATAAACACATGGACAAATTCATGCTTGTTGAGTCCTTAGGATACAACCTCATGTCAGTCTCAATGCTTTGTGATCTTGATATGGTTGTTGTCTTTGGCAAGTATCGCTGTGTTGTGATTATGGAAGCTGACAATTCCAAAGTCTTCGAAGGCTTTAGGAGAGGAGACCTGTATATTGTTGATTTCTCTACAGGACCACAACCAGCCGTGTGCCTACTTGCAAAAGCTTCAGAAGGCTGGCTATGGCATCGACGATTTGGTCACGCAGGCATGAGGAATTTGAACACGCTTGCAAAGAAGAAGCATGTCATTGGCATTGAGAATGTCAAATTCCTCAAGGATCACTTATGCGGAGCTTGTGAAGCTGGAAAAATGACCAAGGCAAAGCATCCAGCGAAGACTATCATGACCACTACTCGTCCATTCGAATTGCTTCACATGGACCTCTTCGGACCTAATCATTATTCGGCAGTCACTAATGATGCATCTCTATATGGTTTTGTCATTGTTGATGATTATTCATGATATACATGGGTACACATTGTTACTTACAAACATGAAGTGCAGGAAGTCTTCAAACGATTTTCCTCGAGGGCTTCAACCAACTTTGGTGTGAAGATCAAGCACATCAGAAGTGACAATGGAACTGAGTTCAAGAATTCCGGTCTTGATGCCTATCTTGATGAACTTGGTATTACTCATGAGTTATCTGCTCCCTATACTCCTCAGCAAAATGGCATCATGGAGCGCAAGAACAGAACTCTTGTTGAGATGGCTCGCACTATGCTTGATGAATACAAAACGCCCCAGCGTTTTTGGATTGATGCAATTGATACTGCATGCCACATCATCAACAGAGTATATCTTCACAAATTCTTCAAGAAGACGGCTTATGAACTCCTCACTGGCAAGAAACCCAATGTGAGTTATTTCAAAGTCTTCGGTGCTAAATGCTGGATGAGAGATCCTGACCACAACTCTAAATTTGCACCGAAAGCACATGAAGGTTTTATGCTTGGTTACGGAAAGGACTCGCACACCTACAGAGTCTTCAACATTATTCTTCACAAGATTGTTGGCACTGTAGATGTGCGGTTCGATGAAACTAATGGCTCACAAAGAGAGCACCTACCTTCTGTGTTAGATGAACCAGCACCTGAGGATTCCATCAAGTTCAAGGCAACTGAGGATGTCATTCCCACTGAAGAATCTGCTGAAGAATTCATTCCTGTTCATGAAGAACGTCGAACTGATGCACCTGAAGAAAATCCTGACGAAAATGGTGCTGAAGAAAATGCTGATCAAATTCCTCAGCGACAACCAGCTCATCCTCGCGTTGCAAAAGAAGTGCAAGTGGAGAAGATCATCGATGACATTAGCGCACCAGGTCCTCTCACACGCTCAAAAGCTTCACATTTATCTAACTTTTGTGGGCACTATGCTTTTGTCTCTATCACAGAGCCCACTAAGGTAGATGAAGCATTTCTGGAGCCAGAGTGGATTCAGGCTATGCAAGAAGAATTACATCAGTTCGAGCTTAACAATGTCTGGGAATTGGTCAATCGCCCAGATCCTCGCAAGCATAATATCATTGGCACAAAGTGGATCTACCGCAACAAGCAAGATGAAAATGGCCTTGTGGTGAGGAATAAGGCACGACTAGTAGCTCAAGGCTACACACAGGTTGAAGGAATTGATTTCGATGAAACTTTTGCACCTGTTGCTAGACTTGAGGCTATCCGCATATTACTTGCTTACGCTAACCATCATGATATCATCTTATATCAAATGGATGTGAAAAGTGCATTCCTCAATGGTAAGCTTGAGGAAGAAGTATATGTTGCTCAACCCCCAGGTTTTGAAGATCCAAAGAATCCTGACAAAGTCTTCAGACTCAATAAGGCTCTCTATGGCCTTAAGCAAGCCCCTCAGGCGTGGTATGATACATTGAAGGAATTCTTCGTGAAGAATGGCTTCACACCCGGTTCACTTGACCCTAGTCTCTTTACAAAATCTTATGATGGTGAACTGTTTGTGTGCCAAATATATATTGATGATATTATCTTTGGATGTACTGAGCAACGTTATAGTGATGAATTTGCCTATATGATGAGTGAAGAATATCAAATGTCTATGATGGGAGAGTTGAAATTCTTCTTAGGTCTTCAAATTCGTCAGCAGCACAATGGCATATTCATATCTCAGGAGAAATACCTCAAAGATGTACTGAGGAAATTCGGCATGCAAGATTGCAAAGGCGTCAAAATTCCTATGCCCACAAATGGCCAGCTATGCACTGATGAAAATGGTATTGACTTCGATCACAAGGTATACCGCTCCATGATTGGTTCTTTATTGTACTTATGTGCATCTAGGCCAGATATAATGCTTAGTGTTTGCATGTGTGCCCGATTTCAAGCTGCAGCGAAGGAATCACACCATAAGGATGTGAAGCATATTCTTCGATATCTAGCTCACACACCAACACTAGGATTATGGTACCCCAAGGGCTCTGCTTTTGATCTCATTGGATATTCTGACTCTGACTATGCTGGTGATCGTGTGGACCGCAAGTCAACATCTGGCACTTGTCATTTCCTCGGACAATCTTTGGTCTGTTGGTCCTCGAAGAAACAGAACTGCGTATCACTGTCTACTGCTAAAGCTGAATACATTGCTGTTGGCTCATGCTGTGCTCAACTGGTTTGGATGAAGCAAACCCTCAAGGACTATGGCATCAACGTGAAGAATGTGCCTCTCCTCTGTGACAATGAGAGTGCCATCAAGATTGCTTACAACCCAGTTCAGCACTCGAAGACAAAGCACATCCAGATTCGTCATCATTTCTTCGTGATCATGTGTTGAAGGGCGACATCTCCATCGAGCACATGAAGACTGAAGAACAGCTAGCTGATATCTTCACTAAGCCCTTGGATGAGAAGAGATTTAGCAAGTTGCGGTGTGAGCTAAATATCTTAGAGTCTTCGAATGTTCTTTGAAAAGGACACACATCCTAACACTTATGCAAAATTGATGACTTAGATGTGCAACACATGAAGAAATGTTTTTCTTCAATCAATGAAGAATAACATTCTAAGTGTGAAGAAATTAATGAAGAATTTGATTCTCAGAACCCTATGACAATTGTATGCGGTGTCTAAAATCATCATTCTTATACGGTGGGTCATGCCACCAAAAAAAGTTGAAAATCTTCAATTTGAGTTTTTCCTCATTTTTGAAAATCTTCAGTTTTTCAAATTCTTCAACTTTGCAAAATCTTCACTGTTTCCGTCGTTTTTCTTCATTGGCTATATATATATATATATATATATATATATATATATATATATATATATATATATATATATATATATATATATATATATGAGTTTATGTCCTCTACAGCATTCACTTATGGCTAATTCTTCAAGTTGCTTTTTCTGCTAAGTGAATGTGATCGGACCCTTCCCTCTCTATGCTATACTCAACCCAATCTATTCACAAATTCTTCATGTGCATTCTAATTGAAACTCGTTCAAAGTCTTCACTGTGTCCTTGACAGCTGAAGAAATTGCGAACGAAACTTTAAAACAAATCTTATCCAGATTTTCGGGTTTACCACTCAAACCGTTCCGCATCCCACGATGCATTATTTTATTCACCCACGATCTTACACGATCTCATCTGCGCAGTACGTGGGTGACACATGTCGCATGAAGGAGAAAGGGCAGGGGCATGTTCGTCCCAAAATCTTCGGGCGAACAGTTTTTACCGTGGTTATAAATACCCCTCTCCCCTTCCTCACTTCATTTACTCCGCTCGGTCGCTGTCTCTCGCTCGAACTCCTCAAACCCTAGCGCCGCCGCTACTCCATCATCGCTGGTGAGGAAGAGCTTCACTGCCTCGACCTCGTCGCCGTCGTAGTCGCGCCGGTTGTGGAAATCTTCACTCCGCCGCCGCCGTAGCTGTCTTCCTCATCCAAGTTAGGGCGTGGGAGATCTAACCTGACGAACTTCACGTCTGTTCATCTCAGTTCGTCGTGTTCTTCGGTTTGGGTAATTAGAAGTTACTTTTATTACTCACTTTGATTCTCAAACTTTCCTGAAAATCTTCAAAGGTGTTGTCGGTGTCAAAACCGGCGGATCTTGGGTAGGGGGTCCCGAACTGTGCGTCTAGGCGGATGGTAATAGGAGATGAGGGACACGATGTTTTACCCAGGTTCGGGCCCTCTCGATGGAGGTAAAACCCTACGTCCTGCTTGATTAATATTGATGATATGGGTAGTACAAGAGTGGATCTACCACGAGATCAAGGAGGCTAAACCCTAAAGCTAGCCTATGGTATGATTGTTGTAATGTATCTTGTCCTACGGACTAAAGCCCTCCGGTTTATATAGACACCGGAGGAGGCTAGGGTTACACAGAGTCTGTTACAATGGTAGGAGATCTACATATCCGTATTGCCAAGCTTGCCTTCCACGCCAAGGAAAGTCCCATCCGGACAAGGGACGGAGTCTTAAATCTTGTATCTTCGTAGTCTTGGAGTCCGGCGGACGATGATAGTCCGGCTGTCCGAACACCCCCTAGTCCAGGACTCCCTCAGTAGCCCCTGAACCAGGCTTCAATGACGATAAGTCCGGCGCGCATAATGTTCGGCATTGCAAGGCGGGTTACTCCCTTGAATAATCCAGAGAAGATCATGAACACCAGGATAGTGTCCGGCTCTGCAAAATGAATTCCACATTCCACCGTAGAGAGAATAAAATGTACACCAGTCCAATTTGCTGACGTATTATGCGGCGTGACATCACACCGCTACCAAGCCTTTATTTGAATCGTTTTTTACTATACCACCTCAGCACGTTTAGCGAAGCGGTTTCCTTGGCACGTCTTGTCGAAGCAGAGATCGTGTTCCCCTTATTCCGGGATTCTCATCAATACGTGCGTGGGTAACCCAACCGTGCCTGTCGCCACGCCTCCTCCATCGAAGGTGAATCCCGAACGGTCACGGAGGCAACCCTTGGTATTTTTCCCCTTTATAAGAGGACCAAGGACCGTTCCTTTTCTTCAATCTCGCATCGAATCCCCTTCTTGCTCCTAGTTCCAGCACCCAGAGCCCCAGATTCGAGCGCTTTGGATTCTCAATCATGTCCGGCTCCGACCTCCATGGTCGGTGGATGCCCTCCTCCGTCACGGAGGAGGACATGTCAAAGCTGGGGGAGGCCAAGTACCCGTCCTACGAGATTTCGCATAGGTTGCCTCCCCAAGGGCAGGCCGTGCCTGCCCCCGAGCCCGGTGAGTACGTCGTCTTCGTACCTCACCTGCATCGGGGTTTAGGCTTCCCGACGGACCCCTTCGTGAGAGGGCTCATGTTCTACTACGGGCCGGATTTTCACGATTTGGCTCCGGAGTCCATCCTCCATATCTCCGCATTCATTATCGTCTGCGAGGCCTTCCTCCGCGTCACCCCCACTTCGGCCTGTGGCTGAAAACTTTCAATATGGAGCCGAAGATGATCGGGGGACGTCAAGCGGAGTGCGGCGGGGCGGTTATCAGCATAAGGGCCGACGCCCTGTGGCCTGAGGGTTCCTTCCAAGAGGAACTCGGGCCGTGGCAGCAGGAGTGGTTCTATATCGCCGCTCCAAAGGGCAGCAAGCAATAGCCGCCGCCTTCATTCCGCCCGGGACCTCCACGCCAACTGACGTCGTGGGTCAACCAAGGGCTCACTTGGGGGCCGTCTGAAGACGTGCCCTCACTACAGGGCCGGATTCAAGACCTCCAAGCGAGGGAGATCAATCTGGTCATGGTGATGCAGGTAATGCTAACCAGACGTCTCCTGCCCTGCAAACGCCGTCCTCTCCGTCTATGGGAGTTCAACCCGGAGGGACCTCGAATTCTCCAACACTTCATGGGTGCAACACCCGTGGAGATGTACAGGTTGTTCTTCGGACCGCAGGTGGCGTATCCGGAATTGACCGAGGATGCAGGCCTAAGCCGCAATCGCCCGGATACTCAGGTAAATAGCACAGAGTTCAGACGTTTATTTATCTCCTTTTCTAGGGTTCGCCTTCTGACCCATAACTTTTCACAGGAGTGGGTAGCGCGATCGAAGCTGATAAGGTGTCCGGCTCCCCTCCCAGAGACCGCACTGGAGCCTGTGCTGGTCAGAATGTTGGAGGTCGCGCCCGTAAAAGGGGGCGATGGGAGAGATAAAGGAGCTATTACTTCGCCCAAAGGGGTGTCTGAAGAGGGGGGAATCAAAAACCCCTCCTTCCAGGGGGAGAAGAGGACCGCCTCCGAAGATCCGGAGGCCAAAGCCCCTAAAAGGGGGAAGAGATCTTCACCGGGGGGTCCGGCGTCCGGGGAGAATCTGGATGTACAATCATCACCAAAGGATCAGTCCTCCAACAAGCCGTGAGTATGAAAAGGGGAGTTTATTAGTAAGAAAATACCTCCATTTGTGCTTCTGTGGGTGACCGAAATTTTTATCTTGCAGTTCGGATTTGCAGCCTTCGCAGATGAGTTCGTCTTCGGGGGACCTTCTTCCGGAGATGATGGAGAGCGAAACTCCCCCGTCTGCTGCGCCGTCAGATAGGGCAGACGAGCCTGAAGTATCGTCACGGAGGGTGTCCCCGAGTCCGGAGGGGCCGAGGAGTTCGGCGCCCGCTAGTGTCCGGCCGGGAGAACTGAAGAATCTGCTGGAGAGGGCGTCCATCTCAGAAGATCACCGTGCATTGATGCGTATGGTGATTGGAAGGATTTCGTCCGCCGAGAGCGGATTGCGTGATACCGCTACGAGTTTGCTGGCGGGATTCGAGGTACGCAAAAATGACGCACCTGTTGTTTTGGCCTTTTTGCACATAAAAGTGCACCCTGTATAGGTAGCAGCCCCTGAGACTCGGTAGGTTGTCAAAAACGACAGCGTGCCGAGGATCGAAATCGCAAGTAATGAATGTCACCATTCCTATGCAGGTGGCGGATAGTCCGAGGGCTGGCCGGACTAGTGAGGTTGCCGAGTTAATGCGGCAACTTGACGTGGCGGATGCGGACATCGCACTTGTCAACCGGCGACTTGACGAGTCGCAAGGTAAATGGGTTCTCCATAGTCGCTTTATTAAGGGGGTCAAAGCCCTCCTCTGATAAATTAAATGCTGTTATACAGACGGTGCTGCTGTTGTGGAGAGCCTTCGGGCCGAACTTGCTCAAGCTAAGGAGCAAGCCCGAAGGAGTGACGCGGCTGCCTCGAGGGCGGCCGAGGAGTTGAAAGCCGAAAAGGCTGCACACTGCCGAAGCAGGGAAAAGGTGGCCAATTGGCCGTGAAAGTAAAAGATGCTGCTGACCGCAATGAGTCTCTTGAAAAGGAGAGCTTATCGGAGCGGGAAGACCTGAGGAAGGCCACCGCTGAGGCCAAGGATGCCCTCTCTGCAATGCGGGCCCTGAAGGAGGAGCTGCGCCAGGCCGGAGATATCGTGGCTGGCAAGCCTTTTCTGCTGCGTCGCCGGTTTATGGATCAAAAATATGCTCAATTTGATCGGCTGTGGAGTCCGGAGGATCCGTATATGGACTTAGCGGCAAGTGCGGCTGATGCCGTTGAGCACTTCCAGAGCCAGAAGGATCACAAGACGGAAGAGCTATTTTGGTCTCTATTCCATAGTCCGGATCGCTCACTTCCGTTGACCGACCGGTTGGCCGAATGGGCCGAGCTAAATAGATTATCCGGACTTGCCATGACTGACATCGTGGCTCATGTCTGGCCAGAGAGGCCCAAGGCGACGAGCTACTTCGGCTTACTACAACAATTCCTTGGAGCGGTGCCGCATATCCAGGAGATGAAGCGGTCGGCCTGCATCGAAGGCGCGCGGATGGCACTTGCCCGCGTAAAGGCGCCTTGGACAGAGATAGATGCCACCGCTGTTGCCGCCCAGGGTTCGGATGAAAGCCAGCTCCCCGCCGAGCACTATTTCGGGGAAGTTATGCATGGTGCTCGTGTAATAGAGTCGCAGTGCTCAAAAAATGTCACGTTCAAATGAAGCTTTATCTTGTAGAACAATGATTATGCAATAACTGCTTTTTATACTTGTGCATCCCAAGTAGAAAAACTTCTCCTGAGCGGTTGTTTACGTATATATTTGTATAACCTGAAAGATTGCAGTCTTCGGCTTCAGCCCCCACGCACAAGGTGCGGGGGTGTTTGCAAAAATAGCACGTGTTCACACTTAATCCGACGTCTCGGTCCTGTTTAGGAGGTGGTAGCGTAGCAAACGAGGCAATCCGGACTATAATGCTTTATCACTTTCACTTAGCCAGTGGAGTTCGAGGTTGGGGCTACGATATAGCCCCTGGGGGCACCGCACTTCTCCGATTTCGGGGCGTGTGTGTGCCTGACCGGGAAACGGTCCTTTGTCAAAGCGGGGAATTCTAAACATTCCGGTAGTCGATCGAGTGGTTGACCAGTCTCTCGCTATATCATGACAGTCAGTTTTTGGCTGTCTCTACTGAGGTGCTCGCCCAGCCGAACTGGGGCACAATCGCAGTAGTTCTCCTGGTGCCGGGTTAGCCGATGATACGGAACGTAAGGCAGCAAAACACAGGAGCCGGGCAAACCCAACATTTGACCAAAGACATGATTCGGAGCTGATGCATATAATGCCTAACTCGAGACGCCGAACACTCCCTGAGGTGTTCGGTCTTTATGATAATGGGTAGAATAATGCCCTAAGCCCCTAGTGTCCAGGTACGGGCATGGTCTTCTGACGCGGCCGATGCCAAAACGTCAGGCTCCGCGTTGGTTATAGGAAGAAACCAAGGGAGAATAACAACGAGAGACAGTAAAAAAGGTTTACGCAGGGTCTTAATCTGAAAAGAATCCTCGCAACGGGTCCCTACTGCACGTCTGCGCCTGTGTCTCCGTTGTGCCGTTATCCTGGACGGGTATGCACGTTGTTCATCTGTAAAAAGAGAGCAACGCTTAGTTTGAAAACAATTTGTGCGAGAGAAAAAAAAGAAAAAAAGGTATGTGTGAAAGAAAAGATATGAATAAGCAAAGCGGGGTTTGAATGAACCCGCGGTTGTTTGTGCGCGCAGCCCCTTGTGAAGGGGTGTGCGGCTAGGGAGCCCCTAGCCTACTGATGCCGGACTCGTCTGTCCGAGGCCGGGGTCTTTGGGTGACCCTCGCACTGAGATGATGCCACGCGGACCGGGCATCTTGAGTGTAAGAGATGCGTAATGTGGTATGGCGTTGAAACGGACAAAAGCCTTTCGTCCCAAGAGTGCTTGATATCCACTTTTAAATGGGACGATATGAAAAATTAGTTTTTCGCGCCGAAAGTTGTTCGGTGATCCGAACACGACTTCTAGTAATAGGGAGCCTGTGCACTTGGCATAAGGGCCCGACGTCACTCCTTTGAAGGAAGTGCGGCTGTGTCGAATTTTGGTAGGGTCTATCCCCATCTTGCGGATTGTGTTTGAATACAGCAGGTTTAAGTCGCTGCCTCCGTCCATTAGGACTTTAGTAAATTGTAATCCGTCGATTATGGGATTCAATATCAGGGCAGTCCGTCCCGCGTTTCGAACACTTCTAGAATAGTCCATGTGGTTGAAAGTGGTTGGTTTTGAGATCCAATCTCTATGGTCTGCTGGGTTGGACCGTGTGAGGCTCTTTTTAGGAAGTGCCGCACTATTTTTCCGTATTATCACATGAAGTGAGTTTACTGCTTTGACCTCTTGTGGGAAAGTCTTTTGTTTTCCCGTGCTCTGCTGGTGGGGTTTATCGTGTTCGCTTGACGCGTCGAGCCCCTTCTGTTCGGTGTTTAGTCGGCCGGACTGTTTGAAAACCCAACAGTCTCGATGGGTATGGTTTGCAGGCCTTCCGGGGGTACTGTGGATTTGACATATCCGACCCAAAATTTTGTTTAAGTTGGACAGCTCATCGCCGTCATCCTTAAGAGGTGGTGTTTTGTTGTTTGGCCACGAGCTTTTGAATCCGGCGTTGATTGCCGTGCTCTTTGGGCTTTTCTCTTGATTCTGGCGCTGCTCTTTTCTGCGCCGTGATTTTCCGTTTCCATCTCTTATCTCGGATGTACTTGGGTCGCTGGTGCTGCATCTTGCTAGCCAGCTATCCTCTCCCGCGCAGAAGTGGGTCATGAGGCTTGTTAGCACGGACATTGTCCTCGGTTTCTCTTGGCCGAGGTGTCTGGCAAGCCATTCGTCTCGGACGTTGTGTTTAAAAGCTGCTAAGGCTTCGGCGTCCGGACAGTCGACTATTTGGTTCTTTTTAGTGAGGAACCTATTCCAGAATTTGCGCGCTGACTCTCCGGGCTGTTGAGTTATGTGACTTAGATCATCTGCATCCGGAGGGCGGACATAAGTCCCTTGAAAATTTGCTCTAAACGCGTCCTCGAGCTCTTCCCAACTTCCCACCGTGTTTTCTGGGAGGCTTTTAAGCCAATGACGGGCTGGCCCTTTGAGCTTGAGGGGTAGGTATTTTATGGCGTGGAGATCATCTCCTCTGGCCATATGTATATGTAGTATATAATCTTCTATCTAGACTCCAGGGTCTGTTGTTCCATCGTAGGCCTCTATGTTTATGGGTTTGAATCCTGCTGGGAATTCATGGTCCAGCACCTCATCGGTGAAACATAGTGGGTGTGCGGCGCCCCTGTATTTGGGTGTGCCATTATCTTCGGACACTTGACGTGTTGCCTTGTTTCCTGGGGCCTTCTTCTTTGGCCCGTAAATGGACCTGGCTGGGCCGTCTGTCTTTCCAGTTTTATGTGCGACGCCGCTTTCAGAATTTGGCCTATCATCTGGTCGTCTATCCAACCAGGCAGCCTCTTTATTTTTTGGCGGTGGGGGCTCTATGGCCTCCTCGTCGAATTCTAGTAGCAGCTTGTGCTTCGGGTAGCTCTTTGATTGGTGTCCATTGCCGTATTTATCCGCGGTTTTGAGTACTTTCCTCCACCTCATTCTGAGTGTGTCTTCCGCTGTTTTGAGCTTCCGTTTTTCCTTCTTCAAGCTTCTTGCAGTGTTGACGAGTCTTTTCCGAAGGTTTTTACCTTCCGGCGGCGTGTCCGGCGTGAGATCGTCTGAACCGTCGTTTTCGCTGGGCCTGGACTGATTATCTGACTCGTCCTGTTCGGACGGTTGCTTATCTGCATGCTCGTCGTCCACTTTTGTGCCCTGCTGTAATGCGGGGTCCTTAGGAGCGTTGTTGTTGTCGAGGCGGGGCTTAGGGTGGCGTCTGCGCCGCCGTTTTGGTTGTTTATCGGCGGGGTTATCCTCTGCCGCGGTCCGTTGGTCCTCGTTATCGCTCTCTTTTGGGGTATCCACCATGTATATGTCGTATGACGAGGTGGTCCTCATGTGCCCTATAGGCGCTGTTTCTTGTTCGTCTCCGGCGTCGTCGTCTATACCGTCGATGTCTTCGGAGTCGTAGTATAGCATGTCGGTTAAATCGTCGACAGTGGCTACAAAGTGGGTGGTTGGTGGGCTCTGAATTTCTTCGTCGTCCGTATCCCAACCATCCTGGCCATAGTCCGGCCAAGACACTCCGATAACGAGAGATGCTTTAGTGAAATTAGGATGTCGCCAAAGGACGAGTATTGGAAGATGTCCGCGGTGGTGAATTCCATGACCGGCACCCAATCCGAATCGATTGGTAGGGGCGTGGGAGGTTCGTAGTCCGGCAAGGAGTCCGGCACCTCGGAATCACGAGTTTTGCGAGGGACAAGATTGGTGTTCGGCTCCATCGCCGTGGAAGTTGATGCCCCCGAGGTGGCGTCCATCCACCGATCCTCTATCTGGGCAGTCGGCTCCAGACTAACGGCCGGAGCAGATACGTGTGCGGCCACCAAGGCACTGTTCGGCGGCAGAGCTAGATCACGCCCATCGCAACAGTGCGGCGCGCTTGGCTGTGGCTCGGGTCCGTCGAAGATCAAGTCTCCGTGGACATCGTCCGTGAAGTTTAGGCTTCCGAATCTGACCTGACGGCCAGGGGCGTAGCTTTCGATCTGCTCCAGATGGCCAAGCGAATTAGCCCGCAGTGCGAAGCCACCGGATACGAAGATCTGTCCGGGGAGAAAAGTCTCACCCTGGACAGCGTCGTTGGTTGAAGATGCCATCGGGCCTATCGCTGATGACACAGAGGAACTCTCAAAGAAAGCACCAATGTCGGTGTCAAAACCGGTGGATCTCGGGTAGGGGGTCCCGAACTATGCGTCTAGGCGGATGGTAACAGGAGACGAGGGACACGATGTTTTACCCAGGTTCGGGCCCTCTCGATGGAGGTAAAACCCTACGTCCTGCTTGATTAATATTGATGATATGGGTAGTACAAGAGTGGATCTACCACGAGATCAAGGAGGCTAAACCCTAAAGCTAGCCTATCGTATGATCGTTGTAATGTATCTTGTCCTACGGACTAAAGCCCTCCGGTTTATATAGACACCGGAGGAGGCTAGGGTTACACAGAGTCGGTTACAATGGTAGGAGATCTACATATCCGTATTGCCAAGCTTGCCTTCCACGCCAAGGAAAGTCCCATCCGGACACGGGACGGAGTCTTCAATCTTGTATCTTCGTAGTCTTGGAGTCCGGCGGACGATGATAGTCCGGCTGTCCGGACACCCCCTAGTCCAGGACTCCCTCAGGTGTTTTATTCTTAAAATCTTCACACATATGAACACCTCACACACTGTATGCTCTTGATCCATTTCTCTAAGCACTCATTTTCTTCAAGATTCCTCAATTGTGTGGATCTTCGATCTGTACAACTCTGTAACCTAAGACAAAGAGCGCTTAGTGAAATTCCTCAAGGCTCAACTGGTCAACTTCCTCAAAACTTGTCTTTTCGAAAAACCTTCTGAGAACACATATGACCTCTCCAAAATTCCTCGCGCCTACACTTTGTTCAAAGGTACTCATGTCCGCTGCTGAATCACTAGGTTCTCATCAACTTAACTCATTTGCAGCGTTCCTCGAAGAAAAACTGCATACTTCTTCAGAGTGTTCAATTGTTCAAATTCCTCATCTGAAGAATATGGCTGAAGGAAAGAGACCGCGGAAAGGAGGAAAGAAACCTGAGGTCATGACTGCTTTCGAAATCCCTGATGACATATACAAGGATTATTGCACACCTGATGAAGCCAAATTTGGCAAAGAGAACAAAAATCAACGCAAAGTGCGCATTCAGAGGATTGAACGGAGATGGGCAAGAGAATGGAGGGAGTACAGATACGTAACTCCAAAGTACATGAAGAAATTCACTTTAAATCCTCCATGCCCAAGAGCTCCATTGGCACCTGGCCAAGTAGCTGATCCCACCAGCATCAAGCGTGGTGAGGACTTTCCTGAAGAATGGGCTAGGCGCCAAGCTAAATTGGCAAGACAAGCCAAGGAGGCAGTGAGGAAATTCAATGAGGATTCTGCTGCTGCTACTGCTGAGTCCTCGGTCAGACCGAGGAAATCAATGCCAAAGAAGCCTGCTCGCAAGCCAAGTGCTTCACCGACAGCGCCCTCACGGCCAAGTTCCTCAGCTATGCCCTCACGGCAAATTCCTCAGACCGCCACTGCTCCATCAAAGTCCTCAACTCCTGTGCATCTGGCTACATGCCAAAGGACTACTGGTTTTTCAATTGCTTCTGATGTCTCAGCAAATTCCTCAGCTGCACCAATGTCCTCATCAGGCCCAACACTGTTGAACACTAAAGCAACAGCTGGACGCGGTCCTCGGCCAAGTCCAAGGAAGAAACGGGTTGCATTCCAAGTGCCCTCTGATGATGAAGCTTCTAATGATGAACTTGCAGAAATCATCAGAGACAGACAAGTGAAGGCCTCTTGAGCCAAAGGCACATCTGTGCCACTGCTTTTGGATCCGAGGAAGATCCTCGATTACATTGATCTCTGGCACAAGGATCCAAACACTCCAATGCCTGATCTGCCTCTGACTCCCGGTCAAAGTCACATGCTGACCCATTTCATCACTCAAGAGAAATGGAAATTTGAGAAGGCAAGAGAGATCAAGAAGGCTCAATACAGGAAGGAGAAGCTCCTGAAGAAGAATGTTGTCAGAATGACACCTAAGGAACTTCTCCAGGCTCAGTCTGAAATCCAAGCCCTTAGCAAAGACTTCGATGCATACAATGCTGATTGGCAAGGAGCCAAAGTGAGATTCGTCAACCTGACGAAGAAAATGACAACTGTTGCAGCCCCATCGCAACAAGAAAACCCTCAGGCTGCAGACTCTGCTCAGGCTGCTGAAGAACATGCCAGCACCGCTGATGACTTTCAGCCTGCTGATGAAAATACAAGTTCCAGGGCTGATGACTCCATCCCAGCCGCTGAAGAAATTGCCAGGGCATCCACTAGTGGTGCGCCTGAAGAAACTGAAGAGATCAGGCAACTGCACCAGTTGCGCCTGAAGAAAATCAACCAATTTCCTCAGCTCCTCCCGCGCCTACACCAACTCCAATCCATCCTTCTGCCTATGAAGTGAAGAAGACCAAGGCTGCAGAGCGAGCTGGAGTGAAGAAAAGGAAGGCATCAGCTGCGTCAAATTCTTCGGCTGCGAAGAAAATGAAGCCAATGACCAGCTCTCTTGAAAATCCTATTGATGCTGTTCCAATTTCCTCCATGTCATCAAAGGAAATTGTTCCTTATGGAGAAGACTATAAGATCCCAAGTGGATCTGATGAAGAAAATCATTCTGATGCTACGTCAGAGCAGCTTGATGATCAAATTGAAGTGGACGCAATCCCTTCAACGCCAGTCATTTCCTCACCTATGCCTCAGTTCACAGCTGAAGAGGCTGGTGTTGAGGAAATTGAAAATGAAGATGTAGATGTGGATATTGGATGCACGACACCAGTGATGACTGATGACTTTTGGGAAAGTTAGCATCCCAATACTCCTCCATTGACTCCTATCCAACAAATTCCTCAGTCCCGGCAACAACAGTTCAGATGGGCTCTGAAGAAACTCAACCCACTTCATCTGTTCATGAAGAAATTCCAGCCGCTAATGCTGAAGAACCTGCTGCTGCTGATCCTCAAGTTGCACAAGAGGAGGAACCAGAAATTCCTCAGCCTGAAGAACCTAAGCTCGCAATTCCTGAGGTTGTGCTGCAAATCACTGACACTCCTCTACCCAAGCCGAAGAATCCGTTCTCAAGCAAGCAAAAATTCAAGGCTGAAGACTTCTTTTCGGAGCATGTGTTCTTCACTGACTAAAATCCATATGACTCTGCTCGCATAAGGAAGAGGCGTTTCTGGAATGCTAGTCAAGCCAACTTCTATTCCTCAGTGCTATTTGACAAGGACAAAATCTTCGATCATGAACATATTCCTCACGTGGATATGGAATCGCTACCATGCTTCGAGCCAGTCCTCAATGTTATTCACGATGCAGGATTACTCAATTTCAGCACTGATATCTGTGATTGGAATGAAGAACTCATTCTTCAATTCTACGCTACACTGCATATCACTGGCAATGCTGAAGATGTCAATTCATGGGTGCTAGACTGGATGACTGAAAACACTCATTATAAGGCACCGGCAACTGAATTGCTTCGTGTCCGTCCTCTTGATCCGCCCCACGACAGTGCACGTTGCATCTACAATGACCCTGAACTGACAAATCATTATATGCAAGTGCTCATGAAGCCTTTGAAGCCAGGGCAGGCCCCACGAACCAAATTCCTCGTCAAGGAATTGCTCTATGTGCCTCGGACTGTCTATTGCATTCTGACGAAGACAATGAGTCCTATCAAAGGCCACGACTCAAATGATGAAGAAGTCGTTGGCATCATGAAGAATATGCTTTTCAACATCACTCATGGCGTTCCCGTCAACTTCCATGATTTCTTCATGAGGACTCTTGCAAATGTTGCTATGTCACCATTCGAGCTGAAGCCCTATGCGCCTTGGATTATGAGATTCATAAGGGCAAGATCTTCACTGAATTACAAAGCTGACACTTTGAACCATGGTAGCTACTTGCCTCCCATTGAAGTCCTCAAGCGACCAGTTTCATCATCGGATGATAAAGGCAAGGCTGCTGCTGTGATCGATGAAGGCACTCGTCCATTGGATGGTCAATTTAGTCTGGCTACATCTTACTCTACCAATGATGACTCTGCCACACATGACACTGCCGCAAATACCTCAGCCAAGCAAAATCCTCAAGCCACAGCACCCAAGGTGATGACTGATCATGAGTTACTCCTCAGTCTTCATCAGAAGGTTGATCGCAATCACGAATGGGTGAAGCGTCAGTTTGGTGCAATTCTTCACAACATGACCTCAACACATAATCCAGTGAAGAAGAACCACTACTAACTTCATGAAACCCTCAACCGCACCTGGGCTGTTCTCACTCATGTTTATAGCGCCGAAGAACTGAAGACTATGGGTCTTAAGGAAGAATTTGACTGGTCTGCACCTCCTCCAAAGAAATTCAAGAGGGTCAAAGTTCCTCCACTGGTGGCCAGCTCTTATTCTTCATCGCGTGACACTGATGAGTATGAAGATTTAGACGACACTGCGGCAGGCCCTACTTCAACAAACAACCCCGACAACGCTGGCGCTCCTCCATCAACTTGAAATTCTTCAGGGGCGTTAGTCCTCAGTTTCAATCCTTTTGGTCATTTGATGACAAAGGTGGAGAAATCTGAGTTAGTCTTCAAGCGTGTCTATACTAAGTTACAACTCTCGTTCTTCCGAAACTTTTTTTGGATCGAGTTGTAATCTTAAACCTGATGGTGCCTTGATACTTTTGGATGGTGCTCTGATGCTTTTGATGCACTGAGCTCTGATACTTTTGATGTGCTATTCTGCATGCTTATTCCTTGTTAATATTATTGCACGCATGCTGAATCTCATCAGGCACCATATTTCATCATGCATTTCAAATTCTTCATATTATATATCAAATGCGTGTATGAATTACAAGATATAGGGGGAGATCTCCATTACTCAATTCTTCAAATGTGCATTGCCTCAAAAGCAAATTCCTCACTATGCACACATTCAGGGGGGGTTCTTCTATATCTTGCAATCAAATTCCTCAATATCAGTATTTACACTTCATATGTTTATCCCCGTTGAAAACTTAACCTATGTTGTCATCAATCACCAAAAAGGGGGAGATTGTAAGTGCATCTAGTGCCCCTTAGTGATTTTGGTGTATTGAAGACTTATAGGTTAAGGGACTGATGCGTTTGTGAGTGTACACAGGTCTATAAGTCTATGAGGAGTTTGATATTTACAGAGAAAGTCGACCCCTAAAAATGAAGTTCTTCGACTGAAGACTTTGATATTCTGAAGACTTTCTGAAGACTTTGAAAGTGAAGAAATTGGTGTGACCTTGATGACTTGGTATTCATTTGAGGAACATGAAGCGTGAAGACTTTTGTTTTCGTAGTTTCATTTTCTCTTTCTTGAGTCATACGAAACACCGTACTGTTAAAGGGGGTCGAGGAAATACTAAGGAAAAATTTCCATGTGATGCTCAACTCAAAATCCTACACCTTCCAATCCCTTCAAGTGAAGCCATTGGAAATCTCATACAGTTCAGTCAGTTTCTTCAGTGACAGAGACGCAGTTCTTCTGGTCACTGAGGACTTTGCTCTGACTGAGGAGTTAGGAATTCGCCAGTGCGATTTGCCTACACAGTGAGGAACATGATAGCCCTGAGGAATTTGAGAGTCAAATTTCCGACCGTTGCTGTGCTGCGCGCCGGCTGTCCCAAATATCTTATCCATCTAACGGTCATATCATTGAAGGGCATTTATGTCTTATCATGTCGGGCTGCTCCCTAGGCTATAAATAGCCGCCCCCTACAACCACTAGCTGGTTGGCTGCTCCGAGAGAACTTGACACTTGTCATTTGAGAGCAACCCATCCTCCGAGGACTTTGAGCGAAAATAATCAAGTGAGGAAAATCCAAAACCAAACCCACACAAACCCAAAGTGATTGAGCATCACTGAAGAAATTGATCCTGCGTGGATCCGACGCTTGTTACCTTTGAAGACTGTGCTTCTTCCAGACGGTTAGGCGTCAAGGTCTAGAGCATCCAAGAGGAATTGTGGATCGCCGAGTGACCAAGTCTGTGAAGGTTTGGAAGTCACCTGAAGACTTACCACGAGTGATTGGACGAGACCTGCGTGGTCTTAGTTCAAGGAGAACACGGTGAGGACTGGGTGTCCTGAGTTGTGTCTCAGTGACTGGGTGTCCGGGACTGCGTGTCCTCGAGTTTAAATACTCAGCCGCTCCAACCAGACGTACAACTGAGACATCAGTTGGAACTGGTTTACCAAATCATTGTCTTCACCAACTAACTGGTTCTATTTCCTCAACCCTTCCATTTCCTCATTACTATGTTGAATGTTGTTCATATCTGTGTTGAAGACTTTGACTGAAGACTTTCTCAAATTTCTCAGTTCAATTTCTTCAGTCTGTTTGTCTTCATCTTGTTATCCTGTGATTACGCTTTCTGTACTCTATGCTAGTCTTCATTTCATCATGATGACTGAGGGAGTCCTGGACTAGGGGGTGTCCGGACAGCGGGACTATCATCGTCCGCCGGACTCCAAGACTACGAAGATACAAGATTGAAGACTCCGTCCCGTCTCCGGATGGGACTTTCCTTGGCGTGGAAGGCAAGCTTGGCGATACGGATATGTAGATCTCCTACCATTGTAACCGACTCTGTGTAACCCTAGCCCTCTTCGGTGTCTATATAAACCGGAGGGCTTTAGTTCGTAGGACACAACATACATTACAACAATCATACCGTAGGGTAGCTTCTAGGGTTTAGCCTCCTTGATCTCGTGGTAGATCCACTCTTGTACTACCCATATCATCAATATTAATCAAGCAGGACGTAGGGTTTTACCTCCATCGAGAGGGCCTGAACCTGGGTAAAACATCGTGTATCTTGTCTCCTGTTACCATCCGCCTAGACGCACAGTTCGGGACCCCCTACCCGAGATCCGCCGGTTTTGACACCGACATTGGTGCTTTCATTGAGAGTTCCTCTGTGCCGTCGCCGATAGGAAGGATGCCTCCACCCGTCTTCAAGGATGGTATTTTCGCCAAAGGGGCCTTAGCCGCCGGCCAAACTGTCCAGCTAGGTGGTTTCCTTATGACCGCCTGTCCGGACACTGCTTCGACAATGACTTCTCAAGTCGTCAAAAGCAATCTTCACGTCAGCTCGGAATTTGCCGAGCGGCTGGATCCAATAGAGCTCTCGTCTGTCAATGAGCTCTTGGATCGCATCGCCGCCCTGGGAGTCGCTACGGACTACAATCAGATTGGGCTTAAAACCGATCTGAGAGAGATTAACTCTCCCCAGGTCACCCACCACGTCGCAGTGGTAGAGGAACAATGCGGCGACTCTTCTCCTGTATTGAAAACTAGTCATGTCCGGGCTCCCGAACCCTCCATGCCGGATTTCCGCGGAGGGACAGACTTCGATCAAGCACTGAACTTAAAGTCAGGCATCGGACCGGACTCGTTGGACAACGTCCAGCAATCCAAGCTTCCAAATGTGGAAACTTCACGGCCTTTAATCCCTGAGATGGGTAGGGTTCCGGATTTTATTCCACCCACCCGCCCAGACATATGCGATATATCTCTAATACGGCAAGAGCCCGCTGAAACAGTACTTCACTACTGGGCCAGATTCCTCCTGGTTATGGACAGGATAAAGGACTGCCGAGAGGAAAACGCAATCTCAATCTTTTGCAATAATTGCACGGACAAGGGAATACTGAACGCCATCGGCCGTCGTGAAATTACACGCTTCGCCGATCTGGCGTCCATAGTACGAAAGAACTGTGCGATGGAGAGTTTCCGGAAAACCGAAAACCAATTTTGGGACAATCCGGCCCCGAATACAAACCTAGTCCGCAACAAAAGGGTGCATCACACTCAGGCCCCAGATACAAAAACCAAAAAGCAAAAACCCCATAGAGGGCATGGAACCGTACTGGAGGGATGGCTCAGCGGACCCTGTAAACTTCACAGTACAGAGGGCACCGTCCCCACACACAGCCTTCGAGCATGTTGGATATTACGGCAGGTTGCGAAAAGTGGCGAGGAGCTTCTAGCCCCGGAAAACCACTCCAACAGTACCAGTACAGTATCAACAGTCTTCGAGACGTTCGCATCAAATAATATGCGGAAACGAACAATCCGTGGCCTCGCCGAAGTCTACCAAGTAGCAACAACAAATCCATGGAGTGACACAGCCATCACCTTCAACGCCAGCGACGAACCTAAATTCTGAACAGCCCGAGCACCAGCCGCACTAGTACTTAGTCCAATAGTGGACGGCTTTCGACTTACAAAGGTCCTCATGGATGGCGGCAGCGGATTAAACCTCATCTACGAGGAAACTCTTCAAAAAATGGAAATAGACTGGAGCCGTATTGAGCGAAGCAGCACAACCTTCAGAGGAATAATCCCTAGCCGGGAAGCGCGCTGCACCGGAAAAATCACACTCGATGTGGTGTTCGGCTCACCGGACAATTATAGATCCGAAGAAGTCACGTTCCAAGTGGCCCCGTTCAACAGCGGATATCACGCTATATTAGGACGAGAGGCGTTCACAATTTTTCAAGTAGTACCCCATTACGGGTACATGAAGCTCAAAATGCCTGGGCCCGGCAGAATAATCACTCTCGTTAGTGATCCGGATATAGCACTCCGCGCCGAAAACAAGACAGCCGCATTAGCCCTGGAGGCACTAACCGAAGACCTAGCGGCAGAAGAACTCACCGCGCTGCGCTCTATGGTGAATAGGGACGATGTGATACTCGATAAGAGATCCAAGTCCACCTCCTTTAAACCAGCAGATGAAATAGTAAAATTCCAGGTCCACCCAACGGACCCAACAAAGATGGCCTCCATCGGGGCACAGTTGAACCCTGATGTAGACGCCGCACTGCGAGAATTCCTTCGGGAAAATTGGGACATCTTCGCCTGGCACCCCTCGGATATGCCTGGAATCCCACGCAGATTGGCAGAACACAGCCTAAATATCCTAAAAGGATTCAAGCCAGTCAAATAGGCTCTTCGACAATTTTCCAAACCCAAAAGACAGGCAATGGGAGAAGAGCTAGCCAAACTATTGGAAGCCGGATTCATCAGAGATATCAAACATCCGGATTGGCTAGCAAATCTGGTAATGGTACCAAAGAAGGAGAAATCCTGGCACCTATGCGTCGATTTTAAAGACCTCAATAAGGCTTGCCCAAAGGATCCCTTCCCCCTCCCGCGCATCGACCAAATAAATGATGCTACCGCAGGGCACGATTCATTGTGCTTCCTCGACGCATACTCTGGCTACCATCAAATCAAGATGGCGGAAGCAGACCAAGCCGCAATGGCATTCATCACTCCATACGGACCATTCTGCTTCAACACGATGCCCTTCGGACTTAAAAACGATGGCGCAACATATCAGCGCATGATTCAAACATGTCTGGCCACCCAGATCGGCAAAACAGTTGAGGCATATGTAGATGACGTAGTCGTCAAAACAAAACACGTCGAAACTCTAGTAGACGATTTGAGGCTCACGTTCGACAACCTCAGAGCATATGACATCAAGCTGAATCCGGAAAAATGCGTTTTCGGCGTACTAGCCAGAAAGCTGCTAGGCTTCATTGTATCCGGTAGAGGAATTGAAGCAAACCCGGACAAGATCCGAGCTCTGTCACAGTTGGATATTCCAAAAGACCTCAAACAGATACAAAAATTGACCGAATGCATGGTAGCTCTAAGCCGCTTTATCTCCCGCTTGGGAGAAAAGGCACTGCCCCTTTATCGCCTCCTTAGGCGCACCGAACACTTCGAGTGGACGGATGCTGCCATTGCCGGACTCAAAGAAATAAAGGCCATATTGGCAACAAATCCGGTCCTAGCTGCGCCCAACCTGGGCGAACCAATGTTGTTATACATCGCAGCAACACATCAAGTTGTAAGCGCGGTACTCGTCGTCAAACGAGAGACAGAAGGGCATAAATTCCCTCTTCAAAAACTAGTGTACTACGTATCCACTGTGTTAACCCCCTGCAAGTCCCGTTACCTGCACTATCAAAAGATAGCGTATGCGGTGTTCATGGCATCCCAGAAGCTCTAACACTACTTTCAAGAGTGTTCGATAACAGTGGCCTCCGAAGTACCACTTAATGACATTATAAACAACCGCGACGCAACGGGCAGGATTGCAAAATGGACAATTGAGCTCTTACCATTTGATATAACCTACAAACCTCGGTGAGCCATAAAGTCACAAGTTTTGGCTGACTTTGTCGCTGAATGGACCGAAGCCAAACTCCCTAAAGAGTACGGCGCATACTCCAATTGGACTATACACTTCGATGGCTCTAAAATGTTGGCCGTACTGGGGGCTGGCGTCGTATTGACGTCCTCGACCGGGGACACAGTCCAATACGTACTTCAAATAATGTACACGGACTCCAACAATGCAGCTGAATATGAGGCCCTTCTACATGGTCTCCGGATGGCAATCTCCATGGGCATTCAACGCCTACAGGTGCGCGGGGATTCAAACCTTGCAATATCCCAAATAAATGGAGACTTTGACGCCAAGGATCCAAAAATGGCAGCATATCGCAACGCTATCTTAAAAATGTTAGCTCGGTTTGAAGGACTTGAATTCCATCACGTAGCCCGAGATAATAACCAAGCAGCCGACGTACTGGCACGCATCGGCGCAAAACATGACGTAGTCCCCCCAAATATCTTCCTGGAACGGCTCTTCAAGCCATCCGTACTACGGGAAGGGGAGTCCGAAAACGACAAACCGGAAACAACCGCGCCAACTGGCGATTCAGCCGATGACATAACACCTTCAGCCCACGACATAATGGCAGTAATCGCCCCGTGGACAGAACCATTCCTAGCCTACTTGCTTAGGCAGGAACTTCCCGAAGACCAAAATGAGGCCCGCTGCATAGTCCGGCGATCGAAAGCCTACAAGGTCCATGAGGGAGAACTTTATAAGAAAAGTACAACCGGAGTCCTTCAAAGGTGTATCTCCGAAGAGGAAGGGCGAAACCTCCTGGCTGAAATTCATGCCGGACTAGGCGGACACCACGCAGCATCTCGGGCCCTTGTAGGAAAGGCATTCCGTACAGGATTTTATTGGACGACGGCCCGGGCAGACGCTCAGGACTTAGTCCAAAGATGCATCGGTTGTCGGCTCTTTGCTAATCAGAGCCATATGGCACCCACCGCCCTCAAAACTATACCCATTACCTGGCCGTTCGCGGTCTGGGGGCTTGACATGGTTGGACCCCTTAAAGGGGGAACCCACAAGCAAAGGTACCTATTGGTCATGGTGGAGAAATTCACCAAATGGATAGAGGCCAAACCAGTCAAAACGGCAGAGTCCGGACCAGTGATAGACTTTATATCCGGGGTAGTACACCGTTATGGTGTCCCCCATAGCATCATCACCGATAACGGCACGAACTTCACGGCTGATGAGGTTAAATCATGGTGCAAAAACATGGGCATTAAGCTCGATTACGCTTCAGTCTATCATCCTCAAACCAATGGTCAAGTGGAACGAGCAAATGGTCTAATAATGAGCGGCATTAAACCCAGACTAGTGCTGTCACTTACGAAATCCGACACGCACTGGGTAGAGGAGCTCGACTCCGTGCTCTGGGGGCTACGGACAATGCCTAACCGCACTACCAGATTCACACCATTTTCTGTGGTATACGGCGCAGAGGCAGTTCTGCCCTGCGACATTATTCATGACTTACCTCGAGTACGCATGTATGAAGAAAGAGAAGCCGAGTTGCATCGGCAGGACAGTTTGGACGCACTGAAGGAAGAACGCGATGTTTCCAAGGCTCGTTCCACATTCTATCAGCAGCAGGCTCGAAGATATCAAAGCAAAGAAGTACGGGCCAAGACTTACAACGTTGGCGAACTAGTTCTACGACTGCCAGACAAGAAAAAGGACAAACTCAAGACCAAATGGGAGGGCCCCTTCATCATCGATCAAGTCCTGACCGGCGGAGCGTACCGTCTATGAAATGCATCGGACAACCGACTCGAGCCGAACCCATGGAACGCAGCCCGCCTCGGAAGATTCTATGCCTAGCGCTAGCCTAAGAGTTCGTCCCCTTCCCCCGTCCAAATTTTTACACTTCAGCTGTCTTTTGTTTCTCTTTCTTCTCTTAACCTTTTTCCTTAAAAGCCCTTAAAAGGCTTACTTGCGCATTGTTCGCACATACTTGATGTGCTATCCGCACTCATTATACCTGGGGGCTTCCTTTCCAGAAGCTCAATTATAAGGGCTTTATGCCCAGCACATGTGTCAAGCTTCCACATGTACCTTTTACTCACCATTATATGCATCGATATGACTTAAGTTTTGGCCAAGCTGGGTTGCCTGGCTCCTGTGCTTACCCCTACGTTCCCGATTGTTCAGCAAGGAGGTAAAGGGAGCACCTCTGCGATTTTTACTGCCGGGTCAGCCGGATGTGTACCTCAGACTGGGTGAAGCCGAAAGCTAGCGTTCTTAAGGGAATATTCGGTCGGTGACTTGAAAGATGATTTTTTACCTACTTATTTATCTGCCCCCAGATGTTTTTCTGCTTTTTTCGCAGCCTGGACATGCACTTTAGGGCATGCCTCCCAGGGAAAGGAACCCTTAACGGAACTATTCTCCCTGGAAGATGTTTCTTACTAACCATGTAATATAACATAACTAGCTGGGCACTTGTCTGATAAAGCACTAATGACCCCTACGCCTGGTCTCCATGCATACCCCGGTTGTTTCTTAACCAAGAAGGTATTCGGACACACTCCGGACTCTAGGGTCCCGAGGTTGAAGCGAAAAGGTCGGCAAAGACAAACGGTCTACAATCCGGCTAGAAGGCATTTCACAGGTCATTTTAAAATACATTGTCAAATCTACTGACTGTATTCCTCCTCAATCCCGTCTAACAGGCTGTCTAACTTACAGTCCCGTTGGGAAAATTTAGCAGCCAACTATACTTGGTTATATACCAAACTCACAGGGATCTCCTTCCCATCGGGCCCCACCGGTCCGACCTCGGCCATATGGTTGGGATACGCCTTCTTGTACCGCGTCTTCACCATCGCCCAAGCCTCCCTGGCACCTTGGCGGCAGGCCGAAATCTTCCATAAATGGACGCGCTGCCGCACTCCCTGAAGCTTCTCCGCAAGCTCCCCAAGGCCCTCGGGTAGGGAGAAGGCTGGCCATAAAGCCTGGACGACGCCGCTCATCGCCTGCCGAACTCGTTCGAGCAGTTGCAACAGCTCGGGAAGTTGATCACCTGTTGATACGGGCATCTCCTCTGCAGGGCGACCTGTGAGTATACCTACAAGACATATTTTGTCAATTGACTTCCTCGCTGAACTCTTCTTTTCAAAGGAGTTCGCTCAAGCACTTACTATAGATGCCGCGACGAAGCCGCTGATTCTCCTTAACGGAGCTGGACAGCTCGACCCGAACGCCTTTCAGCTCTTCTCCAAGCTGGGCGTGGGCATCTTGGAGCTTGTTCCTTTCCTGCTGCACTCTATTTAGCACCCTCTCGCCGGCCTTCAGCTGGCGCAGCAGTTCCTGCCTGCCCGGATCTTGTCCGGCAGCACCTGCAATGTCATTATTAGACTTGCGCGCACGCCGCACATCGCTTATATTTAAAAGCAAATGTGTTACCAGGAGGGGCCTCTGTGTTTCCTCCTGCGGTAGCAAGTGCGGCCTGAAGTTCGGCCTTGCACTCTTGCAGCTCCTGAGACAGATGGGTATTCTTCTCAGTAAGATCCTGCATTTCAAATGATCCTTAAATCAGTTAACATAACTACTTTAAGTCTCGGGGGCTACTGGCATATATAACTATTAAATTCCCTTACCCGTATGTCTTTTACATACTGCTCCGTGGCTCTGGTAAAACCATCTTGAGCAGCACGAAGGTGCGCGTCCCCTGCGTTAAAGGCGTTCAACGCCTCAGGGGAGAAGCACGGTTCACAAAATACTGTCCGGCGGCGCCTGTGGTTCATGGCGCTCTCCACCTCAGACATGGTGGCGGACAGTCTGTCGGCATCCTCCGTTGGAGGAGTATCCGGCCCGCGCCTTGCGCTTGCCTCCCCCTCCAGACCGGGCGCTGGAGCCTGGCTGGTATAGGTCGGATCGGCAACCTCTACGCCCGCAGTCTGGCGGGCGCTTTTCCTCCTACAAAGATTATGAGCACTCAAACGCTTCCTAGGAATGTTGCACCAAATAATTAATTACGAGCTATACCTTTGCGGCGACGTTTCAGTCCGCGCCGCGCTCCTTTTCCGCCTACTGGTCCGGACTGGCCTTTGTTGGTCAGCCGCCGCGGGCTCGGCTTCCCGCCTTGAAGGCGCTTCCTGCAAAACACCATCGTACGCGAAGGTCAGAAATGGGAAAGGAAGAGATAATGGTGTCCGGACTTCCGTCACAATCACCTGGGAAGCCGGATATAGTCTGGGGTAGTCAGCCGTGATGGCGACTAAAGAATTATCCATGCTAAGCTGGTGGAACACCCCGTCGATTAGCTCCATCTGAATGTCCGAATCCTCTTCGGAGGCTGGATCCTGGGATCTCTCTAGATCCTCGGGTTGCGGAGCTGGACTTATCATGTCCTCCACAATCCGACGTAGTTCCTGCGCCGAAGACATAATATGAGAAGCTTAAACTTTGAAAACATGGGTCGGGCCCTTAAAGTGTTCGCTTACCCAACGACGGGGGTTATTCATGGAGAACCCATTCAACGGGTTCGTCTGAAGGAAGTCCTCCTTCTCCCCCTTGTACAGGCCGGACAGGATCGTCACCAGATCCTCGGCCGAATCCGGTCCTTTGCGGCCATGACGGGTGGCGTCGTCTTCCCCGTTGAAATCCCACATGGGGTGGCCCCTATACTGCAGTGGCTGCACCCCCCGCGTAATGCATGTTGCCATGACTCCAATCATGGTCAACCCGGAATGGGCTAGTAATCTTATTCGGCCCATCAGATAATGGACGCTCTTGTCTTCCTCCAGTTGGGGGCTCCGCGGGCGCCAACTGAGGCGTTTCTTCAGAGGAGCAGTACTGAACTCCGGGAGGCCTACCCGGAGAGGGTCCGGCAGCAGAGCGTCTTCTATGTAAAACCATTCCGAAGGCCAGTCTTCGGAGGCCTTCTTAGGGGTTCCGGATGGATATCCGGTCCATGCAATGCGCCATACTTCGGCGCCGCCCACTTGATATATAGATGCCTCGTGAGAACGGGGTACGAGGCAGAACAACCTCTTCCACAGTGCAAAATGGGGCTCGATGCCCAGGAATAGCTCGCAAAGAGCTACGTAACCTGCGATATGCAGGATAGAGGCGGGTGTAAGGTCATGGAGCTGGAGTCCGTAGAACTCCAGGAGCCCGCAGAGGAACGGATGTATAGGAAATCCGAGTCCCCTTATCAGATAGGGGACGAAGCATACCCGCTCCCCTTTGTTGGGACTTGGGGTAGCCTCCGCTTGCTTCCCACCTTGGTAGGTGGCCAGCCCGGCTCGGACCAGAACCATGAAGGCCGGAGGGAGATATCCCCCCGCTTGGAGCTTCACTAGCTCGTTGTGCGGAACAGAGCATCTCCTCCAATCTCCTGGCAGTGGGCTGGGAGCGCGAGAAGAGCAGCCGCGCCGACGGTCCATGATGGAATGGATTTTGGGTCAAAGGCGCTCCGATGAGTATTCATGGAAGGAAGATGGTGTGATTTGGATCTGGATTTTTGCCTCTTTTATAGGCGGATTACTTGCACGACTAGGGGGTGAAACATAAAAGATACCCTGGCTTTTTGCATTCGTGCGACGCGTGGAAGAAGGCCATTATTGGGCGTAGAAGCCAAGAAGCATAGCATTTATGAGGAAGCCGGACACTGTTCGGCAGGTACATGGAACTTAAAGGGAGAACCAGCCTTGCAACGCCGTAGACTATATATGCGCTGGACTTATCGTCATTGAAGCCTGTTCGGGGGCTACTGAGGGAGTCCTGGACTAGGGGGTGTCCGGACAGCCGGACTATCATCGTCCGCCGGACTCCAAGACTACGAAGATACAAGATTGAAGACGTCGTCCCGTGTCCGGATGGGACTTTCCTTGGCGTGGAAGGCAAGCTTGGCAATACGGATATGTAGATCTCCTACCATTGTAACCGACTCTGTGTAACCCTAGCCCTCTCCGGTGTCTATATAAACCGGAGGGCTTTAGTCCGTAGGACACAACATACATTACAACAATCATACCGTAGGCTAGCTTCTAGGGTTTAGCCTCCTTGATCTCGTGGTAGATCCACTCTTGTACTACCCATATCATCAATATTAATCAAGCAGGACGTAGGGTTTTACCTCCATCGATAGGGCCTGAACCTGGGTAAAACATCGTGTCCCTTGTCTCCTGTTACCATCCGCCTAGACGCACAGTTCGGGACCCCCTACCCGAGATCCGCCGGTTTTGACACCCACAATGACCATGCTGGTATTCTGTTACGCTTACTTCTGAGTACTTATTCCGCTGCTAGTAGTTCTTCAGTAAGGAATTTCCTCACCGGCAAATTCCTCAGTGAAGAATTCATAAAAATCGCCTATTCACCCCCCTCTAGTCGATATAACGCACTTCCAGACCTTGCCAACCTTCTCATCTACCAAGTATCTAGGGTAATTCCGCTCTAGTGACTATTCCCCTTATCATAGAAGCACTTAGTCTCGGGTTTGGGTTCCACCTTGGGTTTCTTCACTGGAGCAGCAACTGATTTGCCGTTTCATGAAGTATCCCTTCTTGCCCTTGCAATTCTTGAAACTAGTGGTTTCACCAACCATCAACAATTTATGCTCCTTCTTGATTTCTACTTTCGCGGTGTCAAACATCGTGAATACCTCAAGGATCATCATATCTATCCCTGATATGTTATAGATCATCACGAAGCTCTAGCAGCTTGGTGGCAATGACTTAGGAGAAACATCACTATCTCATCTGGAAGATCAACTCCCACTCAATTCAAGTGATTGTTGCACTCAGACAATCTGAGCACAAGCTCAACGATTGAGCTTTTCTCCCTTAGTTTGCAGGCCAAGAAAATTGTCGAAGGTCTTATACCTCTTGACGTGGGCATGAGCCTGAAATCCCAATTTCAGCCCTCGAAAACCTCATATGTTCCGCGACGTTTCAAAAACGTCTTTGGTGCCTCAACTCTAAACCGTTTAACTGAACTATCACGTAGTTATCAAAACGTGTATGTCCGATGTTCGCAACAACCACAAACGACGTTTCGGGTTCAGCACACTGAGCGGTGCGTTAAGGACATAAGCTTTCTACTGTCCGCATAATCGCTACTGTCAACTTTCAACTATATTTTCTCTAGGAACATATCTAAACAGTGGAACTAAAGCACGAGCTTACGACATAATTTGCAAAGATCTTTTGACTATGTTCAGGATAATTAAGTTCATCTTATGAACTCCCACTCAGATAGACATCCCTCTAGTCATCTAAGTGATTACATGATCCGAGTCAACTAGGCCGTGTCCGATCATCACGTGAGACGGACTAGTCATCATCGGTGAACATCTTCATGTTGATCGTATCTACTATGCGACTCATGCTCGACCTTTCGGTCTCTTGTGTTCCGAGGCCATGTCTGTACATGCTAGGCTCGTCAAGTCAACCTAAGTGTTTCGGTGTGTAAATCTGGCTTACACCCGTTGTATGTGAACGTAAGAATCTATCACACCCGATCATCACGTGGTGCTTCGAAACGACGAACTTTCGCAATGGTGCACAGTTAGGGGGAACACTTTCTTGAAATTTTAATGAGGGATCATCTTATTTACTACTGTAGTTCTAAGCAAATAAGATGCATAAACATGATAAACATCACATGCAATCAAAAAGTGACATGATATGGCCAATATCATTTTGCTCCTTTTGATCTCCATCTTCGGGGCTCCATGATCATCATCGTCACCGGCTGACACCATGATCTCCATCATCATGATCTCCATCATCGTGTCTCGATGAAGTTCTCTCGCCAACTTATTACTTCTACTACTATGGCTACCGGTTAGCAATAAAGTAAAGTAATTACATGGCGTTGTTAAATGACACGCAGGTCATACAATAAATAAAGAAAACTCCTATGGCTCCTACCGGTTGTCATACTCATCGACATGCAAGTTGTGATTCCTATTACAAGAACATGATCAATCTCATACATCACATACCATTCATCACATTCTTCTTGGCCATATCACATCACATAGCATACCCTGCAAAAACAAGTTAGACGTCACCTAATTGTTGTTTGCATGTTTTACGTGGCTGCTATGGGTTTCTAGCAAGAATGTTTCTTACCTACGCAAAAACCACAACGTGATATGTCAATTGCTATTTACCCTTCATAAGGACCCTTTTCATCAAATCCGATCCAACTAAAGTGGGAGAGACTAGCACCCGCTAGCCACCTTATGCAACTAGTGCATGCCAGTCGGTGGAACCTGTCTCACGTAAGTGTACGTGTAAGGTCGGTCCGGGCCACTTCATCCCACAATGCTGCCGAATCAAGATTGGACTAGTAGCGGTAAGCATATTGAACAAAATCAACGCCCACAACTACTTTGTGTTCTACTCATGCAAAGAATCTATGCAATAGACCTAGCTCATGATGCCACTATTGGGGAACGTAGCAGAAATTCAAAATTTTCCTACGTGTCACCAAGGTCTATCTATGGAGAAACCAGCAACGAGGGGAAGGAGAGTGCATCTACATACCCTTGTAGATTTCTAAGAGGAAGCGTTCAAGAGAACGGGGTTTAAGGAGTCGTACTCGTCGTGATCCAAATCACCGGAGATCCCAGTGCCGAATGGACGGCACCTCCGTGTTCAACACACGTACAGCCCGGAGACGTGTCCCATGCCTTGATCCAGCAAGGAGAGAGGGAGAGGTTGAGGAAGACTCCATCCAGCAGCAGCACAACGGCGTGGTGGTGGTGGAGGAGCGTGGCAATCCTGCAGGGCTTCGCCAAGCACCACGAGAGAGGAGGAGTACTTGGGAGAGGGGGAGGGCTGCGCCAGAACTTGGGGTGCGGCTGCCCTCCCACCCCTCCACTATTTATAGGTGGGGGGAAGAGGGGGCCGGCCCCCCTAGATCCCATCTAGGCTTGGGGCGGCGGCCAAGGGGGGAGGAGTGCCTCCCAAGTCAAGTGGAGGCCCTCCCCTTTAGGGTTTCCCCCTTCCCATGCGCATGGGCCTTGGGGGGGCTGGTGCCCCTGGCCCATTAAGGCTAGGGCGCCCCCTTACAGCCCATGCTACTGTATTGGACGTGGTGGAACATTTTCCGGACCTCTGGAATCCTCCGGAACCTTCTGGAAGCTTCCCGGTACAATACCGGAAAAACCCGAACTTTTCCCGGAACCCGAACAACAACTTTCCGTATATAAATCTTTACCTCCGGACCATTCTGGAACTCCTCGTGACATCCGGGATCTCATCTGGGACTCCGAACAACATTCGGTAACTATTGTGGATTTGTCACGGCAGATGTCCTAGTGAAAGGACTTAGTCGTGGAGCCATCGCTACGGGTTAACTTGAAGGGGTTAAAGCGGACACAAAGACACGAGGGTTTATACTAGTTCGACCCCTTCGATTAAGGTAAAAGCCTATGTCTAGTTGTGATGGAATTGATGTGGTCTCGATGGCTAGGGAGCAAACAAGCTTCGCCTAGGCTTGAGTTGTTGTTGTCTGTCTTTGAACCGCCGCCGGGTCGTCCCCTTATATACACGGGTGACGCCCGTCGGTCCATAGAGTCCCAACCGGTTCATACTCGTATCCCGGTTGGTATCTCTCTATTCCTAACTTACAATACAAGTTTACATATCAAGATGGTTTATGGCTACAGGTTCTAAACCGACTACAGGCCTTGGGCCTTCATCTGCTTATACTACTACTGAAGTTAACCCGGCCCAGGTTCACGCCCAGTTATAATATCCCCAACATTAGGCCCCAGATTGATTTGAACTGGTTCATGTCAATCCTTCACAAAAATCTTTGTCTTGAACGTCTTCTGGTATTTGGTAAACCGCTGTGTCGCCATCATCTCTGGTTGCTGTAAACCGGCATGACATCATCACGAAGTTTACATTTATAACATCCTCTTTTATTAATAGATCTGCGATACCCAGGTCATCAGCTCCACTTCCAGAATTTTGGCTCCTGGATTCGCGCGCCTGACCCATGTATGTTGCCTTATAAATAGGACCGAAGGGTCATTTCCTTTTCTCCCCTTCGTCTCTTCCTCTTCGTCTTCCTCGCGTTGCCAGCCTCGGAGCTCCGCCGCCGCCATTGTCCTCTGCATCATCTTGGGCCGCTGCATCAACCTGAACGCACCAGAGCACCGCGGTAGCCTTCCGCGTCTTCCTCAGTTCTGGTAAACCTTCTGTTCTTCTTAACATAGATCTGTTCTAGGGTTTCTTGTTCTCGCCGTGTTTGTCGCTTGTACATACTCGTACCCAACCTCCTGGATAAATCTGTGAACCCCTGCTCTGATTAGCAGTAACCTTTAGCATCCGCCTGTAGTTTCACGCAAGTCCATAGATCTCATCTACATATCTGCCCATTGGTTCACTTCCGTTCTGCTTTACCCTTTTGAATGTTTTCTGTTTTTCTGAACTTGCTTCAGATCCATTGCTGCAATAAGACCTTGTGAAACCTGTTTCTGCATACTTAGCCATCCGCAACTTCGATTGCTTTCAATGTTTAGATCAGGCGGTTTAACTTAATACAAAAAAAGTTAATAAACCGGTATATACCATTAGTCCCCTTGTTGAACCGCCAGAACTCTTTAGCCATATGATGCAACCTTATAGAAATCCGGGTTAAATGTACTGCCTCCGGGTTAACATTGTTCAGACCAGCACCTTCTTTTACCCAACATATTCTTGAACCGGAATCACCTATTTCTTGTAGATCTCACCATGGCCAAACAAGTATATGAATGCAACTGGGTTCCTTCTCGCGTCACAGAAACTCAGCTGGATGATTTAGTCTGGATCGGCGCTTTAGATAGCAAAGATACTATCCACTGGAGGGTTCCTGGTGATGAATGCCCTCCTACACCACAAGAGGGAGAGGTTGTTGTCTTTGCAGATCATTTGGCCCGGGGCTTCAAACCGCCCAGTTCTAAATTTTACTGGGTTGTGTTAGCCAATTTTCAGCTCCGTCCGCAGATGTTGGCCCCAATTCTGTTACCAATCTATGTCACTTCCAAGTGCTCTCTGAGGTATACCTTCAAGAGGAGCCTTCAGTTGAATTGTTTAGAGACTGCTTCCACTTAAACCGCCGCACCGAATTCACTGATGGCCCCAATACCGAATTGGGCAGTATGGCAATTCAGAAAAGGAAAGAGATCACTTATCCCCACGCCAGACTACACAGTAACCCCAAGGACTGGAATGCAACATGGTTCTACTGCAAAGACACCTCCCCTGACAATGAAAACCCTTTTCCTGGCTTTCGTCCGGAGCGGCTCAGCAACACTCACCCCTTTCCACAAAGATTAAGTGCCAAGGAGAGAAGTAAATATGCTCCGCAATTGTTCAAGCTCCGAGCCTTCATGGCCAACGGGTTAACAGGAATAGATCTTGCACGCTGTTGGATATCATGGAGCGTACTTCCTCTTAGCCGGCGCTCTGGTTTAATGTGCAAGTATACTGGTAGCGTCGATGACCCACTCCGACACACTAAAATCCAGCTCTCCGATGATGAAGTCACAGATGCTGTGAAGAAAATGTTGAATGAACCGGAACACCTCTGCGCTCAAACCGGCCTGCTCCCCTTCTGTACTACCAACAAACCGCCAGCTATAAGATTTTGATTGTACTTTTTATTGAACCTGTTATCGCTATCTCCATCTAACATCCATTACTGCTTAACCAGGGTGATAATCCGTTTTGGAGCAAGAAGCTTTCACAAGACAAACCGGAGAAAGCAGAACGGCCAACCCGGCCAAATACCAAGGTCATGAAGAAGCCTGCTAAAAAGAGGAAAACCACTGCTTCATCTGATCCGGCTGTTGATGATGATGTGGGTAACTCGCACTTTGAGGTAGAACTCGATTCACTAGGCTTACTTTTTACACGCCTTATTGATGATGATACTTGTCAGGACGACGCTGAAGCCAACAATGCTGATGTTGCTGAGGTAACTATTCTTTCTTCCGATTCAGATCCTTTGCCTTTGCCAAAATTTCGCCAGGCAAACCGGAAAGTTAAATTTTCTCATCCTCTTGCTTACTTGGATCCCAAATTTCCTATGAAGACTCCGCAACATGAAGCTCGCCGCACAACCCAACACAGCGGCCAGGTAGTTACCTCCGCCGGTTTACCAAACAGTCCGGTTCGAAAACGCCTCTCCGAGGTCTCCGACCTTTTTATTAATTTATATCCTAAAGCGGGTTTCATCCGTCAACCTCTTAATCCGTCCGACTCCGATTATCAGGTTACTTCTCATTCTTCCTCTGGTGAATCATCGGCCACTCAGCTGCCGCCACTAAAAATAGTCCTTGGGTAAGCTAAGCTGAATATATGCTTCTGGTATACTGTATTATAACTTATGCTTGTTCCTTGACTCTTTGTTTCTCTTTCAGGGCTAAACCTAAACCGAGCAAGAAAGCCCGCCTGGACAAAGCGGCTGAGGAAGATGTCGCCCCTGAACATGATAAAGCACCAGATCTTGAAGCGTTCATTCATGAGGATATTCCCAATGATCCCCCCTTTGCAAGATGATGCTATCCCTGAGGAAAGGCCTATCAATACTTCAGTCCCTGCTGACCCGCCTGCCAGCTCCGTCCGGATTGAAAGATCCCGCAGTCCATCTAAACCTCCTGATAAACCGACCGCACCAACGCAAACCGGTGAGTCCAAGGATGATGGTGTTCTAATTACCGGCATAGGTCGCTTTGATCCAGGGAGTCCTGTCACTTTAGCCACGCATACAGTGAAAGAAGATTTTTCTGCCATGAACAAAGGCAAATGGGATGTTGAACTGGAAACATATGCTGCTCTGAGTGCCCAAGATCTTCATTCTGCTTACTTGAACCGGCTATATACTAGTCGTGACTGTGAAGCTGGCCTGGTAAAGATGATGAGAGACAAATTTGAGGTAACTTCCTTGTGCTTCTTCTTTCTTTACTTACTGCCACTATATTAATCCTCCTAGCCCCCAAGGGCCGGTTTGTAACCTTCTTCAAACCGGGACTTTGAATATAATCCTCAATACTTTGAAATCCGTCAATATAACCCCCAAGGGCCGGTTCAACTTAGCATAGTTAAACCGGGACTCCAATAAAGATTCTAACATCAGAACATAACTGAGCAAATAGCCATTAGCCCCCAAGTGCCAAGTTGAATACATGTGTTGAGCTTGGGACTTTGCGATTTAGTAATAGATGAAAATTGAAGGTGCATTAGCCCCCAAGTATCAAGCGTATAACTTGTTATGTGGTTGGTACTTCAAATTCTTGTACCGTTTGTTTAAAGCCAAGCACTGTTTTTATGCAGGCTGAAGTGAGGATCAAAGAGGACCGGATTACTGATCTGCAGCAAACTTTGAAAACCCAGCAAGCTGCAACCGACAAGGCAAGGGAGGAATTAACCAGCGCTTTGAGCATCACAGAACAGCTGAAAGAGGTCTTCAAGAAGGAGCGGGCTGATTGGGCCACTGAGAAGGCCGCTTTAACAAAAAGAGCTGAAAACGCTAAAGCTACCTGAAACCGGTGGTAGATGAGCTGACCGCCGTAAAGCGGCAAATACACTCCATGACCGCTGCTATCTTTGGTAAGCTTCTTTTGGTTTCTGTGACAACTCTGGCCTGCTTATAATGGATCCGGTTTGTGATCGTTCCTGTACGGTTGCAGGTACACACATTGGTCACTTAGGGTCAGATGTTCGAAAGAAGTTGAAAGCCGCCTACACTTTAGTTGAACAACTGTATACCGGAGCGCAGCGGATCATCACCACGGCCTCTCATAACAATCCGGCACCCTCTTTAATCCAAGACACTCTTAATAGGTTGTCAATGCTTCCTGCTCGGATTGAAGAGCTGAAAAAATCTGCTGCTCGAACCGGAGCCATTAATGCCTTGATCCGGGCAAAAGCATGGGTGTCGGATTTCGATCCTGTTGAGGCAGCTCAAGGCTATCCCAGCCTGAAGGAAGATGGCTTAGAATTCAATGAGGATGACTTGAGGGCGATAAACCGTGCAGTGCGCTCTCTGGCTTGTCAATTGGCTGAAGAGGCAGACTTGTCGCATTATCAAGCCCAGTACAACGATCAGAACAAATGAGTGCCTGCACCAACTCTTGAAGCGGAGAATCTGATTCCTCCAATCCGTAAGCATACTTACGCTCCTGATATTGAACCGTCTTCTCTGATCCATGAAGAGGCTGTCTTTCAAGCTTTAATGGGAATCGACTGGACCACTGTTGATTTCCAGCCAATGGATAGAGACGAGGAAGCTGAAGCGGCGCAGGACGATGAGCAGGCTTGAACCGGAAGCCGGTTTAAATAGCTACTTTATTATGATCCGCCAGAAGAACAATGATCTTATTTGGTCACCGCATTGCCTTGTAATAGAATAGCCAATATTTCCGCTTTAAATATGCCTTCGTGCATAAGTACTGATGCTTTGTGCTCGAAATCCTCAATTTATATTTCCTGCAGTCAGAAAATCTTGAACTGCCATCGCTGGGCATGAAGTTGGCTTAGCCAGGCTTGAAGCGGAGGCTTTATAAACCATTACCGTCAAAGGGGAGAAAACAGCTCCCATGTAAACCGTGCTGGGTCATTATGAGCCCCCCTGTTACTCCATGATGTTAACAGGAAAAGTAAACCGAGCATATTTCTCCGGATTAAAAAATGAACCGAATCCGTCAGCTGAATCGGCAAAAAAGTGTTGTTGGTTTAAAGGAAACACAACAAAAATTAAGAAATAGCCATAAAAGAAATATGGAAGCAAAGGCAATGATAAAAACCGTTTGAAAAAAACATGCTTTACTGAGCTGATCATATTGTGTTACCACGGTCGGACAGGACCAAGCCCCCAATAGGAGTGACAATGGTTCAAGTCAGCCAGGTCCCCAAATGAAACCGTGGCATAGCTAATCAAAAGGCATGGCAACGGTTCGGGTTCGACCAAGCCCCCAAGTGATTTTGTGGCCTTAGGCCGATCAAGAGGCGTGACTGGTTCAGACTTGACCATGTCCCCAAGTGATCTGGTGGCTTTCGCCTATCAAAAGGCGTCGCGTTGGTTCGGATACGACCCAGGCCCCAAGTGATATGAAAAGCAAATTTCAAGGGGTAAACCGGAGGCCGCTTTAATATAGAACCACTCCATGTAACCACACATGATATGAAAGGACAGAGACCCCGCTTTAGCTGAGGCTCCAGTTTTATTATATCGAAGATAATATATACACTGTCATAATATGTACATAGATAGAACCAATGGCTCAGGTGTAGTAAGGTCGAAGATGAGCTATGTTCCACGGCCTGTTGGTCTCCTCCTCTGATGTGCGTGAGTCTTTATGCTCTCGAATATTAATCAGATAGTACGACCCATTGTGCAGATTCTTGCTGACCACGAAAGGTCCCTCCCAAGGTGGGGATAACTTCTGGTCTTGGATGAGCCGAAGCACCAAATCTCCTTCTTGAAAAGTTCTAGTTCTGACCCGGCGACTGTGATAGCGACGTAGATCTTGTTGATAAATCGCCGAGCGGGCAGCCGCTATGTCACGCTCCTCATCCAATAGGTCCAAAGCTTCTTGCCGTGCTGTCTCATTGTCCGCTTCAACATAAGCTGCTACACGAGGCGAATCGTGCCGGATATCACTAGAGACAACCGCCTCCGCTCCGTAGACCATAAAAAACGGCGTGTATCCTGTAGATCGGTTGGGCGTAGTATTGATACTCCATAGCACCGATGGTAGCTCTTCAACCCAACATCCCGGTGTTCTTTGCAACGGAACCATAAGCCGGGGTTTGATGCCTCGCAAGATCTCTTGATTAGCTCGTTCTGCCTGCCCATTGGACTGGGGGTGAGCCACTGATGATACGTCAAGTCGGATGTGCTCACATTCACAGAATTCCTTCATAGCACCCTTGGATAAATTGGTACCATTATCAGTAATGATACTGTGTGGAAAGCCAAACCGGAAAATCACCTTTTTAATGAACTGCACCGCTGTAGCTACATCACACTTGCTGACAGGCTCCGCTTCAACCCACTTGGTAAACTTGTCAACTGCCACCAAAAGGTGGGTTTTCTTATCCTTAGATCTTTTAAAGGGTCCGACCATATCCAGCCCCCATGTTGCAAACGGCCAAGTAATTGGAATCATCCTCAATTCTTGAGCCGGTACATGAGCATGCCTTGAAAATTTCTGACAGCCATCACACCGTTTAACCAAGTCCTCCGCATCAGCATGAGCTGTCAACTAGTAGAACCCGTGGTGAAACGCTTTTGCCACCAGAGACTTTGAACCGGCATGGTGACCACAATCCCCTTCATGGATTTCACGTAAAATCTCACAGCCTTCGTTAGGGGAAACACAGCGCTGAAACGCCCCTGATACACTGCAATGATGCAATTCGCCATTGACAATAGTCATAGACAGGATCGCCGGACTATCTGCCTGGCAAGAGTCTCATCCTCTGGTAACTCTCCCAGTTCATGTACGCAAGATAAGGAACTGTCCAATCCGGTATGACATGCAGGGCTGCCACTAATTGAGCCTCCGGATCAGGAATAGCCAAATCCTCTTCACCCGGGAGCTTGACTGACGGGTTGTGCAACACATCAAGAAAGACATTAGGCAGGACCGGTTTACGCTGAGAGCCCAACCGGCTTAAAGCGTCCGCCGCTTCATTCTTTCGACGGTCCACGTGATCCACCTGATAACCCTTGAAGTGACCCGCAATATTATCCACCTCACGACGATATGCAGCCATAAGTGGGTCTTTAGAATCCCAAGTGCCAGACACTTGTTGAGCCACAAGGTCCGAGTCACCGAAGCACTTAACCCGACTTAGGTTCATCTCTTTAGCCATCCAGAGACCATGGAGCAAGGATTCATACTCAGCTGCATTATTAGTTCAAGGGAACATTAAGCGGAGAACATAACAAAACTTATCACCTCGTGGGGAAGTTAATACGACTCCAGCCCCCGAGCCCTCCAATTGCCTGGATCCATCAAAATGGATAGTCCAATATGTGTGATCCGGCTTCTCCTCTGGTGCTTGCAACTCAGTCCAATCATTGATGAAATCCACAAGTGCTTGAGACTTCACCGCCGTCCGAGGTACGTACTTCAATCCGTGCAGCCCAAGTTCTATAGCCCACTTGGCAATTCGGCCAGTCGCCTCCCGGTTCTGCATGATATCGCCCAAGGGAGCTGAACTGACCACTGTGATAGGGTGCCCTTGGAAATACTGCTTCAACTTCCGGCTTGCCATAAAAACTCCGTATACTAGCTTCTGCCAATGCGGATACCTTTGCTTGGATTCAATGAGCACCTCGCTGATATAGTAAACCGGCCGCTGAACCGGATACTCCTTGCCTGCCTCCTTGCGTTCCACCACAATAGCCACGCTAACTGCACGAGCATTGGCCGCTACGTAAAACAATAACGGCTCCTTGTCAACCGGAGCCGCAAGAACGGGCGGATTGGCTAATTGCCCCTTCAAGTCCTCCAATGCTTCATCAGCAGCCGGACTCCATATGAATTGATCTGTCTTTCTCAGCATCTGGTATAAAGGGATAGCCTTCTCTCCGAGGCGGCTGATAAACCAGCTTAGTGCAGCGATCCGACCCGCCAAACACTGAACATCGTTGATACACTTCGGTTTAGCCAGGGAGGTGATAGCCGTAATCTTCTCCGGATTAGCCTCAATTCCTCTGTTGGACACAAGAAACCCAGTAACTTGCCTGCCAGAACACCGAAGACACACTTGGCCGGGTTAAGCATCATCGTGTAAACCCATAAATTGTCAAAGGTTTCCTTCAAATCATCAACCAGCGTCTCCTTCTGCCTTGACTTGACTAAAATATCATCCACATAGGCGTGCACATTGCGGCCGATTTGTTTATGCAGGCAATTCTGCACACACCATTGATAAGTGGCTTGGGCGCTCTTGAGCCCAAAAGGCATAGATACATAGCAGAAGGCTCCAAAGGGAGTAATAAACGCCGTCTTCTCCTGGTCCTTAACCGCCATTTTGATCTGATGATACCCAGAATATGCATCCAAAAAACTCAAACGCTCACAACCCGCCGTGGCATCAATAATCTGGTCAATGCGGGGGGAGGGCAAAAGGATCCACTAGACAAGCCTTGTTAAGATCCGTGTAATCCACACACATACGCCAAGTGCCGTTTTTCTTAAGAACCAGCACCGGATTAGCAAGCCACTCTGGATGGAACACCTCAATGATAAAGCCAGCCTCTAAGAGCCTGGCCACTTCCTCTCCAATGGCTTTGCGCCTTTCTTCGCTAAACCGGCGGAGAAACTGCTTTACCGGTTTATACTTGGGATCAACATTAAGAGTGTGCTCAGCGAGTTCCCTCGGTACACCTGGCATGTCAGAAGGCTTCCATGCAAAAATGTCCCGATTCTCATGGATGAACTCGATGAGCGCGCTTTCCTATTTAGGGTCCAAGTTGGCACTGACAGTGAACTTCTTGGACGAATCGCCGAGCACGAATTCAATAAGCTTGGTCTCAGCTGCCGATTTGAACTTCAGATCTGAATCATGCTCTGTAGTGGGCTTCTTCAAAGGGGTCATGTCCGCCGGATCAACATTGTAGCTATAATATTTCAACTCCTCCGTGGCACAAACCGACTCTGCATAGGCCGCATCACCTTCCTCACATTCCAAAGCAATCTTGCGGCTCCCATGAACCGTTATTGTCCCCTTGTAACCCGGCATCTTGAGCTGCAAATAGATATAACAAGGCCGTGCCATGAATTTGGCATAAGCCGGCCGCCCAAACAAGGCGTGATATGGGCTCCGGATTTTCACCACCTCAAAGGTTAGTGTCTGGGATCGGGAATCATGCTCGTCCCAAAAAGCCACCTCCAGGGCTATCTTACCAACAGGATATGCTGATTTGCCAGGCACCACACCATGGAACACCGTATTAGACGGTCTGAGATCTTTGTCTGTTAGCCCCATGCGGCGGAATGTCTCATAGTACAGGATGTTAATACTGCTCCCTCCATCCATGAGCACCTTGGTGAACTTATAACCTCCCACCTGAGGGTCTACCACTAATGCCAACTGGCCCGGATTGTCAACCCGGGGTGGGTGATCCTCCCTGCTCCACACAATAGGCTGCTCCGACCAGCGTAAGTAACCTGGTACGGCCGGTTCAACAGAGTTCACCGCTCGCTTGTGGAGTTTTCGGTCGCGCTTATCCAAGCTAGTTGTGAAAACGTGATACTACCCATTGTTCAACTGTTTTGGCTGGCTCTAATAACCCGACTGTTGCTGCTGCAGCTGTTGGTTGTAACCCCCTTTACCGCTCTGATTGTTCTAGTTGTTGTGACCGCCCTAATTGAAACCTGAACCGGAAGCTCCATCGTGACCCGGCCCATGGAAACCGGATCCTGAGCCACCACCTGACCCACGGTCATATCGGAAGGCATTAGAGTTCTTAAACTCCTGCATGATGTAACAATCCTTCCAAAGGTTGTTAGCCAGCGCCTCCTTCGTCCCGTGCTTTGGACAAGGCTGATTCAACAAATAGCTTAAACAATCCGGGTTAGGATTTGGAGCCCCATTACGATTTGCTGCTTTGCCTCTGCACCGCTGACCCTTGTCCTGCGCATTAGTGTTAGCCACAAAATCCATGTTGCCATCCGGCTTACGCTTGCCTCTGCTTCCATCGCCCGCCGGTTTGTACTGATGTCCCTTGGAGTTGCTATTCTTCTTTCCCTTCCCTGCTTCATCATCATCAGTCTCGAGATCCTTGGTACTATCAGAATCAGCATACTTCACCAAAGCGGCCATGAGAGTTCCCATGTCACTACAGAACAGCTTCATACGCCCCAATTTCAACTTTAAAGGCATAAACCGGCAATTGCCCTCCAGGGTTAAGATCGCAGAGTCAGCATTGATCCTGTCAGACGAGTGCAAGACTTCCGAAACGCGGCGTACCCAATGGGTTGTTGACTCTCCGTCCTCTTGAACACAAGCTGCCAGGTCTACTATGGACTTGGGCCACTTACATGTATCTTTGAAATTCTGGATAAACCGGGCCCGCAACTGCGCCCATGAACTGATAGAATTAGGCGGCAGGCTCTTCAACCAAGTACGGGCCGTGCCTTCAAGCATCATGGTGAAGTAATTTGCACATGCGGTCTCATCCACATCCAACATCTCCATGGCCATCTCATAACTCTGTACCCACGCTTCTGGAGATAAATCAGCGGTGTAATTCGGCACCTTGCGCGGACCCTTGAAATCTTTGGGCAGGCGTACATTGCGTAAAGCGGGGACTAAACAGGGTACTCCCAAAGCGGATGCGACCCCTGGCCCGGCAGAGGTGGTAGGACAAACCGGTGTAAGCTGACCTGCCTCGTTCTGCGTTGCTAACTCAGCCTCCCTTCGTGCCCGGGCCCGGTCCACTACATCCTGAGCATCGCGAATACCACCTGCCGGGTTATTGCCACGGGCCGCTTCACGGCCTCGCGCGTTGCTCGATATGGCCGGTTCATCCAGGCACCTGCTATAGCTCCGGCTTGGACGAGGTGTGGAGTGAATCCGATCGCGGCTGTATGAATATGCCTCCTGTTGAATCAAAGCGGTCCGGAGAAGTTCCTTAACCCGACGCGTCTCTATTGCTTGCGGAGAGTCTCCCTCCACCGGGATAACTTCTAATCGCGCAGCAGCTGCAACAAGATTGTCCATAGGATTAGAATAATGACCCGGAGGTGTCTGAACCGGCGGAGGAATCACAACGTTCTGTCGAGGAGGTTCCATCAGGCGGGGCTGGACCATCGCTCCTAGCCCTGGTGCCTCGATCCGGTTTGCCTCCAGGTGCCCCGGCGGATTACTGGTTCCAGCTCCCGGAGTGTGAAAGAGATTTCGAGGGTCGAACCCTAACGGCAGGCGTGATCTGTGCTTCCGCTTCAAGACCTCCTGTGATGCGTTCTGGTCAAGCATGAGCTTATAGGCCTGGGCGTCCAAAGCGGCCCACTCTGCGGCCATCCTGTCCTTCTCTGCTGCCAGGTCGGCTTTGGCTTGTACTATCTGCTCTCTCACCTTTGCAATCTCGCATCATGGGCCTCCTGATCCGTCGGATTGCCTCTGCCATAAGTGCAGCTAGTGCATCAAACAGGTCAGACAGAACTTGAACCGGTGGGTGCACAAGGCCTCCTGCCCGTGCTGCCGCTGCCGCTGCTGATCCGGAGAGCATTGCTGCTGCGGTCGAAGAGTGATTCGCCGCCTGCGTGCCGGCCATGAATATTCCAACCCGGTTGATCTGATCTGGGGGGTCCAGAATACTGTCGCCATCAGAACAGCCCCTAATCTGGTCGTCTTGCAACTGGTACAATGATTCAGTCTCTCCGGTTGAAGACTCATCGCCGGAATAGACGACGGTCTCGCTACCGTATTCTGACTCGTCCTCATGCTCTCCTCCGTGGATGACTCCTACAAAGGCACGCTTCACGGCCGGTTTAACCTGGGTAGATCTCGCACGCTGAGCCGTCTCGACGAGGTCGGTGCAGATGTCCGGCTCAGGCCCAGGCTCACCAATCTTGCCGATGAAAACGTGTATGCCACCAAAGGGGACCCGGTACCCGTACTCGATCGAATCGGCTTCGGGACCCCATCCTGCATCGTCGATGTAGATCTTGCCACGACAACTCTTGGTCATCCGGCCCACAGCATAGCCTTCGAGTCCTTTGAGCTTGCCCTCCAAGATCATCAAACCATCGTGCGATAGCCCCACGGTGGGCGCCAACTGTCGTGGATTTGTCACGGCAGATGTCCTAGTGAAAGGACTTAGTCGTGGAGCCATCGCTACCGGTTAACTTGAAGGGGTTAAAGCGGACACAAAGACACGAGGGTTTATACTAGTTCGGCCCCTTCGATGAAGGTAAAAGCCTACGTCTAGTTGTGATGGAATTGATGTGGTCTCGATGGCTAGGGAGCAAACAAGCTTCGCCTAGGCTCGAGTTGTTGTTGTCTGTCTTTGAACCGCCGCCGGGTCGTCCCCTTATATACACGGGTGACGCCCGTCTGTCCATAGAGTCCCAACTGGTTCGTACTCGTATCCCGGTTGGTATCTCTCTATTCCTAACTTACAATACAAGTTTACATATCAAGCCGGTATACGGCTACAGTTTCTAAACCGACTACAGGCCTTGGGCCTTCATATGCTTATACTACTACTGAAGTTAACCCGGCCCAGGTAGGCCGGTTCACGCCCAGTGGTAATGTCCCCAACAGTAACCACATACAAACTTCCTTTATAACCCTAGCATCATCGAACCTTAAGTGTGTAGACCCTACGGGTTCGGGAACAATGCAGACATGACCGAGACGTTCTCCGGCCAATAACCAACAGCGGGATCTGGATACCCATATTGTCTCCCACATGTTCCACGATGATCTCATCGGATGAACCACGATGTCAAGGACTCAATCGATCCCGTATACAATTCCCTTTGTCTAGCGGTATAGTACTTGCCCGAGATTCGATCGTCGGTATACCGATACCTTGTTCAATCTCGTTACCCGGCAAGTCTCTTTACTCGTTCCGTAACACATCATCCCGTGATCAACCCCTTGGTCACATTGTGCACATTATGATGATGTCCTACCGAGTGGGCCCAGAGATACCTCTCCATTTACCGGAGTGACAAATGTCTGTCTCGATTCGTGCCAACCCGACAGACACTTTCGGAGATACCTGTAGTTCACCTTTATAGCCACCCAGTTACGTTGTGACGTTTGGTACACCCAAAGCATTCCTACGGTATCCGGGAGTTGCATAATCTCATGGTCTAAGGAAATGATATTTGACATTAGAAAAGCTTTAGCATACGAACTATGATCTTTGTGCTAGGCTTAGGATTGGGTCTTGTCCAATGTCCATGGTCAGGAAACTGTAACCATCTATTGATCAACGAGCTAGTCAATTAGAGGCTTACTACGGACATGGTGTTGTCTATGTATCCACACATGTATCTGAGTTTCCTATCAATACAATTATAGCATGGATAATAAACGATTATCATGAACAAGGAAATATAGTAATAATAACTAATTTATTATTGCCTCTAGGGCATATTTCCAACAAAGTCATGCTCCAAGGGGTTGGTGAACTTCGCGAAGGGTCTGGGATACCCGCAGCTTCACGTTCAGCGTCCTCCTTATCCCATATGGGCCTTTTACCGAGGTAGCCACGGCTTCCGAGGCGATGCTTCCCCATGTTCCTTTGCTGCAGGCTCCTTAATTTTGTAGCCTTAGCCTTGGCTACCTCGGTAGCGCAAGTATCCTTGAACTTTTCGAACTCCTCTTCCGTAAGTGTCGAATTTTCCTCCAGAATCTTGGACAGGGGTTCCTCAGCATAAATAGCTCGTTTCACCCTCCCTTTCCAGGAGGCCAAATCATTCCTGAACATGCCCATGGCGTGATTGTTAATCTTTTTCATCTTTGGATAATCCCACGGTTGTTCTATCTTATCATCCTGGTCGGGGAACATGAATCTCTTGTGCAATTTCGTCAGGAGCAACTACGTCAAATGTTCTTTACTCCTTAAGTCATCGTCGCTGATGCTTGCGCATTCCTGTATGATGCATCCTACTTGGTTCCCGTAGCACTTGCGAGGTTCTTCCATCTCTAATGGCTCAAACTTGCCAGGTGCCATCTTGTGATCACCAGTTGTCCAATCCCGAGTTTGTTAGGTTTTCGTATCCTTTGCTTCTTCTGCTTCTTATTTTCGGTAGCGGCATCAGTGCCGGTACCTTCCCCGTTGGTATCTTCCCCGCTGGTACCATCCCCACCGGTCTCGGCGCCGCCATCGGTCTCGGCGCCGCCATCGGTGCCGGCGCTGTCGGTGTCGATGTCGGCGTCAGTAACTTCATCAAGGTCGACCTGCAAACCTTGACTTTTCTTAGCACTCAAAAAGTCGAGGTACTCATGTTCACCCTCATAATCCATCTCGTCTACATCTTGGTCAGAATCCCTAGTTTCTTCGTTGTTCGACATGTTTCCTATGATTAAGTCTCCTCATTTAATTCTAAAACTATGAAAAAGATGAGAACTGACATAAAAAGAAATCAATGTTTGCCGGAATGTCGTTTCCCACCAACTCCCCGCACTCGATATGCCTACTATCTAGCACAAATCATGCCAAATTCATGGAAAATTTTGGCATGACCTTTGCTAAAAATGGACATATCGAGCGCCTGAAATTCACCAGAACGGAAATGAATCAACATTCCAGCATAACTGAAACCTACACATAATCATCATGTCCAAATAACATGTCCAAATTCCAAATATGACATGTCCAAAACATCACATTTCCACATATCACAGGTCCACTTCAAATTTGCATATAGAAGGAAGAAAAATATAGAACTTGAAGAAAAAATCTAGCTAAATTCATAACTAAATAATAACCTAAGTAACCATCTACCCTAACTAAAACCTAGGTCTTTTAACGCAAGAACCCTAGCTACCAGAGAGAGGAGGAGCGGTGGGGGGCGTACAGAGGGTGCAGGCCCGACGATGGCTGAGGCTGGGAGGGGTCGGGGTTGGGGTCGCAGTCGAGGTCGAGCGCCGGGGCCGGAGCCAGGGTCGGGGTCGGGGCCGGGGCCGAGGGAGAGCGTCGGGGTCGGGGTCGGGGGCGAGCGCCGGGGTCGTGGGCGAGCGCCGGGGTCGGGGTCGGGGCCGAGCGCAGGGGCGTGGCGAGGGCAGGGCTCCGGCGGCGCGACGGGGGAAGAGAGAGTGTGGGGATTTGGGGAAAAGAGGCGGGATGGAGAGAGGGGTGGGGATTTTTGGGGTTAAGTGGGCATAGTAGTAGCGCGTTTAAGCAAAACACGCTATAGCTACTCCAGGTAGCTATAGCGGTTTTGCGTAGAAACTGCTACTGCTATCTTGACTAGTTGTAGCTCTTTCCTGTTTGTTTCCTTCTATTTTCTTTTCCTTTATTTTCTCTCACTTTTCTGTTTTTTTCTAAGAGCAGTGAACGAAGGGAAGGTGATATATATTGCATCATTTGATGGTTAAGTATGTATACACAAAATAGGAACATATATATTACATCTTTGGACCCATGCATAATAATGGCTAAGTGTGTATACAAAATAGGAACATATACAAAATAGGAACATCATTTAACCGATAACATACGGTTCCTCAGCGTTGACGTTTTCGTTTTTGAGTCAGGTTCTTTCCCTTCTTGGTTGTTGAAGAATAATTGAGCCCCTCATTGTGACTTTTCCTTTTCCATGGAGTACAATTTTTCTTAGGTAATGTAGTATTGCTTCTTCTTTTGACGTATACTTCATCATCATCATAATATTCCCTCATTGGGTTGCCGTACTGATCATAGTCTTCCTCGTTGGCGACTCCATCCATTCTAATGATGATCCTTTTGCCTCTCCTCACGGCAACACGACTTGGATTCGGTGGGTCAGTTATGAAGAAGCATTGTGTCACATGCTTAGCTTGCGTACCCATGGCTTGTTTTTTGCGATAGCAATCACGGTAGCTCTCTTGGCGTCGCGTATAGTCATGGTAGTGAAATTCCGGTTTTATCTTTCACATTCTTAGCCCATCTGATATGGTACATCGTCGTGTTGTGCATTCCAGAGTAGTCAACCTCCCAGATGTCCTCGACCCTTCCGTAAAATCTTTCAGTTGCGCCGTTGTCGCTGCCGGTCATGCATTCCATCGTCACCCCTGAGTTCTTATCATCACTGTCCATATCTTTGGCCTCCATGTAGAACTATATCCGTTGATATCGTATGCCTGATAGGTTATGAGGTTGGGCGATGCGCCATGTGCTAAGGCGTATATGAGCAATCCGTCCTTAGAGCCCTCCTCCGGGGGATTAGCAATAATATGCTCTTTGAACCAATGCAGGAAAGTGGAGTTGTGCTCTCTAGTAACTTCAGCATCCGTCCTGCATACCCCCCGGTCACGATACTTCTTTGCGATAATTTCTATGTTCAGTGCCACGAAAGGATCTACCTCGTCTAGGTGTTGTAGCACTACCAAGTTTGTTCTGTCAAAGTCGCTTCGTCGATCTGAGTATGCCACGTGCAGTTCCCTACGACCGTTGGAGTGACCTTCTCCTTCGAGCCTCCCATCGTGCTTGTTAACGGGCAAACCAACACTAACACTAGGCGCCTAGTCTGCGCCATATAGAAAATTCTCGCAGAAAGAGATGCACTCTTGTGTCGGATAGCCCTGGACGATGCTTCCATCCAGACAGGACATGTTACGAACGAATCGTTTGATGAAAGCATTCATCCATGGCATCATGTTGTGCAGGAATGATGGCCCCAAGTCTATTATGTCATCCACAATATGGACAAACAGATGCACCATCACGTCAAAGAACGCGGGCGGGAAGTACATCTCAAGCTCATTCAGCATCACAACGATCTCTTCTTGTAGCCTTCGGAGCTGCTTCACACTGATCGACTTTCGAGAGATGACGTCAAAAAAGTTACAGAGACCAATAAGCGTGTCACGGACGTGCTTGTCCATTATCCCTCTAAGGGCAACTGGTGGTATATCTGCATCATCTTCACATGACAGTCATGGGACTTCATCCCGCTGAACCTTTTCTTGTTCGTGTCTAGATATCTGCTTATCTTGCCACAGTAACCGGAACTAACTTTGACTCCGGTAAGGCACTTAAAGAATTGATCGATCTTAGCCTGACATAAGGTGAAGCAAGAAGGGGGGCAATATTTCTCTTCCTTTATTTTCTTGTCCTTCTCCTCCTGCGCCTCTGTCTCAGTCTCTGTCTCGTCTGACTTTTTATGGGGCGACATGTGCAGATCTTCCCTGATATTCAAATCTTGCAAGTCTTTTCTTGCCTTCGGCCCATCCTTGGTCTTATCTGCCATGTTCATCAGTGTCGCGAGCAAAGCTCTCAAGGACATTCTTATAGATATGCATTTGATCATGGCAATGAGGTGTATTGAGTTTGTGCTAGTACTCCAAGTCCTATAACACAGGCCTCGTCTTCCATACCTTCAGCAGCGGCTCCGGCCCCTTTTTCATCGTCTTTCCCGGTGCGAGGCACTGCTCCCAGTTTTTCAACAGCTCATCGATTTCGGCACCGCTCCGCTTACGTGGAGGTCATAGATGCTCAACGTGACCATTGAATAGATCTCCATGGTTCCTCCACGGGTCGTCCTGTTCGAGCCATCTTCGATGCCCCATGTACATGATTTTTCCAGGCCCGCCATCTTTCCTTGATGTTAGCTACTGAGACGTCGTATCATCTGTGCACCGCATGCATCCGCAATATCCATGGCACACCTGGCCTGCGACATATCCGTAACCGACATAGTCATGCACCATGGTGATCAGCGCAGATCTCATGTAGAAATTCTCGCCTTTGCTGGCGTCCCATGTCTTGGCCGGTGTTTTTGATAACGTGTCTCACTCCTCTTGATGTAGCCCCAAATACAAATTAATACTATTTCCCGGTTGTTTCGGCCCTTGAATCAGCATGCTCATGTGAATGTACTTTGACTTCATGCACAACTAGGGGGAGGTTGTACATCCATACAAACACAGGCAATGTGCTATGGTTGGCGTCCTCGTTGCCAAACAGATTCATGCCATCAGTACAGGCGCCGAGCATGATGTTCCTTGCGTCACATTCGAAATACCGATAGAAACTGTTCAACACTCTCCATTAGCTTCCATCCTTGACATGTCTGAGCTTCGGATCATCTCCATCACCGGGCTTCTTCCTATCTGCGTGTCAGCGCATTAGCTTTGCTTCCTTGGGATCTACGAAATACCGCTGGAGTCGAGGAGTGATCGGTATGTTCCTTACAACTTTCTAGGGACATTTCTTCCCGGCCTTCTTGTAGCGAGAAGCATTGCACATCAGACAACTTGTTTTTTCTGCGTGCTCCTTCCGATAAATTATGCAATCGTTGATGCATGCATGCTATCTAACGTGCGGCAGATCAAGAGGGAACACTATCTTTTTGGCCTCATCAACACTAGTAGGACATAGATTCCCCCACTACTGGAAAAAGGCCTGTTAGTGGTGCACCTATTTTGGCTATTAATGGCGCACTATAGGTGCGCCACTATTACCACGCCACTAGTAACAAATACTAATGGCGCACCTCTGGTGCGCCATTAGTATTGCAGGTAACAGTGGCACACCTCGTAGTGGGCCATTACTATTGCTACAGGTGCGCCACTGGTAACCTTTTTTTTTGAATTTTTTTGATTTTTTTTGAATTTTTAAGGTGGGAAAATAGTAGTGGCACACCGTCTAACCCCCACCATGCACCATTGCTATTTTTGAATTTTGAATTTGGATCTAGATCGCTATTTTTTTGCCCTTTTTTTGCTCGTTTTTTTGTAGGATATTTTTTCAAACTTTGTTCTCCTTTTTGGATCTTGTATGTTCTTTTGCCGGAGAGGAGTTCTCCGGAGAGGAGGGCCGAGGAGAGACCATGAGGAGGAGAGGAGGGAGGAGGAGGAGGTCACTGGAGAGGAGCTCGCCTACATCGCTGGAGAGGAGGAGGGGGAGGTTATCGGAGAGGAGCTCGCCTACATCACCGGAGAGGAGGAGGAGGTCGCCGGAGAGGAGTTCATCGGAGAGGAGGGAGGAGAAACCATGAGGGGAGGGGAGGAGAGGAGGGAGAAGGAGCTCACCGGAGAGGATGGAGGAGGAGCTCACCGGAGAGGAGGGGGGAGGAGCTCACCGGAGAGGAGGGAGGAGGAGCTCACCAGAGAGTAGGGACGAGAAACCGTGAGGGGAGGGGAGGGGAGGAGGGAGTAGGAGGTCGCCGGAGAGGAGGAGGAGGAGGTTGCCAGAGAGGGGGAGGGGAGTATGATGGAGGAGAGGGGAGATGGAGTGGAAGAGAGGAGGAGATGGAGTGGAGGAGAGATGGAGTGGAGGAGAGGAGGAGATTGACTGGCGGAGAGGATCCCGCCCAGCCATATATACGGCATAGTAATGGTGCACTGTGGGCAGGTGCGCCATTACTAACTTTTTTTTGATTTATTTTGAATTTTGAAGGCGGGAAGATAGTAATGGCGCACCATGGGCAGGTGTGCCATTACTAAGTTTGTTTTTTTTAAAAAAAATTTGCCTCTCCAAATCTCGAAAGCCCCATAATTTTTTTCTGTTAGGTTTTTGAGGATTTTGAAAATGTTCAACGGGGTTTCCCCGTTGAATTTGGATGTAACTTTTCGAGTAGATGATTTTTCATATAAAAAACTTTTTAATGCGAGTTCATATGCAAAAGTTATGCCCATTTTACTAAATTCCAGAGAGATTTTGCAAATAAATTCGAAATTCATATTTGTAAATTTCCCAACAACTAGACCACATATCACATGGGAAACTTATTTTCTTTTATGTTTTGACATTCCCATCATTTTCTTTTATTTTTTTAAACTGAAAAGACAGTCCTCGCGGGGGGGGGGGGGTGCATTTGGTGGAATTTTGTGTGAAAGTTAGTAATGGCGCACCGTGGGTGTGCTACGCCATTACTAGTTTTAAATAGTAATGGCGCACCACACCCACCATGCGCCATTACTAACTTTGAAAAAAAAATTGTTAGTAGTGGTGCGCCATTACTAGTTAAAATAGTAATGGCGCACTATCCCCTGGTGCGCCATTACTAGTTTTGAAAAAAAAATAGAAAAAATTGTTAGTAGTGGCGCACCGTGGATGTGGTGCGCCATTAGTATTTAGAGTTTAATGGCGTACCTATATATGGTGTGCCACTGCTATATAGCAGTGGCGCACCACATATGTGGTGCGCCATTAGTGTCCGTATTAGCTAAAGTTGTTTTCCTAGTAGTGCCCGCGGGAAGAACATCCTTTAGGTACTTGAGATTCTCATCGAGGCTAGTGTCGGCCCATTTGTTTTTAGCCTTCGTCTTCAGGAGTTGGAGCATGAAACTCAAGTGGGTCACCTCAGGATTGCAACCATCATACAATGGAGTGTTCGAGTCTACCACCAGTTGCTGCTGCTTAGCCTCCTCTCTAGAAGCAGCTCCCTCAGTACTCATCTCCTTGCAGAGCAGTGCTTGAACATGAGGGTCCCGCATGACTAAACTTACTACCGACGAACTCTGCTGCGTGTAGTCCATCTTCTCTCCGCCGCCATGTCCGGCCTATTCTCCTCCGCCAGGTCCGGCCCCTTCTCCTCCGCCATGTCTGGCCCCTTCTCCGCCGCCATTTCCGGCCTCTTCCCAATCGCTGTTATCGATCATCTCTTCGTCTTGCCCCGTGTCGTCATTGCCTGCCCCATCGGCGTCCTCAACATCATAATCCTCATCTTCAATTATCCACCGAGTATAGCCATCCATGAAACCAGTCATGAGCAGGTGCGCTTTGACACAACCATCATCATAGGGGTCGAGCCAAACTATTCCTTTGCATTTTCGACACGGACATAAAACCTTTGTCAGGTTATTTTCTTTCATGTCCTGCACCACCGACCGCAACCACCTGGCCACCATAGTTCCACTGACCATCATGAACATCTGCACGGTAATAATAAACAAGTTGATTATAAAAATGCATGAAGGCATCAAAGTCATACAAAAATTCGGCATGACCTTCCCTAAAAATAGGACATATAGATCTAGAGTTTGCCCGGAATTCGCCGAAACGGAAATAAATCGACATTTCGGCAAAACACAGGCAACTCAAAATAACAATTTGGTTTCAACTTATGCCACACACACAATTTACATCGTATCGCTCAATTATCATATCACACACACATACACATATTTCCATTTTGCAAAAGCATGAAATTTTAATCACCTCTATCTCGAGATCGATCACACGGTGGAGATGATGATGTAGGGAGATTAGAAGTGCACAGAGCTCTTCTTGACAAAGATAATCTAGTTAGGGGGCACATAGGTCACTTAACTAAATGCTACATCTACCTAGCTAGCTAATTTTGGAGGAGACAACTTCAACTAGTGGAGGGGGAAGGAAAAAGAGAAAGGAGATGTATTAATGGAGGTGGTGTAGTTAGCTAGGAGTAATAAAGAGAGAGAAAGGTAGGTAGAAGAGGGAGAGTAATGGGGGGAGAAGTATTCAGGAAGAAGAAGAGTGAGAGAGGCAGGATGTGGGAGAGGTAGGGGAAAGGGAGAAGAGGAGATGGGGGAGGGGAGGACGGGTGGGAAAATGTGGTGGGGTGCTGCGTTTTAGTAGTAGCGTAGGTAGAAAAATGCGCTACTCCTAATAACGTAGGAGCAGCGCTCTTTCCTCACACGCCCTGCTGCTAAATGGGCAAACCGTCTAGCCAAATTCAAAATTAGCAGCAGCGACGTGAGTAAAAACTGCGCTACTACTATTGCATTAGCAGTAGCGCGCATCTTGACACTTCACTGCTGCTAAACTTAGGTGGGTGGTTCCTATCGATCGATTTTTGTAGTAGCGTGGTTTAGCACTAGCGCTCTACTACTAAATTTTCATCAGCAGCGAGGTTTATATACCAACGCTACTGCTAGTTAACAGTAGTGCTTCTTCTTTTGCCATGTTGCTGCTAACATTTTGTGTATAAGGTTTTCCCTAGTAGTGAACCCCTATGCATAAGTTCACAAGGTCACTGAACCCGCAAGATGATCACCAAAACATACATCAAGTAGATCACCTGAATATCCCATTGTCACCACAGATAAGCACATGGAAGACATACATCAAGTGTTCTCAAATCCTTAAAGACTCACTCTGATAAGATAACTTCAAAGGGAAAACTCAATCCAGTACAAGAGAGTAGAGGGGGAGAAACATCATAATATCCAACTAAAATAGCAAAGCTGGCGATACATCAAGATCGTACCACCTGAAGAACACGAGGGAGAGAGATCAAACACATAGCTACTGGTACATACCCTCAGCCCCGAGGGTGAACTGCTCCCTCCTCATCATGGAAAGCATTGGGATGATGAAGATGGCCAATAGTGAGGGATCCCCTCCGGAAGGGTGCCGGAACAGGGTCCCGATTGGTTTTTGGTGGCTACAGAGGCTTGCGGCGGTGGAACTCCTGATCTATTGTGCTTTCTAGAGGTTTCAGTATTTATAGAAATTTTTGGCGCAGGTCTCACGTAAGGGGGGTCTCCGGGCTGTCCACGAGGCAGGGGGCGCGCTCTAGGGGGGTGGGCACGCCGCCCACCCTTGTGGCAGCCCGGGACTCTTCTGGCCCAACTCTTCCACTCCAGGGGCTTCTTTCGGTCCATAAAAATTCGTCAAAAATAGGCACGTCAATTGGACTCCGTTTGGTATTCCTTTTGTGTAGAACTCAAAAACAAGGAAAAAACAGAAACTGGCACCAGGCTCTAGGTTAATAGGTTAGTGCCAAAAATCATATAAAATAACATATAAATGCATATAAAACATCCTAGATGGATAATATAATAGCATGAATACTTCATAAATTATAGATACGTTGGAGATGTATCAATGCACAGTACTCCGACCGCCCATGTTCGTGCTCCATCCTCTTCCTTTGCTTCCTGGCTTCGTCTACTACTCCGTGAACCTTCCCTCTAGTCTCACCCCTCTCCTCTATCGCTCCCGTGATGCATCCAGCCATTGCCAGAGCTAGCTCGCACGCCCGCGGTGACATATGGCTTGACCTCCTCCCCTGCCCCTATTTAAGCTGCCCTGGCTGTGTTTCTCTTCACCATCGCACTCTCCATCCTCCTCCAGTCTTGCCCATCCACTCCATCGAGCTTGAGCGGCCCTACTTATACCCATTGCTCGCCACGGCCGCCGCCCCCTCCGGCCTAAATTCCGGTGACCCCAAGCTCAACTTCCCCCATTCCACCACCTAGCGAGACCCTGAACTCAGATGGAGCCTCTCTCCTCTTTTCCCCGACCATCGGCACATCATAGCCTCAATCTCCGAACGTAGTCGCCGCCGTCTGCCCTAGACTCGGAGCCCTACTCCCTCTGCTGCTTTCCAGCGGGAAAGGTCCCTCCATTCTGTTTGGCTCTTCTCCCTGGTCACTCCGGGGGCCGGAGCGTCGACGGAGGTGGCCGGTGGCGCAAGGACGGTCGCCGGCGCCGAGCCCTCTGCTCTGCCAGCGGATCCCTCTCATCAGCCTCTGCGCGTTGACCTTGCGGGCCCGCTGACATGGTAAGTGGAGGCACATTTTCTGTCAGTACGTTCAGATTTGAAAGCGCACTTTGCCTATGCTTCGACTAAGAATATGTTATCTGTTTGTAGAATATAGTGAATATAATTTTTGTTTGTGAATATAATTTTTGTAGATTGGTCCCTGACACTCCTCCGTTTTTATCTTTTGATCCGTGGCTCTGAATCAAGTGATTCCGAAGCCCACGTCTTCGTATCATCTAGCACGTTCTGTTGGTACCGTTTTCACTATGTTGCCACATATTGAAAATGGCCATTTTGCCCTTGCCCTAAGCATCCCGCTCCAAGCGATAAAGTTTTTCGGTGATTCTTTCCGCGAACTTCTCGCACTTCCACCCGGTTGTTCGATCCCTCCCAGGAAAGCCACACCATCCATTTACATGATTGCAATGCAATACCATGGTTTATTTAATTAAACTTGCTTAAAATGTTGCATTAGTAATGTATGATTTATTCATGGCATTTCTGAATTTCGTCAGACACCATTTTCCATCATGCATTTCAGATTCTTCGTAAGATACATTAAATGTGTGTAGGACTACAAGATATAGGGGTAGATTTACATGATTTTACTCTAAATTGTGCATTTATAATCCAAAGCAAAATTCTCAAATATGCACATCTTCAGGGGGAGTTCTTCAATATCTTGCAATCAAATTCCTCAATATCAGTATTTACACTTCATATGTTTATCCCCGTTGAAAACTTAAACTATTTGTCATCAATCACCAAAAATGGGGAGATTGTAAGTGCATTAGTGCCCCTTAGTGATTTTGGTGTATCGAAGTCTTATAGGTTAAGGGACTAATGTGTTTGTGAGTGTACACAGGTTCTATAAGTCTCTGAGGAGTTAGATATTTACGAAGAAAGTCGACCCCTAAACTGAATGTCTTCAATTGAAGATTTTGCTTTTCTTGAAGACTTTGAAAATAAGGAAATTGGTGCAACCTTGAAGACTTTGATATTGATGCGAAGATTCTGATCGAAACGTGAAGACTTTTGTTTTCGTAGTTTTATTTTATCTAACTTGAGTCCTAGTAAATACCGTATTGTTAAAGGGGGTCGAGGTAAAACTAAGAAAACATTTCCAAGTGATGCTCATCTCAAAGCCTACACATACCCAATCCTTTCGAGTGAAGCCATTGGAAATCTCATACAACTCAGTCAATTTCTTCAGCGACGGAGACGAAGATCTTCTGATTCACTAAGGAATTTGTTCTCACTTAGGAGTTGGGAATTTGCCAGTGTGGATTGCCTACAAGTGAGGATCATGATAACCCTGGGGAATTTGAGAGCTCACATTTTTTACCATTGCTATGCTACGCGCCAGCTAGCCCCGGGCGTTCGGTCTTTTCGGTTTGTTCGGTTCGGTCTTTTCGGTCTTCCAATAATTCGGTCTTCCAGAATTGAAGACCAAAATAATTTCGGTCTTTTCGGTTCTTCACTATTCGGTCTTCGGTCTTTACTATTCGGTCTTCGGTCCCGACCAAATAGACCAAATTAATTTGGTACAACTCATATTCATGTTACTTCCAGTACCAATACATGTTTATATTTGAGAGCAGAAAGTACCAATACATGTTTATATGCAACAGCAAGTAACAAAGTACCAGTACATGTTTACATTTGAGAGCAAGTAACAAGATTCATATGACATAAAGTAAGAAGATTCATGATTCAGCTTCAATTGGCTTGCCATCTTGAGCAGCTTCTATATTGGCACCTTCGACAACTGTTTGTTCGGCAACTTAATCGTCAATAATACTACTATTAAAGACGGATTCGTCTCCTGCTTCTGCAGTTGCTGCTTCTACATCTACCTCTACACTCATAAATGCATCTTCATTCTCATTCAGTTCCTCATCATGTTCAGAAAACATCTAAAAAAGGAGAACACTGGAAACAAGCACAAAACAAGCAAGGGCATAAATATACACCATGTATATATCTAGTTTCAGGAAACAGGCACAAATGTATTACTGTGTATGCAGTATTGAAGTATTGAAGCTGCTAACATTTGACACAAAACAAGCACAAATACAGTGTTCTACTTGTTGTCCCCAAGTGCTAACATTTGACACAAAAAGCAAGGGCATGTACTGCCTACAAAACATTCTGCAGGAGCGCTCACAGGATTACAGAGAGGTGGGGTAGCTCACCTTCAGCTGTGATGTGGAGAACCGAAAGTAGGCAGGTCGTCGGGAGGTGGAGCACCGGCGGCGGACGAACCGTGTGGAAGAGGATGGGTAGTGGTGAGTGGTGACGAACTGCAGTGGTTGAGCTGGTCATCAGGAGGTGGAGCACCGGCGGCGAACGGCCGCGTCGTAGGCGGTGGAGCGACTGATGGGAGGTTGGGGTTGGTGGCGGCGCAGGGCGACAGTCTTCACGGTCAGGGGCTCAGGGTCGCCGCTAGCGGCGCCCGTCTTCACCTGCCAAGGCCACCACTCGGGCGCCGGTCTTCACCGGCCAGGGCCGCCACTCGGGCGCCGGTCTTCGTACAGGGGCGTGCGGCGCGCATCGAGGCAAGCAGCAGGCGGCGGCTAGGGTTAGTAGTGGGAGAACGAGAGATTGGCTGCGAGTGGTTTCTGTGAATCGGGATGTGAAGATGCAAGGCCGTGTACTCTACTCTGTAGTTGGGTCTAGTGCATGACCATTGGGCTGGCCGGACGGGCCTTAGGATGGGCTTTTATTATTCGGTCTATACGGGCTATTCGGTCCTAAACGTAGCATGACCGATCAGACCGATACTAGTTCGGTCTTCTATTTGCACAGACCGTTTTTTATTCGGTCTTTTCTAATTCGGTCTTTTCGGGTTCGGTCTCGGTCTTTTCGGTTTCGGTCTTCGGTCTTCGGTTTTTATGCCCGGGGTGAGCGCCAGCTGTCCCAAAATATCTTATCCACCTAACGTTCATGTCAGTGAAGGGCATTTATGTCTTATCATGTCGGATTGCACCCCGGCTATAAATAGCCGCCCCCTACAACCACTAGTTGGTTGGTTGCTCCGAGAGAAACTGACTCTTGTCATTTAGAGCACCCATCCTGCAAGGACTTTGAGAGAATATCATCAGTGAGGAAAAACCCAAAACTCCAACACCTAAAACCCAAAGTGATTGAGCATCACTTGAGAGATTGTTGCTGTGTGGAACCGACGCTTGTTACCTTTGAATACTATGCATCTTCCAGACGGTTAGGCGTCAATGTCTAGAGAATCCAAGAGGAATTGTGGATCACCGAGCGACCACGCCTGTGATGGTTTGGAAGTCACCTTGAAGACATACCACGAGTGATTGGGCATGGTTTGTGTGACCTTAGCTCAAGGAGAATACAACGAGGACTTTGTGTCCTTTGGTTTAAATACATAGCCGCTCCAACCAAACGTACAACTGTCTCAGTAGTTGGAACTGGTCTACCAAGTCATTGTCTCCACCGAGCTACTGGTTCTATCTCCTCAACCCTTTCATTTCCTCATTCATGTGTTGATGAACTTGATCGTTACTGTTTCAAGACTTTGACTAAAGACTTTCTCAATTTCCTCAATTATATTTCTTTAGTCATCTTGTCTGCTGCCTGCTTATCCTGTTTACACGCTACTTGTGCTCTGTGCTTGTTTCATATCATCATGATGATTGTGTTACCACCATGTTATGCTTGCACCTAAGTACTTATTCCACTACTCATATTTCGTTGCTTGGCAAATTCCTCAAGTTGAATTTCCCAGTGACGAATTTGCTAAAATAGCCTATTCACCCCCCGTAGTTGATATAACGCACTTTCAACTGGTATCAGAGCGGGTTACTCCCCTGCTCCGTGTGATTTTGGTTTAACCACATGGAGTTTTAGTTATGTCGACTGCAGGCATGATCAAGGTCTCGGCTGGGTGTTCTACCTACGATGGGACAGACTACCATTACTGGAAGGATAAGATGCGCATGCATCTTGATGCAATTGACAACGATCTCTGATACGTTGTGGAAAATGGCGTTCCATCCGTCGCTCCCTCTGCGAACGCTGCTGATGTGAAGAGATTCAAGCAACTCGACTCTCAAGCGAACAATATCATATGTGGCCATCTAAGCAAAGGATAGTACGGCAGAGTGAGTGCTGTGGAGATTGCAAAGCTTATCTGGGATGGGCTGTCCAAGGTCAATGAAGGAGTGTCAACTCAACGTGATTCTTGAGTTGACTTTCTTCAAAATCTCTTCAACCGATTCAAAAGACTCGACAACGAAAATGTTTAACTAACCTTCGATCGCCTCACAGACATCTCAAATGAGCTTCAAGCAGTTGGTGCCACTGACATCACCGACAATGAGGTGGTGAAGAAATTGCTGAGCTCACTTGATTCCTCATTTGATACACTAGAACTGATGATTCAAGAACATGGAGGCTACAAGTCACTTGATCTTGCTGATATACTTTAGAGACTGAACACTCATGAATTCCAACAAGTTGAAAAGAGAGACATCTACAGGCCAAGCTATGGAAGATGACACACACTGAAGGCCAAAGTAGTTTCCTCATCTAAAGGAGAAGATACTGATAGCACCCTTGGTGATCCTGAAGAATTAAGCCAGGCGCTAGCAATGCTCGTGAGGAAATTCCAGGAGTTCTCAAGATGTGGTCGCTTTGGAAGCTGAGTACCCTGTCAAGACCTGGGTTGCCTTCTCGGTTATTTCCTGTTGTCCTATTTTTCTAATATTCCAAAACTGACAGAAAATATTTTTGCGGATTTTTCAAACTCCGTTTACTTACTGTATCACGTACCTCTTCCTTATCAGGGTTCTGGGGTGTTCTAGAAAGTTTCTTTTATGCGTTTCTATAGTTTCATGGTTTGAATAATATTAGTTTGAACATTAATAGGCGTACCTGATATATAATGCTTAATTGTTTGCCCATTAACTGCTTTCAGATTAGTTCCTTCGGCATTATTAATCTTAATGGCTCCAGAACGATAAACTTCTTTGATGATATATGGCCCTTCCCATTTGGAGAGAAGTTTACCTAGTAGAAAATCTAAAATAAGAATTGTACGATAGAACATGTTCACCAACTTTGAATTCCCGTATTTTTATTCTTTTTTCATGCCATCTTTTAACTTTTTCTTTGAATAGATTGGCATTTTCATAAGCTTGGGTTCTCCACTCATCCAATGAGCTAATATCAAATAAGCTCTTTTCACCGGCATTTCTGAAGTCATAATTGAGTTCTTAATTTCCCAATATGCTTTATGTTGTTACTTAAGAGGCAAATGACAAGCTTTCCCATAAGCCATTTTTATATGGAGACATACCCATAGGATTTTTATAAGCTGTTCTATAAACCCAAAGTGAATCATCTAGTTTCTTAGAACAATTCATCCTTGACCTATTGACAGTTTTTTTTATTAATTTTATTTCTCTATTGCCAAGTTAAACTTGACCTCTAGATTGAGGATGATAGGGTGATGCAACTCTATGGTTAACATCATCTTTAGCAAGCATTTTATGGAAAGCACCATTCATAAAGTGTGAACCACCATCAGTCACTAAATATCTAGGGACTCCAAACCTTCGGGAAATAACTTCCTTGAGAATTTTAATGGATGTGTTATGATCAACACTGCTAGTTGGAATAGCTTGTACCCTCTTAGTGAGATAGTCAATAGCAACAAAAATATGAGTATACCCATTAGAGGAAGGAAAAGGTCCCATATAATCAAAACTCCAAACATCAAATGGTTCAACTACAAGTGAATAATTCATAGGCATTTCCTGACGCTTACCAATATTATCAATCCTCTGACATTCATCACAAGACAAGATAAACTTATGGGCATCCTTGAAAAGAGTAGGCCAATAAAAACCGGATTGTAATACCTTATGCGCAGTTCTATCTCCCGCATGATGCCCTCCATAAGCTTTAGATTGACACTTTTGTAGGATTTGTTCCTGTTCATGCTCAGGTACACAACGTCTAATAATACCACCTTCTCCTTTATAAAGATGTGGGTCATCCCAAAAGTAATGTCTTAACTCATAGAAGATTTTTATGTTTTGTTGGTATGTGAAACTAGGTGGTATAAATTTCGCAACAATGTTATTAGCATAGTGAGCATACCAAAGAGTGTTATGAGAAGCATTTATTACATCTAGTTGTTCACAAGTGAGGCTATAATCAATAGGTAGTGGGTCATCAAGGATATTTTCTAACCTAGACAAGTAATCAGCTTGGGTTCTCAGCTCCTTTCCTATCAGTAATATGAAATTTAAATTATTGTAGCACGAGAACCCACCTAATGAGTCTAATTATATCATCTTTATTTTCGTAAGATATTTTATAGTAGCATGATCGGTGTGAACAATTACTTTGGAAACAATGATGTAAGATCTGAATTTATCACAAGCAAACCCATGTGCTCAAAGTTCTTTCTCAGTAGTAGCATAAATTCTTTGAGAACTTTCTATAGTTTTGTTCACATAATGGATGACATTTAGTTTCTTATCAACTCTTGTCCTAGAACCGCACCAATAGCATAATAACTAGCATCACACATAATTTCAAAAGGCAAGTTCCTATGAGGTGGTTGAACAATAGGTGCAGAAGTTAAGGCTTTCTTAAGTGTTTCAAAGGCTTCTACACAATCATCATAAAAAACAAATGGAACATCCTTTTGTAAAAGATTAGTAAAAGGCCCAGAAATTTTAGAGAAGTCTTTAATAAACCCCCTATAGAAACCAGCATGACCAAGGAAACTACGGATACCTTTAATATCTTCAGGACACGACATTTTCTCCATTGCATTAACTTTAGCTTTAGCCACCTCAATACCTCGTTCAGAAATTTTATGCCCCAAGACAATGACTTCATTAACCATAAAGTGACAATTCAAGACAAGATTAGTTTATTCACATCTCTGCAAAACTCGATCAAGGTTGCTTAAGCAATCATCAAAAGAAGTTCCAAGACGTGGCCGCTTTTGAATCTGAGGACCCTGTCAAGACCTGGGTTGCCTTCTTGTTTATTTTTTATTTTCCTATTTTTCTAATATTCCAAAACTGACAAAAAGTATTTTGCGGATTTTTCGAACTCCGTTTACTTATTGTATCACGTACCTCTTCCTTATCAGGGTTCTGGGGTGTTCTGGAAGGTTTCTTTTATGCGTTCCTCTAGTGTCATGGTTTGAATAATATTAGTTTGAACAATAATAGGCGTACCTGATATATAATGCTTAATTCTTTGCCCATTAACTGCCTTCGGTTTAGTTCCTTCGGCATTATTGATCATAATGGCTCCAGAACGATAAAGTTCTTTGATGATATATGGCCCTTCCCATTTGGAGAGAAGTTTACCTAGAAAAAATCTAATATAACAATTGTAGAATAGAACATGTTCACCAACTTTGAATTACCGTTTTTTATTCTTTTTTCATGCCATCTTTTAACTTTTTCTATGAATAGACTGGCATTTTCATAAGCTTGGGTTCTCCACTGATCCAATGAGCTAATATCAAATAAGCTATTTTCACCGGCATGTCCGGAGTCATAATTGAGTTCTTTAATTGCCCAATATGCTTTATGTTCTAACTCAAGAGGCAAATGACAAGCTTTCCCATAAACCATTTTTATATGGAGGCATACCCATAGGATTGCTATAAGTTGTTCTATAAGCCCAAAGTGAATCTTCTAGTTTCTTAGACTAGTTCTTTCGGGACCTATTGAAAGTTTTTTTATATTAATTTTATTTCTCTATTGCCAAATTAAACTTGACCTCTAGATCGAGGATGATAGGGTGATGCAACTCTATGGTTAACATCATATTTAGCAAGCATTTTATGGGAAGCACCATTCATAAAGTGTGAACCACCATCAGTCACTAAATATCTAGGGGCTCCAAACCTTGGGAAAATAACTTCCTTGAGAATTTTAATGGATGTGTTATGATCAACACTGCGAGTTAGAATAGCTTGTAGCCTCTTAGTGAGATAGTCAATAGCAACCAAAATATGAGTATACCCATTAGAGGAAGGAAAAGGTCCCATATAATCAAAACTCCAAACATCAAAAGGTTCAACTACAAGTAAATAATTCATAGGCATTTCCTGATGCTTATCAATATTACCAATCCTCTGACATTCATCACAAGACAAGACAAACTTATGGGCATCCTTTAAAAGAGTAGGCCAATAAAAACCGGATTGTAATACCTTATGCGTAGTTCTATCTCCCGCATGATGCCCTCCATAGGCTTCGGATTGACACTTTTGTAGGATTTGTTCTTGTTCATGCTTAGGTACACAACATCTAATAATACCACCTACTCCATATCTATAAAGATGTGGGTCATCCCAAAAGTAATGTCTTAAGTCATATAAGAGTTTTTTCTTTTGTTGGTATGTGAAACTAGGTGGTATAAATTTCGCAACAATGTAATTAGCATAGTAAGCATACCAAGGAGTCTTATGAGAAGCGTTTATTACATGTAGTTGTTCATCAGGGAGGCTATAATCTATAGGTAGTGGGTCATCAAGGATATTTTCTAACCTAGACAATTAATCAGCTTGGTTTCTCAGCTCCTTTCCTATCATTAATATGTAACTTAAATTCTTGCAGGATGGGAACCCACCTAATGAGTCTAATTGTATCATCTTTCTTTTCATAAGATATTTTATAGCAGCATGATCGGTGTGAACAATTAATTTGGAAATAATAATGTAAGATCTAAATTTATCACAAGCAAACCCAAGTGCTAAAAGTTCTTTCTCGGTAGTATCATAAATTCTTTGAGTACTTTCTAGAGTTTTGTTCGCATAATGGATGACATTTAATTTTTTATCAATACTTTGTCCTAGAACAGCACCAATAGCATAATCACTAGCATCACACATAATTTCAAAAGGCAAGTTCCAATTAGGTGGTTGAACAATATGTGCAGAAGTTAAGGCTTTCTTAAGTGTTACAAAGGCTTCTACACAATCATCATCAAAAACAAATGGAACATCCTTTTGTTAAAGATTAGTAAAAGGCAGAGAAATTTTAGAGAAGTCTTTAGTAAACCCCCTATAGAAACTAGCATGACCAAGGAAACTACGGATACCTTTAATATCTTCAGGACACGACATTTTCTCCATTGCATTAACTTTAGCTTTAGCCACCTCAATACCTCGTTCAGAAATTTAATGCCCCAAGACAATGACTTCATTAACCATAAAGTGACACTTCTTCCAATTCAAGACAAGATTAGTTTATTCACATCTCTGCAAAACTCGATCAAGGTTGCTTAAGCAATCATCAAAAGAAGTTCCAAGACGTGGCCGCTTTGGAATCTGAGGACCCTGTCAAGACCTGGGTTGCCTTCTTGGTTATTTTCTATTTTCCTATTTTTCTAATATTCCAAAACTGACAGAAAGTATTTTACGGATTTTTCGAACTCCGTTTACTTACTATATCACGTACCTTTTCCTTATCAGGGTTCTGGGATGTTCTGGAAGGTTTCTTTTATGCGTTCCTCTAGTGTCATGGTTTGAATAATATTAGTTTGAACAATAATAGGCGTACCTGATATATAATGCTTAATTCTTTGCCCATTAACTGCCTTCGGTTTATTTCCTTCGGCATTATTGATCATAATGGCTCCAGAACGATAAAGTTCTTTCATGATATATGGCCCTTCCCATTTGGAGAGAAGTTTACCTAGAAAAAATCTAATATAACAATTGTAGAATAGAACATGTTCACCAACTTTGAATTATCGTTCTTTATTCTTTTTTCATGCCATCTTTTAACTTTTTCTATGAATAGACTGGCATTTTCATAAGCTTGGGTTCTCCACTGATCCAATGAGCTAATATCAAATAAGCTATTTTCACCGGCATGTCCGGAGTCATAATTGAGTTCTTTAATTGCCCAATATGCTTTATGTTCTAACTCAAGAGGCAAATGACAAGCTTTCCCATAAACCATTTTTATATGGAGGCATACCCATAGGATTGCTATAAGTTGTTCTATAAGCCCAAAGTGAATCTTCTAGTTTCTTAGACCAGTTCTTTCGGGACCTATTGAAAGTTTTTTTATATTAATTTTATTTCTCTATTGCCAAATTAAACTTGACCTCTAGATCGAGGATGATAGGGTGATGCAACTCTATGGTTAACATCATATTTAGCAAGCATTTTATGGGAAGCACCATTCATAAAGTGTGAACCACCATCAGTCACTAAATATCTAGGGGCTCCAAACCTTGGGAAAATAACTTCCTTGAGAATTTTAATGGATGTGTTATGATCAACACTGCTAGTTAGAATAGCTTGTAGCCTCTTAGTGAGATAGTCAATAGCAACCAAAATATGAGTATACCCATTAGAGGAAGGAAAAGGTCCCATATAATCAAAACTCCAAACATCAAAAGGTTCAACTACAAGTAAATAATTCATAGGCATTTCCTGATGCTTACCAATATTACCAATCCTCTGACATTCATCACAAGACAAGACAAACTTATGGGCATCCTTTAAAAGAGTAGGCCAATAAAAACCGGATTGTAATACCTTATGCGTAGTTCTATCTCCCGCATGATGCCCTCCATAGGCTTCGGATTGACACTTTTGTAGGATTTGTTCCTGTTCATGCTTAGGTACACAACATCTAATAATACCACCTACTCCATATCTATAAAGATGTGGGTCATCCCAAAAGTAATGTCTTAAGTCATAGAAGAGTTTTTTCTTTTGTTGGTATGTGAAACTAGGTGGTATAAATTTCGCAACAATGTAATTAGCATAGTAAGCATACCAAGGAGTCTTATGAGAAGCGTTTATTACATGTAGTTGTTCATCAGGGAGGCTATAATCAATAGGTAGTGGGTCATCAAGGATATTTTCTAACCTAGACAATGAATCAGCTTGGTTTCTCAGCTCCTTTCCTATCAGTAATATGTAACTTAAATTCTTGCAGCACGGGAACCCACCTAATGAGTCTAATTATATCATCTTTCTTTTCATAAGATATTTTATAGCAGCATGATCGGTGTGAACAAATAATTTGGAAATAATAATGTAAGACTGAATTTATCAAAAGCAAACCCAAGTGCTAAAAGTTCTTTCTTGGTAGTATCATAAATTCTTTGAGAACTTTCTAGAGTTTTGTTCGCATAATGGATGACATTTAATTTTTTATCAATACTTTGTCCTAGAACTGCACCAATAGCATAATCACTAGCATCACACATAATTTCAAAAGGCAAGTTCCAATTAGGTGGTTGAACAATATGTGCAGAAGTTAAGGCTTTCTTAAGTGTTTCAAAGGCTTCTACACAATCATCATCAAAAACAAATGGAACATCCTTTTGTTAAACATTAGTAAAAGGCAGAGAAATTTTAGAGAAGTCTTTAGTAAACCCCATATAGAAACCAGCATGACCAAGGAAACTACGGATACCTTTAATATCTTCAGGACATGACATTTTCTCCATTGCATTAACTTTAGCTTTAGCCACCTCAATACCTCGTTCAGAAATTTTATGCCCCAAGACAATGACTTCATTAACCACAAAGTGACACTTCTCCCAATTCAAGACAAGATTAGTTTATTCACATCTCTGCAAAACTCGATCAAGGTTGCTTAAGCAATCATCAAAAGAAGTTCCAAGACGTGGCCGCTTTTGAATCTGAGGACCCTGTCAAGACCTGGGTTGCCTTCTTGGTTATTTTCTATTTTCCTATTTTTCTAATATTCTAAAACTGACAGAAAGTATTTTGCGGATTTTTCGAACTCCGTTTACTTACTGTATCACGTACCTCTTCCTTATCAGGGTTCTAGGGTGTTCTGGAAGGTTTCTTTTATGCGTTCCTCTAGTGTCATGGTTTGAATAATATCAGTTTGAACAATAATAGGCGTACCTGATATATAATGCTTAATTCTTTGCCCATTAACTGCCTTCGGTTTAGTTCCTTCGGCATTATTGATCATAATGGCTCCAAAACGATAAAGTTCTTTGATGATATATGGCCCTTCCCATTTGGAGAGAAGTTTACCTAGAAAAAATCTAATATAACAATTGTACAATAGAACATGTTCACCAACTTTGAATTACCGTTTTTTATTCTTTTTTCAAGCCATCTTTTAATTTTTTCTATGAATAGATTGGCATTTTCATAACCTTGGGTTCTCCACTCATCCAATGAGCTAATATCAAATAAGCTGTTTTCACCGGCATGTCCGGAGTCATAATTGAGTTCTTTAATTGCCCAATATGCTTTATGTTCTAACTCAAGAGGCAAATGACAAGCTTTCCCATAAACCATTTTTATATGGAGGCATACCCATAGGATTGCTATAAGTTGTTCTATAAGCCCAAAGTGAATCTTCTAGTTTCTTAGACCAGTTCTTTCGGGACCTATTGAAAGTTTTTTTATATTAATTTTATTTCTCTATTGCCAAATTAAACTTGACCTCTAGATCGAGGATGATAGGGTGATGCAACTCTATGGTTAACATCATATTTAGCAAGCATTTTATGGGAAGCACCATTCATAAAGTGTGAACCACCATCAGTCACTAAATATCTAGGGGCTCCAAACCTTGGGAAAATAACTTCCTTGAGAATTTTAATGGATGTGTTATGATCAACACTTCTAGTTGGAATAGCTTGTACCCTCTTCGTGAGATAGTCAATAGCAACCAAAATATGAGTATACCCATTAAAGGAAGGAAAAGGTCCCATATAATCAAAACTCCAAACATCAAAAGGTTCAACTACAAGTAAATAATTCATAGGCATTTCCTGATGCTTACCAATATTTCCAATCCTCTGACATTCATCACAAGTCAAGACAAACTTATGGGCATCCTTGAAAAGAGTAGGCCAATAAAAACCGGATTGTAATACCTTATGCGTAGTTCTATCTCCCGCATGATGCCCTCCATAGGATTCGGATTGACACTTTTGTAGGATTTGTTCCTGTTCATGCTTAGGTACACAACATCTAATAATACCACCTACTCCATATCTATAAAGATGTGGGTCATCCCAAAAGTAATGTCTTAAGTCATAGAAGAGTTTTTTCTTTTGTTGGTATGTGAAACTAGGTGGTATAAATTTCGCAACAATGTAATTAGCATAGTAAGCATACCAAGGAGTCTTATGAGAAGCGTTTATTACATGTAGTTGTTCATCAGGGAGGCTATAATCAATAGGTAGTGGGTCATCAAGGATATTTTCTAACCTAGACAATTAATCAGCTTGGTTTCTCAGCTCCTTTCCTATCAGTAATATGTAACTTAAATTCTTGCAGCACAGGAACCCACCTAATGAGTCTAATCATATCATCTTTCTTTTCATAAGATATTTCATAGCAGCATGATCGGTGTGAACAATAAATTTGGAAATAATAATGTAAGATCTGAATTTATCACAAGCAAACCCAAGTGCTAAAAGTTCTTTCTCGGTAGTATCATAAATTCTTTGAGAACTTTCTAGAGTTTTGTTCGCATAATGGATGACATTTAATTTTTTATCAATACTTTGTCCTAGAACAGCACCAATAGCATAATCACTAGCATCACACATAATTTCAAAAGGCAAGTTCCAATTAGGTGGTTGAACAATATGTGCAGAAGTTAAGGCGTTCTAAAGTGTTTCAAAGGCTTCTACACAATCATCATCAAAAACAAACGGAACATCCTTTTGTAAAAGATTAGTAAAAGGCAGAGAAATTTTAGAGAAGTCTTTAGTAAACCCCATATAGAAACCAGCATGACCAACGATACTACGGATACCTTTAATATCTTCAGGACACGACATTTTCTCCATTGCATTAACTTTAGCTTTAGCCACCTCAATACCTCGTTCAGAAATTTTATGCCCCAAGACAATGACTTCATTAACCATAAAGTGACACTTCTCCCAATTCAAGACAAGATTAGTTTATTCACATCTCTGCAAAACTCGATTAAGGTTGCTTAAGCAATCATCAAAAGAAGTTCCAAGACGTGGCCGCTTTGGAATCTGAGGACCCTGTCAAGACCTGGGTTGCCTTCTTGGTTATTTTCTATTTTCCTATTTTTCTAATATTCCAAAACTGACAGAAAGTATTTTGCGGATTTTTCGAACTCCGTTTACTTACTGTATCACGTACCTCTTCCTTATCAGGGTTCTGGGGTGTTCTGGAAGGTTTCTTTTATGCGTTCCTCTAGTGTCATGGTTTGAATAATATTAGTTTGAACATTAATAGGCGTACCTGATATATAATGCTTAATTCTTTGCCATTAACGACCTTCGGTTTAGTTCCTTCGGCATTATTGATCATACTGGCTCCAGAACGACAAACTACTTTGATTATATATGTCCCTTCCCATTTGGAGAGAAGTTTACCTACAAAAAATCTAAAATAACAATTGTACAATAGAACATGTGCACCAACTTAGAATTCCCGTTTTTTATTCTTTTTTCATGCCATCTTTTAACTTTTTCTTTGAATAGATTGGCATTTTCATAAGCTTGGGTTCTCCACTCATCCAATGAGCTAATATCAAATAAGCTCTTTTCACCGGTATGTCTAAAGTCATAATTGAGTTCTTTAATTGCCCAATATGCTTTATGTTCTAACTCAAGAGGCAAATGACAAGCTTTCCCATAAAACATTTTTATATGGAGACATACCCATAGGATTGTTATAAGCTGTTCTATAAGCCCAAAGTGAATCATCTAGTTTCTTAGACCAGTTTTTCGGGACCTACTGAAAGTTTTTTTATATTAATTTTATTTCTCTATTGCCAAATTAAACTTGACCTCTAGATTGAGGATAATAGGGTGATGCAACTCTATGTTTAACATCATATTTAGCAAGCATTTTATGGGAAGCATCATTCATAAACTGTGAACCACCATTAGTCACTAAATATCTAGGGACTCCAAACCTTGGGAAAATAACTTCCTTGAGAATTTTAATGGATGTGTTATGATCAACGCTGCTAGTTGGAATAGCTTATACCCTCTTAGTGAGATAGTCAATAGCAACCAAAATAGGAGTATACCCATTAGAGGAAGGAAAAGGTCCCATATAATCAAAACTCCAAACATCAAATGGTTCAACTACAAGTAAATAATTCATAGGCATTTCCTGATGCTTACCAATATTACCAATCCTCTGACATTCATCACAAGACAAGACAAACTTATGGGCATCCTTGAAAAGAGTAGGCCAATAAGAACCGGATTGTAATACCTTATGCGCAGTTCTATCTCCCGCATGACGCCCTCCATAGGCTTCGGATTTACACTATTGTAGGATTTGTTCCTGTTCACACTCAGGTACACAACATATAATAATACCACCTACTCCGTCTCTATAAAGATGTGGGTCATCCCAAAAGTAATGACTTAAGTCATAGAAGATTTTCTTCTTTTGTTGGTATGTGAAACTAGGTGGTATAAATTTCGCAACAATGTAATTAGCATAGTAAGCATACCAAGGAGTCTGATGAGAAGCGTTTATTACATGTAGTTGTTCATCAGGGAGGCTCTAATCAATAGGTAGTGGGTCATCAAGGGTATTTTCTAACCTGGACAAGTAATCAGCTTGGGTTCGCAGCTCCTTTCCTATCAGTAATATGTTACTTAAATTCTTGCAGCATGGGAACCCACCTAATGAGTCTAGTTATATCATCTTTCTTTTCATAAGATATTTTATAGCAGCATGATCGGTGTGAACAATTAATTTGTAAACAATAATGTATCTGAATTTATCACAAGCAAACCCAAGTGCTAAAAGTTCTTTCTCAGTAGTATCATAAATTCTTTGAGAACTTCTAGAGTTTTGTTCGCATAATGGATGACATTTAATTTTTTATCAATACTTTGTCCTAGAACAGCACCAATAGCATAATCACTAGCATCACACATAAGTTCCAATCAGGTGGTTGAACAATATGTGCAGAAGCTAAGGCTTTCTTAAGTGTTTCAACGGCTTCTACACAATCATCATCAAAAACAAATGGGACATCCTTTTGTTAAAGATTAGTAAAAGGCCTAGAAATTTTAGTGAAGTCTTTAGTAAACCTCCTACAGAAACTAGCATGACCAAGGAAACTACGGATACCTTTAATATCTTCAGGACACGGCATTTTCTCCATTGCAGTAACTTTAGCTTTAGAGACCTCAAAACCTCGTTCAGATATTTTATGCCCCAAGACAATGACTTCATTAACCATAAAGTGACACTTCTCCCAATTCAAGACAAGATTAGTTTATTCACATTTCTGCAAATCTCGATCAAGGTTGCTTAAGCAATGATCAAAAGAAGTTCCGTAAATGGAGAAATAATTCATGAAAACCTCAACAATCTTTTCACAACAGTAAGAGAATATAGCAGTCATACATCTTTGAAAGGTAGCAGGTGCATTACATAAACCAAAGGGGATACATCGATAAGCATAAATTCCAAAAGGCTTGTCCCGAACTATGCGTCTGGGGATCGAGGGTAACAAAGGACAAGTGGGACACAATGTTTACCCAGGTTCGGGCCCTCTTAATGGAGGTAAAACCCTACGCCTTGCTTGATTGTATTCCATGAGTATAGGGGTTAAAAGAGTTGATCTACCCCGAGACTGTAATGGCCAAACCCTAGCTGTCTAGCCTATGAGAATTCTGATAGCCTCGACGGACTAAACCCTCCAGTTTATATGCACACTGAAGGAACCTAGGGTTGTATAGAGTCAGTTCATGGAGGATGGAAATAACATATCCGGATACCAATGTTGCCATCCACGCATAGGGGAGTCCTACCCGGACACGGGGGAGAAGTAGCCCCTGAACCAGTCTTCGATGATGATGTATTCGATAGACGGATTGTCTTCGTCATTGCAAGGCGGGTTCCTCCTCCTGAACAATTCAAAACAATTTTCTGAACAAAAGAATTGTATCTGACTCTGTATAATTGTTACAACCCTTAGCCACGAAGGCAAGATATCAAACAAAACAGTGTCTTCCCACTGATAACTTTTTCGGTGTAACATCACATCTATCCCCTTAACATTTCGAACCCTTTTCACGCCTCCTGCTTCGCGTTTGGAGGCGTAGCCTCCCTTGGTACGTCTTGTCAAAACGGAGATCATGCTTGTCGGTGTCAAAACCGGCAGATCTCGGGTAGGGGTGCCCAAGCTATGCGTCTAAGGATCAATGGTAACACGAGGCCAGGGTACACGATGTTCACCTAGGTTCGGGCCCTCTTAATGGAGGCAAAACCCTACTCCTTCTTGATTGTGATTATCGAATAGGAAGATTACAAGAGATCATATACCTCGAGATCATGGTGGCTAACCCTAGGTGGCTAGCGTATGAAGATTCCAACAATGGTGAAAAAGTTGGCCTCTATGGTCTAACCCCTCCAGTTTATATACACGCCGGAGGGGTCTATAGATGGTACAAAGTCAGTTTATCAGGGAAAGAAGCCTCCAAATTCTATGCATGCCGTCCCCGTATTGAGAAGTCCCATTCGGACACAATAGATGATCTTCGATGTGATCCTGCGCGGCCCATGCAACCTGACCCAAACTCCTAGGTCAGTCATCTGAGGACCCCCAAATCCAGGACTCCCTCAGTAGCCCCTGAACTAGCCTTCAATGTCGATGTAGTATGCGGACACGAGACTTCGTCTTTGCAAGGCGGGTCCTCCATTATACTACGGATTGAATATAGTCCGGCATTGGCTTCCACGTCGAGTCTTTATGATTCATCCCTGTTGTCGCCTCGATTCCCACTTGCTTGAGTGAATGAGAACGGTCCATTGTATTTGTATTTTAATATTCATGGTAGGCACAAACCGCACCTATAAAGCGAGGCGAGATCCTTAAGTCGTCATCTTGCATCGCACCCAAAATTAACAGAGCAAGCCAAAAAATCATGATGAGCGCCCCTGGTTGTTCCTCACGTCCTCATGGCCCCACTACAAAAAAGACACATCCGTGACATTTGGGCCAAATGGAAATTTTTTCTGTCACGCTTATGACACTTCTATGACGATAATTGTGACAAAACCCAGTATCATCATAGATGTGGTGGGCTCCTACTTCTATGACAAAAAAGCATGATAGAAAATGGGTTTTTTGTCTTGGGCGGGCCGGAGATGCAGCTGCATGACATTCTTTGGGCCGTCCATGAAGGAAAAAACAATGGTAGAAGTGAGGGCGAGGAAAATATCAGGGAGTTCCCAGTTACGGTGGGTGGTCGAGGGTCGAGCAATGCACGTTTCTCTCATACACGTAAGCGCGTGGGTGCGAGGCGTTGTGCTCTAACTGAACCCGAGCGAGGCGTTCAGCTAATTGAACCCGAGCGATTGCACTTCAGGCTACGCGTTACTGAACCTGAGCGATCGATCGATGGCTGTTAACTGAACCCAATCAAGCGATTCCTTCGTTCGCTACTGCTGCTAACTCAAGCCAATCGAACCTGCTGCCTCCTTCCCTTGATGAACAGTGAGAATTGTTGGGGGGTTGGATGAACAGTTCCCGGTGGGGGGTTGATGAACAGTACCCCTGTCGTGTTGCCGCTGGATGAACAGGACCCCATTCGATCGAGCCGGTTGGGCATGGATGAACAGGAGAACAGGACCCGATGGAGGGAAGGTTGAACAGTAGCCGGTGGAGGGCTGGTTGACCAGTAGCCGGTGGAGGGCAAGATGAACAGTAGCCCATGGAGGGGTGGTTGAATAGGACCCCGTGGAGAGGACTGGTTGAATAGTAGTAGGTGGAGGAGCGGTGGAGGCTGGATGAACTGGAGCCTGTGGATGAACAGTCAGTGGTGGAGGCTGGAGGAGGTCGATGGTGGATGAACAGTAGCCCCATGGAGGCTGGAGGAGGTTGACGGTGGCGATGAATAGTATCCCGTGGAGTGCCGTTTTGCGGTACACCACACCCCTCCCGATGAATAGGACCCCCCTTTCGACCTTAGTGCTCCAACACAAGTCTGTTTCCTCCGTTTTGCGGTACGCCACACCCCTCTCGATCAACAGGACCCCGTTTTGACTGTAGGAGGTCCAACAGAAGTCTGTTTCCTCCCTTTTGCGGTATGCCAGAACCCTCCCGATGAGCAGGATCCTGTTTCGACTGTGGTCAGTCAAACACAAGGCCGTTTGCTCTGTTCTGCGGTACGCCAAGCCTCATTTCCATTGGCTGTTCCGTCCAAGCCAGTTGGCTCCCGATGAACATGACGTATTCTGTTGCCTCCCCATGAACACGACGCATTCCATTGCCTCCCCATGAACACGACGACGACGCATTTTCTCCGTTCCGACCCAACCATGTGCATGAGCCCTAGCCGTACGTATGCGCGAGTAGGCGTTCGAGACCCCGCCCGTATGTACGTACGTGGCCGTATTTACTTTCTTGCACCCTGGCTGATGTACGTAAGTGTACATGCTACATGCGCGCCTCTACTACTTGCCTCTACTACGACACGTGCACGCCTCTACATCGATCAGTATGTACGTACACGTTCACGACCAGAATGACAATCCTACGTATGCTTCGACCAGGTGGGTCCTGATTGTCAGGCACTTCCTTGCGTGCGAATATGTAGCTTGTGGGTCCCAGAAGTCAAGGGGCAAATCGTTTTTTGCCTGTAATATGGACGCACTTCCTTGCGTGCGAAGATGTAGCTGGTGGGTCCCAACAGTCCGCGGGGAAACTTTTTTTTTTCAGGAAATACGATGTCCCATCCGGTGGGTCCCTACTGTCAGGTGAAGAAATAATTATTTTGTGCGTAATAAGGAGACACTTCCTTGCTGCGGCCACGGACCCAGCCGTTAGGCTCTCCACATACAGTACTCTTTTGATGGAAGTTGTTCCTTGACCACGTTGACCACGCCGTGCCGAGAGCACCAGGGCGGTGGATGACGGTGAGGCCTAGCAAGGGGATGACATGGTGCCGGGGAAGACGCGGCAGTGGAAGCCCACGCAGAGAGGAGTACGAGGGTTGACTGGTTCGGCTGCAGTGTGAGGCTGCCATCGCCGCAGAATAACAGAGGGTGTGGGTGAGTAGAGGGATGGCATGGCCAGCGGTGGGAGTAGTAGGGGGCGGTGAAGCCTCTGTGGCATCACAGCCCTCCACAGAAGGCAGGAGCATGTGGTATGACCGGTGCTGCTTCGGAAGCTGGAGCAAGAAGACCAGAGGTTGAAGAAGCACTACGGCCGTTGGATGGACATCGTATAGTCACTGCAGCTTGAATCGTTTGTATTGACTAAGTCGACAAAGCCCTTGGTACGCGTCAACTTGGTAGGCCCACAGATGAGCCTACAAAACGGTGCGCCCCAGATGTCAGGGGGAGGAATCATTTTTTAGGTGGCTGAAGCAAGAATATCTGTCGTGGGAAACGTACACCTATGGGGCAGGGCCCCTTTCGGTCTGGCAGGGAGCGGGGATCGCACGAAGAGCGGACCGAGGCGAGGCGCGCGAGCAATTTTACCCAGCTTCGGAGCTCTCCGGGGAGATAATACTCCTACTGCTGCTTTGTGGTTGTATTGAGCTCTTGCTTGAGAGCGTGGGAATGTTCTAGTTTCAAATGAGTCCAAGCTCCCCTACGTTGCGCATGGGCCTCCTTTTATAGGCTCAAGGGGTCACCGACAGGTGGCAAAGCATGCAGGGGTAAAAGTGTAAAAAGAGCTGCGGTTGGTACAGCTACCTCTACAGTGCATCCCACCTAACTCTGACGGCAGGGGACAAGAGCATTTAATGCCCGTCCGCGTCGCCTAAACAGTGCAGAAAAGCGACCGTTAGGGGCGCCACCGCTTGCCACGATGGCCATCTCGTCATCTCCGCTCGCCACCTCGCACCGCTTGGCTGCACAACTTCTCGCCACATGCGCTTGGAACGGTCTCAGGGCGACACGTCGACGGACGCGCTGGAGCGTAGATACGGAGAGGTGGCTTGCCGCGGCAAGTGCCTTGCCGCGGTTGTTGTCTTGTCGCGCCTGGAAACTTGTCGCTCGCTGGGTCTTGCCGGGACGCGCGGCGTGTCACGACAAGTTCCTCGAAATGCTTTGGTTGGCCTTCCCGGCAAGCTCCTCTTGCCGGGGCCTTGACATTCCCGGCAAGCTCCTCTTGCCAGGGCCTTGTCTTCTCAGTTAAAACACTTTGTTCTTGAATGGCTCCAATAGGAACTACGGAGGATGTTGGCGGTCACCCGGCAAGCCTTGCCGCGGGGCGCTGCGACTGCCCGTGCACAAGTTCGGGATACTAAGGTACCCCTAATTTAGTACACCGATAGGAGCCCCCGGGCCTGGGCCACACACGGTGCCGAGCGCTGTTGGGCCAGGCCCAAAATAGGGCACGGGCACGCGCGGCCTAGGTCCACACCGTATCTGACTCCGTATCCACCGCGCCCTCCCGTAACGGCACGCGTCAAATGCGGCGTCGTGGGAGAGATCATGGGTGATTCTTTATTCGGAAAAAGCGTAACATTCGCCTCCTCCTCTTTATAAGCAGGGGAAACAGGGGCAGTTCCCCCACCTTCACCACTTGCGGTTCCAATCTCAGAAATCTCCGCCGCCCCCCTTCGCTTCCAAAGCCGAAAGAGAGCAGCGCTCCGCCCCCCATCGCCGCCATCGCCGCCAACGCCCTCGATCTCCCTCACCGCCTCCTCCATGGCTCCGAAGACCGGGAAGGGCGCGAAGTCGGCCGAGGCGCTGCAGCTTGAGGCGCTGTGGAAGGAGCGGGCAACTTCCCCCCCTGAGCTCTCCGCGAAGGAGCTGAGGGAGTGGTTCTATCTCTTCTGGTCGACGGAGACGCGAGGGCATCCGCGCACGCAGGTACTTTCCGCCGCTGCTTCCACTTCGAAACGGGCTCCAAACGGATACCCCTTCTTCGCACTGTTCTTCTATTGTGGGCTCTGCCCACCCTTCTTTGAATTCTTTTGTGATATCATGAACACCTACGGGTTCCACCTCCTTGATTTCACCCCCAACGCCGTTCTGACCATGACGGTTTTCGCGCATCTCTGCGAGAACTTTGTCGGAATCCACCCAAACGTAGCCCTTTTCCGCCACTACTTCATGCCCCGGGTCGAGAGAGGAGAGCCCTTAGCTGGCGGGATCACCTGGATCTCGAGAGCCGGCAAGAAGGAGGCCTATCTGGAGGGGGAGCTTCGCAGCAAATGGGAGGAGTGGAGAGCGGAATGGTGTTGGATTGTTGAGGAGAACCCGCAGCCGTTCACTGCCCTGCGCCAAACCCCAGCAGTGCGCGGCAACAATTGGAGCGCCCTGGCGGCGGACGATGCTAAGCTGAAGATCGCCACCACCCGGATCTTGCGACTCAGGCTTGCCGGGCTCACTGTAGGCGCTGTTGGCGCGGACTTTCTTCGCCGCCGCATTGCTCCTCTGCAGGAGAGGGGGAGGCCCGCCTGGCTGTTTGGGGGTCCGGCGGACATCATGAGGCTGTGCCCGGGCCTCAACTTCAATTTCACTGTCTTGGAGTTGGATGGGATGCTCAAGAAGCTGTTCAAGCATGACCCCAATCATCCCGAGTGGTTCAGGCTGCCGCAGGGCATCGTCCCGTTGTGCAACAACTCCTCGCTCGATCGCATCCGCGCAATGATGCCGGAGTGCGACTCGCATGGAATTATTCCAACTTGGCAGGAGCCCGCCGACGACGTCGTGCAGCAGTTCTTCGATGGCTTGGTGGAGGTGGCGGTCCGCGCCGACGAACAGAGGAGCCTCACCCGCGACACCACCGAAGATGAGATGCGGCGCATCGCCACCAGGGCAGAAGAGGCGACGGCGACCGCGGCCGCGGGCGAATTTGGGTCTACCGTGGAGGAGGCAGAGGCAGCCGAAGCGGCAAGCCTTGCCGATCGAGACGAGCTTGTCGGGGAGATCATCGGCGAGGGGGGGCCCGAAGCCGAATCGAGCGAGCCCGTCGAGGGTGCAAGCGGCCAGCCGTCTTCAAGCAACTTGCCGCAAGCGGAGCTCCCAGTCCAGCCCCCAGCTCCACCAACAAGGCGCCTCCGCAGGACCGGAGACATAGGAGGGCGGCAGACAGGTCAACAGCCGCCGCGCCGCGGGACATGCTCCACCATGACAAGCACCGTTGCCGCGGGAGCGTCTCACGCCGCTGCGGCAACTGGAGCGGGGTCCTCTCGGGCCGCCGCTTCGGATCCTGCCGCAGCTCCCGCCAAGCGGCCAAGGGAGCCTACTCCTCCGCCTCGTCACGCCGAAGGAGGACCGGACTTCGACCTCTCCACGCTCAGCTCCGACGAGGAGGAATAAGAGGAGTAAGTTTCTCTGTTGTGTCTGTAGTTCTTCGATTTCTTGTTGTCTTTACCTTGTATCTGATCTGCTCTACTCTGAACTGTTTCCTTTTCAGGACTCTGGCCCAGAGAGCGGCAAAGAGAGCCAAGGTCCCCGTGGTTGTCATCGAGGACGATCCCGCTGTTACAACAGAGGGCGCGTCCGAGACCACCTTGTCGGACCCGGCAACTACTCCTCGAAGCAGCCCCCAGCGCAGCCCCCAGCATAAGTACATAGTCCTACTTCCCGCTGTTGGGTGCGCATAGGTGTTCTTTCTTTGCTGATATCTTGTCTGTTGGTTTGCTTGTGTAGGAGAAGAACAGGCTCACCAGGAGCAACCGGAAGCCGCTCCTGAGGTGCTATCTGCTTCAACTACGCAGCCAAGGGAGGATTCCCCGGCAAGGGAGCGTTCTCCGGCAAGGGAGAAGTCCCCGACAAGGGAGGAGTCTCCGGGAAGGAGCAGCACCAGCGACCCCCCTGTGGTGGAGCACATGACCATGGATCCCAGTACTGGTAACCCTCCTTGCTTGAAACTTCCCTTGGGTTCTTCTTCTGATTGTCTTTTTTGGATATTTGCTTGACCTTTTCTCCCTCTTCCTGTCTTCAGATCCACCTTCCACGGAGCCAATGGAGACTGAAGCCACCGACGAGGAGAACGCGCGCGGCAACACTGATGACGCCGCCGCCACCGAGGAGGAGGCCGGCGCTGATGATCCTGCTGGCAAAGAGGCCACCAAGGCTGCTGGCGCAGGAGCTGGCGAGGGGTCCGGCGATCGCACTGACGACCCCGGGGCTGCAGGAGCGCAAGGCGCTATGCCGACCGCCGATCCCTCTGCTGCTGACGCAGCGCCAGGCTCCAAAGAGCCCCAGCCCGGCGCCTACTTGAAGGCCGGCGACGGGGTCTTCATCAAGCTTCCCTGGGCGTCAAGCTCTAGGGCGCCGGTCGAAGGATAAGCTTTTCACGGAGAAGTGCTCGCCTCCATTGGGTTGACACTTGTTAACGCGCCAAGAAGAAGCAGTGGCGAGCCTGAGGAGGAACAGCTGCTGCGGAGGCTGCTGACACTCTACCGCGCCCGACAAGCCAGGTTAGAATCCCGGGAAGCGCTTGTCGCGCAGGCGGTAGTGGATATCGAGAGGCGCACGGAGGAGCTCCGGGAACGCAATCAGGAAGCCCTCCGGTCTATTGCGGAGGAGCGCGCGCAGCTTGTCGAGGCGCGAAAGGCCTTCCTCCTCGAGAAGGCTGAAGCCGAAGAGCAACAGCGGCTTGCTGCTGAAGAGCTGTCCGTGCGGGAAGGCGAGCTGACACAGCGGAAAGTTAATCTGGACAGCTATGAGGAGGAGCTGGCTGCGCGCGAGCAAGCACTTGGCGGGGCTCTCAAGGAGGCAAAAGATGCTGCCGCAGCTGCCGAGGCCGCCAAGAAGGAGCTGGAAGTGAAAGTGGTGCAGCTAGAGGCCGATCTGAAGGCGAGGAATGAAGAGCTTGCCGCGCTCCAACGCGAGCGCGAGAAGGACGCCCTCGCCCATGGCGAGCTGCAGGGTCGCCTCCTCGAGAGGGGCAAAGAGCTGAGCGCCGCCAAGGACTCCAATGCCGATCTCGAGTTGAAGCTGGCTACGCTGACTGAGACGCTGGACGGCGCCAAGAAGCGGGAGGAGGACTTGAAGGAGGAGATCAAGGCCAAGGAGGCGCTGCTGACGAGGGCCGCCGAAACCCAGAACACCTTCAGGGATACTGTGGAGCTCTGGACGGAGGGCCTCGTGAACATTGCCGCGGTCATCGACGAGGAGCTGGCACAGCTGGAAATGGAGGGTTTCGGGTACTCCTCTGATGAGAACCTCCAGCCCAGCGCCAAGCTCACTCTGTTCTTCAAGGGCGTGGCGACGGCCCTCCAGCAACTCTGGGAATGGATTCCAAAGCAGTTGGCCGACGAGTCGCGCACGATCTGCGCCAGAGTTCTGGAGAAGGTGTTGGTGAAGGTGGCCTTCTGCAACCCAGGCCTCAACCTCACCAACGTCCTCAAGAAGCTGCCAGCGGGTGCTGATCTTGACGAGCTCAAGGCCCTAGTCGCACCCATTGTGGACAAGGTGAATGAAGTCAGGAGGGTTGATGGTGGCCGCGTAGATTAGGCCGCCTGTTTCTTCCTTTTCTTGCAGCTACTAGTCATGTTATGAAAAACAATCTGTTAGAGCTGCGACAAGTTATTTTTGTAATATAACTTTATCTTAGGCAGTATTTGCTATGTTATCCTCTTTACTTGATTCCTTCCTTTGTATGTTTTTACCCTACGCTTTTAGGGAACTTGCCGGCGCAGGCACCTTTGCCGCGAGCGCTGAGTGCGGAACATCAGCAGCCTGCTGGTGGTGCTACCTCCGGCAAGAAACCTTGTCGCAACTAGTCGCAGCACACTTAAGTTGTTGAGCTGACTCGAAACAAAGTAAGGGCGCAACTAGCTACGAGTTGGTTCCTCCGCGCACAGGTTTTCCATACAAAGCACGGTCGTTCGAGGAAGATAACTTAAAAAAAATTTTAAAACTGATTGTGCTCAAACTTTGGCAACTTAGCTTTTCTATCGTTTGCGTCCCGGCAAGGCGAAACTTTCTTGAACAACGCCTGGTCCACACCATTATCCCCTCCTTCCCCCCTGGTGAACTTGTGGGCGAGGGAACCTTCCTTTTTCTTGAGAGAAAGAAAGAAGAGAAAATAAAGATATGGAGCCTTAAGGCTCGTTATTGCTTACCGAGGGCAAGTGTTGCACAAAGTGTCAGATAATACATGCAAAAAATAGAAAGCATGAAATTGACAAGGTGTGCGGAGCATATGATCTTTATTTATGCACGGGATCTGCGCCCAGCATTGTACAAAGGGTTACATGCAACAGCGGCAAGGCTTGTACAAAAGGTGGTTGCCGGAACAGGTTCCGGCAACCACGCCTTATGGGTAAAACTTACGAAGATGCTCAATGTTCCAGGAGTTGCTCACCGGAAAGCCATCTTCGGTCTCAAGGCGGACAGCTCTAGGCCTAGTGATTCGCATCACCCGATAAGGGCCTTCCCACTTTCGCGTCAACTTTTTTGGAATTCTTGGCGGATTGAACGCGCCAAAGAACAAGGTCGCCTTCCTCGAGACTTTTGGCATTAACTTTGCGGCTATGGTAGCGGCGCCAACCTTGCTGGTATCGAGCAGTTCGTACAGCAGCCTGAAGACGATCCTCCTCAAGGAGCAGCGCGTCATCTTGTCGCAGCTGCTCTTGCTCAAGCTCATCATAAGCGAGCACTCGAGGCGATCCGTATACGAGTTCTGTGGGGAGAACTGCCTTTGCTCCATAGACTAGAGCGAAAGGTGTCTGGCCAGTGGCTCGATTTGGTGTCTTCCTGATCGACCATAGAACCACCGGCAACTCCTCGATCCAGTTCTTTCCGCACTTGTGCAGCCTGTCGAAAGTTCTGGTCTTGAGCCCGCGCAGCACTTTAGCGTTTGCCCTCTCCGCTTGACCGTTGCTTCTCAGGTGAGCAACAGAAGCGAAGCAGACCTTGGCTCCTAGATCTTGGACGTACCGCATGAAGGTGCGGCTCGTGAATTGCGTGCCGTTGTCGGTGATGATCCTGTTAGGGACTCCGAAACGGCAAACAATCGACCTGAAGAACTTGACTGCTGATTGTGCTGTCACCTTCCTCACTGCTTCCACTTCCGGCCACTTTGTGAACTTGTCGATTGCTACGTACAAGTACTCAAAGCCCCCGACAGCTCGGGGAAAGGGGCCGAGGATGTTGAGCCCCCAGACCAAGAATGGCCAGGATAAAGTGATCGTCTGGAGAGCTTGAGCTGGCTGGTGTGTCTGTTTGGAATGGAATTGGCACGCTTCACATTTGGTTACTTGTGCAGTTGCATCCTGGAGGGCTGTTGGCCAAAAGAAACCTTGCTGGAACGCTTTGCCGGCAAGTGCTCTTGCACCAATGTGGTGACCACATATGCCTCCATGTATCTCTGCCAACAACTTTTGTCCATCTTCCCGGGGAATGCACTTCAATTTCACTCCGTTGAATCTTCTTTTTTACAGTATGTCGTCGACAAACTGGTACATACTTGATTGCCGGGCTACTCTCTCCGCTTCTTCTTGCTCTTCGGGAAGTTCTCCTGTCTGAAAGAAACGGACAATCTGCTATGCCCATGCTGGAGCTTGCGGCTCGACAACAAGGACTAAAGGCACATATGCTGCTGTGGGAACATCCGCTTCTACGGCAAAAACCTGCGGCTCAGTCGGAGCTTGATATTCCCCGACAAGCTTTCCGGAGCAAAACTTGTCGGGAGTGTCTGCTTCAACGGAACAAACCCTAGGGCTTGTCGGAGCAGACTGCTCCTCAGCACTCTGGGTGTTGATCTTGGGGACCTTCTTGGCGGCGGCTTCAGGGAGCTCTGCCGGAAGGTAGTCACCGGAAATCAACTTCCTCTTCTTGCTCTGCCCAGTTGATGGTGTTACAGATGGTTGAGTCAGCTTGAGCACAAAGATCCCTGGTTCCACAGGTAACTTAAGTGTGGCGCACTTTGACAGGCCATCTGCAATGTCGTTCTGAGCTCTCGGAACATGTTCCATCTGTAGGCCGTCAAAGTGCTCTTCCAACTTTCTCACTTCATCAATGTAAGCTTCCATCAATGTACTCTGATAGTCTTTGTTAACTTGGCGGACGACAAGCTGTGAGTCACCCCTAACAATAAGCTTCTTGATCCCAAGGTCTGCTGTGATCCTGAGTCCGGCAAGCAAACCTTCATACTCTGCAGTATTGTTTGTTGCTTGCTCCTTGGGAAAGTGCATCTGGACCACATAGTTGAGGTGCTCTCCGGTGGGTGCGACAAGTAACACGCCCGCACCGGCACCTTGCAGCGAGAAGGCACCATCAAAGTACATGATCCATTCCTTGTTTGCCTCCTTGACGGGGATGCTCGTTTCTAGAATTTCTTCATCTGGTGTTGGCGTCCACTCTGCTATGAATTCTGCCAATGCTCGGCTCTGGATAGTTGAGGTACTCTCAAATTTGAGGCCAAAGCTTGACAATTCCAGTGCCCACTCAACAATCCTGCCTGTTGCTTCTGGATTCTGCAGTATTCTCTTCAGCGGAAAGCTAGTGACAACTGTGATCTCATGTGCTTGGAAGTAATGGCGCAGCTTTCTCGAGGCCATGAGAAGGCCAAAAAGCAATTTCTGCACACCAGAGTACCTTGACCTAGCCCCCTGCAGAAGGGAACTGACAAAGTAAACTAGGCGCTGCACCATTTTCTTCTGCATCTCCTGTGTCTGCGTAGATCCATCCTTGTCGGGACCAGAACTTGTCGGGGAAGCCCCCTGCTTGTCGCTGGACGCACTTGCCATGGTTGCTGGCTCATCATCCGCCTCCCTCTCCGCTACTAACGCAGCACTAACCACTTGATTGGTTGCCGCTAGATACAGCAACAACTTATCTTGTGGCTTAGGTGCGACAAGTATTGGAGTGGAGGATAGGTATCTCTTCAAGTCCTGCAGCGCAGCCTCCGCTTCCGGAGTCCATTTCATTGGACCTGCCTTCTTCAATATTTTGAAAAATGGCAGGGCGCGCTCAGCAGACTTAGAGATAAACCTGCTGAGAGCAGCCACGCAACCGGCAAGCCTTCGTACATCCTTGACGCGCTTCGGTGCTTCAATCTGCTCAATGGCCTTGATCTTGTCAGGGTTGGCTTCAATTCCCTGCTGAGACACGAAGAACCCGAGAAGCTTGCCGGAAGGGACTCCAAACACGCACTTCTCGGGGTTAAGCTTGAGGTTGATCTTGCGCAGATTTATGAAAGTTTCATCCAAATCCTGAATCAGAGTTGCTCTGTCCTTGCTCTTGACCACTATGTCATCCATGTAGGATTCCACATTTCTGTGTAACTTTGGCTCAAAAGCATGACTGACTACTCTTGCAAATGTTGAACCCGCATTCTTCAAACCGAAGGGCATCCATACGAAACAGTACGTGCCACACGGGGTGATGAATACGGTCTTCTCCTCATCCTCTTGTGCCATGAAGATCTGATGGTATCCTAAATATGCATCAAGAAATGAAAGCAAATCACATCCTGCCGTGGAGTCGACAATCTGGTCAATGCGCGGCAAGGGAAATGGGTCTTTGGGACAAGCTTTATTAACATCGGTAAAGTCAATACAAAGCCTCCATTTCCCATTTGCCTTGCGCACGACTACAGGATTTGCCAACCACGTAGGATGGAGCACTCCTCTGACAAGGCCTGCTGCTTCCAACTTCTTGATTTCTTCTGCAATGAATTCTTGGCGCTCCACTGCTTGCTTCCTAACCTTCTGCTTGACGGGCCGCGCGTGAGGACAAACAGCAAGATGGTGCTCAATTACTTTCCTGGGAACACCGGGGATGTCAGACGGTTGCCATGCAAACACGTCGATGTTCGCCCGCAGGAAAGCAACGAGCGCGCTTTCCTATTTAGGGTCAAGCGTGGCACTGATGGTGAAGGTACCACCAGTGCCGTCCTCCTTGGCGGACACCTTCTTGGTTTCTGGCGGAGCTGCCTTCGCCTTCTTACACTTGCCGGTGGAGCTCGATGGTGCGTCCTCGACGGTAGCACAGCACTCTGAAGAGGCGCGCTTGCCGGAGTGGGCATCAAAGCTCTTGCCGGACTTGGTCTTCTTCTTCCCCCCGGGAGCTTCAGCGGCAAGTGTCTTGCGATCTGCTGCGGCTGCAGCTTCTCGGTAAATCTTGTCGGTACAGATAAGAGCATCTTTCTTGTCGCCAGGGATAGAGATGACACTTATCGGACCTGGCATTTTGAGCACGTTGTAGGCATAGTGAGAGGCTGCCATGAACTTGGCGAGCGCTGGACGGCCGAGTATCCCATTGTAAGGAATGGAAATCAGCAACGTCAAAAGTGACCCTCTCAGTCCTGAAGTTCAAATCGCTGCCAAATGTTACCAGCAACGTGATCTTTCCCTTCGGCTTGCTCCTTCCCGGGTTGATTCCTTGGAATGTACCGGTCTCTTCGAGCTCGCTGTCAGGGATCTGAAGCTTCTGGAGTACCGCGGAGGAGATCAGATTCAAGCCGGCCCCGCCGTCAACTAGCATCTTGGTGACCTTGAGGTTGTGGATGGTTGGTGAGACCAACATCGGCAAGCACCCGACTGCAGTTACGCGATCAGGGTAGTCCTCAATATCAAAGACGATAGGCGTGCTAGACCACCTCAGAGGCTTGCGCGACTCCACTGGGGTTCTCCTGCATTAACTTCCCGCACCCACTATTTGAGCTGGCGGTGCGAAGTATGCAGAGAAGCACCACCGTCAACGCACAGAACCTCTGTGGCTTTCTGAAACTCCTGCTCGTCGGCCTCATCTTCATCCATCTCTTCATCGTTGTCTTCATCTTCATCCTTGTCGCGGCCGCAGGGAGGTCTGTCTCCTTGCCGCTGCTTGGCTTTGCCGCGGCGTCCTCCCCGGCCGGGGCGCTTCTTGCCGGATCCTGCAGTACCTTCTTGGGCCTTCTCCTTGTCGCGTCGCTCGTACTCAGCTTTCTACTGCTCGACAAGCTATTCAACCTTCTTGCAGCTCTGGAGATCATGGCCCTTGGTGCGGTGGATCTTGCAGTACTGCTTGTCGGAGCCGCCCTGCTTGTCGGCGGCCACCACAGGTTCGGCTTCCTTGGCGGCACCTCCATTGTCAGACTGCTCAATAGCAAGTACATCTTTCCCTTTCCTTCTCCTGTTGTTTAGCTGCCGGTTTTTCTTTGCCGGGGCGGCATCCTCACTGTCAGATCCTCCTGCTCCTGCATTCTCTCCGGGGAGTTTCCTCCCTTCTTTAGCACATGCGCACTTGTCGGCCAGGGCGTATAGCTCACTGACGTCTCTAATCTTGCACATCGCCATCTCCTCCCGCATGCTGCGGTTACGCACGTTCTGATGGAACGCGCTGATGACCGCGACAGGGTGGACATCTGGGATGTTGCTCTGCACTTGGCTGAATCTCTGAATGTACTTGTGCAGGGGCTCTCCTTCCTTCTGGGCGAGCAGATGAAGATTGCTCTCCTGGCCATGGGGCTTGTGGCCACCTGTGAAGGCGCCGACAAACTGATGGCACAGATCCGCCCATGAGGAGGTGGAGTTGTCCGGCAAGTGCATGAGCCAGGATCTGACATTGGGCTTGAGCACTAGTGGGAAGTAGTTGGCGAGGATCTTCTCGTCGCGCCCCCCGGCAGCTTGCACCGCGATGGTGTAGATGCTGAGGAACTCCGATGGATGCAACCTGCCATGATACTTCTCTGGTACATCTGGCTTGAAGTTCTTTGTGCTGGGCCACTGGATTTGCCGCAGCTCACGAGTGAACGCAGGGCAACCTACCGCGTACGGCAAGTCGCCTGGTTCCCCTGGCGCATGCATGTTGACAGCAGGCTCAGCGTGCTGGTCTGACTTACGCCACGCTTCTCTTCGACGCTCGATGCGAGTACGAGCGTCTTCTTGTTGTCGTTCTTGAAGAACTTGGCGCTGATCGCGACGAGCTCGCGGATCAGATGACGCTGTGGAGTCAGTGTCGAGGTTGACCCGATGAGTCGGCGATCTTGGCCTTCAGGGTGGAGAGTGCATGGTGGTTGCACCCCCACTGGTCTTGTCGCCATCGGCTCGCGTCCAGCAATCTTGTCGCGGCTGCGACGCATTCGGCTGCCATGGAGTGTCGCCGTTGGCGAAGCCGATGAGGCTCTGGATGGTGGCCCTCCAATCGTCGATCTTGTCCGCCGTTGGAGGGTAATCCAGGAGCAGTTGGGCTCGAGCCAATGCTTCTTCTGGGGTCTTCGGTGGCGGTGGCGAACGGTGCGAGGAGCAGGATATGCTCGGACTTCTAACTATGTTAGAAGGAGCAGGATCCCGTCCGGGTGACCGTGTCTTGCTCGTGCCAGCAGGTTGTCGTGCATACTGGTCTTGAGCATCTCGAGATCCGCCAGCTCGATTTTGATCCAACGAGCGTATGGTACCGCGAGTACCATGAGGCTGTTGACCCCGCACCTCCTGAGACGGGCGCGGTGCGTGTACGGATGCCGAGGTTTGCGCAGCCTTGTCCTTGGACCTGACGGCAGCGTGAGCTCCCTCGTCGACGCCCGTTCCTCCGCCGGCGTCTACCCCACCGCCCGCTTGCTCTGGTGGCGGCGGGATCGACGTGGACAGAGCTGCCACCTCCGAAGCCTTCTTCTTCGGTGGCATGTTGATGAAGATGATGAAGAAGATGAAGATCTGGCCCGCGCGAACGCCGGATCGGGTTCACACAACCTCGACGCCCCCTACCTGGCGCGCCAAAGATGTCATGGGAAACGAACACCTATGGGGCAGGGCCCCTTTTGGTCCGGCAGGGAGCGAGGATCGCACGAAGAGCGGATCGAGGCGAGGCGCGCGAGCGATTTTACCCAGCTTTGGAGCTCTCCGGAGAGATAATACTCCTACTGCTGCTTTGTGGTTGTATTGAGCTCTTGCTTGAGAGCGTGGGAATGTTCTGGTTTCGAATGAGTCGAACCTCCTCTACGTTGCGCATGGGCCTCCTTTTATAGGCTCAAGGGGTCACCGACAGGTGGCAACGCATGCAGGGGTAAAAGTGTAAAAAGATCTGCGGTTGGTACAGCTACCTCTACAGTGCATCCTACCTAACTCTAACGGCAGGGGACAAGAGCATTTAATGCCCGTCCGCGTCGCCTAAACAGTGCAGAAAAGCGACCGTTAGGGGCGCCACCGCTTGCCACGATGGCCATCTCGTCATCTACGCTCGCCACCTCACACCGCTTGGTTGCACAGCTTCTCGCCACGTGCGCTTGGAACGGTCTCAGGGCGACATGTCGACGGACGCGCTGGAGCGTAGATACAGAGAGGTGGCTTGCCGCGGCAAGCGCCTTGCCGCGGCTGTTGTCTTGTCGCGCCCGGAAGCTTATCGCTCGCCGGGTCTTGCCGGGACGCGCGGCGCCTCGCGGCAAGTTCCTCGAAATGCTTTGGTTGGCCTTCCCGGCAAGCTCCTCTTGCCGGGGCCTTGACCTTCCCGGCAAGCTCCTCTTGTCGGGGCCTTGTCTTCTCAGTTAAAACACTTTGTTCTTGAATGGCTCCAATAGGAACTACGGAGGATCTTGGCGGTCACCCGGCAAGCCTTGCCGCGGGGAGCTGCGACTGCCCGTGCACAAGTTCGGGATACTAAGGTACCCCTACTTTAGTACACCGACAATATCTGAGATTGAAGAAGAAGCACGACATCCGTTGGATGGACATCCAACGGCCACTTCTGCTAGAACCGTGTGTTGACTATAAGTTGATAAAGCATTGCATACGCGTCAACTTTGTTTTTGTTTTTTAGGGGACGCGTCAACTTAAAAGGCCCACAAGGGTGTGGCAGAGAACATATAGCCCATTTGCGATTTGTATGAATGTACAACCCATTTTTGAATTCTAATGTAATTTACTACAACCCATTTACAGTTTGTTAAAAGTACATCCCATTTTCTAGCTAAGACAACGATTAATAATTTCAACCAACCGCTCAAAACAGAATTCAAAAAAGTTTCCCACATTTTGATGGGATCCGAAATTTCTATTCATATTAAATATAATTTCAAAATAAAGTTGCATTACGTAAAAATCCAAAGAAATATTGCACGCGCAACAAGTAATGAAATTAAAATTTTCAAATTCCAAAACAGTATATTTTTTAAACTAATTATGCGTTTGGTGCATCTTTTTATAGTTAGTGCCCAGTTATTATAATTACATCCCATTTATTATTTCTTAAAGTCCATTTTCTTGTTAAGCCTAATGCATCCCTCCTAGAAAAGATTTGTAGCCCAACGGGGCGGAGAATAACAAATTGACCCGGATATTGTGTACAACTATCGGCCTAGTTGCATTACTGATGTTGAAAAACGCCTATGTAGTATAGTACAACCTTACATGGATACTCAGCCCACATTCAGAGACACCGAAATGGCCCAAACAATGCTTTTGTACAACTTTTTGAAGTCACTGAGCTCAACTAATAACTGAAGTAAAAAGTTAGAGTACAGTGGAACTAAAATCTGTCACAAGCAAAGAAATAATTCAACGGTTCCCACTTGTGCGTGAGTACGTGTGTGCGTGTGTGTGTGAGTGAGAGAGAGAGGAAGACCCATCGGTCGATGCTCGTAAATATATCTTTCAGCCATATGCATTGCTGATGGTCAGTAAAAAACTTATATATTTGACACAATCATATGAAACATCATAGCACACTGAACTTGCATACAAAAATTTCACGCAGGTGGCACAATCCGGGTGGAAGCAATGGATCGCTACAGGTAGGGCTATGTTGAAACCAACAAACTCGTACATAACGGTTCATCGTCTTTATCAATGAAGGGGAAATATCTTGAATGTTGTGCAAACAAAACAGACAAACAACACAATTAGTTCAGCTAGCACATTAAGTTGACATACAACCCTTTCTAAAAAAAGTTCAGGTACAAAATTAGAACAGGTCACAATCAAATGTACTGGCACATCAGTGCTTCACACCCATAGCTCGGATTTAACTAGTATCTGACAAGATTAAGTTGTTACCTCAAATTAGAGAACATCCAGGCAGCCAGCCATGCCTCTTCTCCCAAAGAAGAAGTGGCCTCCGTCACACGATGGAGTAGGCCCTGTGTTGGGGATATTACCACTGGGCGTGAACCGGCCTACCTGGGCCGGGTTAGCTTCATTAGTAGTTTAAAGGTCATTAAGCAGATGTAGGCCCAAGGCCTGTAGTCGGTTTAGAACCTGTAGCCGTAAACCGGCTTGATATGTAAACTTGCATTGTAAGTTAGGAATAGAGAGAGACCAACCGGGATACGAGTATGAACCGGTGTGGGACTCTGTGGACCGACGGGCGTCACCCGTGTATATAAGGGGACGACCCGGTGGCTGTTCAAGGACAGACAACAACAACCCGAGCCTAGGCGAAGCTTGTTTGCTCCCTAGCCATCGAAACCACATCAATTCCATCACAACTAGACGTAGGCTTTTACCTTCATCGAAGGGGCCGAACTAGTATAAACCCTTGTGTCTTTGTGTCCACTTTAACCCCTTCAAGTTAACCCGTAGCGATGGCTCCACGACTAAGTCCTTTCACTAGGACATCTGCCGTGACAAATCCATGACAGTTGGCACCCACCGTGGGGCTATCGCACGAGGGTTTGATGATCTTGGAGGGCAAGCTCAAAGGACTCGAAGGCTATGCTGTGGGCCGGATAACCAAGAGTCGTCGCGGCAAGCTCTACATCGACGATGCAGGATGGGGTCCCGAAGCCGGCTCGATCGAGTACGGGTACCGGGTCCCCTTTGGTGGCATACACGTTTTTATCGGCAAGATTGGTGAGCCTGGGCCTGAGCCGGACATCTGCACCGACCTTGTCGAGACGGCTCAGCGTGCGAGATCTACCCAGGTTAAACCGGCCGTGAAGCGTGCCTTCATGGGAGTCGTCCGTGGAGGAGAGCATGAGGACGAGTTAGAATACGGTAGCGAGACCTTCGTCTATTCCGGCGACGAGTCCTCAACGGGAGAGACCGAATCATTGTATCAGTTGCAAGACGACCAGATTAGGGGCTGTTCCGATGGCGACAGTATTTCGGACCCCCCAGATCAGATCAACCGGGTTGGAATATTCATGGCCGGCACGTAGGAGGCGAATCACTCTTCGACCGCGGCAGCAATGCTCTCTGGATCAGCAGCGGCAGCGGCAGCAGGGGCAGGAGGCCTTGTGCGCCCACCGGTTCAAGTTCTGTCTGACCTGTTTGACGCACTAGCGGTACTTATGGCAGAGGCCAATCTGGCGGATCAGGAGGCCCATGATGCGGAGGTTGCAAAGGTGAGAGAGCAGATCGTACAGGCCAAAGCCAACCTGGCAGCAGAGAAGGACGGGATGGCCGCAGAGCGGGCCGCTTTGGACGCCCAGGCCTATAAGCTCATGCTCGACTAGAACGCATCACAGGAGGTCTTGAAGCGGAAGCACAGATCACGCCTGTCGTTAGGGTTCGACCCTCGAAATCTCTTTCACACTCCGGGAGCTGGAACCAGTAATCCGCCAGGGCACCTGGAGGTAAACCGATTCGAGGCACCAGGGCCAGGAGCAACAGTCCAACCCCGCCTGATGGAACCTCCTCGGCAGAACGTTATGATTCCTCCGCCGGTCCAGACACCTCCAGGTCATTATTGTAATCCTATGGAAAATCTTGTCGCAGCTGCTGCACGATTAGAAGCTATCCCGGTCGAAGGAGACTCTCCGCAAGCAATAGAGATGCGCCGGGTTAAGGAACTTCTCCGGACCGCTTTGATTCAGCAGGAGGCATACTCATACAGCCGCGATCGGATTCATTCCACACCTCGTCCAAGTCGGAGCTATAGTAGGCGCATGGATGAACCGGTCGTATCAAGCAATGCGCGGAACCGTGAAGCGGCCCGTGGCAATAGCCTGGCAGGTGGTGTTCGCGATGCTCAGGATGTAGTGGACCGGGCCCGGGCATGAAGGGAGGCCGAGTTAGCAGCACAGAACAAGGCGAATCAGCTTACACCGGTTCGTCCTACCACCTCAGCCGGGCCAAGGGTCGCGTCTAGCTTGGGAGTGCCCTGTTTAGTCCCCGCTTTACGCAATGTACGCCTGCCCAAAGACTTCAAGGGTCCGCGCAAGGTGCCGAATTACACCGCTGATTTATCTCCAAAAGCGTGGGTAGAGAGTTATGAGATGGCCATGGAGATGCTGGATGTGGATGAGACCGCATGTGCAAAGTACTTCACCATGATGCTTGAAGGCACGGCCCGTACTTGGTTGAAGAGCCTGCCGCCTAATTCTATCTGTTTATGGGCCCAGTTGCGGGCCCGGTTTATCCAGAATTTCAAGGATACGTGTAAGCAGCCAAAGTCCATAGTAGAGTTGGCGGCTTGTGTTCAGGAGGACGGAGAGTCAACAAACCATTGGGTACACCGCGTTTCGGAAGTCTTGCACTCGTCTGACAGGATCAATGCTGACTCTGCAATCTTAACCCTGGAGGGCAACTGCCGGTTTAAGCCTTTAAAGTTGAAGTTGGGGCGTATGAAGCGGTTCTGTAATGACATAGGAACTCTCATGGCCGCTTTGGTGAAGTATGCCGATTATGATAGTACCAAGGATCCCGAGACTGACAATGACGAAGCAGGGAAGGGAAAGAAGAATAGCAACTCCAAGGGGCATCAATACAAACTGGCGGGCCATGGAAACGGAGGCAAGCGTAAAGTGGATGGCAGCATGGACTTTGTGGCTAACACTAATGCGCAGGACAAGGGTCAGCGGCGTAGAGGTAAAGCGGCGAATCGTAATGGGGCTCCAAATCCTAACCCAGATCGCTTAAACTATTTGTTGAATCAGCCTTGCCCAAAACACGGGACGAAGGAGGCGCCGGCTAACCACCTTTGGAAGGATTGTTACATTATGCAGGAATTTAAAAACTCTAATGCCTTCCGGTATGACCATGGGTCAGGTGGTGGCTCAGGATCCGGTTTCCATGGGCCGGGTCACGATGGAGCTTCCGGTTCAGGTTTCAATCAGGGCGGTAATAATAACCAGAATAATCAGAGCGGTCAAGGGGGTTACAACCAACCGTAGCAGCAGCAGCAGTCGGGTTATCAGAGCCAGCCAAAACAGTTGAATAATGGGCAGTATCACGTTTTCACAACTAGCTTGGATAAGCACGACCGAAAGCTTCACAAGCGAGCGGTGAACTCTGTTGAACCGGCCGTACCACGTTACTTACGCTGGTCGGAGCAGCCTATCGTGTGGAGCAGGGAGGATCACCCCCCCCCCCCCCCCCGGGTTGACAATCCGGGCCAGTTGGCATTAGTGGTAGACCCTCAAGCGGATGGATGGAGGGAGCAGTATTAACATCCTGTACTATGAGACATTCCGCCACATGGGGCTAACGGACAAAGATCTCAGACCGTCTAATACAGTGTTCCATGGTGTGGTGCCTGGCAAATCAGCATACCCTGTTGGGAAGATAGCCCTGGAGATGGCTTTTGGGGACGAGCATGATTCCCGATCCGAAGCACTAACCTTTGAGGTGGTGAAAATCCGGAGCCCGTATCACGCCTTGTTTGGGCGGCCGGCTTATGCCAAATTCATGGTACGGCCTTGTTATATCTATTTGCAGCTCAAGATTCCGGGTTACAAAGGGACAATAATGGTTCATGGGAGCCGCAAGATTGCGCTGGAATGTGAGGAAGGTGATGCGGCCTATGCAGAGTCGGTTTGTGCCACGGAGGAGTTGAAATATTATAGGGACAATGTTGATCCGGCGGACATGACCCCTTTGAAGAAGCCAACTACGGAGCATGATTCAGATCTGAAGTTCAAATCGGCGGCTGAGACCAAGCTTGTTGACTTCGTGCCCGGCGATTCGTCCAAGCAGTTCACTGTCAGTGCCAACTTGGACCCTAAATGGGAAAGCGCGCTAATCGAGTTCATCCGTGAGAATCGGGACATTTTTGCATGGAAGCCTTCTGACATCCCAGGTGTACCGAGGGAACTCGCTGAGCACACTCTTAATGTTGATCCTAAGTATAAACCGGTAAAGCAATTTCTCCGCCGGTTTAACGAAGAAAGGCGCAAAGCCATTGGAGAGGAAGTGGCCAGGCTCTTAGCAGCTGGTTTTATCATTCAAGTGTTCCACCCAGAGTGGCTTGCTAATCCGGTGCTGGTTCTTAAGAAAAACGGCACTTGGCGTATGTGTGTGGATTACACGGATCTTAACAAGGCCTGTCCAGCGGATCCTTTTGCCCTCCCCCGCATTGACCAGATTATTGATGCCACGGCGGGTTGTGAGCGTTTGAGTTTTTTGGATGCATATTCTAGGTATCATCAGATCAAAATGGCGGTTAAGCACCAGAGGAGAAGCCGGATCATACATATTGGACTATCCATTTTGATGGATCCAGGCAATTGGAGGGCTCGGGGGCTGGAGTCGTATTAACTTCCCCACGAGGTGATAAGTTTCTTTATGTTCTCCGCTTAATGTTCCCTTGTACTAATAATGCAGCTGAGTATGAAGCTTTGCTCCATGGTCTCCGGATGGCTAAGGAGATGAACCTAAGTCGGGTTAAGTGCTTCGGTGATTTGGACCTCGTGGCTCAACAGGTATCTGGTACTTGGGATTCTAAAGACCCACTTATGGCTGCATATCGTCGTGAGGTGGATATGATTGCGGGTCACTTCAAGGGTTATCAGGTGGATCACATGGATCGTCGAAAAAATGAAGCGGAGGACGCTTTAAGCCGGTTGGGCTCTCAGCGTAAACCGGTCCCGCCTAATATCTTTCTTGATGTGTTGCACAACCCGTCAGTCAAGCTCCCGGGTGAAGCGGATTTGGCTATTCCTGATCCAGAGGCTCAATTGGTGGCAGCCCTGCATATTATACCAGATTGGACAGTTCCTTATCTTGCGTACATGAACCGGGGAGAGTTGCCAGAGGATGAGACTCTAGCCAGGCAGATAGTCCGGCGCTCCAAGTCTATGACAATTGTCAATGGCGAATTGCATCATTGAAGTGTATCAGGGGAGTTTCAACGCTGCGTCTCTCCTGAGGAAAGCTGTGAAATCTTACGTGAAATCCATGAAGGGGATTGTGGTCACCACGTCGGTTCAAAGTCTTTGGTGGCAAAGGCATTTCGTCACAGGTTCTACTGGTTGACAGCTCATGCGGATGCAGAAGACTTGGTTAAACAGTGTGATGGCTGTCAGAAATTTTCAAGGCGTACTCATGTGCCGGCTCAAGTATTGAGGATGATTCCAATTACTTGGCCGTTTGCAACATGGGGGCTGGATATGGTCGGACCTTTTAAAAGATCCAAGGATAAGAAAACCCACCTTTTGGTGGCAGTTGACAAGTTTACCAAGTGGGTTGAAGCGGAGCCTGTCAGCAAGTGTGATGCAGCTACAGCTGTGCAGTTCATTAAAAAGGTGATTTTCCGGTTTGGCTTTCCACACAGTATCATTACTGACAATGGTACCAATTTATCCAAGGGTGCTATGAAGGAATTCTATGAACGTGAGCACATCCGACTTGACGTATCATCAGTGGCTCACCCCCAGTCCAATGGGCAGGCAGAACGGGCTAATCAAGAGATCTTGCGAGGCATCAAACCCCGGCTTATGGTTCCGTTGCAAAGAACACCGGGTTGTTGGGTTGAAGAGCTACCATCTGTGCTATGGAGTATCAATACTACGCCCAACCGATCTACAGGATACACACCGCTTTTCATGGTCTACGGGGCAGAGGCGCTTCTCCCTAGTGATATCCGGCATGATTCGCCTCGTGTAGCGGCTTATGTTGAAGCGGACAATGAGACAGCACAGCAAGACGCTTTGGACCTATTAGATGAGGAGCGTGACATAGCGGCTTCCCGCTCGGCCATTTATCAACAAGATCTTCGTCGCTATCACAGTCGCCGGGTCAGAACCAGAGCTTTTCAGGAAGGAGATTTGGTGCTTCGGCTCATCCAAGACCAGACGGATATGCACAAGTTATCCCCACCTTGGGAGGGACCTTTCGTGGTCAGCAAGAATCTGCACAACGGGTCATAATATCTGATTGATATTCGAGAGAATAAAGACTCACGTACATCAGAGGAGGAGACCAACAGGCCGCGGAACATAGCTCGTCTTCGGCCTTACTACACTTGAGCCATCGGCTCTATCTATGTACATATTATGACAGTGTATATATTATCATTGATATAATAAAATCGGAGCCTCAGCTAAAGCGGGGTCTCTGTCCTTTCATATCATGTGTGGTTCTGTTTTAAAGCGGCCTCCGGTTTACCCCTTGAAATTTGCTTTTCAAAAAAGCATTGTGATATCACTTGGGGCCTTGGTCGTGTCTGAACCAATGCGCACCTTTTGATAAGCGAAAGCCACCAGATCACTTGGGGACATGGTCAAGTCTGAACTAGTCACGCCTCTTGATCGTCCTAAGGCCACAGAATCACTTGGGGGCTTGGTCGAACCCGAAACATTGCCACGCCTTTTGATCGGCATAAATGCCACGGTTTCATTTGGGGACCTGGCTGACTTGAACCATTGTCACTCCTATTTGTGGCTTGGTCCTGTCCGACCATGGTAACATCATCTGATCAACTCAGTAAAGCATGTTTTTGCAAACGGATTTTTATCATTGCCTTTGCTTCCATATTTCTTTTATGACTATTCTTCAATTTTTGTTGTGTTTCCTTTAAAACCAACAACACCTTTTTACCGGTTCAGCTGATGGAATTCGGTTCATTTTTAATCCGGAGAAATATGCCCGGTTTAACTTTCCTGTTAACATCATGGAGTAGCAGGGGGGCTCATAATGACCCAGCACGGTTTACATGGGAGTTGTTTTCTCCCCTCTGATGGTAACGGATTATAAATACTCCGTTTCAAGCATGGCTAAGCCAACTTCATGCCCAGCGATGGCAGGTATTTTGTATCACACATTTGATTATATGTCTTAAATACATTGATATAATATATATAAAGGTCATAAACCGGTTGGCGGTATAACCGCCACCGAAGTTCAAGATTTTCTGATTGCAGGAAGTATAAATTGAGGCTTTCAAGCAAAAGCATCAGTACTTATGCACGAAGGCATATTCACGGCAGAAGTATTGACTATCCTATTACAAGGAAACACGGTGCCCAAATAAGATCATTGTTGTTCTGGCGGATCATAATAAAGCAGCTACTTAAACTGGCTTCCGGTTCAAGCCTGTTCATCGCCCCGGTCTGATGGTTGTGGGTCGTCCCATGCCGCTTCAGCTTCCTCATCTCTATCCATTGGCTGGAAATCAACAGTGGTCCAGTCGATTCCCATTAAAGCTTGAAAGACAGCTTCTTCGTGGATCAGAGAAGATGGTTCAATATCAGGAGCGTAAGTATGCTTACGGATTGGAGGAATCAGATTCTCCACTTCAGGAGTTGGTGCAGGGACTCGTTTGTTCTGATCATTGTACTGAGCTTGATAATGCGACAAGCCTGCCTCTTCAGCCAATTGACAAGCCAGAGGACGTACTGTACGGTTTATCGCCCTCAAATCATCTTCATTGAACTCTGAGCCGTCTTCCTTCAAGCTAGGATAGCCTTGAGCTGCCTCAACAGGATCGAAATCCGGCACCCATGCTTTTTCCTGGATCAAGGCATTAATGGCTCCGGTTCGAGCAGCAGATTTTTTCAGTTCTTCAATCCGAGCAGGAAGCATTGACAACCTATTAAGAGTGTCTTGGATTAAAGTGGATGCAGGATTGTTATGAGATGCAGTGGTGATGATCCGCTGCGCTCCGGTATACAGCTGTTCAATTAAACTGTAGGAAGCCTTCAACTTCTTCCGAACATCTGACCCTAAGTGACCAATGCGTGTACCTGCAACAATACAGGAAAGATCACAAACCGGATTTATTATAAGCAAGCCAGAGTTGTCAAAAAAAACCAAATGGAGCTTACGAAAGATAGCAGCGGTCATGGAATGTACTTGCCGCTTTACGGCGGTCAGCTCATCTACCACCGGTTTAAGAGCAGCTTCAGCGTTTTCAGCTCTTTTTATTAAAGCGGCCTTCTCAGTGGCCCAATCAGCCCGCTCCTTCTTGAAGCCCTCCTTCAGTTGTTCTGTGATGCTCAAAGCGCTGGTTAATTCTTCCCTTGCCTTGTCGGTTTCCTCTTGTTGGGTTTTCAAAGTTTCCTGCAGATCAGTAATCCGGTCCTCTTTGATCCTCACTTCAGCCTGCATAAAGACAGTGCTTGGCTTTAAACAAACAGTACAAGAATTTGAAGTACCAACCACATAACAAGTTATACGCTTGATACTTGGGGGCTAATGCACCTTCAATCTTTATCTATTATTCAATCACAAAGTCCCAAGCTCAATACAGGTATTCAACTTGGCACTTGGGGGCTAATGGCTATTTGCTCAGTCATGTTCTGATGTTAGAATCTTTATTGGAGTCCCGGTTTAACTATACTAAGTTGAACCGGCCCTTGGGGGCTACATTGATGGATTTCAAAGTATTGAGGACTATATTCAAGTCCCGGTTTGAAGAAGGTTACAAACCAGCCCTTGGGGGCTAGGAGGATAAATGTAGTGGCAGTAATTAAAGAAAGAAGAAGCACAAGGAAATTACCTCAAATTTATCTATCATCATCTTTACCAGACCAGCTTCACAGTCACGACTAGTATATAGCCGGTTCAAGTAACCAGAATGAAGATCTTGGGCACTCAGAGTAGCATATGTTTCCAGATCAACATCCCATTTACCTTTGTTCATGGCAGAAGAATCTTCTTTCACAGTATGCTTGGCTAAAGAGACAGGATTCCCTGGTTCAAAGCGACCTACGCCGGTAATTACAACGTCATCATCCTTGGACTCGCCGGTTTGCATTAGCGCGGTCGGTTTATCGGCAGGCTTTGAAGGACTGCGGGATCTTTCAATCCGGACGGAGCTGGCAGGCTGGTCAATAGGGACTGAGGTATTGATAGGCCTTTTCTCAGGAATAGCATCATCTTGCAAGGGAGGATCATTGGGAATATCCTCATGAACGAACGCTTCAAGGTCTGGTGCTTTATCCTGTTCAGGGGCGACATCTTCCTCGGCCGCCTTATCCAGGCGGTCTTTCTTGCTCTGTTTAGGTTTAGCCCTGAAAGAGAAACAAAATGTCAAGGAATGGCATAAGTTATAACGTGGTATACCAGAAGCATATGTTCAGTCTAGCTTACCCAAGAACCGTTTTCAGTGGTAGCAGCTGAGTGGCCGACGATTCACCAGAGGAAGAATGAGAGGTAACCTGATAATCGGAGTCGGACGGATTAAGAGGTTGACGGATGAAACCCGCCTTAGGAAATAAATTAATAAAAAGGTCGGAGACCTCGGAGCGGCGTTTTCGAACCGGACTGTTTGGTAAACCGGTGGAGGTAACTACCTGGCCGCTGTGCCGGGTTGTGCGGCGAGCTTCATGTTCTGAGTCTTCATAAGAAATTTGGGATCCAAGTAAGCAAGATGATGAGAAAATTTAACTTTCCGGTTTGCCTGGCGACATTTTAGCAAAGGCAAAGGATCTGAATCGGAAGAGAGAATAGTTACCTCAGCAACATCAGCATTACTGGCTTCAGCGTCGTCCTGACAAGTATCATCATCAATAAGGCGTGTAAAAAGTAAGCCTAGTGAATCGAGTTCTACCTCAAGGTCCGAGTTACCCACATCATCATCAACAGCCGGATCAGATGAAGCAGTGGTTTTCCTCTTTTTAGCAGGCTTCTTGATGACCTTGGTCTTTGGCCGGGTTGACCGTTCTGCTTTCTCCGGTTTGTCTTGTGGAAGCTTTTTGCTCCAAAACAGATTGTCACCCTGGTTAAGCAGCAATTGATGTCAGACAGAGATAGCAATAACAGGTTCAGTAAAAAGTACAATCAAAATCTTACAGCTGGCGGTTTGTTGGTAGCACAGAAAGGGAGCAGGCCGGTTTGAGCGCAGAGGTGCTCCGGTTCGTTTAGCATTTTCTTCACAGCCTCTGTGACTTCATCATCGGAGAGCTGGATGTTGGTGTGTCGGAGTGGGTCATCAACGCTACCAGTATACTTGCACATTAAACCGGAGCGCCGGCTGAGAGGCAGTATGCTCCATGATATCCAACAGCGTGCGAGATCTACTCCTGTTAAACCGTTGGCCATGAAGGCTCGGAGCTTCGATAATTGCGGAGCGTATTTAGTCCTCTCCTTGGCACTTAACCTTTGTGGGAAGGGGTGTGTATTGCTGAGCCGCTCCGGACGAAAGCCAGGCAAAGGATTTTCATCATCAGGGGAAGTATCTTTGCAGTAAAACCATGTTGCATTCCACTCCTTGCGGTGACTGTGTAGTCTGGCATGGGGATAAGTGATTTCTTTCCTTTTCTAAATTGCCATACCGCCCAATTCGGTATTGGGACCATCGGTGAACTCTGTGTGGCGGTTTAAGTGGAAGCAGTCTCTGAACAATTCAACTGTGGGTTCCTCTTGAAGGTATACCTCACCGAGCACTTGGAAGTGACATAAGTTGGTAACAGAATTGGGGCCAGTATCTTGCGGGCGGAGTTGAAAATTGGCTAACACATCCCGGTAAAATTTAGAGTCGGGCGGTTTGAAGCCCCGGGCTAAATGATACGCAAAGATCACAACCTCTCCCTCTTGAGGTGTGGGAGGACATTCATCACCAGGAACCCTCCCATGGATAGTCTCTTTGCTGTCTAAAGCGCCGATCGAGACCAAATTATCCAACTGAGTTTCTGTGACACGAGAAGGAACCCAGTTGCACTCATATACTTGTTTGGCCATGGTGAGATCTATAAGAAATAGGTAATTCTGGTTCAAGAACATGTTGGATAAAGGAAGGCGCTGGTATGAACAATGCTAAACCGGAGGCAGTATATTTAAACCGGATTTCTATGAAGTGGCATCATATGGCTAAAGAGTTCTGGCGGTTCAACAAGGGGACTAATGGTATATACCGGTATATTAACTTTTTCTATATTAAGTTAAACCGCCTGACCTAAACATTGAAAGCAATTGAGGTTGCGGATGGCTAAGTATGCAGAAACAGGTTTCCAAGGTCTTATTGCAGCAATGGATCTGAAGCAAGTTCAGAAAAATAGAAAATTTTCAAAAGGTTAAAGCAGAACGGAAGTAAATCAATGGGCAGGAAAGTGGATGAGATCTATAGACGTGAGCGTGAAACTACAGGCGGATGCTAAAAAGCTACTGCTAGTCAGAGCAGGGTTTCACAGATCTATCTAGGAGTCTCGGTACGAGTGTGAACAAGTGATGAACATGGCAAGAACACGAAACCCTAGAACAGATCTATGTTAAGAAGAACATAAGGCTTACTAGAACCAAGGAAGACGCGGAAGGCTACCGCGGTGCTCTGGTGCATTCAGGTTGATGCAGTGGCCCAAGACGGTGCAAGGGTCAACGATGGCGGCGGAGCTCCGACGCTGGTGACGCGAGGAAGACGAAGAGGAAGAGACGAAGGGGAGAAAAGGAAATGACCCTTCGGTCCTATTTATAAGGCAAACGACGTGTGTCAGGCGCGCGAATCCAGGAGCCAAAAATTTCGGAGGTGGAGCTGATGCCTTGGGTATCGCAGATCTATTAATAAAAGGAGACGTCATAAATGTTAACTTCGTATGACGTCATGCCGGTTTACAGCAACCAGAGATGATGATGACATGGCGGTTTACCAATTACCATAAGATGTCGAAGACAAAGATTTTTGTGAAGGATTGACATGAACCAGTTCAAATCAATCTGGGGCCTAATGTTGGGGATATTACCACAGGGCGTGAACCGGCCTACTTGGGTCGGGTTAGCTTCATTAGTAGTTTAAAGGTGATTAAGTAGATGAAGGCCCAAGGCTTGTAGTCGGTTTAGAACCTGTAGCCGTAAACCGACTTGATATGTGAAGTTGCATTGTAAGTTAGGAATAGAGAGGGACCAACCGGGATACGAGTATGAACCGGTGTGGGACTCTGTGGACCGACGGGCGTCACCCGTGTATGTAAGGGGACAACCCGGCGGCGGTTCAAGGACAGACAACAACAACCCGAGCCTAGGCGAAGCTTGTTTGCACGTAACATCAAGATGCATTTGTATGACTTGTTTATCTTGTGAGAGAAAAGGATGAACGAGGGAAGGCCTTATTTGCAAATGTGGAGAGGTGTGTGCGTACCTTTTTGCAAAATTGCCATAGTTTCTTTTTTATCCGTCAGATATAAATCGGTCGGCCTATATTGCAGGATGGCAGGCACACCATCATCACCAACTCTATTTTTTATAAGAGTGTATTTTATATTTTATGTATTTTATAATAGTGTAGATGTAGAGTAGATACAAGTCGACAGGTGGGCACGATGGTAGTGAGATATTGTGATGCAACACTAGAGGTGCCACGTGGAGTGTTTAACTGGTCAACTAGTCATGTCATGAGCAAATACAAAGTCGTACGGTGAGCCCGTGACTGTATAATAACCACTAAACATAAACGGTGACCGTAATAGTGGATTATGAAGTCCAATGTATGTATCGTGCTTTCGCTTCAAATACAATGATCGTCATTGCATATATCGCGAGAGAAAGATGAAAATTTTCTGGGGGCTTACTTTTAGAGGACCTGGAGATAGTTTTTTGTGCATACGTGAAAGGGGCGTACAGGGGGGGTATGCGATGGAGAGAGAGATGCTCTTCGTTTCTCTTTATTATGACTAACTTTGTATATAGTATAAAAATATACAAATTCATAGTGCGGAATAAATATCATTGTGGGCACCATGCAATGCAAATTAGCGTTCGTACTCCTCCATATAACTTTGTAATGTTGTATATATGTAGAAACTCTAAAATAATTTTTTGGGCACACTTTATTCAAAAGGAATGTTGTATGCGAAATAAACGTGAAGAGAGGGCTTTTTAGATCAATGGGGTACGTGATGTAACATGTGTGAATGTGTAGTTGATGCATTTGGCGGGGCCTAGAGAGGTATGTGTGTGTATTACGTATTCGAGAGAGCCATGGATAGAGGGGCCGACGGGGGTGGCGTGGGAGAGATAGCACGAGAAATGAGAGTGGTCTAGAGAGAGAGACGAATATGATGTCACAATAAAAGATTCCATTCCCTTGAGTGTGTCTATGCAAGGGGGGAGGGAATAGAGGCACCAGGAGAAATTTTCTGTGTGTGTGGTGTTTGTGTTAGTATATGTGGGTGTGAGAAGATAATGAGACGTGGGGGCAGAGAGTGTGTCACCACGTGAGGTCCGGTAGGTCCAGGTGAGGCCCTTCGTTCGGTTCCGTCCTACGCCACATTGGTTGGCCCATGACACATTTAGGAAGACCCATGGTGCCTCTGTGTCCACTGACAAAGCCGGCTAGAATTTGTAACCCTTGGTTCTCGGACTAAGGTAACCCCTTTATCTGTGATATTACTATTCATCCAACCTAACTTTAAGGGGCATCCTACAGAATGCTCTGCTAGAATCATACTCGTCGATTAGGAAGAGAGGTGTGAGATAATGCGTGAGAGACAGGCATAAAGATAATGTGCGTGCATGAGACACGTAGGCAGGTCCATGTATATAGAAAGGGTCGATGAGGATTGTGCGTGTGTATGTTTGCGAGAGGAAGAGTGCTTACGATAAAGGTAAGTGAAAACAGTTGTAAATGATTACGAGAGGGAGGGAGGGTTATATCTATAGCATGTGTGCGAGAAAGACACCTCTGGAGAGTGTGTGAGCATGTGTGAGAGACCACTGATGGAGAGTGAAACTGCACGTAAAAGACTGCTCTACACATTGATTAGAGATATATATTGTATCCGAATATTAGGATGGGATCATGATATTTGCAATTCGCGTAAGGAGCGGTCATTGATCCATCAGACATCTAGATTCTATCGAATTTGAGCATGTATATGCTATTATTCGACACAATTGATCCACACATAGTATTTTGAACTCCAGACAATGCATCGCTTTAGCAATCGAATATAAATGTGAGTATAGTTCATGTTGTGTGTGTAAAGCACATTATACATACGAAAGTTACACAATGGACATTTGTAAATAGCTACCTATGAACTAGCATACATTTGAATTCAACCTAAGGTGGTTTAAAAAAATTCGAATTCAACATGAAGTCCATTCAATTATTTGAATTTGATATCATGGCATTTGTAAACCATTCCAAAACTATGGGGGCACCAATCTTTGCTCTGATTTTCTACATAATAGCATATGTAGTCGTATACAAAATAGATTCAAAATAGTTATAGGATTTTCAAGTGTCAAAATTTCAAAAGGAAGCGGATAATTTAATGAGGTTTTCAAACATACAAGGTCAAATATAACGTTGTCTATTTAGGTCAATCCTCATAGTTCAAGAGTACACTAAACGTGAATGCTTGTGTTTCAAAATTTGGAATGAAGCGCCAAAAGAGCCTCTACTCGCCCGAAACCGCGTGAGACCAATGTTTGGTAGTACAACGAAATTACTTTTCTAATAACTCCGACCCGTGAAACCTACCGGCCCGACGTCGAAAGGTCTAAATCGGGGTATGTTTGTAGCTTCATCTAAATGCCACGCAACCGCCTCAGAAAAACAATCATACACAATGGCCGCCTAACCACACATGCGCGCGGCCGAAATCGCTCACGCCCACTATTTCGGACACCTGGGATTACCATCCTACCCCCGACCCGCAGTAGGTCCAAAATTTAAGAGGGGGGCAAAGTTTGTACTTTCCCCAAATTTCAAACAAGCGCGTCCCATCTTCTGTTCAAAAAAGCCAAAAGAAGCGCGTCCCAGACCGAACCATGGTTCCCCCCACCCGTCTGATTCCCCATTCGTACTCCGTGGGTGCCATCCCATCCCACCCATCAACCGCCGCCCTCCTCCATCACGCCGGAGCCGATACCCTGATGTCGTTGTCCACCGCAACCTCAGCCGGAACGCCCTCCACGGCTAGTAGTTGAAGCCGAGGCCGAGCCATCTGTACCCGAGCCAGTTCAACCACGCCGTCCTGTGCCTCACCGCTGCCACTCCAACTTCGCCACCCTCTACCACCTTGGATCTGCTTCCCCTCCGCTGACATACGGCCATGACAACACAATCAACAATATGGCCATGCGTTCGTCCAAGCCTGCACCCTCCAGAACATCGGTTTCCCCGGTAAAAAGAAGAAGATCGGCGCGACATGTGGAGGTGACCACACTGGCAACCGAAGAAGGTACTCCTCTTCTCTTATTCGTGCAAATCTTACGTCTCTGCTTGCACGGTAATCATCCCACAGAAGACACTAGTTGACCGCTTCTTCTTGATACTAGATGTTCCTAGTAACTCGTGATGCACAAGGTTTCTCCTCATATACTATTACACCTTAGCTAGAGGTCCATCGCTGTTGGGGATATTACCACTAGGCGTAAACCGGCCTACTTGGGCCGGGTTAACTTCATTAGTGGTATAAGTAGATGAAGGCCCAAGGCCTGTAGTCGGTTTAGAACCTGTAGCCGTAAACCGGCCTGATGTATACTTGTATTGTAAGTTAGGAATAGAGAGATACCAACCGGGATACGAGTATGAACCGGCTGGGACTCTATCAACCGACGGGGCGTCACCCGTGTATATAAGGGGACGACACGGCGGCGGTTCAGGGGAGACAACCACAACTCGAGCCTAGGCGAAGCTTGTTTGCTCCCTAGCCATCGAGATCGCATCAACTCCATCACAACTAGACGTAGGCTTTTACCTTCATCGAATGGTCCAAACTAGTATAAACCCTCGTGTCTTTGTGTCCGCTTTAACCCCTTCAAGTAAACCCGTAGCGATGGCTCCACGACTAAGTCCTTTCACTAGGACATCTGCCGTGACAAATCCACGACAGTTGGCGCCCACCGTGGGGCTATCGCACGATGATTTGACGATCTTGGAGGGCAAGCTCAAGGGACTCGAAGGCTATGTTGTGGGCCGGATGACCAAGAGTCGTCGTGGCAGGATCTACATCGACGACGCAGGATGGGGTCCCGAGGCCGATTCGATCGAGTACGGGTATCGGGTCCCCTTTGGTGGCATACACGTTTTCATCGGCAAGATCGGTGAACCTGTGCCTGAGCCGGACATCTGCACCGACCTCGTCCAGACGGCTCAGCGTGCGAGATCTACCCAGGCTAAACCGGCCGTGAAGCGTGCCTTCATTGGAGTCATCCACGGAGGAGAGCGTGAGGACGAGTCAGAACACGGTAGCGAGACCATCGTTTATTCCGGTGACGAGTCCTCGACAGGAGAGACCGAGTCACTATATTAGTTGCAAGATGACCTGATTAGGGGCTGTTCCGATGGCGACAGTATTTCGGACCCCCCAGGCCAGGTCAACCGGGTCGGAATATTCATGGCCGGCACACAGGCGGCGAATCACTCTTCGACCGCCGCAGCAATGCTCTCCGGATCAGCAGCGGCAGCGGCAGCAGGGGCAGGAAGCCTTGTGCGCCCGCCGGTTCAAGTTCTATCTGATCTGTTTGATGCGCTAGCCGTGCTCATGGCAGAGGCCAATCCGGCGGATCAGGAGGCCCATGATGTAGAGATTGCAAAGGTGAGGGAGCAGATCGTGCAAGCCAAAGTGGATCTGGCAGCAGAAAAATGCAGGATGGCTTCAGAGCGAGCCGCTTTGGACGCCCAGGCCTATAAACTCATGCTTGACCAGAACGCATCATAGGAGGTCTTGAAGCGGAAGCACAGATCACGCCTGTAGTTAGGGTTTGACCCCCGAAATCTCTTTCATACTCCAGGAGCTGGGCCCAGTAATCCGCCGCGGTACCTGGAGACAAACCGGACTGAGGCACCAGGACCAGGGGCGACGGTCCAACCTCGCCTGATGGAACCTCCTCAACAGAACATTGTGGTTCATCCGCCGGTCCAGACGCCCCCGGGTCATTATTCTAATCCTATGGACAACCTTGTTGCAGCCGCCGTGCGATTAGAGGCTGTCCCAGTTGAAGGGGACTCTCCGCAAGCGATAGAGATGCGCCGGGTTAAGGAGCTTCTCCGGACCGCATTGATTCAGTAGGAAGCATATTCGTACAGCCGTGATCGGATTCACTCTACGCCCCGTCCAAGCCAGAGCTATAGCAGGTGCATGGATGAACCGGCCATATCAAGCAATGCGTGAGGCCATGAAGCGGCCCGTGGCAATAACCCTGCAGGAGGAGTTCGCGATGCTCAGGATGTGGTGGACCGGGCCCGAGCACGAATGGAGGCCGAGTTAGTAGCACAGAATGATGCGGGTCAACTGACGCCGACTCGTCCTACCACCTCCGCCGGACGAGGGGTCGCATCCGCTTTGGGAGTGCCTTGTTTAATTCCCGCTTTACGCAATGTGCGCCTGCCCAAGGATTTCAAGGGTCCGCGCAAGGTGCCGAATTACACCGCTGATTTATCTCCCGAAGCGTGGGTAGAGAGTTATGAGATGGCCATGGAGATGCTAGATGTGGATGAGACCGCGGAAAAATACTCCACCATGATGCTTGAAGGCACGGCTCGTACTTGGTTGAAGAGCCTGCCGCCCAATTCTATCAGCTCATGGGCCCAGTTGCGGGCCCGGTTTATCCAGAATTTCAAGGATACATGTAAGCAGCCCAAGTCCATAGTAGACCTGGCGGCTTGTGTCCAAGAGGAAGGAGAATCAACGACCCATTGGGTGCGCCGCGTTTCAGAAGTTTTGCACTCGTCTGACAGGATCAATGCTGACTCTGCGATCTTAACACTAGAAGGCAACTGCCGGTTTAAGCCTTTAAAATTGAAGCTGGGACGCATGAAGTGGTTCTGTAATGACATGGGAACTCTCATGGCCGCTTTAGTGAAGTATGCTGATTCGGATAGTACCAAGGATCCCGAGACTGATGATGATGAAGCAGGGAAGGGAAAGAAGAATAGCAACTCCAAGCAGCAGCAGTACAAACCGGCGGGTCATGGAAACGGAGGCAAGCGCAAGGTGGATGGCAGCATGGACTTTGTGGCCAACACCAATGCACAGGACAGGGGGCAGCGGCGCAGAGGTAAAGCGGCAAATCGTAATGGGGCTCACAATCCTAACGCAAGCCATTTGAATTATCTGTTAAATCAGCCTTGCCCAAAGCACGGGACGAAGGAGGCGCCGGCTAACCACCTTTGGAAGGATTGTTATATTATGCAGGAGTTTAAAAACTCTAATGCCTTCCGGTATGACCATGGGTCAGGTGGCGGTTGAGGATCCGGTTTCCATGGGCCGGGTCACGATGGAGCTTCTGGTTCAGGTTTCAATCAGGGCGGTCACAACAACCAGAATAATCAAAACGGCCAGGAGCAGCAGCAGCAGTCGGGTTATCAGAGCCAGCCAAAACAGTTGAACAATGGGCAATATCATGTTTTCACAACTAGCTTGGATAAACGCGACCGAAAACTCCACAAGCGAGCGGTGAATTCTGTTGAACCGGCCTTACCACGTTACTTGCGCTGGTCTGAGCAGCCTATCGTGTGGAGCAGAGAGGATCACCCGCCCCGGGTTGATAATCCGGGCCAGCTAGCATTAGTGGTAGACCCTCAGGTGGGGGGTTACAAATTCACCAAGGTACTCATGGATGGAGGGAGCAGTATTAACATACTATACTATGAGACATTCCGCCGCATGGGTCTAACAGGCAAGGATCTCAGACCGTCTAACACGGTGTTCCATGGTGTGGTGCCTGGCAAATCTGCATATCCTGTCGGTTAGATAGCCCTGGATGTGGCTTTTAGGGACGAGCACGACTCCTGGTCAGAAAAACTAACATTTGAGGTGGTGAAGATCCGGAGCCCGTATCACGCCTTGTTTGGTCGGCCGGCTTATGCCAAGTTCAAGGCGCGGCCTTGTTATATCTATTTACAGCTCAAGTTGCCGGGTTACAATGCGACAATAACGGTTCATGGGAGCCGTAGGGTCGCTTTGGAATGTGAGGAAGGTGATGCGGCTTATGTAGAGTCGGTCTGTGCCACGGAGGAGTTGAAGTACTATAAGGACAATGTTGATCCGGCGGATATGACTCCTTTGAAGAAGCGAACTACAGAGCATGATTCGGATCTGAAGTTCAAATCGGCAGCAGAGACCAAGCTTGTTGACTTCGTGCCTGGCGATTCGTCCAAGCAGTTCACTGTGAGTGCCAATCTGGATCCCAAATAGGAAAGCGCGCTCATCGAGTTCATCCGTGAGAATCGGGACATCTTTGCATGGAAACCGTCCGACATGCCAGGTGTACCGAGGGAACTCGCTGAGCACACTCTTAATGTGGATCCTAAGTATAAACCGGTGAAACAATTCCTCCGCCGGTTTAACGAAGAAAGGCGCAAAGCCATTGGAGAGGAAGTGGCCAGGCTTTTAGCAGCTGGCTTTATCATTGAGGTGTTCCATCCAGAGTGGCTTGCTAATCCGGTGCTGGTTCTTAAGAAAAACGACACTTGGCGTATGTGTGTGGATTACACAGATCTTAACAAGGCCTGTCCAGCGGATCCTTTTGCCCTCCCCCGCATTGACCAGATCATTGATGCCACGGCGGGTTGTGAGCGTTTGAGTTTTTTGGATGCATACTCTGGATATCATCAGATCAAAATGGCGGTTAAGGACCAGGAGAAAACAGCGTTTCTTACTCCCTTTGGAGCCTTCTGCTATGTATCTATGCCCTTCGGGCTCAAGAGTGCCCAAGCCACCTATCAACGGTGTGTACAGAATTGCCTGCATAAATAGATCGGCCGCAATGTGCACGCCTATGTGGATGATATTGTAGTGAAGTCAAGGCAGAAGGAGACGTTGGTGGATGATTTGAAGGAAACCTTTGACAACTTGCGCGTTTACAAGAGGATGCTTAATCCGGCCAAGTGTGTCTTTGGTGTTCCGGCAGGCAAGTTACTGGGTTTCCTGGTGTCTAACAGAGGAATTGAGGCTAATCCGGAGAAGATTACGGCTATTACCTCCCTGGCTATACCGAAGTGTATCAACGATGTTCAGTGTTTGGCGGGTAGAATCGCTGCACTGAGCCGGTTTATCACTCGCCTAGGAGAGAAGGCCATCCCTTTGTACCAAATGCTAAGGAAAACAGACAATTTCGTCTAGAGTCCGGCTGCTGATGAAGCATTTGAGGACTTGAAGCGGCAATTAGCCAATCCGCCTGTTCTTGCAGCTCCGGTTGACAAGGAACCACTATTATTATACGTAGCAGCCAATGCTCGGGCAGTTAGCATGGCTATTGTGGTGGAACGCAAGGAGGCAGGCAATGAATATCCGGTTCAGCGGCCGGTTTATTATATCAGCGAGGTGCTTATTGAATCCAAGCAAAGGTATCCGCATTGGCAGAAGCTGGTCTATGGTGTTTTTATGGCCAGTCAGAAGTTGAAGCAGTATTTTCAAGGGCACCCCATCACGGTGGTCAGTTCAGCTCCCTTGGGTGATATCATACAGAACCGGGAGGCGACTGGCCGGATTGCCAAGTGGGCTATAGAGCTTGGGCCACACGGACTGAAGTATGTACCTCGGACGACGGTGAAGTCTCAAGCACTTGTTGATTTCATCAATGACTGGACAGAGTTACAAGCACCAGAGGAGAAGCCGAATCACACATATTGGACTATTCATTTTGATGGATCCAGGCAATTGGAAGGCTCGGGGGCTAGAGTCGTATTAACTTCCCCACGAGGTGATAAGTTTTGTTATTTTCTCCGCTTAATGTTCCCTTGTACTAATAATGCAGCTGAGTACGAAGCCTTGCTCCATGGTCTCCGGATGGCTAAGGAGATGAACTTAAGCCGGGTTAAGTGCTTCGGTGACTCGGACCTCGTGGCTCAACAGGTGTCTGGCACATGGGATTCTAAGGACCCGCTCATGGCTGCATATCGTCGGGAAGTGGATAATATTGTGGGTTGCTTCAAGTGTTATCAAGTGGATCATGTGGACCGTCGGAAGAATGAAGCGGCAGACGCTTTAAGCCGGTTGGGTTCTCAGCACAAACCGGTCCCGCCTAATGTCTTTCTGGACGTGTTGCACAACCCGTCAGTCCAGCTCCCAGGTGAAGCGGATTTGGCTATTCCTGATCCGGAGGCTCAATTGGTGACAGCACTGCATGCTATTCCGGATTGGACAGTTCCTTTCCTTGCGTACATGAACCGAGGGGAGTTACCAGAGGATGAAATTCTAGCCAGGCAGATAGTCCGGCGATCCAAGTCTATGACGATTGTCAATGGTGAATTGCATCATTGCAGTGTATCAGGGGCGTTTCAACGTTGTGTTTCTCCTGAGGAAGGCTGTGAAATCTTAAGAGAAATCCATGAAGGGGATGGTGGACACCACGCCGGTTCAAAGTCTCTGGTGGCAAAAGCGTTTCGTCACGGGTTCTACTGGATGACAGCGCATGCTGATGCGGAGGACTTGGTTAAATGATGCGACGGATGTCAGAAATTTTCAAGGCATGTTCATGTGCCGGCTCAAGAATTGAGGATGATCCCAATAACGTGGCCGTTCGCAACTTGGGGGCTGGATATGGTCGGACCTTTTAAAAGATCCAAGGATAAGAAAACCCACCTTTTGGTGGCAGTTGACAAATTTACCAAGTGGGTTGAAGCGGAGCCTGTCAGCAAGTGTGATGCAGCAACAGCGGTGCAGTTCATCAAAAAAAGGTGATTTTCCGGTTTGGCTTTCCACACAGTATCTTTACTGACAATGGTACCAATTTATCCAAGGGTGCTATGAAGGAGTTCTGTGAACGTGAGCACATCCGACTTGACGTGTCGTCAGTGGCACACCCCCAGTCCAATGGACAGGTAGAACGAGCTAATCAAGAGATCTTGCGAGGCATCAAACCCCAGCTTATGGTCCCATTGCAAAGGACACCAGGATGTTGGGTTGAAGAGCTGCCATCTATGCCATGGAGTATCAATACTACGCCAAACCGATCCACAGGATACACACCATTTTTCATGGTCTATGGAGCAGAGGCAGTTCTCCCTAGTGATATCCGGCACGATTCGCCTCGTGTGGCAGCTTATGTTGAAGCGGACAATGAGACAGCACGGCAAGACGCTTTGGACCTATTGGACGAGGAGCGTGATATAGCGGCTGCCCGTTCGGCGATTTACCAACAAGATCTTCATCGTTATCACAGTCGCCGGGTTAGAACCAGAACTTTTCAAGAAGGAGATTTGGTGCTTCGACTCATCCAAGACCAGACAGATATGCACAAGTTATCCCCACCTTGGGAGGGACCTTTCGTGGTCAGCAAGAATCTGCACAACGGGTCGTACTATCTGATTAATATTCGAGAGCATCAAGACTCACGCACATCAGAGGAGGGGACCAACAGGCCGTGGAACATAGCTCATCTTCGGCCTTACTACAATTGAGCCATCGGCTCTATCTATGTACATATCATGACAGTATATATATTATCTTTGATATAATAAAACCGGAGCCTCAGCTACAGCGGGGTCTCTGTCTTTCTTATCATGCGTGGTTACATGGAGTGGCTCTATTTTTAAAGCGGCCTCCGGTTTACCCCTTGACATCTGCTTTTTATATATCACTTGGGGCCTTGGTCGTGTCCGAACCAACGCGACACCTCTTGATAGGCGACAGCCACCAGATCACTTGGGGACATGGTCAAGTCTGAACCAGTCACGCCTCTTGATCGGCCTAAGGCCAGGAAATCATTTGGGGGCTTGGTCGAACCCGAACCATTGCCACGCCTCTTGATTTGGCATATATGCCACGAATCATTTGGGGACCTGGCTGACTTGAATCATTGTCACTCCTATTGGGGGCTTGGTCCTGTCCGACCATGGTAACACCATCTGATAAGCTCAGTATAGCATATTTTTGCAAACGGTTTTTATCATTGCCTTTGCTTCCATGTTATTTTCATGGTTTGTTTGTTCTTTATTTTTTTTGGATTTCTTTTATGTCAACAAACACCTTTTTTCTGGTTCAGCCGATGGATTTGATTCCCCTTTTAATCCGGAGAAGTATGCCCGGTTTACCTTTTCCTATTAACATCATGGAGTAACAAGGGGTCTTGTATTGATTCAGTACGGTTTATACGGGAGCTGTTTTCTCCCCGCTTATTGACGGTAATGGTTTATAAATCATCCGCTTCAAGCTTGGCTAAGCCAGCTTAATGCCCAGACATGGCAGGTATTTTGTATCACCTATTTGTTACATTACTGATACACATATCAAAATCATAAACCGGCTGGCGGCATAACCGTCACCGAAGTTCAATTTTTTCTGATTGCAGGAAATATGAATTGAAGTTTTTCGAACAAAAGCTTCAGTACTTATGCACGAAGGCATATTCAAGGCAGAAGTATTAACTATCCTATTACAAGGCAACACGGTGCCCAAATAAGATCATTGTTATTTTGGAAAGATGCCAAAGACAGCTATCCAAAACCGGCTTCCGGTTCAAGCCTGCTCCTCATCATCCGCCGCTTCAGCTTCCTCGTCTCTACCCATTGGCTGGAAATCAACAGTGGTCCAGTCGATTCCCATTAAAGCTTGGAAAACAGCCTCTTCATGGATCAGGGAAGATGGTTCAATATCAGGAGCGTAAGTATGCTTACGGATTGGAGGAATCAGATTCTCCGCTTCAAGAGTTGGGGCAGGCACTCGCTTGTTCTGATTGTTGTATTGCGCTTTATAATGCGTCAAGTCTGCTTCTTCAGCTAATTGACAAGCGAGAGGTCGCACTGCACGGTTTATTGCCCTCAGATCATCTTCGTTAAATTCAGAGCCATCCTCCTTCAGGCTGGGATAGCCTTGAGCTGCTTCCACAGGGTCAAAATCTGGCACCCATGCCTTTGCCCGGATCAAGGCGTTAATAGCTCCGGTTCGAGCAGCAGATTTTTTCAGCTCCACAATCTGGGCCGGAAGCATCGACAACCTGTTAAGAGTGTCCTGGATTAAAGAAGGGGCCGGGTTGTTATGAGAGGCTGTGGTGATGATCCGCTGGGCTCCGGTATATAATTGTTCCACTAAGGTGTAGACAGCCTTCAGTTTCTTCCGCAAATTGTTTCCTAAGTGCCCGATGCGTGTGCCTACAACAATATAGGGACGGTCTCAAACCGGATTTACACTACAGCAGGTTCAAATTATCACAGAAGTTAAAAGGAGCTTACCAAAGATTGCAGCGGTCATGGAGTGTATTTGCCGCTTTACGGCCGTAAGTTCATCCACCACCGGTTTAAGGGCAGCTTCAGCATTTTCCGCTCTTTTGGTAAAGGCGGCCTTCTCAGTGGCCCAATCAGCCCGCTCTTTCTTGAAACCCTCCTTCAGCTGTTCAGCGGTGCTTAAGGCACTAGTTAGTTCTTCCTTTGCCTTGTCTATTTCAGCCTGTTGGGTTTTCAAGGCCTCCTGCAAATCGGCAATCCAGTCCTCCTTGATTCTCACCTCAGCCTGCATACAGACAGCATTTAGCTTTAAACAGGCGTTCTAAGAAATTGAAGTATCAATCACATAACAAAGTTATATGCCTGATATTTGGGGGCTAATGCACCTTCAATTTTTATATATTACTAGATTGCAAAGTCCCAAGCTCAATACAAGTATTCAACTTGGCACTTGGGGGCTAATGGCTATTTGATCAAATTATGTCCTAAGTTTTCTATCGAAGCCCTGGTTTAATTATGTTAAGTTAAGCCGGCCCTTGGGGGCTATACTGATGGATTTCAAAGTGTTAAGAATCATATTCAAGTCCCGGTTTGACGAAGGTTACAAATCGACCCTTGGGGGCTAGGAGGATTGATACAATAGCAGTAAGTAAAGAAGTAAGTTACCTCAAATTTATCCCTCATCATCTTTACCAAGCCAGCTTCACAGTCACGGCTAGTATAAAGCCAGTTTAAGTAGCCGGAATGAAGATCTTGGGCACTCAAAGCAGCATATGTTTCCAGTTCAACATCCCATTTTCCTTTGTTCAGATTGGAAAAATCCTCTTTTACGGTATGCTTGGTTAAGGTGACAAGATTCCCGGGTTCAAAGCGGCCTACACCGGTAATCACAACATCGTCATCTTTGGACTCGCCGGTTTGTGTTGGTGCGGCCGGTTTGTCAGCAGGACTGTGGGATTTCTCAATCCGGGCGGAGCTGGCAGGCGGGTTAGCAGAGACTGAAGTGTTAATAGGTCTCTCTTCAGGAATAGCATCATCTTGCAAAGGAGGATCATTGGGAATATCTTCAGGGGCAAATTCTTCAAGATCTGGTGCTTTGTCATGTTCTGGGGCTACATCTTCTTCAGCCGCTTTATCCAAGCGGGCCTTCTTGCTTGGTTTCGGTTTGGCCCTGAAAGAAAAACAAAGAGTCAAGAAAAAGCATAAGCCATTACACAGTATACTGGAAGCATATGTTCAGTTCAGCTTACTCAACAACTATTTTCAATGGTGGCAGCTGAGTGGCTGACGATTCACCAGAAGATGAATGAGAAGTTGATGGAAGAAACCCACTTTAGGATTTAAATTAATAAAAAGGTCGGAGACCTTGGAGCGGCGTTTTCGAACCGGACTGTTTGGTAAACCGGCGGAGGTAACTACCTGGCCACTGTGCCGGGTTGTGCGGCGAGCTTCATGTTGTTGAGTCTTCATAAGAAATTTGGGATCCAAATAAGCAGGAGGATGAGAAAATTTAGCTTTCTGGTTTGCCTGGCGAAATTTTGGCAAAGGCAAGATTTCTGAATCGGAAGAGAGAATAATTGCCTCAGCAAATTCCGCATTGCTGGCTTCGGCATCGTCCTGACAAGCATCATCATCAATAAGGCGTGTAGAAAGTAAGCCAAGTGAATCAAGTTCTACCTCAAGGTCCGGGTTACCCACATCATCATCGATAGCTGGATCAGATGAAGCGGTGGTTTTTCTCTTGTGAGCTGGCTTCTTGATACCCTTGGTCTTGGGCCGGGTTGGCCACCCTGCTTTCTCCGTTTTGTCTTGTGGAAGTTTCTTGCTCCAAAATGGATTATCGCCCTGGATAAGCAGTAATCAAAAATCAGACGGATAAAGCGGTAACAGGTTCAACAAATAAAGAAATTAAAATCTTACCGCTGGCGGTTTGTTGGTGGTGCAGTAAGGAAGCAGGCCGGTTTGAGCACAGAGGTGCTCCGGTTCATTCAACATCTTCGTTACAGAATCTGTGACTTCATCGTTGGAGAGTTGGATTTTGGTGTGTCGGAGTGGGTCATCGACATTATTAGTATATTTGCACATCAAACTGGGGCGCCGGCTCAGAGGCAGTATGCTCCATGATATCCAATAGCGTGCAAGGTCTATTCCCGTTAAACTGTTGGCCATAAAGGCTCGGAGCTTGGACAGTTGCGGAGCATATTTTATTCTCTCCTTGGCGTTTAGTCTTTGTGGAAACGGGTGAGTGTTGCTGAGCCATTCCGGACGGAAGCCAGGCAAGGGATTTTCATTATCAGGGGAGGTATCCTTGCAATAAAACCAAGTTGCATTCCACTCCTTGGGGTGAGTATGGAGTTTGACGTCGGGATAGGTGATCTCCTTCCTCTTCTGAATGGCCATACCGCCCAATTCAGTATTGGGGCCGTCGGTAAACTCAGTACGACGGTTTAAGTGGAAGCAATCTCTAAACAACTCGACTGAAGGCTCCTCTTGAAGGTATACCTCAGAGAGCACTTGGAAGTGTCATAGATTGGTAACAGAATTGGGGCCAATATCCTGTGGACGGAGCTGAAAATTGGCTAACACATCCCGATAAAATTTAGAACCGGGCGGTTTGAAGCCCCGGGCCAAGTGATCTGCGAAGACCACAACCTCTCCTTCCTGGGGTGTGGGAGGACATTCATCTCCAGGAACCCTCCAATGGATCGTATCTTTACTATCTAAAGTGCCGATCAGGACTAGATCGCCCAACTGTGATTCTGTGACGCGAGAGGGAACCCAATTGCACTCATACACTTGTTTGGCCATGGCGAGATCTACAAGAAATAGGTGATCCGGTTCAAGAACACGCTGGATAAAAGAAGGTGTTGATCTAAACAACGATAAACCGGAGGCAGTACCTATAAACCGGTCTTCTACAATGTGGTATCATATGGATTCCGGCGGTTCAACCAGGGGACTAATGGTATATACCGGTTTAGTAAAAAAAAATTATGGTAAGTTAAACCGCCTGACCTAAGCATCGGAAGCAATTGAAGCCGTGGATAACTAGGTATGCAGAAACAAGTTTCACAAGATCTTATTACAGCCACGGATCTACAGTGAGCTCACAAAAACAGGAAATATTCCGAAAAGTAAGGCAGAAACAGAAGTGAACCATTGAGCGGGTATGTGCGGGAGATCTATGGACTTAGATGAGAAACTACAGGCGGATGCTTAAAGACTACTACTAAACGCAGCAGGGATTCGCAGATTTATTCAAGAGTCAAAGAACAAATATGAGCAAAGCGACGAACACAGCATGAACATGGAACCCTAAGAACAGATCTAGGTCAGAAGAGGAGAAAGCTTACCGGAAACAGAGAAGATGCGGAAAGATGCCGCAATGCTCTGGTACGTTCAGGTTGATGCAGCGGCCTAAGACGAGGCAGAGGTCGACGGCGGTGGCGGAGCTCCAAGGCTGGCGATGCGAGGAAGACGAAGAAGAAGGGACGAAGGGAAAGGAAAAGAAATGACCCTTCGGTCTAATTTATAAGGCAACAGAGCTAGGTCAAGCACGCGGATCCAGGAGCTATTGTTAAAAGAGGGCGTTATAAATTATAAAATTTCATGATGACATCATGCCGGTTTACAGCAACCAGAAATGATGACGACATGGCGGTTTACCAATTACCAGAAGATGTCCAAGACACAAGATTTTTGTAAAGGATTGACATGAACCAGTTCAAATCAATCTGGGGCCTAATGTTGGGGATATTACCACTAGGCGTAAACCGTCCTACTTGGGCCGGGTTAACTTCATTAGTGGTATAAGAAGATGAAGGCCCAAGGCCTGTAGTCGGTTTAGAACCTGTAGCCGTAAACCGGCCTGATGTATACTTGTATTGTAAGTTAGGAATAGAGAGATACCAACCGGGATACGAGTATGAACCGGCTGGGACTCTATGAACCGACGGGGCGTCACCCGTGTATATAATGGGACGACCCGGCGGCGGTTCAGGGGACACAACCACAACTCGAGCCTAGGCGAAGCTTGTTTGCTCCCTAGCTATCGAGATCGCATCAATTCCATCACAACTAGACGTAGGCTTTTACCTTCATCGAAGGGGCCGAACTAGTATAAACCCTCGTGTCTTTGTGTCCGCTTTAACCCCTTCAAGTAAACCCGTAGCGATGGCTCCACGACTAAGTCTTTTCACTAGGACATCTGCCATGACAAATCCACGACAGTCGCCCCCCTGAATTTCAATTTATGGCCAGTTGATTCCCAATTAACGGAAGCATTCCCCGGCGTAACAGGCACTAGTATGACTATTACGCCGGGGAAGCAGCGCCTTGGTGTTTATCTTAGGGGCGTGTGCGGCCTAGAGCTACTGGCGCCCGATCTGGAGGTTGGCCGGGATTAAAGGGATGGCTTGGGGGTGCTGCCAATCACGGCGGTGGTGTGAGGTCGATGGGAGGGCGGGGCGGCGGAGGCACGGGTCTGGGCTGGTGGTCGCTGGCGGTTCGAGAAAGATCGTCAACAATGACTGGCGGGAGGTAGACGAAGGCCATCTTCCCGTTCCATATAGATCAGACAGTTCATTAAAAAAAATCGAATGACCTATTTATTTTCAGTCGACTGTTATCTTAGATATGACCACATGTGGTGGTGCGCAGGAGGAGCAGCTGCATTTCCTATGCTCATATATTACAAAATCATACGGAGTAGAATCTAATTTTGTTTGCCATGCAATGTTGTAGAGCTATCATATGTCTCCTGTCATTTATTTTTCAGCCACCTGCTATCTGCTACTTTTACAGTGCACTAGTTCTGCACACACTTCATCCATACTCTCACTATTGTGTTTTTATGCAAGGGTATTTCAGAGTCTGCTGAAAGCAAAGCAAAAAAGAAAAGAGACAAGTCGTGCCAGCTTTCTACGCGGCTAGGCGCGGCACGTTACAGCGCTTTAAAGGGTGCAGTGTCAGCAGATGGAGATGGTAAACTTTGTTCTGGAGTTGATGACCTCGCTCGCAATGAACCGCCATCCCAGGTGCTTGCTTTAACTTCACGGTGTCATATGTGGTTGCATGTTCCATACACTACTAGGGAAAAGCCTATACACAGAATCTTACTAGTAGCGAGGGTTAAAAACCCTCGCTACTGCTACTTAGTAGTAGTGCAGGTTTTTAAACCTCACCACTACTAAGTTGACAGTAGTAGCGCGGCTTTTAACCCTCGCTACTGCTAAGCGGTCTCTACCGTGCCCCCCGGGACATGCCATAGTAGTAGCGCGGGTTTTTAAAACCTCGCTACTACTAAGTTTGATAGCAGTAGCGTTGGTTTTTAGCTCTCGCTACTACTAAGTGGTGCCATAGTCAAACTCTACCCCCCCCCCACCCCCACCTCCCGTGGATTGCCTTTTTAGTTTAAAAAAAATAAAAGAAAATGATGAAAATGTCAAAAAAAAAAGAAAATAAGTTTCCCATGTGATATGTGGTCTAGTTGTTGGGAAAATTTGCAAATATGAATTTCGACTTTATTTGCAAAATCTCTCGAGAATTTGTAAAAATGGGCATAACTTTTGCATACTAACTCGGATGAAAAAGTTTTTTATATGAAAAATCATCTACTCGAAAAGTTACATCCGAATTTAACGGGCGAACCCCGTCAAACATTTTTAAAATCCTCAAAAACCTAATAGAAAAAAAGTTGCGGGGCTTTTAAGATCTAGAGGCAAAAAAATTCAAAAAAAATCAGTTTTTTTAAATTTTTGTTAAATCTGGTCAAACTATGGTCAAACTAATTATTCAAGAATATTAGTGTTACTAAATAATTATTTTAGTTTTTTTGAATTTTGGTCAAATCTGGTCAAACTATGTTCAAATCTAGTCAAACTATGGTCAAACTAATTATTCAAGAAATATTAGTGTTACTAAATTTTTAGAACAATAGTTTCAAACTCAAACACTGAAATGTGTGACTTCATGTTCAAGCTAAATTCCTGAGGTTAATAGGATTGACATCTTACTATTGTCAGGAAAACAACAAGTGCAGACTTGGAAACGAGGGAGAATAGAACCCGGAAGTTAAGCGTGCTCAGGCTGTAGTAGTGAGAGGATGGGTGACCGTCCCGGAAGTTAGATGATTTGGAATGATGAGGGGTGATTAGAGATTAAATTGAGCAGCGATGAGGGGTGATTAGAGATTTGAGGTTAAAATAATTCAGAAATTTGAAAATTAGTGGGAAAAAATCGATTTTTTTTCGAAAAAATTCAAAAAAAAAAATCACAGATTAGAGATTAGTAGTAGCGCGGGTGCTGCTAAAGGACGTAGTAGTAGCGCGTGTCGCACCCGCGCTACTACTATACGTTAGCTGTAGCACCTTATTAGTAGCACCGGTCCCTGCGCTACTAATAGGCCCAAAACCCGCGCTGCTGCTAGGCTTTTCCCTAGTAGTGATATGGTGTCTAGCTTGTATTCGGAAGGCCGAAGTCGGTCTTTATTAAGATAAGGAAAGATATTTTTTACATGAACCACCATCCCGTGAGCACTAGAAGACAAATAGCTAGTCAGGGCACTGGCCGAGCCAGTGACAAGCCCAGCAAAGACAGGCATCACCTGGAAGCCAACTAAAAAGCCGCGATGGTGGTGAAGAAGCTCGCCTCCCACCAGGCTCTCAGGTCCTAGATGATCATGTTCACCACTCCAGCCGGATGTCTAGCTTGTATTGCTTCCAATTTGGTTAAATTGCATCTCCTTAGCTTACACATTATACCTTTGAATATGACATGCCTTTCTATTTTTGGTACATACTAGTATATCTGTGTATTAACCATGTTCTTACATGAAACTAATGTTCTTGTGTATCCCTCATAAATCACTTATGACGAGGCAGGCAGGCAAGGGGACTACTCCTCATTTAAAGAATGCAGCATCAGCCTCCCGACATGATTCTCAAGAAATAGAAATGCTAGATGAAGATAGTGAACGTAGCTCTGTAGTTGATTACGGCATTTCCCCTGCACTAGCATCGCAGGTGCTTGCTCTAACATGGTAGCGTGATATGTGGTTGCGTGTTGCATATGGTGTCTAGATTGTAATTCTTCCAATCTGGTTAAACTGCATGTGCTAGTCTGCTTAGCTTATACTGCTGTAAATGTGACATTATACCTCTTAATGTGACATGCCTTCCTGTATTTAGTACATAGTACATCTGTCTATTAAGCGTGTCCTTACATAAAACTATTGTTTTTTTGTATCCCGCATCAATCAATATGATGAGACACCTTTAGTATATGCAGTGCAATATTAGTTGCATCTTTCATATGATTTATAGCATGCGCTGCTTCTAATTTGTTGAAATTCCATTTATGATGGGGCGCTTTTAACTTGGCAGAGTCATATTGGTCGCATCTTTCATGTGGTGTCTAGCTTGCATTGCTTATTATTTGCTAGAATGGTTTTTGCTTAGTTTACACAAACGGTTTGAGAACATGCCATATCGTCCTGTTTTTCGTACATATTCCATCCTGGTATCATGTGTTTGCTTTACATCAAAGTAGTGAATGAGTTCTGAAGAGAGAATTTTATTGCTTTTTCTTGTCGGTTTTACTTGACAATTCAAAATCAATAAAGCGGAAGGAAGTTAGCAAGGCAGCGGATAAAGGTGCTCCTTCCAAACGGAGGGCATCTACAGTTTCTACTCCTCCACACCCCAAGATGATTTCCAAGACAACACATGCATAGACACTCAACAAAGCTGTGTTTATGATGAGCACGTCTCCCAAGTGCAGCATCACTGGTGCTCCCTCTAACTTGGCACTGTTATATGTGGTTGCACGTGTGATGTCTATCTTGTATTGCTTCTAATTTTGTTGAATTCCATTTCCTTACTTTACACATTATACTTGAATAAGACACATGTTCCTGTTTCTAGAACATACAATATCTGTCTATCACACCATGTTCTTACATCAAATTACTACTGTTGTGTAACCTACAACAATCACTTATCATAAGACACGTTTGACTTTGGAGTGTGATATAGGTTACATCACAAAGTCTTTTCTAGGTTGTACTACTAATTTGTTGAAATGGCACTTATGATGAGACAGTTTTAACTTGGTAGAGTGATATTCGTTGCATCTTTCATATGGTGTCTAGCTTTCATTGCTTCTAATTTGTTGAAATGCCTTCTCCTTAGTTTACACATCATAAGCTGTGAATATGCAATGCTGTGAATATGCAATGGCACTAATGATGAGATACCTCTAACATGGTAGTGTTATGTTGTTTGCATCTTGCATATGATTTTTTTTCTTGCACTGCTTCACATTTGTTTAAACGCCATTTAGGCTGAGACACTGTTAACTTGGCAGAGCGATATTTGTAGCATCTTTCATATGGTGTCTACCTTCCATTGCATTGCTTCTAATTTGGTGAAATGTCTTATTCTTAGTTTACACCTCATAGTTCTGGTTATCTCTTCCGTCCTGTTTTTCATACATATTACATCCTCCTATCATGTGGTTGTCTAACATCAATGTTCAGTTCGTCTGCATCACACATCAATTTGTTCTGAAGAACTAAATTGTTATTCGTTTTTCTTGTCGGCTTGACTTAATAGGGCACAGAGAAAGAGGAAGAAACACAGAATGGCAGGGAATGAGAAGCGGATGAATCCTGCAGATTCTGCTGGTACTTATGGTGCAGTAGAAGGTGAAGGTCCAGCGGAAAATTCTACAAACACGGCATCCCATGCTACACGAGCTGCAAAAAAAGCCAAACAGAAACAAATAGCTTCCACCAAACAAGCAGAGACAGCCCTAGTTCTTGCAACACCTACCACGGTACTATCAGCTGCACGACATACTCGTGCGTCAACTGAGCTAGCAGTACGTTCCCAAGCTCCCTTGCCACCTTACACTACTTCCCAACCACTCTTGACACAAGGCGAGTTGGCAATATCAGATGAACCTTGTGAGCTTCAACAACAAGAAGGTAGTTGCTGGAGTCAAGTTATAGTTGCATGCTTCTTTATATGTAGTCTCACAGTTTGATGTACACTGACACTTCCTATGTTCGTTGTTGGACTAGCACCTAGGCGCAAGAGGAAACTAACATCGGGGACAATGCTTGACAGGTTAACTAAATCTAGAGGAGGAAGAATGGAGATCCGTTTTGAGGCAGGTTTAAAAAGGCCACGTGATGCTACAGAGTCAGCCAAGTTAGTATCAGAGGCAGCGGTTGCTGTTAGGTGTCATGTACGTATCCTCCCAACATGGATTCAGTACAGGAATGACAAAGACGAAACCCAGTTCAACACCTTCCTCGACCATTTATCTGTAAGTGTGGTTATGTATGGAAACTAGTAATATCGTCTTGCTCTGTCCCACACTTTCTAGGTTGCTGATAATGAGAATAATTTTCAACAGATGAGGTTCAAGTTGGATAGCCAAGATGATGCAACCAGACAAGCTTGAACCCATGTTTTCAAGTCTGCTCTACGACAATATTGGTATAACTTGAGGAAAACTCACTTTGAAGGCAAGGCTAACAGTGAACTTTCCCAAACATCTCCAGTGGAAAATATATCGGATGAAGACTGGAGGGGCCTTGTTAAACACTGGTATGATCTGAAGTATGAGGTACATTATATATATGTGATCAGATCACATGTTGAAGTCCTATTGACGCATGTGCCACACAAATCTATCTTCTTGTAGGTGAACTGTTCAATGAACAAGGCCAACCGTACGAAAGTGAAATTCCAACATATGACAGGATCTCGTAACTATATTGCACACTGCGAGGCTCTTGTAATTAGCTGCTGTTTCACTCTTTTTACTGTACCATATTATCAGATCTATATTGACTTGTTCGAAATGCAGAGGAAAGCCCGCAAGGACCAAAAAGTACCTGAACCAAATGTTGTGGAAATCTTCAAGGACTGTCACACTGGCATGAAGAAGGGCATGAGTACACCAGTCAAAGCCACTGTTTTAAGTCTTTAATCCTCATGCCTTTTAAGTACTACTTACTCTGACTTGTGCCTTGAACTGCATGGTTTGCAGCCAATGTCTATTACTCTTTTAAATTTTATACACAATTGTCTTAGCGTATCATTGCACCTTACCAGGTTTAAAAGGGAGGAGTGATATTCCTTTGATCTTGACCCGTAATCTAGTTCTGTGCTGGACTTGCCCACACAACGTTACAATTGCATGTTTGTCTGTTCTCACTTGTTTTGTGACATGAATGATGTCATACTATGCTTACCATATTATAAACTTCGTCTCTTTATCCTTAGCCCTCAATACAATGTGAAGAAATAGACAATATATTAGCGATGGTACATGGTCATATGTTTGGAACCTGGTTTTATTATGTACTTTGCAATAAAATACAACTAATATTTTACATGGGTTCACCAGAATAAGTTCTGTATATAGACCAAAGCTATATTGTTTGGTTTTGCTGCCTCCTGAATATCTTCTGTTCTGGTACTACCAATGTAAAACCTCAACTTTTCAGCGAGCTATGCAAAAATGGTGGAACCGCCACCTTCTGAAGGTGGCGAGGCAACTATAACCGCAATGTCAGCTCTTCCTGCAGTGGGTCAGTACCTGTCCACTAACAGTGCCAAAAGCACGTTCCTGCGTAATACTGGGTTGGTTGATAAGGCAATGTCGTCCAAACTGCCTCATGATCAAGATATGCAAGCTCAAAGCAATGTTGTATCTGCGCTCCAGACACAAGTCCATTCCCTAACAGAGGCCCTTTGTGAAACAAGGAGAAACATTGCTCAATGTCGTCAAGGTATCATGATTTTGAAACCAGACTATCAGACATTTGCTATGTTGTTCAGGAGCCTAGGGGAAATTAAGGCAAGGGTTATGGTGCTCCATCAGACAATACAACATGAAAACATAACAGTCAGGTCAAATGAACCGAGCTTCTGAACTTCTGGTGGTGCATTTATCTGCTAGACTGTTAAGTTTTATGCCAACCTTCCTTTTGTTATATAGTTGTAATTTGTTTTGGTGCGATACAAAATTTATTCTTAACATGTAGCCACCGGCTGAAGAAAACAGCAAGCCATTTTGTATAGTGTATGGTGTTCCCTATATTTGCACTGGTGGTGATCTTTGATGCCGAGTGGATGTAATCTGTGCAATCGCCATAATAGCCTAGCGTTAGCTTCGACCTTATTTATTTCCTAGTCTTCTTTTTCCCTGGTTTTCTAGTGGCCGCAACTACCCATGGGCCATATACGGGACGTAGGATCCATGGGTCTCCTACGGGCTGTCGATAAATGGGCCTGTAATCGGTGGGCCTCGGGCCGTCGGATAAATGGGCATACATGGGCCATAATCGTGCGTAATTGGTATCGGCCCAGCACGATAACGGGCCATTAACAGGCCGTAGGACTGCAAAAGCTTAATTCTGTCACAGGCATAACGGGTCGTTAATGGGCCAGAATAAAGGACGGGCTGGCCAGAAACGGGCCGACTCTTGCCATGGGCCGAATTTGGCCCATTAGGGTAACAGTCCAGTAACGGGCCGACTCTTGCCATGGGCCGAATTTGGCCCATTAGGGGAGCAGGCCAGTAACAGGCCGGAAGTAATCGAGGGCCGAAAAGGAGCCCAAGAACGTATGGGCCGTCAATAGGCCGAAAGCTGACATGGGATGGAAACGGCACATGTAAATCACGGGCCGTTAACGGGTACAAAGAAAATTACTGTTCATTATGGGCTAGAGTCACCGTGGGCCTGTAAAGGGCCGAAAGATACGAAGGCCTCATATGGGCCGAAAGATGTCGTGGGCCATACATGGGCCGAAAGTGAAATGGGCTGGTATTATATTCGACGGCCCACATGACATTGTTGGGCCGATTTTTCCTTTAGTGCCTAACGGGTCGTGAGTTAACGGGCCATAAAATGGGCTATTTGCGAAGAGACCGTTAACAGGCTTTTCATGGGCCAGCCCGTAAACTTTTGACCAAGTCAAACGGGCCGGCTTTGTAAGCTAAATGGGCCAGTGGTGGCCGTGGCACGTGTCGACATATCATAGGCGCCTATCTGACCCACTGACGAGCTGACACGTGTTTCGTCCAGCCAATAAGAATTTTACACGTGGGAATTTCCCATTGATCGAGGCTGTTAATGGGTTATCGGATCCAAAACCCGACCCGATAGCTTAACGACGTTCCGTTACGGTGGATGCCACGTGGTGATCACCGTTGACGAAAGCACTTCTGTGACGCGCGATTTATCGTCATGGAAGTGGACACTAATGTGATGATAATTTTGGTAATGTCATGGAACACTTCTACGACAGCACAGGTATGACTATCTTGATTCTGTCATAAATTTGTCATGGATGTACATGCATGACAAAAAACGCGACCTACTATGACAAACACGTATCATCATGGAAGTGTATTTTTTTGTAGTGTAATAAGAATACGACTTCTATTACAAATTCTAAGTATAAGCCACACATTACAGTTAAAATTCTACACGAACATGACAAAATACTAACCTCAACAAAGTGTAACTAGGAGGTCAAGGAGGAATCTTCAAGTCAATATCCACAATATGTCTATGCTGCATAATGATAAATAAAATTAAGGCATGAATAAATCTATTTTAATTCATTACAATGCCTTGTAAATGAGCTGCAACCTATAGCATAGTTTCCTTACTATGTACTCTCTCCGTCCCAAAATTCTTGTCTTAGATGTTTCTAAATACGAATGTATCAAGTCACGTTTTAGTATTAGGTACATCCGTATCTAGACAAATCTAAGACTCCCAACCAAGGAGCTGCTTGCTGGATAGAAGAATTACCACAAGTCATGGCGGATCTGAAGAGAAAAAGGAAATGGAACAAATCAAACCACGGTAGCACTGATTGGGAAGGGGTGGAGAGTGAGCAGGGGAGGGAAAATACCACTCGCCGTCGGGGGAGGGAAAGCACCGAGAGTCAATGGCCAGATTCTCCTTGAACGGATCCGGCGAGCGCAGATCGATGGAGGCCTCTGGCGTGGCGGCGGTGGTGGAGGTGCCTTGGTGACGAGAGTGGGGGCTAGTTCTCTCTCTCTCCCAGGTGACCCACCTCTCTATCTCACCCCAGGATCTGAGAGGGGCGGCGGCGTTCACCACCGATCCTTGGCCTCTCAGCGTCGGTGCTCTGACTTCGAGAACATGCGGCCCGAGGGTAAAAAGTGTTAGCAGTGGGGGTGCCTGAGGATGAAGGGGGCAGGGCAGAAACCTCGCGCGCCACGGTGAGGCCGTGCTGGCGACGGCCAACGGCGTGCGGGCTGCTAGATTGCTAGCGGTCGGCTGCGGGGGCAGGGGGGAGGGAGCGTGCCTGAGGATTTAGGTTTGGGGAATTTGGACGCGGTCGTGACACCTGTAGGGCGAAAAGAAAAATACGAGGGAGGGTTGGCGCTAAGCTTTAGGCCCGGTCGCGCGCAAAGATGGGACGGCCCGATTCGCAACTAACAGTCGGTCGGCAATATTCGCGGACCAACAGTGTGATGGAAACAAGAGCTTTCCCGACCGACGGCCTGACGTCAAATATCAAATTATTCCCGACCGACGGTTGGTCGCGCTACGTAAGTATTACCGACCAACAGTTTGATAGAAGTTTTTCTGACCAACAGTCCGTTAGCGAAAGAAACTTTTCCCAACACACGGCAGTAGGGAAATCTAGTGCGTTGTGTAGTGGGAAATTAATCAACACTCCGGCAAAACATAGGCCACTTGGAAGTGTAACCTGCAAACATTATCGGCCACTTGGGCAAACACATATTCTATTTGACATGTTCTTATCTACATCATATCTTATAGGACTCGTATTGACATGGAGATTTGTCTGGTCTCACCTCGAGGTCGAATGGGGTCGGTGATGATGGAGGGGCACCTAGATTTCTACAAAAACAAATACCCTATTACTTAAACTAAAAAAATGTAGCACTGGCCAGAGATACTCTAAATGTAGGGATGGTCGGTGACAGGGTCGATGCGGGAATAATTTCTTAAACTAAAAAAATAACAACAAATGTGACATGTCAACTAGTTCTATTAATTCAACTAAAAATAAACTAGTTCTTTCTAAAAATAAACTAGTTCAACTAGTTATATTAATTTTCTTACTAAAATACATTAGTTCTATTAATTCAACTAGTTCTTACAAAAAATAAACTAGTTCAACTAGTCTTATTAATTTACTTAATATATTTTAAACACTTACTAAAAACAGGAAAAAAAGAGATAGAGGGAGGGGGCGGGGGGAGGAGGGGAGGGGGAGGTCGGCGGAGGAGGAGGGAGGGGCAGGGGGAGGGGGAGGGCCGGCCGGAGGAGGAGGATGGAGGGGGCGGCTGGAGGAGGAGGAGGGAGGGGCGGTGGGAGGAGGGCGGTCGGAGGAAGGGGAGGAGGGTGGAGGAAGGAGGTGGGACGGAGGGAGTACCTCGGTGGAGAGGAGCAGCACGGCGGCGGCGGACGACGGAACCGGCGCGGGCGAGAGTGAGAGTGAGAGGGAGAGTGAGTGAGAGGGTCGGGCGTTTGTAGATAAGATAATTGAGTAGTAGCGCGTTTTCCTAGCACACGCTACTGCTATGGGACATAGGAGTAGCGCTGGCAAGAGATACTCGCTACTGCTAAGTGGGGCAATCCATCTACGCCCAATACAAACATAGCAGTAGCGCGTTGTCATAGCACGCGCTACTGCTAAAGTAGTAGCAATAGCGCGGTTTATTTAAACGCGCTACTACTAATTAGCAGTAGCTCCCATATTTGTCCACCGCTACTGCTAAGATGCTGTGTATAAGGTTTTCCATAGTAGTGATAGCGGTTCACACCAGGGCGGATCATGATGTCCTGGGCGGGTTATCAAAACATCACATATTCGTAGAATAAACAAATAACATACAAGTTATATTTGCTTAGGCTACTGGCTTACCACGCCATATGTAGTAAAGGTGACAGCCCCAACACTTAGAGCTGAGGACTTTAAATGCTCAATCAAGGCATACTCGCGACTTATGGCCCAAAGCCAGACCGGGTTATCAAAAACCTCAGATACGCTCAAATATGAGCCATAAGGATTAAGGCTACATGGCCTGAATCGTTTTAAACCATATGTCAATATGGTAAAAAAATACGAACTCAACAAATGTTCAAATGAAAACACAAACCAGGAAAACAAGGCTTTCATAGGCTGCCACACCTCAATATCAAGTGCTATTCAAGGGCCGCATAGCCACTAAGTTAATCCTTCGTTTAAACCTGTAAGGCGGGCCTCACATGACCAAACCGCCGTTTTAACTTTGACAAGTTCAGGCCCTTGAAAAAGACTGACTGTCAAGAGTATGGCGGGTCATTCCAGGATTACCTAGTTGGAGTGGCAGACTTATAAAGGCAGGATAACCCAGAGATTTGGTGAATACACCTGGCGTCCAAGCCGATCAAAAGGGTAAACATGTAGCTATGTTCATTAAAAAGGAAGTCCCCAAGTGATCTATGAACAAGCCATCAAGGCAGGTTACCTATGTTTGAACTGCACAGTGTAGCAAGTTCTCTTTGGTAACCGTTTAACTTAGGAAAAAACCCTCTAGGTCATTTCAACAAGGCATATAAGCCAGATCAAATGGTAGTCATAGCTATGCTCAGTGAGCAGGAGCCCCCATGTTTATTTATGTTAAGGCGTAGAAGCCGGATCAATAGGGTAGTCATAGATGTGCTGAATTAGCAGCAAGCCCCCAAGTAACCTTATGAATTGACAATAAAGACTCAGATACTGAGAAATGAAACGACAGAGGCCCTGAATTATTAGGGATCCCAGCTTTATTATACTAATCATAATATATGCATTGGTAGAAGTATGTACATCACAAGAGCCGGTGGCTCAGGTGTAATAAGGCCGAAGATGAGCAATATTCCGTGGCCGGCGGGTCTCCTCCTCAGACGTGCTTGAGTCCTTGTGGTCTCGAACACCGATAAGGTAGTATGACACATTGTTTAGATTTTTGCTGACCACTGCTACCTCTTGAGCATGCATTGGTTTTTCCCTTGAAGAGGAAAGGGTGATGCAGCAAAGTAGCGTAAGTATTTCCCTCAGTTTTTGAGAACCAAGGTAGCAATCCAGTAGGAGGCTCCTAAAAAGTCCCACGCACCTACACAAACAAACAAGAACCTCGCAACCAATGTGATAAAGGGGTTTTCATTCCCTTCACGGTAACTTGCGAAAGTGAGATCTGATAGAGATAATAAATTAAGATAAATATTTTTGGTATTTTTATGATATAGATTGGAAAATAAAAGATGCAAATAAAAGTAGATGGAAAATTTGTATGATAAAAGATAGACCCGGGGGGCATAGGTTTCACTAGTGGCTTCTCTCAAAATAGCATAAGTATTACGGTGGGTGAACAAATTACTGTTGAGCAATTGATAGAAAAGTGCATAGTTATGAGAATATCTAGGCATGATCATGTATATAGGCATCACGTCTACAACAAGTAAACGACACCTGCCTGCATCTACTACTATTACTCCACACATCGACCAACTCCTGCCTGCATCTAGAGTATTAAGTTCATGAAGAACAGAGTAACACTTTAAGCAATATGACATGATGTAGAGGGATAAACTCAAGCAATATGATATAAACGCCATATTTTTATCCTCGATGGCAACAATACAATACGTGCCTTGCTGCCCCTACTATCACTGGGAAAGGACACCGCATGATTGAACCCAAAGCTAAGCACTTCTCCCATTGCAAGAAAGATCAATCTACTAGGCCAAACCAAACTGATAATTCGAAGAGACTTGCAAAGATAACCAATCATACATAAAAGAATTCAGAGGAGATTCAAATATTTCTCATATATAAACTTGATCATAAACCCACAATTCATCGGATCTCGACAAACACACCGCAAAAAGAGTTACATCGAATTGATCTCCAAGAAGAGGAAGGAGAACTTTGTATTGAGATTCAAAGAGCAAGAAAAAGCAATCTAGCTAATAACTATGGACCCGAAGGTCTGTGGTAAACTACTCACAACTCATCGGAGAGGCCTTGGAGAAGATGTAGGGGCCCTCCATGGTCGATTCCCCCTCCAGCGGAGCACCGACAAAGGATCCAAGATGGGATCTCGTGGATATAGAAGGTTGCGGCGGTGGAAATAGTATTTCGTGGTGCTCCTGGATGTTTTAGAGATCTCGTGGTGTGCCGGGTACCCTCGTGGCCACCTCGTTCACTTCTTCACTTCCACTCCAAGTCTCCTGGATTGCGTTTGTTCCAAAAAGATTGCTCCCAATGGTTTCATTCCATTTGGACTCTGTTTGATATGGCTTTCCTTCGAAACACTGAAATAGGCAAAAAAACAGCAATTCGGGTTGGGCCTCCGGTTAGTAGGTTAGTCCCAAAAATGATATAAAAGTGTAGAGTAAAGCCCATAAACATCCAAAACAAGTAATATGATAGCATGGAACAATCAAAAATTATAGATACGTTGGAGACGTATCAACCACAAAGGGCCCTTCCTAAGGTGGCGATAACTTGTGCATGCTTGTTTCATCCTGGATGAGCCGGAGCACCAAATCACCTTCTTGGAAGGTCCAGGTTTTAACCCGGCTGCTATGATAACAATGCAGATCTTGCAGGTAAATCACCAAGCGTGCCGCTGCAAAGTCACGCTCCTCATTAAGAAGGTCAAGAGCATCCTAACGTGCTTTTTCATTATCAGCTTCAACATAAGCTGCCACACGGGGCCAGTCGAGACGGATGTCACTAGGTAGAACCGCCTCTCCTCCGGTAACCTATAGATCTGTTGGGGGTAGTATTGATACTCCATAACACTGAGGGCAACTCCTCCACCCAACAACCCGGTGTCCTCTACAAAGGGACCATAAGACGGAGCTTTATGCCTCTCAAGATTTCTTGATTGGCTCTTTCAGCTTGACCATTAGACTGGGGGTGGGCCACTGACGAGATGTCAAGATGAATATGTTCTTGTGGACAGAATTCTTTCATAACACCCTTGGACAGATTAGTGGCATTATAAGTAATGATGCTGTGAGGGTAGCCAAAACGGAAATCACCTTTTTGATGAATTAGACTACCGTTGTGACGTCACACTTCCTGGCTGGATCTGCTTCAACCCACTTAGTAAACTTTTCAACTGCCACCAAGAGATGAGTCTTTTTGTCTTTGGACCACTTAAAAGGACCAACCTTATCCAGCCCCAAGACTGCAAATGGCCAAGTGATTGGAATCATCCTCAATTCTTGAGCCGACACATGAGCTCATCTTGAAAATTTCTAACAACCATCACACTTGCTAACCAAATCCTATGCATCAGCATGAGCCGTCAGCCAATAGAACCAATGACGAAAATCATTTGCCACGAGAGATTTAGAGCCAGCATGATGACCACAATCTCCCTCATGAATCTCTCGTAGAATCTCACGGCCCTCCTCAAGAGAGAAACATAGTGCTGAAACGCCCGTGTAACACTGCATTGGTGCAACTCGCCATTGACAATGGTCATTGACTTAGACCGCCGGGTTATCTGCCTGGCCAAAGTTTCATCTTCAGGAAACTCACCCTCGGTCACATAAGCCAAATATGGAATTGTCCAATCAGGATTAACATGAAGAGCCGCCACCAACTGTGCCCTCGGGTCAGGAACAGCAAGATCTTCCTCCGTAGGCAATTTAACTGAAGGGTTATGCAAAACATCAAGGAAAACATTAGGTGGTACCGGCTTACGCTGGGACCCCAGTTGGCTTCAAGCATCAGCGAGCTCATTTTTCCTACGATCAACATGTACCACTTGATAGCCCTTGAAATGACCAGCAATAGCATCAACCTCTCGATGATAAGCCGCCATGAGTGGATCCTTAGAATCTCATGTTCCTGAAACCAGCTAAGCCACCAAATCTAAGTCGCCAAAACACATCATCCAGCTTAGATTCATCTCTTTAGCCATCCGAATACCATGGAGTAAGGCTTCATACTCAACTGCATTGTTAGTACAAGGGAACATCAACCTTCAGACATAAAAAAAATTATCACCTTGTGGGGAAGTCAAAATAACTCCAGCCCCCGAGCCTTCCAGTTGCGTAGACCCATCAAAATGAATAGTCCACTACGTGTTATCAGGCTTATCCTCAGGCATCTGCAGCTCTATCCAATCATTGCTAAATCCACAAGTTCTTGAGCCTTCATAGCTTTTTGAGGCATATACTTCAAACCATGGGTCCAAGCTCAATAGCCCACTTGGCAACCCGACCTGTGGCTTCTTTGTTTTGAATAATATCCCCTAATGGAGCAGAACTAACCACAATGACGGGATGACCAAGAGAAATTGGTTTATCTTACGGCTCGCCATGAACACGCCATAAACTAGCTTCTGCCATTGTGGGTATTGCTGCTAGGATTCAATGAGTACCTCATTGACATAGTAAACCGGCCGCTGAATCGGATGTTCCTTGCCTGCTTCTTTCCATTCCACAACAACCGCTACACGGATGACTCTGCTATTAGTAGCTACATATAATAGTAAGGGCTCCTTATCAATACGAGCTGGAAGGATCGGCGGCTCAGCCAACTGCTTTTTCAACGCCTCAAACGCCTGATTGGCAGCATCACTCCAGACAAAGTGATCCGTTTTCTTCATCATCTAATATAGAGGGATAGCCTTTTCGCCCAACCGGCTTATAACTAGCTTAAAGACGCAATATGACCCGCTAGACGCTGGATGTCATTGATGCATGTCGGTTTAGCCAAAGAAGTGATAGCCTTGATTTTCTCAGTGTTAGCTTCAATGTATCTTTCAGAAACCAAAAAACCCAAGAGCTTTCCTGCTGGCACACCAAAGATGCACTTGGCCGGGTTAAGCATCATTTTGTAGAGGCAGAGATTGTCAAAGGTCTTTTTTAAATCATCTATCAAGGTCTCCTTCTTCCTGGATTTCACAACTATATCATCCACATAAGCATGAACATTGCGTCCAATCTGATCATGAAGGCAATTCTGAACACACCGTTGATAAGTCGCCTCGCAACTCTTGAGCCCAAAAGGCATAGACACATAGCAGAAGGCTCCAAAGGGAGTGATGAAAGTTGTCTTCTCCTGGTCCTTAACTGCCATCTTGATTGATGATAACCAGTTTAAGCATCTAGAAAACTCAAACACTCACAAACCGCCATAGCATCAATGATCTGATCAATACGAGGGAGAGCAAAAGGATTAGCCGGACAGGCTTTGTTATGGTCTGTGTAATCTACACACATACGCCAAGTGCCGTTATTTTTAAGTACCAGCACCGGGTTAGCCAACCACTCAGGGATGAAAAATTCAATGATAAACCCCGCCGCCAAGAGCCGGGCCACTTCTTCACCAATGGTCTTGCCCCTCTCTTCATCAAAACGATGAAGGAATTGCTTGACCGGCTTAAACTTTGGATCCACCTTAAGAGTGTGCTCAGCGAGTTCCCTCAGTACACCTGGCATGTCTAAAGATGTCCCAGTTCTCATGGATGAACTCGATGAGCGTGCTTTCCTATTTCGGATCCATATTAGCACTACTGAACTTCTTGGATGAGTCGACAGGAACAAAGTCAACCAGCTTAGTGCCATCTGTCGACTTAAACTTCAACAGTGGGTCATGATTTGTGGTTGGCTTCTTCAAAGGTGTCTGATACATCTCCGTTGTATCTACTTTTCCAAACACTTTTGGTCTTGTTTTGGACTCTAACTTGCATGATTTGAATGGAACTAACCCCAACTGACGCTGTTTTCAGCAGAACTGCCATGGTGTTATTTTTGTGCAGAAATAAATGCTCTCGGAATGACCAGAAACTCCACGAAAGTTATTTTTGGATTTAATAAAAATTACTGGCGAAAGAATCAAGGCCAGGGGGCCCACACCCTATCCACGAGGGTGGGGGGCGCCTCCCCCTAGGGCGCGCCCCCCTGCCTTGTGGGCCCCCTGGTGCTCCATCGACCTCAACTCCAACTCCATATATTCATGTTTGGGGAGAAAAAAACGGAGATCGTGTTTTACAATATGGAGCCGCCGCCAAGCCCTAAATCTCTAGGGAGGGCTGATCTAGAGTCCGTTCGGGGCTCCGGAGAGGGGAATCTGTCGCCATCGTCATCATCAAACATCCTCCATCACCAATTTCATGATGCTCACCGCCGAGCATGAGTAATTCCATCGTAGGCTTGCTGGACGGTGATGGGTTGGATGAGATTTACCATGTAATCAAGTTAGTTTTGTTAGGGTTTGATCCCTTCTATCCACTATGTTCTGAGATTGATGTTGCTATGACTTTGCTATGCTTAATGCTTCTCACTATTGCCCGAGTGCCATGATTTCAGATCTGAACCTACTATGTTTTCATGAATATATGTGAGTTCCTGATCCTATCTTGCAAGTCTATAGTCACCTAATTTGTGTTATGATCCGTTAACCCTGAAGTCACAATAATAGGGATACATACCGGTGGTGATCGTAGTTTGTGGAGTTCATGTATTCTCTAAGAGTTAATGCTTTGGTCCGGTACAATATTAAAAGGAGGCCTTAATATCCCTTAGTATAAAAGATGTCATGCAAGTTCTTTTCCATAAGCACATATGACTATATTCGGAATACATGCCTACATTACATTGATGAGCTGGAGCTAGTTCTGTATCACCATATGTTATAACTATTACATGAGGAATCGCATCCGTCATAATTTTCCATCACATATCCAATGCCTACGAGCTTTTCACATACTGTGCTTTGCTTAGTTACTTTGTCGTTGCCACTATTACAATTACTACAAAACTGCCACTATTACTTCTGCTTCTATTACTGTTACTTCCATACTACTTTGCTACTAAATATTTTCCTGCAGATACTAAGTTATCCAGGTGTGGTTGAATTGACAACTCATTTACTAATACTTGAGAATATTCTTTGGCTCCCATTGTGTCGAATCAATAAATTTGGGTTGAATACTCTACCCTCAAAAACTGTTGCGATCCTCTATACTTGCGGGTTATCAAGAATATTTTCTAGCGCCGTTGCCAGGGAGCACAGCTCTATTCTTTGAGTAACTTGGGATTTATACCTACTGATCACTATGAAGAACTTGAAAGATGAGTGAACTAAAAATTATCCCTGAACTACGAGGCGAGGTAGGGAACTGCCATCTAGCTCTGCACTTGATTCTCCTTCCGTAATGAGTAAACTTGTGAAAGAACATGCGGTGCCCCAATGTTTGGTTTTGGTAATTGATGACAATCTCTATGGACTAATGGTTTCCTTGAGTTATATTTGAAGGGTTTGTCCATAGGCTTTTCTTGGAGTCCATTTGTTGGTTTCAAGGAGAGTTTGTGATGACCATGGTGCTATTAAGAAATTATCCAAAGATTGGTCATGTGAGTGTTGAGCTTATTGCAAGCATGTCTTGAAGAAGAAGATTGTGTGATCATTCATGTCTACCTTCAAGACATCATCCAAATGAAGAGAGTTGGAAAGATTCAACACACAAAGTGCACAAGATGTACTGAGGGATCAAGTGATCCCATCGTATGGTAAGCATTGTCCATTACGCTTTGTGTGCTAACCCATGGTCTTCGTGAGAGTTCTTTGTGGGGTAAGGTTGTGGTGTGCAAGTTCAAGTGATGCATCACAAAGAGATCAAGTTCTTGAAGCTTGCCGTCCATTGTGGTGACAATGGACTTGTGAACATGAGCGGAAGAGTGGCTCCCCCATAGTGGAGTATGGGGGAGCAATCAACTAGTCTTCATCGAGCCAACGCAATCAAGAAAGGTGGTCTATCTGGAGGAGGAGTAGATCGTCATCATCTAGCTCAAGTGGACTTTGTGCAAGGCAGAGGTTTGCCCTTGATAGGTTTTCTATGTTACCGGTCTCATGTTGGTAGTTGGGAGACCGGGTTTTAGGATCGATTACCGTACTATCAAGGGGAGATCTCGATGAGTTGCTTGATCGTATTGTTCATAGAGAGCTCAAACCATTGCATCCTTGCATCATCTTTATTGGTTCTTGTTTGGTTCTTCTCCTTGTGAGATTTGGAGCTTTTGGTCATTTTCATGACAAGCTCGAGTTCATCGAAAACGGAGTTCACATGCTTCTTCTATGATGTTTTCGATGTTGGAGGTTCTGCCGGTTCTTCTCTATTGGAGGTTTCTCTCCTCTCTTGTTTTGAAGCTACTTGTTGTCTTGTATCCAACAAGCTTGAGTTTGCTCAATTTGGAGCTTATTTGCAGAAGTTATGGCAGTTATGGTTTTACTGTTTTCCTCTGCTGTCTTCTCTGCAAAATGAAGGACTCCTAGTGTTGCTGATCTGGGGCATGCGGTAGTACTGCTCTATGGAGCGGTAGTGCCGTAGGCCCTTGCGGTAGTACCGCAGGCCCCTGCGGTAGTACTGCAGGTGCTCACTGTAGTACCGCTGTGTGGGAGCGGTAGTACCGTGGCCTCACGCCAGGCGCAGCTGCTCGAGCGGTAGTAGGGGCGGATGTAATTTTTTACATCCGCGCCCTACGCGGTAGTACCGCGCTGCGGGCGCGGTAGTACCGTGGGCTCTGGACAGGCTTAGCAGCATGAGCGGAAGTAGGGGCGGATGTAATTTTTTACATCTGCGCCCTACGCGGTAGTACCGTTCTTCGTGTGTTGTAGTACCGTGCCGGAGTTTTGCGCAGGTCCTCCCTCAGCGGAAGTAGGTACGGAAGTAATTTTTTACTTCCGTGCTTTCTCTGCGCCTAGTGTTGCCTGCCTTATGGTAGTACCGTAGGGGCGCGCGGTAGTACCGCTCTGGCGGTTCTACCGCTCGTTTCCCTGTGCAACAGGCCTTCATCTGCCCAGTGCTGCACATGCGGTAGTACCGCAACCTGCAGCAGTAGTACCGCAGCCTACCGCAGTAGTACCGCAGCTCCGTGCGGTAGTACCGCGTCGTGCGGGCTGAGTGAGGGGATAACGGTTGGGTTTTCTCCCCACCTATAAAAGGGGGTCTTCTTCCCGATTGAGACCTTATCTTTTGAGCTCGTGTTCTTCCCCCATTGTTGACCTTCTCCGAGCTTGCTATCTCTCAATCCCTCCATGGAATCTTGCTAGTTTTGGGGGGGAAAGGGAGAGGAGATCTAGATCCACATTTCCACCAATCACTTTCTCCTCCATGTGAGGGGAACCCCTTGGATCTAGATCTTGGAGTTCTTGGTGTTCTCCTTCTTGTTCTTCCTCTCATTTTCCTCCCTAGCATTAGTTGCTTCGGTGGGATTTGGGAGAGAAGGACTTGGGCACTCCGTGTGCCCTTGTCATTGCATTTGGTGCATCGGTTTGAGTTCTCCACAGTGATACGTGGAAGTTTCAAGTTGAGAATCTTATTACTCTTGGGTGCTTGGTGCCCTTGAGCTTGTTCCTCTTGGGTGCTTTGGCGCCCTAGACGGTTGGTGGTGCTTGGAGCTGAATCATTGTGTGGTAAAGCTCTGGGCAAGCATCGGGGTCTCCAATTAGGTTGTGGAGATCGCCCCGAGCAATTTGACGGGTACCGGTGACCGCCCCCAAGGGTTGACAAAGTGTACGGGTTTAGTGACCGCCCCCAAGGTTCGCCATTTGTACGGGTTCGGTGACCGCCCTCAAGGGTCCCTTAGTGGAATCACGACATCTTGCATTGTGCGAGGGCGTGAGGAGATTACTATGGCCCTAGTGGCTTCTTGGGGAGCATTGTGCCTCCACACCGCTCCAAACGGAGATTAGCATCTGCAAGGGTGTGAACTTGGGGATACATCATCGTCTCCACGTACCTCGGTTATCTATTACCCGAGCCCCTTTACTTATGCACTTTACTTTGTGATAGCCATATTGTTCTTTGTCATATATCTTGCTATCACATAGTTGCTTATCTTGCTTAGCATAAGTTGTTGGTGAACATAGGTGAGCCTAGTTGTTGTAGGTTTTGTGCTTGACAAATTAACCACTAGGTTTATTCCGCATTTGTTCAAGCCTAAACCGTAATTATTTTAAAGTGCCTATTCACCCCCCTCTAGGCGACATCCTCGATCTTTCAATGCGACACCTAAACCTGCTTCTACTATTAATTCTGATATGTCACATGTTAATGATGATGACACTTCTGCTATGCATGATACTTGTGATGAAACTACTTCTATGTTTGATACTACTGTGCCATTAGGTGAATTTCTTGATGAACAACTTGCTAGGGCTAGGGAGAATGAAATTATTGAAACTGATAATATTGATGATAGTGATGATGAAGGTTCTCCCCCTAAATATGAATTGCATGTTGTTCCTAAGGGTTATGCTATGGATGAAGAAACTGCTAGAGATTTTCTTGCTTGCAATGATAGATCAGATCTTAAGAAATTATTAGTTAAGCTGAAACAAAAGTCTCTGAATGCTAGAATGAAACATGACCCTGCTTTTGCTACTTCACCTATCTTTGTTACTGATAATTACTTTGGTTGAATTTAATCCTTTTTTATCGCAATGAATCTGAAACTATAGTGGCACATCTTACTAAGTTAAATGATATAGCCACCCTATTTACTAATGATGAGAAATCTCGCTATTATTATATCCTTAAAATATTTCCTTTCTCATTAAAGGGTGATGCTAAGACATGGTTTAATTCTTTTTGTCCTGGTTGTGTGTGTAGTCCCGAGGATATGATTTATTACTTCTCTGCTAAATATTTCCCCGCTCATAAGAAACAAGCTGCCTTAAGGGAGATATATAATTTTGTGCAAATCGAAGAAGAGAGTCTCCCACAAGCTTGGGGGAGGCTTCTCCAATTACTTAATGCTTTACCTGATCATCCTCTTATGATAAATGAAATACTTGATATCTTTTATAATGTACTAACCGATGCTTCCAAGGACCACCTGGATAGTTGTGCTGGTTGTGTTTTCAGGGAAAGGACAGCCGACCAAGCTGAATTGCTATTGAATAATATGTTGGCCAATGAAAATAATTGGGCACCTCTTGAACCAACTCCTAAGCCAACTCCGAAAAAAAGAGGTGTTCGATTTCTCAGTCCTAAAGATATCCAAGAGGCAAAGAAATCTATGAAAGAAAAAGGTATTAAAGCTGACGATGTTAAAAATTTACCTCCTATGGAAGAAATAAATGGCCTCAATATACCACCTAAAGAAATACAAGGTCTTGATAACCTGACACAGGTAGTGAAGGTAAACTCTCTTTATAGATATGATAAAGTTGAAATCTCGTCTACTAAGTTTGCTAGTCGATGCTTTGATGAATTTGATGATTTTATGGATAAACAAGAAAATTTTAATGATTATGTTAGTAGACAAAATAAAAGTAGTTCTTATATGATTGGACGCTTGAGTTATTATATGTCTAGAGGTAAGGGTGAACTTAAACTCACCAGTAAACATGCTTCGATGGTCACCACTCAAGTAGAACAAGTACTTAAGACTTAGAGTGACTTGCTTGATGAATTAAATAATAAACATGATTTTGCTGTTAGAGTGGCTACTAGAACTGGTAAAATGACTCAGGAACCTTTGTATCCTGAAGGCCACCCTAAGAGAATCGAGCAAGATTCTCAGAGAAATAATTTAGATGCTCCTAGTCCTTCTAAAAAGAAGAAAAAGAAAAAAGATAGGACTTTGCATGCTTCTAGTGAACCTATCGTAGAAACACCTGAGAATCCTAATGATATTTCTATCTCTGATGCTGAAACACAATCTGGAGATGAACATGAACCTAGTGATAATGCTAATAATGATGTTTATTAAGATGCACAACCTAGCAATAACAATGATATAGAAAATGAACTTTTTGTTGATCTTGATAACCCAAAATCAAAGAATCAATGATATGTTAAGAGAGACTTCGTTGCTAGGAAGCATGGTAGAGAAAGAGCACCATGGGTTCAGAAGCCCATGTCATTCCCCCCTAAACCATCCAAGAAAATGAATGATGAGGATTTTGAGCGCTTTGCTTAAATGATTAGACCTATCTTCTTACGTATGCGCTTAACTGATATGCTTAAAGCAAACCTTTATGCTAAATACATGAAAGATATCATTAAAAATAAAAGAAAGATACCGGAAGCTGAAATCTCCACCATGCTTGCTAACTATACTTTTAAGGGTGGAACACCTAAGAAACTTGGTGATTCAGGAGTACCCACTATACCATGCTCCATTAAAAAAATTATGTTAAAACTGCTTTATGTGATCTTGGAGCCGGTGTCAGTGTTATGCCTCTTTCCTGATATCGTAGACTTGAATTAAATACGTTGACACCTATTGAGATATCTTTGCAAATGGCCGATAAATCTACTGCTATACCTGTCGGTATTTGTGAGGACGTACCTGTTGTTGTTGCAAACGTTACTATCTTAACAGACTTTGCCATTCTTGATATTCCTGAGGACGAGAGTATGTCGATTATCCTTGGTATACCCTTTTTGAACACTGTAGGTGATGTTATTGATTGCAACAAAGGAAATGTCATGTTTCATGTTAATGGTAATGAGCATATGGTACACTTTCCGAGGAAACAACCTCAAGTTAATAGTATAAATTCTATTGGAAAAATCCCATCAATTATTATTGGAGGTTTCGAATTTCTTCTTCCTACTGCAAAGAAGAAGTATCATATTCTTATTATTGGGGATGTTCATATCCCCGTTGAGGTAATCTAGTGTCATTTCGAAATTTCTCCGGTTTCATGTGATTCGGAATGAGTTTGTTAAGAAGACTTGATCAACCTTGTTAGTAGATTCCTTTTGATGAGCATGAGATGGATGAAATTAGAACGCATGACCTTCTGTACCCTCTCTTTACTTCATGTTAATTAGAATAAATAAAGTAGAAATAGTATATTTTGTCTGTTTTCTGAATTATCTATGCAATAAAAAAATATCCCGAAAATGAAAGTTCTCCAAATGCCCTGCCAATTTAATATGAGTTTTTTTAGAATATTTGAGAATATCTGGCACTGAGAACACAGCAGGGGGAGCAAGCACCTGGCCACGAGGGTTCAGGGTGCGCCCACCCCTACAGGGCACGCCCCACTACCTCGTCTGCCCATGGTGGCCCCCCTCCACTTATTCATGCACCCACACTCTTCTTCTTCCTCTCAAAAAAATCACTATCCAGGTCAAGAACGAGTTCTAGCTCGTTTTGCTGCCATTTTCGATCTCCTTGCTCAAAGCTCCTTTCACAAAACTGCTTTGGGGGATTGTTCTTTGGTATGTGACTCCTCCAATGATCCAATTAGTTTTTTTTCTAGTGCTTTATTCATTGCAAATTCTTGCTGCTAAGGTGACCATGTTCTTGAGCTTGCTTGTCAAATATATATGGTCCCAAGTAATTCTAATGCATGATATAGGCTCTAGGCACTTGTGGGAGTAGTTGCTCTCAATTATATTGAGTTTGGTTCACTTTTATTTTGAGTTATTTAAAATTTCAGAAAATTTTCAGACGAAGAAATATGTCCAGGAAAATACCCCGGCTCGCAATACGTGAGCAGGACGACATACCACCAAGGGAAGCTGACGTGCGGCCTTGTGAATGGCCGTCAGAGGAATTTTTGGTCAAAGCAGGCTTTAAGGATGAATTTGATGCATATGTGCGTAATGCTGATCTTGAGGAATTCATGCAAGATAAGTGCCCTCAATACCAATATTTAACTTATTCATTTGTGAGAAGGTTCAAATTTACATATTCGCGCAATTCTCACAATGTCCTGTTTGATCTTTATGATAAATCTTATACCATGGACTTTGAAGACTTTACTACTGCTTGTAAACTCCCGCAGTGGGGCAGTGTTAATGAATCTCGTAAATCTGAATATAAAGACTTTCTTGCTAGTATCACTATGGGAGAGTCCAGAGAAATAGCACAAGCTACCATAGGGAGCATTCATTTTCCTGCTATACATTATTTTGCTCTCTTCATTGGTAGATGCATTAACGGTAAAGATGAAGCATGGCACATGTGTGTTCCTGATCTTTGTGTTCTCAAGAGTGCTATAATAGGTGATAAACAATACAACTTGGGGGCAATTGTTGCACGTAGGTTGCATAATAATAGTTTAGTTGGAGATTTGTTTGGAGGAATTTATGCAACCCGTATGGCTAATTATCTTGGTATACCTATACATGAAAATGATACGGAGTTGCCTCCCACTTATTTAGATTATAATGCCATGGTTAGTCATCACTTTCTGGAGAGGAATGAACAATTCCTCCAATATCAACTAATCTTTGATAGACATCGCGCTGTCCATATTAATCTCCCTGCTCCTACCCTATTTGACTATCAGGCACAAGGAAGATATATTATAACCAGGGAGGAGGCAAACGAATTCGAGAGGAGGACGGAAGCGGCTCGCCGCCATGTTGCAGCTCAGGAGGCAATGGCTGCTGCATCTCAGTATGACCCCAGTTACAACTTCGATATCAGCCAGGCTACCCATGGCCATAGACCAACTAAGGCCAAACGTCTAAGCTTGGGGAGTACGTATTTCTCACCGACTTTACATTCATGTTCACACACTCATTCTAGTGTCGGTGCTCATAGTTTTTCATTGTACTATCCATGCTAGTTTATTTTATTTTCTTGCTTTCTTCTTGTGTGTTTGAATAATCTTAAGAAAAACAAAAAAATTATTAATAGCTTTTAGCTAGTTTATTTTCCATGCCTGTAGTAGTACTAATTAAAAGAAAACTCAAAAAGATTTCTCGTTCTTCTTTTTGCTTGTTGGGAGCTCTAGCGTGTAAATAGTTTTATCTCTTTTCTTTTCTTTGGGGGTTGAGAGGAGAAGACCTGAATGAAAATGTTTGTGGCTCTCATATATGCATGATTGTTGATTTAACCAAGAGCCCATATTATCTTGTCTTCTCCCTTAAATTGAATGCTTGCAGATTCCAGCTTAGTACAATGCAAGTGCACTATTATTATTATACACACCATTTGGTCGTGCAAGTGAAAGGCGATAATGATGATATATGATGAAATGATTGAGATAAGAGGAGCTGGTATGAACTCAACCTCTCTTGTTTTTGTAAATATGATTAGTTCATCGTTCCTGATTCAGCCTATTATGAATAAACATGTTTGCAATGACAATTAGAGATTATAGTTGCTTATGCCATGCTTAATAAGCTAGGGGCTTATAATGGTTTACCTTGCGCGCCAACATGCTATTAAAATGGTGGTGATGTGGTATACCTTGCGTGCCTATGATAGGGTGGTATCCTCCTTTGAATGATTCGAGTGACTTGACTTGGCACATGTTCACGCATGTAGTTGAAAAAAAATCAACATAGCCTTCATGATATTTATGTTCATGGTGGATTATATACTACTCATGCTTGCACTCAGTGTCTATTAATTTTAAAGCATGTTCATGACTGTTGTCGCTCTCTAGTTGGTCGCTTCCCAGTCTTTTTCTAGCCTTCACTTGTACTAAGCGGGAATAATGCTTGTGCATCCACTTCCATAAACCCCAAAGTTATTCCATATGAGTCCACCATACATTCCTATAGGCGGTATCTACCTGCCGTTCCAAGTAAATTTGTATGTGCCATCTCCAAACCTTCAAATGAAATTCTGTTTTTTATGCTTGAAAAACTCATGTATCAACTAGGGCTGTCTGCGTATTCCATGTTAGGCGGGTTATTCTCAAGAGGAGTGGACTCTGCTCCTCATTCACGAGAAAATGGCTAGTCATCGGGATGCCAAGTCCCATGCTCAAATCAAATCAAAATTATTGAACAAAACTCCCCCAGGATTGTTGTTAGTTGGAGGCACCCGTTGTTTTGGGCAAGCCATGGATTGATGCTTGTTGGTGGAGCGGGAGTATAAACTTTACCATTCAGTTTGGGAACCGCCTATAATGTGTGTAGCATGGAAGATATCGAGATCTCTAAGTTGTTATGTTGACAATGAAAGTATACTGCCCAAAATATTATTACCTCTATTTTAAAAATCGAGCTCTGGCACCTCTACAAATCCCTGCTTCCCTCTGCAAAGGGCCTATTTATTTTCTTTTATGTTGAGTCGTCACCTTCTTATTAAAAAGTACCCGCTGGAGAGCACCGCTATCATTTGCATGCATTACTATTAGTTTATATTGGGTATGACTATGACTGGATCTCTTTTACCATGAATTACAATGTTTAGTCAGTCCTTGATCTTTAAAGGTGCTCTGCATTTATGTTTTGCGGTCTCAGAAAGGGCTAGCGAGATACCATTTTGTTCTATCATATTATGATTCTTTTGAGAAAGTGTTGTCATCCAAGTTCTATTATTGCTCGCTAGTTGATTATGCCATTGATATGATTAAACATGAGACCTAAGTGTTATTGTGAATGTGGTTAGTTCATAATCTTTGCTGAAAACTTGAATATTGGCTTTACATATTTGCAACAACAAGAGAAAAAGAGTTTGTAAAAGTTTTTCTTTATCACTTTCAGTTTATCAAGTGAATTGCTTGAGGACAAGCAAAGGTTTAAGCTTGGGGGAGTTGATACGTCTCCGTCGTACCTACTTTTCCAAACACTTCTTCCCTTGTTTGGGATTATAAATTGCATGATTTGAATGGAACTAACCCGGACTGATGCTGTTTTCAGCAGAACTACGATGGTGTTATTTTTGTGCAGAAATAAAAGTTCTCGGAATGACCTGAAACTCCACGGAAGTTATTTTTGGATTTAATAAGAAATACTGGCGAAAGAATCAAGTCCAGGGGGCCCACACCCTGTCCATGAAGGTGGCCCCCCCCCCTAGGGTGTGCCCCCTGCCTCGTGGGCCCCCTGGTGCTCCACCGACCTCAACTCCAACTCCATATATTCACGTTCGGGGAGAAAAAAATTGGAGAGAAAGAATTATCACATTTTACAATACAGAGCTGCCGCCAAGCCATAAACTCTCTCGGGAGGGCTGATCTGGAGTCCGTTCGGGGCTCTGGAGAGGGGAATTTGTCACTGTCATCATCATTAACCATCCTCCATCACCAATTTCATGATGCTCACCGCCGTGCGTGAGTAATTCCATTGTAGGCTTGCTGGACGGTGATGGGTTGGATGATATTTACCATGTAATCAAGTTAGTTCCGTTAGGGTTTGATCCCTAGTATCAACTATGTTCCGAGATTGACGTTGCTATGACTTTGCTATGCTTAATGCTTGTCACTAGGACCCGAGTGCCATAATTTCAGATGTGAACCTATTATGTTTTCATGAATATATGTGAGTTCTTGATCCTATCTTGCTAGTCTATAGTCACCTATTAAGCGTGATGATCTGTTTACCCCGAAGTGACAATAATCGGGATACTTACCGGTGATGATCATAGTTTGAGGAGTTCATGTATTCACTAAGTGTTAATGCTTTGGTCTGGTACTATATTAAAAGGAGGCCTTAATAACCATTAGTTTCCATTAGGACCCCGCTGCCACGGGAGGGTAGGACAAAAGATGTCATGCAAGTTCTTTTCCATAAGCAAGTATGACTATATTCGGAATACATGCCTACATCACATTGATAAACTGGAGCTAGTTCTGTGTCACCTATGTTATAACTATTACATGAGGAATCGCATCCAACATAATTATCCATCACCTATCCAATGCCTACGTGTTTTTCACATATTCTGCTTTGCTTAGTTACTTTGCAGTTGCCACTGTTACAACTACTACAAAACTTCTACTGTTACTTTTGCTACTATTACCGTTACTTCCATACTACTTTTCTAATAAATACTTTGCTACAGATACTAAGTTATCTAGGTGTGGTTGAATTGACAACTCAACTGCTAATACTTGAGAATATTCTTTGGCTCCCCTTGTGTCGAATCAATAAATTTGGGTTAATACTCTACCCTCGAAAACTGTTGCGATCCCCTATACTTGCGGGTTATCAGTGTCATATCTGCCAGGTCCAAATTATCCTTGTAGAACTTCAACTCCTCTATTGCACAAACAGACTCAACATAAGCAGCATCGCCCTCTTCACACTCCAAAGCTATCTTCTGTTGCCATGTACTGTGATATTGCCCTTACGACCCGGCATCTTAAGCTGCAGATAAATATAACAAGGCCATGCCATGAACTTAGCATAAGCCGGCCATCCAAACAAGGCGTGATAAGGGCTATGGATCTTAACTACTTCAAAAGTCAATGTCTCAGCACTGTAGTCGTGATCATCGCGAAAGGCTACTTCTAGAGCTATCTTACCCATTGGGTACGCCGACTTATGAGGCACAACCCCATGAAAAAGAGTCAAAGACGGCTTAAGATCTTTGCCAGACAGGCTCATATGGCAAAAAGTATCATAATAAAGGATATTGATGCTGCTACCTCCATCCATGAGAACCTTGGTAAACTTGTACCCTTTAACCCGAGGAGCAACTACCAAAGCCAATTGACCCGGATTGTCAACCCGGGGCGGGTGGTCCTCTTGACTTCATATGATAGGATGTTCAGACCATCACAAGTATCGAGGGACCGCCGGCTCAACCACATTCACCGCCCGCTTATGAATGTTTTGATCCCGTTTGCACAAGCTCACGGTAAACACATGATACTTCCATTATTCAGCTGCTTCGGATTGCTCTAATAACAAGACTGATGCTGCTGATTCCCTTGACCAGATTGCTGATTAAAACCACCCAGATTACCCTGGCCCTGAAAACCAGAGCTGGAACCGCCACCTCCAAAGCCGGGCCCATGAGAGCCGGAACCTGACCCGCCATGTGGGCCATGATTGTTCTGAAAAAAGTTGGAATTTCTGTACTCCCTCATGATAAAGCAATCTTTCCAAGGATGACTGGTCGGCTTCTCCTGCGTACCATGCTTTGGGCAAGGCTGATTCATCATCGCCTCAAGGTTGAACTTTCGCCCTCCAAACCAGGGTACTGATGACTTCCCCTTATGACAGTGATTATTATTCTGCGTATTGGTGTTAGACACAAAATCTGAACCGCCGTCGACTTTGTGCTTAATGTTGCCACCTTGATCCGCCGTATTATGCTGCTGTCCCTTTATATTGCCGCCCTTCTTCCCCTTGCCCACCTTCTCTTCATCAGACTGGGGGTCTTTAGTTCTATAAGAGTCAGCGTATTTAAGGGAGCCGCCATGAGCTCTCCCATATCATTGCAATTGCGCTTAATCCGCCCCAACTTGTGCTTAAGGAGAAGGAAACCGCAATTCTTTTCCAACATCAGGATGGCTGAACTGGCATTGATACTGTCTGATGAGTGGACAATTGTCGAGATCTGGCGCACCTAATTGGTCGTTGACTCGCTCTCACCCTGGACGCTAGAATCCAGATCGAGAATCGACATCGGCTACTTGCATGTGTCTTTGAAATTTTGAATAAAATGCACCTTCAACTTAGCCCATGATCTGATGGAGTTAGAGGGTAATCCCTTCAGCCAAGTACGTGTCGGCCCATCCAACATCTTGGTGAAGTATTTAGCGCATGCAGCATCACTAACGTCCAACATCTCCATGGACATCTCATAGCTCTCAATCCAAGCCTTTGGGGGCTGATCCGCTGTGTAATTAGGCACCTTGCGGGGGCCCTTAAAATCCTTGGGTAAGCGCTCGTTACGTAGGGCCGGCACTAACCATGGCACACCAAGGTTTCTAGAGGTCACTCCTGCCTCCACAGACATCGATGGTTAAACCGGAGATTGTTGATGAGCCGCCAACTGAGCCGCCATCTCAGCCTCCTGACGCGCCCTGCCCTAATCCACCAAAGCATGAGCATCCTTACCAGCACATGGCGTTTCATGCCTATAAGGCTGGTTATGGTGCTGCTCACTGCTTGAAACTGCTGGCGAGTCAATATGCTTGCTGTAACTCTGGCTTGTACGACGGTTTGAGTGGATCCGCTCATGACTATATGAATAAGCCGCCTGTTGAGACACCGCTATCTGAAGAAGCTCGCCAGCCCTCTGAAAGGATCGAGATGGACCTAGAGGGGTGGTGAATAGGTACAATTACCAATTTTAATTATTACTTAGCAATTTTAGGCAATTATGCGGAATATGAAGCTGATCCTAACAATAGCAAGTGAGTACTGAGTACTAAGCAAGTAACACGAGCATGTAAGTAAACAATCATAATATGATATAAGTAAGTGCAAAGAGACAAGTAACCACAAGTAGAAAGTTTGGGTTAGGAATAATCGCAACTTCGGGAGACGAGGATGTAGACCGATGTTCACTTCCTTGGAGGGAAGCTACTCACCGTTAGAGAGGTGGATGTTACCACGAAGGCACACCAACTCCACGAAGGCTCACCCTATTCTCCCCTTGAGACAACACCACGGAGGCGTTTCTCAAACACTAGTGGTAGACCTTGTGGTGGTCTCCAGACCCTCACATACTTTTCCGGGGGTAATCACAAGGTTCGATTCCTCTCCGAAAGACTCCTACCGCCTAGGAGTCTCCAACCTCCAAGAGTAACAAGAACCATGGGGAAAAGCTCAGGACTTGCTCAAATCATGAATTCCTTCAGTGCAAAGAAGGAGAAGGAGTGGATCTATCTCTTGATTGGACAACTTCTCTCAAATGCTCTCAAACCCTTGGGGATCTAAGATTTGGTGTGGAGGAGTGAGAGAGAGAGAGAAATGTGTTCTAGGGTTTGTTCAAAGTGAGTGGTCGACCCTCTCCCGTGTGGGAGAAGGGCTGTAGATAGTGTGAGCACAAATGTGGCCGTTGTAGTGTAAGTGAACGGGCAGGCCGGACATCCGGGCTAGGGGCCGGAAATCCGGACTTGCAAGGGACTCAAAGAACAAGGAAGAAGTAGAGCTGAAAACAGAGGGGCCGGACATCCGGGGGCCAAGCCCGGACATCTGGCATATTAGGAAGGCCCAGACATCAGGCAGATGGCCGGACATCCAGCGCAATCACCAAGGGGTTACAGAACCTCAGTTGTTCCACGGGTAGCAGAGGCCGGACATCCGGGATAGGGCCCGGACATTTGGCGCAGCATGGAGAGACTGGACATCTGGCATAGAGGGCCGGACATCCGGCAAATAGCACCAGCACAAGTGCATTCTGTATAGCAAGGTCCGGATATCCGGCCTGTAGGCCGGATATCCGCCATGAGCCTGGACATCCGGGGTTAAGCCCGGACATTTGGCAGGCGAGAGACAGAAACATCGCAGAGAATATAAAGATGGAACAAAAACATATTTGGAACGAATGTTTGTGGAAGGAGCAAGCCTTAAACTAGCCCTATCGATCCCCTCTTAATAGTGCGGGATCCTATACTCAAGGGAACAAATATGAAATCAATTTTGATACTTCATCCTTGAGTAAAATCACTTCGTATGCTCTTGATCCACACACTTCGATGAACCGGGGACTAACACCTGAGATTTACTTAACAACCATTATTAGTCCCCTGCATGTATATTGTCATCAACATCAAAACATGATGTAAGGGCATGATTGCTCTTTCAATCTCCCCCTTTTTGTTTGTTGATGACAATCACACATGTAGTATCGCAGTTATAATAAATAGTCTTAGCATTGACAAACATGAGAGCAAGAATACAAAGTATGTTGATGTTTCTATTTGTATTTGGCTCCCCCTCATTGTGAGCATGAGATGAATATGTTAGGATGCATATGTATCTCTAGGATATACATATGAGAGAGGCATGCACATATGAAACCACCATAACACATGGACTAAAAAAATTCCATACCCACAAGATAACAACATAGTCTCACATGATCAAGAATAATAAGATAACAACATAGTCTCACATGATCAAGATAATAACATAGGTAGCAACATAACAAGTTCAAATAATAGTAGGGCTAACACAAATAGCATAATACATCAAGTACGACCACACTAAGATACTACTTCTCCCCCTTTGACAGCAACAAGTAAAAAGGGGCGAAGAACTAAACGCACTCGGTCACACCTGGCGGATGTCACCATGATCATCAAAGAACTCAGGATACTCGTCACGAGAGGGGAAACCGAAGGTAGAGGTGGACAGAGCCGTGGGAATAGGATCATCGTCACTCACGGGACTCCCGCGGTTACGGAGGCGCTGCTGGAGCTGATTCTTGGAGATGATGAGGCGCTTATGAACATCATGATTCTGCCGACAGCTGAAAGTGATTGACCTCTTGATAGCAGATTGAGCCTTGCTGATGAACATGGCAAAGCGACCACAAGGAGACGACGAGGAAGATGGAACAGAGGAACCAGTGGGCTGAGTCCCACCAGCAGACCTCCTAGTTTGAGAAGGAGCAGCAGGCTGAGCAGCAGCCACCACACGCATATGAGGAGCAGGCTTCCAACAAGAATGAACAGCAGTCTTAACCACCTCAAAGGGAGCAGTGTGATCAATCAGAGCCTGAATGAATGGAGCATGAGGAAACTGGCGCGACTAAATGAAACTGCAGAGACGGATCTCATGCCAAATGAAATGGGCTATGTCCAGAGGCTCGGTGGGTTTGTCATGCATACGAACCATCAAGTCAATGGAATAGTTGTAAGCCCTCGAGCGATCTCCCTTCTTAGGATAGAGAGTGCGAAGCACACACTGATAGAGGATAAAGTAAGGGGCACAGAAGATAGATACCTCATTGAGTGGATATGCAAGTTCTTCTTTAGTCAGCTGAGAGGTAGGTCTGATAAGTGGCAAGCAAGCGTCAATCACTTTGGGCTTGTGCTCATGATCCATACTGTGGATGTGATGGCCAACCCCGGAGAGACCCAAAATCTGAACAAACCTGTCATAGGTGATGCTCGGAGGAGTGTTATCAGTCATCCAAGTGAGAGTGTTGTCCGGACCAAAGAAACAGGTGGCATACAACTTTAGAATGGCAGCTTCATTCCAATCACACCTGAAGGTCATTGCGGGACCGAGAGTCATATCATTAATGATCTTTACCGAATTGTTAGGAAACATGTCAGGATTCTCACGCAGGAAGTTGAGATCCAAGTTTGAGTGAGGAGCAAGTCCACGCCCACGGACGAAACTGGAATAGAGATCCTGCTGCATACGAGTCTGGAACCGAGGATCTCTGCATCAGCTACCATCTCATATTGATTGACATCCCGATGAAACGCAAGATATAGAGCTGCCCCTACAGTTTTGAAGTTGTGAGGGGCGCGATCCCTGCTGTCAGGAAGCTCCATGGAGATGCGACAACCATGGACAACGGGCATTGTAGAACCACGAACTTGAGTCATCGGCGCCCTCCTAGTACCAGGCTTGGACTGCCCAACGGAGTGTCTTTGTGCACTGACATCCTCTTCCTCCCTAACATAGTCCGAATCATCTGGATCCGAGGCCGACGGACTAGTGGATAGTGCCCGCTTCTTCTTCTTAGTGGTGGTGGTATTATTATTCTTAGGCCGAGCATGCTCATCGGAGTCGGTTGAGCCTTGCCGGTGAACAACCCTAGAAGAGGGCGCGAGGCGATCGGGGCCACAGTTCTTGGTCCGCACCATGAGGAACTCCGGAAGTCACTCCCACAATACACCGGTCCCTCCCGAGGGATTCACAAGCCAACCCAGGAAATGGATTGGATAGAATCGTAGATCGGGAGGAGGAGAAGCCGTGAGCAGGAGATCGGGGCAGGAGCACGGAGGAGAGGGCCGGGGAAGCACTAGAGTAACGACTTGGCAGCGGCGGCTGTGAGGTGCGATGGGGAAGAGGAAGGGAAGTGAACGGGGAAAACTGCCCCCAACGCCCGGCTCCCTCCCCTGTTATGTGTGGCTGTAGGTGACAGACCGGACATCCAGGGCTTGGCCCATATATCCGGCGAGCGGAGGTCAGAGAGCGAAAAAACAGGGGGCAATGGGCTAGACATCCGAGGAGAAGCCCGGATATCTGGCATGTGAGGGTCAGACAGCTATAGGATCAGGGCCTGGATGTCCGGCTAAAGCCCAGATGTCCGTCAATCGTAGCTTGAGCAACAGAAGGATTTGCTCCAGGGCCCGGATGTCCGGTGGAGGGGCTGGATGTCCAGCCACTAGACAACAAATCTAGGCAAGACGGAGATTTGGAAGGAGCCAACTAATATGATTTGATATAGACTCCGCCAAGGAGTTTTGAGAGAATTTATAAAGGTGACTACCTGAGTAATTCTAAGGCCATACTAAGATGAAATAACAGCCCTACCAATATAAGTATGAAAGGTTCACACAAGCAATGTACAAGTGATGACCGTGGTCACCATGTTTGAGCATATGTAACATAGTGCCGCAAAGATGTAGACTTTGGGCACATAGTCACGACTCCATCATGTTAAAGCACCATAGTTTGAGAACCATGATAACTTTGAGAGTGTTTGCTCTATTTATGCATTATGTAGGGTGAGAATATTCATGAATTGAATGTCTCCCCCATGAATATATGCCTACATCATGACACAACATTAAATTCATGCATGAATGGGTACTAGATTTCACATAATATTGTCAAGCTCCAAGATACCAAGTTCACGCCTAAGTCGACAAAACCGTGCTTCATCCAATGGTTTGGTGAAAATATCTGCCAGTTGCAAATCTGTACAAATGTGATTGATGTGAATATCACCCTTTTCAGCATGATCTCTCAAGAAGTGATACCTAATATCAATGTTCTTGGTGCGGAGATTGTCGGTGTACTAGAGTAGGGATACCCTAGTATCCCAAACTTGTGCACGGGCAGTCGTAGCACCCCGCGGCAAGGCTTGCCAGGCGACCGCCAACGTCCTCCATGGTTCCTTTGGAGCCATTCAAGAACAAAGTGTTCGAGCCAAGGAGACAAGGCCCCGGCAAGAGGAGCTTGTCGGGAAGGCCAACCAAAGCATTTCAAGAAACTTGCCGCGACGCGCCACGCGTCCCGGCAAGGCCCGGTGAGCGACAAGCTTCTGGACGCGACAAGACAACGACCGCGGCAAGGCGCTTGCCGCAGCAAGCTACCACTCTATACCTGCGCTCCAGCACATCCACCAACGTGTCGCCCTGGGGCCTTTCCAGGTGCGCGTGGCAAGAGGCTGTGCAGCCAGCGGTGCGAGGTGGCGAGCAACGCTGACAAGATTACCATCGTGGCAAGCGGTAGCGTCCCCGACGGTCCCTTTTCTGCACTGTTTGGGCGACGCAGACGGGCATTTAATGCCTTTGTCCCATGCCGTCAGGGTTAGGTATGGTGCACTGTACAAGTAGTTGTACCAACCGCAACTCCTTTTCCATTTTTGCCCTTGTCTGCGTTGCCACCTGTCGGTGACCCCTTGAGCATATAAAAGGAGGCCCATGCGCAACGTAGGGGGGGGGGGTTGGTAGCCAGAAAACACTCACGCTCGGTCTAGTTAGCAGCTAGAGTGTACTGTAGCACTTAGCGCTCCCGAGCAAGAACACAATATAATCAGACACGCACCAGTAGGAGTATTATCTCTCCAGAGAGCTCCGAAGCTGGGTAAACCGCTCGTGTTCTTCGCCTCGATCTGCTCTTCGTGCGATCTCCGCCCCCCGCCGAACCGAAAGGGGTCCGGTCCGCCGGCCCCATAGGTGTTCGTTCCCACCACATCTTTGGCGCGCCAGCTAGGGGGCGTCGAGGTTGTGTGAACCTGATCCGGCATTCACGCGAGCTAGATCTTCATCATCTTCATCGACATGCCACCGAAGAAGAAGGCTTCGGAGGTGGCTTCTCCTTCCACGTCGATCCCACCGCCGCCGGAGCAAACGGGTGGTGGGGTAGACGCCGGCGGAAGAACGGGCATCGACGAGGGATCTCACGGTGCTGCCAGGTCTAAGGACAAGGCTGCACAGACCTCGACGTCCGTACATGCACCGCGCCCATCTCAGGAGGTGCGGGACCAACAGCGTCATAGTACTCGCGGTACCATACGTTCGTTGGACCGAGATCGAGCTGGTGGATCTCGGGATGCTCAAGACCAGCATGCGTGCCAACATGCTCGCAGGAGCAAGACACGGTCGCCTGGACAGGATGCTGCTCCTTCTAACATAGTTAGAAGTCCGAGGATATCCCACTCCTCGCAATGTTCGCCACTGCCACCCTCCACTCTAGCAGAAGCTCTGGCACGAGCTCAACTGCTCCTAGATTACCCTCCAACGGCGGACAAGATCGACGAATGGAGGGCCACCATTTAGAGTCTCATTGGCTTCGCCAACGGCGACACTCCACGGCAGCCGAATGCATCGCAGCCGCGGCAAGACTGCCAGGCACAGGCCGGTGGCGACAAAACCGGTGGGGGTGCAACCACCGTGCACTCTCCACCCCGAAGGCCAAGATCGCCGACTCGCCGGGTCAACCTCGACAACGACTCCACCGCGTCATCAGATCCACAATCTCGTCGCGATCAGCGCCAAGTTCTTCACGAGCGACAGCCAGAAGACGCTCGTACTCGCATCGAGCATCGAAGAGAAGCGCGGCGTCAATCAGACCAGCACGCTGGGCCCTCTGTCGACATGCATGCGCCAGGGGAACCAGGCGACTTGCCGTACGCGGTAGGTTGTCCTGCGCTCACTCGTGAGCTGCGGCAAGTCCAGTGGCCCAGTACGAAGAATTTCAAGCCAGACGTGCCAGAGAAGTACGACGGCAAGTCGCATCCGTCGGAGTTCCTCAGCATCTACACCATTGCGGTGCAGGATGCCGGGGGACGAGACGACAAGATCCTTGCCAACTACTTCCCGCTGGTGCTCAAGCCCAATGTCAGGTCCTGGCTTATGCACTTGCCGGACAACTCCATATCCTCCTAGGCAGATCTATGCCATCAGTTTGTTGGTGCCTTTACAGGTGGCCACAAACCTCATGGCCAAGAGAGCGACCTTCATCTGCTCGCCCAGAAGGAAGGACAGTCCCTACGCAAGTACATTCAGAGACTCAGCCGTGTGCAGCACAACATCCCAGATGTCCACCCTGCCGCGATCATCAGCGCGTTCCATCAGAACGTGCGTAACCGCAGGATGCGGGAGGAGATGGCGATGTGCAAGATCAGAGACGTCAGTGAGCTATACGCCCTGGCCGACAAGTGTGCACGTGCTAAGGAAGGGAGGAAACTCCGCGGACAGAATGCAGGAGCAGGAGGATCTGACAGCGAGGATGCTGCCCCGGCAAGGAAAAACCGGCGGTGGAACAACAGGAAGAAGAAAGGCAAAGATGTGCTGGTCGTTGAGCAGTCCGGCAACGAAGGTGGTGCCAAGGAAGCCGAAGCTGTGGCGGTCGCCGACAAGTAGGACGGCACCGGCAAGCAGTACTACAAGATCCACCGCACCAAGGGCCATGACCTCCAGAGCTGCAAGAAAGTCGAGCAGCTTGTCGAGCAGCAAAAGGCTGAGTACGAGCGACGCGACAAGGAGAAGGCCCAAGAAGGTGCTGAAGGATCCGGTAAGAAACGTCTCGGCCGAGGAGGACGCCGCGGCAAGGCCAAGCAACGGCAAGGAGACAGATCTCCCCGCGGCCGCGACAAGGATGAAGATGACGATGAAGACGAAGATATGGATGATGATGAGACCGATGAGCAGGAGTTCCAGAAAGCCACAGAGGTCCTGTGCGTTGACGGCGGTGCTTCTCTGCATACTTCACACCGCCAGCTCAAGCAGTGGGTGCGGGAAGTCAATGCGGCAGAACCACCCGTCGAGTCACGCAAGCCTCTGAAATGGTCCAGCACGCCTATCATCTTAGATATTGAGGACCACCCTGATCGCATAACTATCCGCAACCTCAAGGTCACTAAGATGCTAGTTGACGGCGGGGCCGGCTTGAACCTGATCTCCTCCGCGGTACTCCAGAAACTCTAGATCCCTGACAGCGAGCTCGAAGAGACCGGCACATTCCAAGGAATCAACCCGGGAAGGAGCAAGCCGAAGGGAAAGATCACGTTGCCGGTGACATTTGGCAGCGAGTTGAACTTCAGGACTGAGAGGGTCACTTTTGACGTTGCTGACTTTCCATTGCCTTACAATGGGATACTCGGCCGTCCAGCACTCGCCAAATTCATGGCAGCCTCTCACTATGCATACGACATGCTGATGATTCCAGGCCCGATAAGTGTCATCTCTGTCCCTGGCGACAAGAAGGATGCTCTTATCTGCGCCGACAAGATCTACCGGGATGCAACAGCCGTAGCAGATCGCAAATCAGTTGCCGCTAAAGCTCCCGGGGTGAAGAAGAAGACCAAGTCCGGCAAGAGTTCTGATGCCCACTCCGGCAAGCGCACCTCTTCGGAGTGCTGCGCTACCGTCGAGGACGCACCATCGAGCTCCACCGGCAAGTGTAAGAAGGCAATGACAGCTCCGCCAGAGACTAAGAAGGTGCCCGCCAAGGAGGACGGCACTGGTGGTATCTTCACCATCAGTGCCACTCTCGACCCTAAATAGGAAAGCGCGCTCGTTGCTTTCCTGCGGGCGAACATCGACGTGTTTGCGTGGCAACCGTCTGACATCCCCGGTGTTTCCAGCAAAGTAATCGAGCACCATCTTGCCGTCTGTCCTCATGCGCGGCCCGTCAAGCAGAAGGTCAGGAAACAAGCAGTGGAGCGCCAAGAATTCATCGCAGAAGAAATCAAGAAGTTGGAAGCAGCAAGCCTTGTCAGAGGAGTTCTCCATCCTACGTGGTTAGCCAAGCCTGTAGTCGTGCGCAAGGCAAACGGGAAATGGAGGCTTTGTATCGACTTTACCGATGTTAATAAAGCTTGTCCCAAAGACCAATTTCCCTTGCCGCGCATTGACCAGATTGTTGACTCCACGACCGGATGTGATTTGCTTTCATTTCTTGATGCATACTCAGGATACCATCAGATCTTCATGGCAGAAGAGGATGAGGAGAAGACCGCATTCATCACTCCATGTGGCACATACTGTTTCATACGGATGCCTTTCGGTTTGAAGAATGCTGGTTCAACATTTGCAAGAGTAGTCCATGACGCTTTTGAACCACAAATGCACAGAAATGTGGAAGCCTACATGGATGACATAGTGGTCAAGAGCAAGGACAAGGCAACTCTGATTCAGGATTTAGACGAAACCTTTGCAAATCTGCACAAGATCAACCTCAAGCTTAACCCCGAGAAGTGCGTGTTTGGAGTCCCCTCCGGCAAGCTTCTCGGGTTCTTCATGTCTCAGCGAGGAATTGAAGCCAATCCCGACAAGATGAAGGCCATTGAGCAGATCGAAGCACCAAAGCGCGTCAAGGATGTACGAAGACTTGCCGGTTGCGTGGCTGCTCTCAGCAGGTTTATCTCTAAGTCTGCTGAGCGCGCCCTGCCGTTTTTCAAAATATTGAAAAAGGAAGGTCCAATGAAATGCACTCCGGAAGCGGAGGCTGCGCTGCAGGACTTGAAGAGATACCTGTCCTCCACTCCAACACTTGTCGCACCTAAGCCACAAGAGAAGTTGCTGCTGTATATAGCGGCAACCAATCAAGTGGTTAGTGCTGTGTTAGTGGCAGAGAGGGAGGCGGATGATGAACCAGCAACCACGGCAGATGCATCCAGCGACAAGCAGGGGCCTTCACCGACAAGCTCTTGTCCCGACAAAGGCACATGAGGAGATGCAGAAGAAAATGGTGCAGCGCCCAGTTTACTTTGTCAGTTCCCTTCTGCAGGGGGCTAGATCGAGGTACTCTGGTTTGCAGAAATTGCTTTTCGGCCTTCTCATGGCCTCGAGAAAGCTGCGCCATTACTTCCAAGCACATGAGATCACAGTTGTCACTCGTTTTCCTCTGAAGAGGATACTGCAGAATCCAGAAGCAACAGGCAGGATTGTCCAGTGGGCACTGGAACTGTCAAGCTTTGGCCTCAAATTTGAGAGCACTTCAACTATCCAAAGCAGAGCATTGGCAGAATTCATAGAAGAATGGACGCCAACACCAGATGAAGAAATTCCAGAGACGAGCATCCCCATCGATGAAGCAAGCAAAGAGTGGCTGATGTACTTTGATGGTGCCTTGTCGCTGCAAGGCGCCAGTGCGGGCGTACTACTTGTCGCGCCCACCGGAGAGGACCTCAAGTACGTAGTCCAGATGCACTTTCCCAAGGAGCAAGCAACAAACAATACCGCAGAGTATGAAGGTTTGCTTGCCGGTCTCAGGATCGCCGCAGACCTTGGGATCAAGAAGCTCATTGTCAGGGGTGACTCGCAACTTGTCGTCCGCCAACTGAACAAGAATTATCAGAGTCCATTGATGGAAGCCTACGTTGATGAAGTGAGAAAGTTAGAAGAGCACTTTGACAGCCTACAGATGGAACATGTTCCAAGAGCTCAGAATGACATTGCTGATGGCCTGTCGAAGTGCGCCGCACTTAAGTTACCTGTGGAACCAGGGATCTTTGTGCTCAAACTAACTCAACCATCTGTAACGCCATCAACTGGACAAAGCAAGAAGAGGAAGTTGATTTCTGGTGACTATTTCCCGGCAGAGCTCCCCGAAGCCGCCGCCAAGAAGGTCCCCAAGATCAACACCAAGAGTGCTGAGGAGCAGTCTGCTCCGACAAGCCCTAGGGTTTGTTCCGTTGAAGCAGACGCTCCCGACAAGCTTTGCTCCGGCAAGCTTGCCGGAGAACATCAAGCTCCGGCTGAGCCGCAGGTCCTCGCTGTAGAAGCGGATGTTCTCGTAGCAGCATATGTGCCTTTAATCCTTGTTGTCGAGCCGCAAGCTCCAGCATGGGCATAGCAGATTGTCCGTTTCCTTCAGACAGGAGAACTTCCCGAAGAGCAAGAAGAATCGGAAAGAGTAGCCCGGCAGTCAAGTATGTACCAGTTTGTCGACAACACACTGTACAGAAGAAGACTCAACAGTGTGAAATTGAAGTGTATTCACCGGGAAGATGGACAAAAGTTGTTGGCAGAGATACATGGAGGCATATGTGGTCACCACATTGGCGCAAGAGCGCTTGCCGGCAAAGCATTCCGGCAAGGTTTCTTTTGGTCGACAGCCCTCTAGGATGCAACTGCAAAAGTAACCAAGTGTGAAGCGTGCCAGTTCCATTCCAAGCAGATACACCAACCAGCTCAAGCTCTCTAGACGATCCCTTTATCCTAGCCATTTTCGGTCTGGGGGATCGACATCCTCGGCCCTTTTCCCCGAGCTATCGGGGGCTTTGAGTACTTGTACATTGCAGTCGACAAGTTCACAAAGTGGCTGGAAGTGGAAGAAGTGAGGAAGGTGACAGCACAGTCAGCAGTCCAGTTCTTCAGGTCGATTGTTTGCTACTTCGGGATCCCTTACAGGATGATCACCGGCAACGGCACACAACTCACAAGCCGCACCTTCATGCAGTACGTCCAAGATCTTGGCGCCAAGGTCTGCTTTGCTTCTGTTGCTCATCCGAGAAGCAACGGTCAAGTGGAGAGGGCGAATGCTGAAGTGCTGCGCGGGCTCAAGACCAGGACTTTCGACAGGCTGCACAAGTGCGGAAGGAACTGGATTGAGGAGCTGCCGGTGGTTCTTTGGTCCATCAGGACGACGCCAAATCGAGCCACTGGCCAGACACCTTTCTCTCTAGTCTATGGAGCGGAGGCAGTTCTCCCCACGGAACTCGTATACGGGTGGCCTCGAGTGCTCGCTTATGATGCGCTTGAGCAAGAGCAGCTGCGACAAGATGACGTGCTGCTCCTTGAGGAGGACCGTCTTCAGGCTGCTGTACAAGCTACTCGATACCAGCAAGCTTTGCGCTGCTACCATAGCCGCAAAGTTAATGCCAGAAGTCTCGAGGAAGGCGACCTTGTTCTTCGGTGCGTTCAGTCCGCCAAGAATTCCAACAAGTTGAGGCCGAAGTGGGAAGGCCCTTACCGGGTGAAACGAGTCACTAGGCCCGGCGATGTCCCCCTTGAGACCCAAGATGGCTTTCCGGTGAGCAACTCCTGGAACATTGAGCATCTTCGTAAGTTTTACAAGTAAGGCACGGTTGCCGGAACCCGTTCCGGCAACCACCTTTTGTACAAGTCTTGCCGCTGTTTCATGTAATCCTTTGTACAAAGCCGGGCGCAGACACCGTGCATAAATAAAGTTCATGTGCTCCGCACATCTTGTCAATTTCATTCTTTCTATTTTTTTGCATGTGTTATCTAACATTTTGTGCAGCACCTACCCCCGGTAAGCAATAACGAGCCGTAAGGCTCCATATCTTTATTTTCTCTTCTTTCTCTTTCTCAAAGAAAGGAAGGTTCCCACGCCCACAAGTTTGCAGTTGGGGAAGGAGAAGATAATGGTGTGGACCAGGCGTCGTTCAAGAAAGTTTTGCCTTACCGGGACAAAAACGATAGAGAAGCTAAGTTGCCAAAGTTTGAGCAATAAGTTTTAAATTTTTTAAGTTATCTTCCTCGAACGACCGTGCTTTGTATGGAAAACCTGTGCGCGGAGGAACCAACTCGTAGCTAGTTGCGCCCTTACTTTGTTTCGAGTCCGCTCAACAGCTTAAGTGAGCTGCGACTAGTTGCGACAAGGTTTCTTGTCGGTAGTGGCACCACTAGCAGGCTGCTGATGTCCCGCACTCTGCGCTCGCGGCTAAGGTGCCTGCGCCGGCAAGTTCCCTAAAAGCGTAGGGTAAAAACTGAAGGAAATATGCCCTAGAGGCAATAATAAAGTTATTATTTATTTCCATATATCATGATAAATGTTTATTATTCATGCTAGAGTTGTATTAACCGGAAACATAATACATGTGTGAATACATAGACAAACACAGTGTCACTAGTATGCCTCTACTTGACTAGCTCGTTAATCAAAGATGGTTAAGTTTCCTAACCATAGACATGAGTTGTCATTTGATTAACGGGATCACATCATTAGAAGAATGATGTGATTGACTTGACCCATTCCGTTAGCCTAGCACTTGATCATTTAGTATGTTGCTATTGCTTTCTTCATGACTTATACAATGTTCCTACAACTATGAGATTATGCAACTACCGTTTACCCGAGGAACACTTTGTGTGCTACCAAACGTCACAACGTAACTGGGTGATTATAAAGGTGCTCTACAGGTGTCTCCGAAGGTACATGTTTGGTTGGCGTATTTCGAGATTAGGTTTTGTCACTTCGATTGTCGGAGAGGTATCTCTGGGCCCTCTCGGTAATGCATATCACTTAAGCCTTGCAAGCATTGCAACTAATGAGTTAGTTGCGAGATGATGTATTACGGAACGAGTAAAGAGACTTGCCGGTAATGAGATTGAACTAGGTATTGGATACCGACGATCGAATCTCGGGCAAGTAACATACCGATGACAAAGGGAACAACGTATGTTGTTATGCGGTCTGACCGATAAAGATCTTCGTAGAATATGTAGGAACCAATATGGGCATCCAGGTCCCGCTATTGGTTATTGACCGGAAACGTGTTTCGGTCATGTCTACATAGTTCTCGAACCCGTAGGGTCCGCACGCTTAAGGTTTCGATGACAGATTTATTATGAGTTTATGAGTTTTGATGTACTAAAGGAGTTCGGAGTCCCGGATGAGATCGGGGACATGACGAGGAGTCTCGAAATGGTTGAGACGTAAAGATCGATATATTGGACGACTATATTCGGAGTTCGGAAAGGTTCCGAGTGATTCGGGTATTTATCGGAGTACCGGAGAGTTACGGGAATTCGCCGAGGAGAAGTATTGGGCCTTATGGGCCATACGGGAAAGAGAGAGGGGCTGCCTAGGGAAGGCCGTGCGCCCCCCTTGCCCTAATCCGAATTGGACTAAGGGGAGGGGCCGCACCCCCTCCTTCCTTTCCTTCTCTCTTCCCCTTCCTTGTCTCCTACTCCTAATACATGGAAGGACTCCTAGTTGGACTAGGAAAGGGGGAATCCTACTCCCGGTGGGAGTAGGACTCCCCTAGGGCGCGCCATAGAAGAGGGCCGGCCCTCCCCTCCTCCACTCCTTTATATACGGGGGTAGGGGCACCCCATAGACACACAAGTTGATCTACGGATCGTTCCTTAGCCGTGTGCGGTGCCCCCTTCCACCATATTCCACCTCGGTCATATCGTCGCAGAGTTTAGGCGAAGCCCTGCACCGGTAGAACATCATCGTCGTCACCACGCCGTCGTGCTGACGGAACTCCTCTCCGGAGCTCGGCTGGATCGGAGGCCGGAGATCGTCATCGAGCAGAACGTGTGCTGAACTCGGAGGCTCCGTACGTTCGGTGCTTGGATCGGTCAGATCGTGAAGACGTACGACTACATCAACCGCGTTGTGCTAACACTTCCGCTTATGGTCTACGAGGGTACGTGGACGAACACTCTCCCCTCTCGTTGCTATGTCATCACCATGATCTTGCGTGTGCGTAGGAATTTTTTTGAAATTACTACGTTCCCCAACAGTGGCATCCGAGCCTAGGTTTTATGGTTTAATGTTATATGCACGAGTAGAACACAAGTGAGTTGTGGGCGATATAAGTCATACTGCTTACCAGCATGTCATACTTTGGTTCAGCGGTATTGTTGGATGAAGCGGACCGGACCGACATTACGCGTACGCTTACGCGAGACTGGTTCTACCGCCGTGCTTTGCACACAGGTGGCTAGCGGGTGTAAGTTTCTCCAACTTTAGTTGAACCGAGTGTGGCTACGCCCGGTCCTTGCGAAGGTTAAAACAGCACCAACTTGACAAACTATCATTGTGGTTTTGATGCGTAGGTGAGACTGGTTCTTGCTTAAACCCGTAGCAGCCACGTAAAACTTGCAACAACAAAGTAGAGGACGTCTAACTTGTTTTTGCAGGGCATGTTGTGATGTGATATGGTCAAGACATGATGCTAAATTTTATTGTATGAGATGATCATGTTTTGTAACCGAGTTATCGGCAACTGGCAGGAGCCATATGGTTGTCGCTTTATTGTATGCAATGCAATCGCCCTGTAAGCTTTACTTTATCACTAAGCGGTAGCGATAGTCGTAGAAGCATAAGATTGGCGAGACGACAACGATGTTACGATGGAGATCAAGGTGTCGCGCCGGTGACGATGGTGATCACGACGGTGCTTCGGAGATGGAGATCACAAGCACAAGATGATGATGGCCATATCATATCACTTATATTGATTGCATGTGATGTTTATCCTTTATGCATCTTATCTTGCTTTGATTGACGGTAGCATTTTAAGATGATCTCTCACTAAAAATTATCAAGAAGTGTTCTCCCTGAGTATGCACTGTTGCCAAAGTTCGTCGTGCCCAGACAGCACGTGATGATCGGGTGTGATAAGCTCTACGTCCATCTACAACGGGTGCAAGCCAATTTTGCACACGCAGAATACTCAGGTTAAACTTGACGAGCCTTGCATATGCAGATATGGCCTCGGAACACGGAGACCGAAAGGTCGAGCGTGAATCATATAGTAGATATGATCAACATAGTGATGTTCACCATTGAAAACTACTCCATCTCACGTGATGATCGGTTATGGTTTAGTTGATTTGGATCACGTGATCACTTAGATGACTAGAGAGATGTCTGTCTAAGTGGGAGTTCTTAAGTAATATGATTAATTGAACTTAAATTTATCATGAACTTAGTCCTAGTAGTATTTTTCAAATTATGTTGTAAGATCAATAGCTTGCGTTGTTGCTTTCATATGTTTATTTTGATATGTTCCTAGAGAAAATTGTTTTAAAAATGTTAGTAGCAATGATGCGGATTGGATCCGTGATCTGAGGTTTATCCTCATTGCTGCACAAAAGAATTATGTCCTTAATGCACCGCTAGGTGACAAACCTATTGCAGGAGCAGATGCAGACGTTATGAACGTTTGGCTAGCTCAGTATGATGACTACTTGATAGTTTAGTGCACCATGCTTAATGGCTTAGAATCGGGACTTCAAAGACGTTTTGAACGTCATGGACCATATGAGATGTTCCAGGAGTTGAAGTTAATATTTCTAGCAAATACCTGAGTTGAGAGATATGAAGTCTCCAACAAGTTCTATAGCTAAAAGATGGAGAAGAATCGCTCAACTAGTGAGCATGTGCTCAGACTGTCTGGGTACTTCAATCGCTTGAATCGAGTGGGAGTTAATCTTCCAGATAAGATAGTGATTGACACAATTCTCTAGTCACCATCGCTAAGTTACTAGAACTTCGTGATGAACTATAGTATGCAAGGGATGACGAAAACGATTCCCGAGCTCTTCATGATGTTGAAATCGACGAAGGTAGAAATCAAGAAAGAGCATCAAGTGTTGATGATTGACAAGACCACTAGTTTCAAGAGAAGGGCAAAGGGAAAGAAAGGGAACTTCAAGTGGAAAGACAAGCAAGTTGTCACTCCTACAAAGAATCCCAAAGATGGACCATAGCCTGAAACTGAGTGTTTACACTTCAAAGGAAATGGTCACTGGAAGCGGAAATGCCCTGAATATTTGGTGGATAAGAAGGATGGCAAAGTGAACAAAGGTATATTTGATATACAGATTATTGATGTGTGCCTTATTAGTGTTTATAGTAGCCCCTGAGTATTTGATACTTGTTCGGTTGCTAAGATTAGTAACTCGAAACAGGAGTTATAGAATAAACAGAGACAAGTTGAAGGGGAAGTGACGATGAGTGTTGGAAGTAGTTCCAAGATTGATATGATCATGATCGCACACTCCCTATACTTTCGGGAGTAGTGTTAAACCTAAATAAATGTTATTTGGCGTTTGCGTTGAGCATGAATATGATTTGATCATGTTTATTGCAATACGGTTATTCATTTAAAGTCAGAGAATAATTGTTGTTCTGTTTACATGAATAAAACCTTCAATGGTCATACACCCAATGAAAATAGTTTGTTGGATCTCGATCGTAGTAATACACATATTCATAAAACTGATGCCAAAAGATGCAAAGTTAATAATGATAGTGCAACTTATTTGTGGCACTGCCGTTTGGGTCATATCGGTGTAAAGCGCATGAAGAAACTCCATAAAGATGGATTTTCGGAATCACTTGGTTATGAATCATTTGATGCTTGCGAACCGTGCCTTTTGGGCAAAATGACTAAAACTCCGTTCTCCGGAACAATGGAACGAGCTACTGACTTATTGGAAATAATACATACCGATGTATGCGATCCAATGAGTGTTGATGCTCGTGGCAAGTATCGTTATTTGCTGACCTTCACAAGATGATTTGAGCAGATATGGGTATATCTACTTGATGAAACATAAGTCTGAAATAGTTGAAAGGTTCAAAGAATTTCAGAGTGAAGTGGAAAAATCATCGTAACAAGAAAATAAAGTTTCTGCGATCTGATCGCGGAGACGAATATTTGAGTTACGAGTTTGGTCTTCAACTAAAACAATGTGAAGTAGTTTCATAGTTCACGCCACCTGGAACACCACAACATTATGGTGTGTCCGAACGTCGTAATCGTACTTTATTGGATATGGTGCGATCTATGATGTCTCTTATTGATTTACCATTATTGTTTTGGGGTTATGCATTAGAGATAGCTGCATTCACGTTTAAAAGGGCACCATCTAAATCCGTTGAGACGACACTATATGAATTGTGGTTTAGCAAGAAACCCAAGTTGTTGTTTCTTAAAGTTTGGGGCTACGATGCTTATGTGAAAAAGTTTCATCCTGATAAGCTCAAACCGAAATCGGAGAAGTGCGTCTTCATAGAATACCCAAAGAAAACTGTTGGGTACACCTTCTATCACAAATCCGAAGGCAAGATACTCGTTGCTATATTCGGATCCTTTCTAGAGAAGGAGTTTCTCTGGAAAGAAGTGAGTGGGAGGAAAGTAGAGCTTGATAAGGTAATTTGTACCTTCTCCCGAATTGGAAAGTAATTCATCACGGAAATCAGTTCCAGTGATTGTTACACCAATTAGTAAGGAAGCTAATGATGATGATCATGAAACTTCAGATCAAGTTACTACAAAACCTCGTAGGTCTTCCAAAGAACAGTCCGCACCAGAGTAGTATGGTAATACTGTTCTGGAAGTCATGTTACTAGACCATGATGAACCTATGAACTATGAGGAAGCGATGATGAGCCCAGATTCCGCGAAATGGCTTGAGGCCACAAAATCTGAGATATGATCCATGTATGAGAACAAAGTATGGACTTTGATTGACTTGCTCGATGATCAGCAAGCCATGTTAAATAAATGGATCTTCAAGAGGAAGACGGACACTGATAGTAGTGTTACTATCCACTAAGCTCGACTTGTTGCAAAAGGTTTTCAACAAGTTCAAGGGGTTGAATATGATGAAATTTTCTCACTCGTATCGATGCTTAAGTTCGTCCGAATCATGTTAGCAATTGCCCCATTTTATGAAATCTGGCAAATGGATGTCAAAACTGCATTCCTTAATGGATTTATTAAAGAAGAGTTGTATATAATGCAACCACAAGGTTTTGTCAATCCTAAAGATGCTAACAAAGTGTGCAAGCTCCAGCAATCCATCTATGGACTGGTGCAAGCATCTCGGAGTTGGAATATACGCTTTGATAAGTTGATCAAACCATATTGTTTTATACAGACTTGCGTTGAAGCCTGTATTTACAAGAAAGTGAGTGGGAGCACTACAGCATTTCTGATAAGTATATGTGAATGACATATATATTGTTGATCGGAAATAATGTAGAATTATTCTGCAAAGCATGAAAGGATACTTGAATAAGAGTTTTTCAAAGAAAGACCTCGGTGAAGCTGCTTACATATTGAGCATCAAGATCTATTGAGATAGATCAAGACGCTTGATAAGATTTTCAACGAGTACATACCTTGGCAAAATTTTGAAATAGTTCAAGATGGAACAGTCAAAGAAAAAGTTCTTGCCTGTAATGCAAAGGTGTGAAGTTGAGTAAGACTCAAGACCTGACCATGGCAGAAAATAGAAAGAGAATGAAAAGTCATTCCCTATGCCTCAGTCATAGGTTCTATAAAGTATGTTATGCTGTGAACCAGACATATTGTATACCTTGCTCTGAGTTTGACAAAGGAATACAATTTTGATCTAAGAGTAGATCACTGGACAACGGTAAAGAATATCCGTAGTGAGGACTAAGGACATGTTTCTCGATTATGGAGGTGATAAAAGAGCCCGTCGTAAAAAGTTACAATGATGCAAGCTTTTACACCAATCCAGATGACTCTAAGTCTCAATCTGGATACATATTGAAAGTGGGAGCAATTAGCTAAAGTAGCTCCATACAGAGCATTGTGGACATAGAATATTTGCAAAATACATACGGCTCTGAATGTGATAAACCCGTTGACTAAGCTTCTCTCATGAGAAAAACATGATCACACCTTAGTAAACCCTTTGGGTGTTAATCACATGACGATGTGAACTATGGGTGTTAATCATATACAGATATGAATATTGAACTATGGCGATGTGAACTAGATTATTGACTCTAGTGCAAGTGGGAGACTGAAGGAAATATGCCCTAGAGGCAATAATAAAGTTATTATTTATTTCCTTATATCATGATAAATGTTTATTATTCATGCTAGAATTGTATTAACCGGAAACATAATACATGTGTGAATACATAGACAAACACAGAGTCACTAGTATGCCTCTACTTGACTAGATCGTTAATCAAAGATGGTTAAGTTTCCTAACCATAGACATGAGTTGTCATTTGATTAACGGGATCACATCATTAGAAGAATGATGTGATTGACTTGACCCATTCCGTTAGCCTAGCACTTGATCGTTTAGTATGTTGTTATTGCTTTCTTCATGACTTATACAATGTTCCTACAACTATGAGATTATGCAACTCCCGTTTACCGGAGGAACACTTTGTGTGCTACCAAACGTCACAACGTAACTGGGTGATTATAAAGGTGCTCTACAGGTGTCTCCGAAGGTACATGTTGGGTTGGCGTATTTCGAGATTAGGTTTTGTCACTCCGATTGTCGGAGAGGTATCTCTGGGCCCTCTCGGTAATGCACATCACTTAAGCCTTGCAAGCATTGCAACTAATGAGTTAGTTGCGAGATGATGTATTAAGGAACGAGTAAAGAGACTTGCCGGTAACGAGATTGAACTAGGTATTGGATACCGACGATCGAATCTCGGGCAAGTAACATACCGATGACAAAGGGAACAACGTATGTTGTCATGCGGTCTGACCGATAAAGATCTTCGTAGAATATGTAGGAACCAATATGGGCATCCAGGTCCCGCTATTGGTTATTGACCGGAAACGTGTTTCGGTCATGTCTACATAGTGCTCGAACCCGTAGGGTCCGCACGCTTAAGGTTTCGATGACAGTTTTATTATGAATTTATGAGTTTTGATGTACCGAAGGAGTTCGAAGTCCCGGATTAGATTGGGGACATGACGAGGAGTCTCGAAATGGTCGAGACGTAAAGTTCGATATATTGGACGACTATATTCGGAGTTCGGAAAGGTTCCGAGTGATTCGGGTATTTATCGGAGTACCGGAGAGTTACGGGAATTCGCCGGGGAGAAGTATTGGGCCTTATGGGTCATACGGGAAAGAGAGAGCGGCTGCCTAGGGCAGGCCACGCGCCCCCCCTTGCCCTAGTCCGAATTGGACTAAGGGGAGGGGCCGCACCCCCTCCTTCCTTTCCTTCTCTCTTCCCCTTCCTTGTCTCCTACTCCTAATACATGGAAGGACTCCTAGTTGGACTAGGAAAGGGGGAATCCTACTCCCGGTGGGAGTACGACTCCCCTAGGACGCGCTATAGAAGAGGGCCAGCCCTCCCCTCCTCCACTCCTTTATATACGGGGGTAGGGGGCACCCCATAGACACACAAGTTGATCTACAGATCGTTCCTTAGCCGTGTGCGGTGCCCCCTTCCACCATATTCCACCTAGGTCATATCGTCGCAGAGTTTAGGCGAAGCCCTGCGCCGGTAGAACATCATCATCGTCACCACGCCGTCGTGCTGACGGAACTCATCTCCGAAGCTCGGCTGGATCGGAGGCCGGAGATCGTCATCGAGCTGAACGTGTGCTGAACTCGGAGGCTCCGTACGTTCGGTGCTTGGATCACTCGGATCGTGAAGACGTACGACTACATCAACCGCGTTATGCTAATGCTTCCGCTTATGGTCTACGAGGGTACATGGACGAACACTCTCCCCTCTCTGTCGTGGATTTGTCACGTCAGAAGTCCTAATGTAAGGACTTAGTCGCGAGGCCAACGCATCTATGTGGTAGCTTGAGAGGGGTTGAGCGGAATCGAGAGACGCAACACAAGACATGGATTTAGACAGCTTCGGGCCCCAGGAAACATCATCCGGTAAAAACCCTACATGTTGTTTGAGGCTAGGTCTCATTATCATGACGAGGGAGTCGCCGTAAACCGGCTCTCCTCTTTGTGTGTAGCCCTAGAGATTATTGCTTCTTGCTTGTAGCTTCTAACTCGTCCCTCTTTGGGGAGCCCTGCCCCTCCTTATATATGTTGAAGGGGCGGTTTACATGACTAGTCCTAGTTGGATTAGGATTACTCTATTACAAGTGGAGTCCTAGTCTTGCTTCCTTTGTAGGAGAATAGTCCTTATGCTTTCCTCATAAACCGGCCCACCATTAAACGTGAACCGGCCTTCTGGGCCATGGGCCTCGTCATCCATCTGACCCACCCGCCGGGTTACGAATGAACCGCCAAGACCGGGCGGGTATCCCGTGAACCGCCAAGCTCCGGGCGGGTTACCAGTGAGTCGTCCAGTCCGGCCGGGTTAAACTTCCGGCCGGTTTACACCGCGGGGTATATCCCCGACATTAGCCCCCATGTTTAGCTTGGATTTATCCAGGGTAAACTTATGCTGCAAAATAAACGCCAGAACAATTCTGACAGGTTGTGCTCCGGGTTAAGAATTCTTGTAGACCGACACTGATCATCCTTAAGTCCTTGTTATTTCCTCCTAGAAAATTCGGGTCCATAACCAACTTCATACTCAAATTGCTGATGTTGGCTTCTTATAGAAAAAATATTGTGAAGAATAATCCACTTGAATCGGCTTCCAATGCGCCGGTTTAAGAAATATTGGTCTTGAAATACTCATCTGATATTCAACCGGTTTGAAGATGCAGAACTTGCCGGTTTTATCATTGCCAAAGACTGTCGGGTTATAAAAACTTGATAATTTTGAGTCATGATTGTTGCAGACACCGGTTGATGATTGTTGCCAACGCCGGTTCATGATTATTAATGACGCCGAGTTGCAGCCACAGGGTCATAATGATTGGTGACGCCGGGTCAACCTAGTTTGCTCAATCAGAGAATTTGAAAATATTTCTTCGATAATAATATAATACATGTAGCCCCCAAGTCTTTGAGCAGAACAAAGTGGTGGCTTAAGACTTTGCTTCAATATAAATATCACAATCTTGAAGAAATCCAGGTTGTTCATCTCAATCACTAGTCAGAATTGAGTATTCCCCATATGTAGCCCCCAAGTGCCGGGTTGTCATGCTTGCAGTAGCCTGGGACTTGTAATTTCCTGATGCTCATAAAAACTTCAACCAATGTAGCCCCCAAGGGCCGGGTCATTATGCAATAATGAGCAGGGACTTTGTAATATAATTATGTAAACCTTGAACAGCAACGGTGTAGCCCCCAAGGGCTGGCTTAGTAAGATAATATTGAGCTGGGACTTGATATGTACTTCAATGAAAAATAACATCATATGATGTAACCCCATCATGGGACTTGAATCCACGTCCACAAGGTTAAGAGCCTTGTGCTTTACCAACTGAGCAGTGGACCCTTCAATATAATGAATAAAAAGCTTTGTACCTTCAATTGTTGGCAGGAGCAATTGGTAGCCCCCAAGGGCCGACTCATTATAATGTGATGAGCCGGGTCTTCAATAAATTGAGCAAAAATGACTTTGCATTAGCCCCCAAGTGTCATGGTGCATGCTTGCAGCGACATGAGACTTGTATATTTGATGTAATCTCAACTTAAATTATGTAGTCCCCAAGTGCCGGGTTGTAAGCCTGCAGCAACTCGGGACTATTCCTTCAATTGTAGAATAAAATCATATCTATTGATAATATAATAGCCATTGCGCTAAAGCGACTTTGAAAACCTCAATCATAATATTAATAACCATAATAAAAATCTAGCCATGGTGGCCATTTGAATAATATAATCCAATGATTTGTAAGCGCATGATTCCAATGGCACAATCCAAATATATACTGGCGACTTATAGTCCAAAGCCAGGCCGGTTTAATAAACACCGGACAATTTCTCATCATAGACTGGCGATTTATCGTTTTAAAGCCAGCCAGTTTAATAAATGCCGGTGATTTATAATCATGCTTTATTCAACCTGTTTCTGCATACAACAAGTTTAAAGTGTCCTGGCGGTTTACCGCCGGACGGGTCATAATGCCCAACATATAACCCAGGTTTATAACCAAGGCTGCATTTAAGAATAATCAAATATGAAATATATCATACCTGTGACATTGAATCACATCGTTGGTTTACCAACTTTTTGTAGTAGAGGTAATAACCCAAATTTTGAGTACTCATAACTCCTTTCATACTGTGCCGGTTGATGATAAACCGTACCGGGTTGTGATAAACACCGGCTTAACCATATATAATACTGGCGACTCGTAGTCAAACCAGACCGGGCTGATAGTCTCCGGATTATAACTTGATCGAGCACTGACAACTCATAATTGAAAGTTGAGCCGGGTTAATGAACGCCGGTTTACTCCATAATAGGATGATAATAGAAAATCAAACCGGGCAAATAATCTCCGGATTAAGAATTGACCGTGTTCTGTAAATTGACAGTCGAACCGGTCTGCGAATTTTGTTGGTTTAAGAACGCAACAAAGAAGAAATATTTATTAAAGAAAATTTCAAGCAAAGGCAATAATAAAACCATTTGCAAAAAACATGCTATACTGAGCTGATCAGATGGTGTTACCGTGGTCGGACAGGACCAAGCCCCCAATAGGAGTGACAATGGTTCAAGTCAGCCAGGTCCCCAAATGAAACCGTGGCATATATGCCAATCAAAAGGCGTGGCAATGGTTCGGGTTCGACCATGCCCCCAAGTGATTTTGTGGCCTTAGGCCGATCAAGAGGCGTGACTGGTTCAGACTTGACCATGTCCCCAAGTGATCTAGTGGCTGTCGCCTATCAAAAGGTGTCGCGTTGGTTCGGACACGACCAAGGCCCCAAGTGATATAAAAAGCAAATTTCAAGGCGTAAACCGGTGGCCGCTTCAAGACAGAACCTCCGTGTAACCACGCATGATGTAAAAAAGAACAGAGACCCTGCTTTATGAAGCAGAAGCCCCCATGTGATCAATATGTTAGGCCAATAAGGCAGGATATCCATGTTTGAACCGCGCATCATGGCAGCAGGTCCTCTTCGGTAAATTTTAACTTTTTTGCAAGAGATAAATTCTTCTTGAACAGGGATCTTGAACCGGATATGGAGAGCTTCAAAGCTTTGTGGGAGACATCTTTCCCTCGAACCGGATTTTAAACCAGAATCTTCATTTTCAGCCGGAAATTTTCTGACGGCCTTTAAACTCGAACTTGCGAGAAGTTAATTCCTTTTTGAACCAGAAATTCTTAAACCGGATTTGAGAGCTTCAGTGAGACTGGCTTCCCTTGAGCCGGATTTTAAACCGGAATCTTTTCTGATGACCCGGAACTTCTTCATTGAGCCGGGATTTTGTAATTGTCATATACTTTCTAAGCCAGAAATTTTCTGACGGCCTTCAAATAACAGTAGCCTTCGGGACTGGGTTATCTTTCCCTCCATTATCCTGGGGTTTTTAAATTTGCTAAAACAGGCAAGACTTGTTGCGTCATATCATCGTAGCCCCCGAGTCTCAAGGTGACTCGAAGAGTTGGCTTGAGATTCTCCATATGTGACCGTGATGTAAACCGGCATAAGTTGTATATCATCGGTGTTGATAGCCCGATGTGAAACCACAGAAGGTTGAGGTGACTGCGGCGGGTTATAAATGATCCCGTATGAGCCGTGTCAGCAACTCGGCCAATGGTTCCTTCCAACTGGCGATTTGAAGTTAACCAAACTGTTATGGCGGCGACTTGTGCGCCTGCCCATTGAACCATCCAGTGCAAACGGTGGTTGATGATAATTTGTCTCCAATTTGGAAGAAAACCGAGCTTCCCTAGTAGTGACTTGTTCATACTCAATAAACAGCTCGTGCAGATAGGGGTGGCCCGATGTGTTGATGTAGACCAGGCCGCGAGAGGCGGACGGTAAAGACGACCGCAATATCTGAGGCGGCACATACAGATGAACCGGCCGTGGCGTTGTAAGCCGGTGCGGACGGGCAAGTTGTCCTCCTTGTTGTAAGTCGGCGTGGTCGCGAGAGATGGCCACGGCGTTGTAAGCCGCCGCGGTCGCGAGAAGCGGCCACGGTGTTGTAAGCCGGTGCGGGAGTCCGTTGAGTAACGACGACCACCTGTGCCACAAGATGTTGGCGTGCCTCCATCTCCGCGGTATAATATCACTTTTTGTCATAAATAATTGCCCTGCATAAACAATATTGCAGACCAAGGCAAAAATAAACTTGTTCTTTGACAAAAGCAACATGTGCTAATAAAACATGGATGGATATCACCTGATTTGTTTGGACGATGGATGATCCATTTATCGCCATAGAGGTGGCTCAGGAAGACCAGCGACTCAATATATAACCCCGGCGGCTCAAAGCGGCTCCGGCAGGTTGATGTAGATTAAGTTGAATGGGCGGAGACTTGCACACACCTTTGCTGATTCGCCCGGACAATAGATGAGTCGGCTATGACATTGTAAACCGGCGTGGACGGGAGAGTCGACCATGGGGTCGGACGGGTAAGTCGCCCATAGTCTTGTAAACTGTCACAGACGATCGAGTTGTCCTCCATGTTGCAAGCTGGCGCCGACACGTGAACCAGCCGCGAGGGTGGACGGGTGAGTCGTCCGTGGCGTTGTAAGGTGGTGCGGACGGGCGAGTCAGCAGGCGCATTTGATGTAAACTGGACCGCGACACGCGTGCCTGCGGAGCCATGCGGCACAACCGAATGTACATCCGCGATATAACGCCACTCCTTTTTCCCTTAATAGTCATCCTGCATAAAAAATATTACGAGCCAGAGTAACCGTTCGCAAATAAATAACTGCAAATAGATTCAATAGATAGGATGGGCATCACCTGATGTATGACCCGGATGAAGTGACTGTACAACAATTCGACCAAATGATGGCCTTCATGTCCAAACAAATAACCATGCATACCCTCAATTTTTACGTGAGTCATAGCCCTCGAGCAGTGCATCAAACTTGGGTGTCCCTGTCAATGTGTCCTTTATGTAAACAGTGCTCAATGTGTGTCCCTGTCAATTTGTAACTGATCCTTGGCGACTTGTAACGCCACACAGACGTCAGCAACTCGGCGCAATACGAAGCCGGCTACACTCAAAGCAGGGGCGACGCCAGCGAAGGCAGCAGTTTGATGCCGGCCACAGCAAGGTTGACGGCGAAGCAGGCTCACGGCGGAATCGGCGCGCTGGTCAAGGCAGACCCTGGGCGACTTGCAGTTCTGAGGCCATGACGACGACTTGGCCGTGGAGTTGGGTGACAACGGACAATAGCTGACCACAGCTGTTTAACTATTTGGCGGCTGAGAGGCAATCAGACAGGTCTATGGAGGATTAACAGCAGAGGCGGCCGGCGGCACTCCCCCATTGTACTTGAGGTGGAGACAACACGGCGGTTTGACCTCCATGGCAGCATTGCTAGTGCAGTTTGAATCTCGCTGTCCCAAAGCAAGGCGATAACCGAGGCTGATCTCAAAGAAAATCCGTGCGTGCAAATACATAGTAGTAATGTTTCTTCCATATTGACGCCTCAACATGCATGGATTTGACTTTAGTCAAACTCGATCCTGACCACGACACCATGCGCATATCGGACAGGCTTGACCCGAGTCCTTTGCTTGTCGTGAGGACAATCCCTGCGCCCCGTCAGTCTATACCGACGGCTCTGGGACGACTTGGAGGCAGAGGCAGCGGCTCAGCGCGCGGACGATCCCGTGGTGGCAAGGCTGCGGCAACAGAGGCGAGTAAACGAGCGCTCGAGCGAGGTCGATGGTAGCAGCTAGGGGCGCAGGCGGCTCAGAAGGACGGTCACTTGGCCAGGGCGGCCCGAAGGTGGCTCGACGGGGCCCAGGAGGCTTTGAAACGGTTCGCCCGTGGTAGCTTGGACAGCAAGGTAGCCCATGGCTATAGAGACAGGTGAGCGGGAGCGGCGACTCGGACCGGTGCGCCGGAGATGACACAGCCGAAACGGGGATTTAATCCGCGGCGGCTCACTGCGAGGGCGGCCACGGCCGGGTGACGCCGAGGTGGCTCAGGAACGAAGATGACGGCGACTCGGAGTGGATGCGGCGACTCATGGCACCCAGGCGGACTTGAGGGCGAAGGCATGGTTACCCACGGAGGCAGCGCTCGAATCCGTGGTCGAGGCAGTTCAGAAAACGAAGCGTGATGTCCATGGAGTCGATCCGGCGAAGCGAAGGCAGGCCCGCTCAAGATGTGGCAGTTTAAAGTGAAACGCAAGGAGCGCCCTCCTCACACAGCTGTCGGAGGCGGCGGCCCCTTCTTATGAAGAGTCGGCGAGGTGCCGGCAGCTCACGGCGGAGGCGATTCATGATAAAAACCAATCAGCAGAGGCCACCTATGGTGGTGGCTTGGAACAACCTGGCCTTGTATCTGTTGATGATTGCACTCATCAATTTCGGTGAACCGACAGAACTTCTCGAAACCCTAGTTAAGATCCCTTCAAGAATTCAACACCACCGTGCGCAGGCCCCACGGTGGGCGCCAACTGTCGTGGATTTGTCACGTCAGATGTCCTAATGTAAGGACTTAGTTGCGAGTCCAACGCATCTATGTGGTAGCTTGAGAGGGGTTGAGCGGAATCGAGAGACGCAACACTAGACAGGGATTTAGACAGCTTCGGGCCCCAGGAAACATCATCCGGTAAAAACCCTACATGCTGTTTGAGGCTAGATCTCATTATCATCACGAGGGAGTCGCCGTAAACCGGCTCTCCTGTTTGTGTCTAGCCCTAGAGATTATTGCTTCTTGCTTGTAGCTTCTAACTCGTCCCTCTTTGGGGAGCCCTGCCCCTCCTTATATATGTTGAAGGGGCGGTTTACATGACTAGTCCTAGTTGGATTAGGATTACTCTATTACAAGTGGAGTCCTAGTCTTGCTTCCTTTGTAGGAGAATAGTCCTTATGCTTTCCTCATAAACCGGCCCACCATTAAACGTGAACCGGCCTTCTGGGCCATGGGCCTCGTCATACATCTGACCCGCCCGCCGGGTTACGAATGAACCGCCAAGACCGGGCGGGTATCCCGTGAACCGCCAAGCTCCGGGCGGGTTACCAGTGAGTCGTCCAGTCCGGCCGGGTTAAACTTCCGGCCGGTTTACACCGCGGGGTATATCTCCGACACTCTCGTTGCTATGTCATCACCATGATCTTGCGTGTGCGTAGGAATTTTTTTGAAATTACTACGTTCCCCAACAAAAACATACAAAGGAAGGAATCAAGTAAAGGAATTAACATAGCAATCGATACCCAAAATAAAAGTTATATTACAAGATAGCTTGTCGCAGCTCTAATAGATTGTTCTCATAACATGACCAGCAGCGACAAGAAAAGGAGAAAACGGGCGGCCTAATCTACGCGATCGCCATCAACCCTCTTGACCTCGGTCACCTTGTCCACAATGGGTGCGACAAGGGCCTTGAGTGCTTCCAGATCAGCATCCGCCGGCAGCTTCTTGCGGACATTAGTGACGTTGAGGCCCGGGTTGCGGAAGGCCACCTTCACCAACACCTTTTGAAGAACTCTCGCGCAGATCTTGCGCGACTCGTCGGCCAGCTGCTTTGGGATCCTTTCCTGGAGTCTCTAGAGGGCCGTCGCCACGCCTTTGAAGAACAAGGTGAGCTTGGCGCTGGGCTGGAGGTTCTGATCGGAGGAATACCCGAAATCCTCCATCCCCAGCTGCGCCAGCTCCCTGTCAATGGCTGCGGCAACATCCACGAGACCCTCCGTCCAGTGCTCCACATTCTCCCTGAAGGTGTTCTGGGTGGCGGCAGCACTCGCCAGCAGCTCCTCGTTGGCCTTGATCTCCTTCTTCAAGGCCACCTCCTGCTCCCTAGCGCCGTCCAGCGTCTTGGTCAAAGTAGCCAGCTTCAACTCAAGATCTGCGTTGGAGTCCTTGGCGGCGCTAAGCTCCTTGCCCTTCTCGATGAGACGACCCTGCAGCTCACCATGGGCGTAGGCGTCCTTCTCGCGCTCGCGCTTTAGCGCGGCAAGCTCTTTGCCCCTCGCCTTGAGATCGGCCTCCAGCTGCGCCACCTTCGTCTCCAGCTCCTTCTTTGCGGCCTCGGCAGCTGCGGCAGCATCTTCTGCTTCCTTGAGGGCCCCACCAAATGTCTGCTCTCGCGCGGCAAGCTCCTCCTCATGGCTGTCAAGATTGACCTTCCGCTGCGCCAACTCGCCTTCCCGCGCAAACAGCTCCTCGGCGGCAAGCCGCTGTTGCTCTTCAGCTTCAGCCTTCTCGAGGAGGAAGGCTTTCCGCGCCTCGACGAGCTGTGCCCGCTCCTCTGCCAGGGACCGGAGGGCTTCCTGGTTGTGACTCCGGAGCTCCTCCGCATGCTTCTCGATGTCCACTCCCGCCTGTGCGACAAGCGTTTCCCGGGATTCCACCTTGGCTTGTCGGGCGCGGTAGAGCGACACCAGCTTCCGCAGCAGCTCCTCCTCCTCAGACTCGCCTCTGCTGCTGCTCTGCGTGTCAACCAGTGTCAGCCCAGCGTAGGCAAGCACCTCTCCATCAAAAGTTTCTCCTTCGACCGGCGCCCTGGAGCTTGACGCCCAGGGGATCTTGATGAAGACGCCATCGCCGGCCTTGAGATAGGCGTCGGGCTGGGGCTCTTCGGAGCCTGATGCTGCAGCAGCGGCGAAGGGATTGGCGGTCTGCGTAGCGCCTTGCGCTCCTGCGGCCTCAGGGCCGTTAGTGCGATCGCCAGACCCCTCGCCAGCTCCTGCGGCGGCAGCTTTGGCGGCTTCTTTGCCGGCGGGCTCATCAGCGCCAGCTCCTTCTTCGGTGGCAGCGGTGTCGTTGGTGTTGCCGTGCGCGTTCTCCTCGCCGGCAACCTCGGTCTCCATCGGCTCCGTGACAGGTGGCTCTGAAGGCCGGAAGCGGGAGAAAAGTCAAGCAAATATCCAAAAAGAAAATCAGAAAAAGAAGAACCCAAGGGAAGTTTTCAAGCAAGAGGATTACCTGTGCTGGGCTCTTCAGTCGTGGTCTCCACCACCGGGGGTTCGCTGGTGCTGTCCCTTGCCGGAGAACTCTCCCTTGCGGGAGACTTCTCCCTTGCCGGAGAACGCTCCCTTGCCGGGGAATCCTCCCTTGGCGCTGTAGTCGAAGCAGATACCATATCGGGGGCAGCTTCCGAGTGCTCCTGGTGAGGATGCTCTGCTCCTACACAAACCAACAGTCAGATATCAGCAAAGAAAGAACACCCATGCGCGCCATAACAGCAGGAAGTAAACCATATACTTACGCTGGGGGCTGCGCTGGGGGCTGCTTTGGGGAATGATTGCCGGGTCCGGCAAGGTGGTCTCGGGCGCGCCCCCTGCTGTCGTGGTGGGCTCGTCCTCGATGACAATCACCGGAGCCTTGGCTCTCTTCGCCGTTCTCTGGGCCAGGGTCCTGAAAAGGAATGAGTTAAGAGTAAAGCAAATCAGATACAAGACAAATACAGCAAGAACCAAAGAAATACAAGTGCAGGAAAGAATCTTACTCTTCTTCTTCCTCGTCGGAGCTGAGCGCGGAGAGGTCGAAGTCCGGCCCTCTTTTGGCGCGATGAGGCGGAGGAGTAGGCTCCCTTGACCGCTTGGCGGGGGCAGCGGCAGGATCAGAAGCGGTGGTCCGGGAGGACCCCGCTCCAGTTGCCGCAGCGGCGTGAGACGTTCCCGTGGCAACAGTGCTTGTCGCGGTGGAGCGTGTCGCGCGGCGCGACGGCTGTTGACTCGTCTGCTGCCCTGCTACGTTCCCGGCCTTGCGGAGACGCCTTCTTGGTGGAGCTGGGGGCTGCGCTGGGGGCTCTGCTTGCGGCAAGCTGCTTGAAGATGGCGGGCCGCTCGCACCTCGGCGGGCTCGCTCGACTCGGCGTCAGGCCCGGCAAGCTCTTCCTCGCCGGCAAGCCACTCTCGCTCGGCAAGGCTTGCCGCCTCTGCTGCCTCTGCCTCCTCCACGGTGAATCCAAACTCGCCCGCGGCAGCGGCTGCCGCCGCCTCTTCCGCCCTAGTGGCGATGCGCTACATCTCCGCATCGGTGGTGTCGCGGGTGAGGCTCTTCTGTTCATCGGAGCGGACCGCCACCGCCACCAAGCCATCGAAGAACTCCTACACGACGTCGTCTGCGGGCTCTTGCCAAGTTGCAACAATTCCATGCGAATCGCACAAAGGCATCATTGCACGGATGCGATAGAGCGAGGAATTGTTGCACAGCGGGACGATGCCCTTCGGTAGCCTGAACCATTCGGGATGTTGAGGGTCGTGCTTGAACAGCTCCTTGAGCATCGCGTCCAGTTCCAGGACGGTGAAGTTGAAGTTGAGGCCCGGGCGCAGCCTCATGATGTCCGCCGGGCCCCCGAACTCCCAGGCGGGTCTCCTCCTCTCCTGCAGGGGGGCGATGCGGCGGCGAAGAAAATCTGCGCCAACGGCGCCTACAGTGAGGCCGGCAAGCCTGAGGCGCAAGATCCGGGTGACGACAATCTTTCTCCTATCGTCTTCCGGGGCCACGTTGCTCCAATCGTTGCCGCGCACTGCTGGGCCCTGGCGCTGGGCAGTAAATGGCTGCGGGTTCTCCTCGATAATCCAGCACCAGTCTGCTCTCCACTCCTCCCATTTGCTGCAGAGCTCCTGTCGTAGTTCTAAGTCTGACAGTAGAGTGGTGGGTAGGTATGGAGAGGCAATGTCCTAGCTATGGAGAGGTTGTAAACACAAGGGATGTACGAGTTCAGGCCCTTCTCGGAGGAAGTAAAGCCCTACGTCTCGGAGCCCAAAGGCGGTCGAGTGGATTATGTGTATATAAGTTACAGGGGTGCGAACCCTTCTGCCTGTGGAGGGGGGTGGCTTAAATAGAGTGCGCCACGACCCCTGCCAGCCCACGTAATGAAGGGCTTAAGGTACATTAAGTCCGGGGCGTTACTGGTAACGCCCCACATAAAGTGTCTTAACTATCATAAAGTCTACTTAATTACAGACCGTTGCAGTGCAGAGTGCTCCATGACCTTCTGGTAGTCGAGTGAGTCTTCATGGTCGAGTCCTTCAAGTCAGTCTGGTGGTCGACTGGAAGGTGATCTCTTCTAAGGGTGTCCTTGGGTAGGGTACTTAGATCAGGTCTATGACCCTACCCTAGGTACATGAATCCATCATTAGCCCCCGAATGGATTGAGGCTTGAGTGGGGAAGGGGTTGATGTAGTTTCCGATTGACTTTTGTATACTGGTCATGCGTTGTTTTGGACTAAGAACCTCTTTGTTGATAATGAGCAACTTTTCTTCACTCGACTCGATCCATTCTTTTCTTTCGTCGAGTGATCTTTTGGACTTTGCCGATTTCCGAGCGACGGATCGCAGGAAATCCGACGTCTGACAGACCGATCTGCCGTTCGCGGATTCTGCGGGATATGAATTTTGGGGAAGTGCGCGAAGCGGGGCGGACTGCGGCGCTCGGATGGGATAGGGCATAGACGCCTTGATCCCCGCGCCGCTTTTTTCGCCACGTATCGCGTCCGTGCAACTGTTTCAGGATATGATTAGATCGACCGGGCCCACCTATCATCCACTCGGAAGGGATCTTATAAATGCGCCCGGTGAGGGTTTTTGAACAGTGCCTCAGCATTCCCTCTCTGCTCTCCTCGTCTCTGCCCAACGCGCTCTCTCTCGCCTCCGCACAACCTCTCCTCGCGCATCTCACCGACAGCCATGGTGAAGGAGAAGACGGCAGCGCTGGAACACGCGAAGAAGGCGTCGGCGACGGTGAAGGCGAAGGGGAGATCCACCAGCCGCGGCGGGTCTTCGTCCAGATCCCGTCTGCCGAACGGCTGGGTCCAGGGAGACTGGATCCGGTCGACCATCACGAAGACGGATCTCCTCGACATGGCCAACGACGGTCTGATCCCCCACGGAGCCGCAAGGCTTCCGGGGAAGGAGTGGCAGCCCCAGCCGGAAGAGGGTGAGTGAGTGCTTCTGGCTACCCACGTCGACCGCCGATTTTCTTTGCCACCGAGTGTTTTCTTTCGTGGTTTCTTGAACTTCTTCGGAGCACAACTCCACCACTTCACCCCGAATTCTATCGCCTACCTTGCCGCGTTTGTGTCCATGTGTGAGAATTTTCTGGGTTGCCGACCGCACTGGGTCTTGTTCAAGCACATATTCACGTGTCGCTCTCAGACCATGAAGAAGGCGAGCCCAGGCGACGATAAAACCAAAGTTGTCCAAATGTGTGGTGGTCTGGGGATCCAGATGAGGAACAAGAGCACCTTCCCAACCATGTCATTTCCCGAGTCAGTCAGAGGCTGGCAGTCGACCTGGTTCTACTGCCAGAACGAGCCGACGCCGGGGTAGTCGAGTGGACTCCCTCAGTTTACCATGGACCGAGTGAATAGACCTTCTTCGCTGAAGGTGATTCCGGAGGAAAAAGCCGACGTGAAGATGCTGATGGAGCGTGTAGTTCAGCTGGTTCGAGATGGAGTGACGGGTATGGATCTCCTGGAGGTTTTTCTTAGGCGATGTATCCAGCCTCTTCAGTTCCGGAGCCATTGCATGTGGTTGTACCGCGGGATTGAAGATGAGACTCGGATCAATCCAGAAGCAGTCGACGATGCCACTCTGGAAAGGTGGATGGCTGCTATCACTGGGAACAAGGATAACCCTCGTGGAGCCAGAAGGATTCCTCCACTTGACCACCGCAGTGTTCCAGACAAGGTATGTCTGCTCCACTTCCCATTGTATTCTTGTCAATTTTATTTCTGTTTTCTCCGCAAATCGGTCGATTGATCTTTGTCTTGATGTCTATCAGGCCCTCACCGAGCTGTACTCGATGCCCAATGGAGCACAGGCTCCGACTGAAGAGGGAGAAGCGAGCGGGGGCGAGAGCCAGGAGGAGTGGGACTCGGATGCCGCTGAGGATGAAGATGATGATGATGACGATGAGGAGGACGAAGAAGAGGAGGAGGAGGAGGTCGCACCACCGCGCTCGGAAAGGCGGTCGAAGCTTGTCCATGACCCTGTGACTGAACGTGGAAAGGGGTTTGCGACTGTTGCGCAATCGACCAAGCGCCCTCGGACCACTTCCCCGGCGCCGACTGAAAAGGCGTCGAAGCAGCCCAGGGCGGCCCCGTCAAAGCTGACCAAACTCCTGCCGAAGATGAAGGTGTCCATCCCCACCATATCAGGGTAAACATGCTGCTTAAATCTTCCTGTTTTGTGCGAGCTTTCTCTCTGGTTGACGCTTGAGTTAGTCGACTGATTCTTTGGAATTGCAGTGCTGCTACTTCTGAGAATTCAGCCAGGGCTGACGACCATGAGACGGAGGACGCAGCAACCTCAAACCCTGGTACTATACTATTAATTCCGTTTTTAGTCGACTGACTCATGATCTCTAATTCTGATTCTTTTCTTTAGCTCCATCCAATGTTGTTATCACTCTTCCTGATGATGATGAAGATGAGGAACCGCTGAAGCACAGAAGGAGCAGGAAAGCGTCTGCCGGCAGGGTGCCCCAGGATGTGACGGCGCCCGAGACTCTGGTCGCGGAGGAGGAGAACACCACTCGACACACTATGTCCTTCACAGTTCCACTGACGAGTGCTCTCCCTGCTTCGTCGAGTGCCGCACAGCCCTCCCTCTTCAGGACGCACCACGTCCTAGAGGACCAAGCTAGCGCCACGAAGGAGGCGATACGCCAGGCAGGGATCATGATGGAGCAAGTGAAGACCATCCGGGATGCGAGCCAGGCAGCTTACGACGCCAGTTCCGCCCTTCAAAGCAATGTTCAGGTCAGTCGACCATCACTTGTTCTGTTAGGATATGCTATCAAAAACTTTTCTTTCCAGAATTTATAGCAGTCACCCACTGGGTGTGTCGACTTAAACTCCTTGTTAGCGGGGGCACGCTGAGTGCACCCGCTGGGTGTAGTCCCCAAGGCTAAGGTCGACTGCTGGTAGTCGGCCTTAGGCTTTATAAGTTCAGTCTTTCCGTCATTTGACTATGGCGAATGGATTTCGCAAACCGGTGGGGGCACGCTGAGTGCACCCACTGGGTGTAGTCCCCGAGACTGTGGTCGACTGCTTGCAGTCGACTACAGTCTTAAAGAATACGTCTTGTCTTGTTTTTTTTGGGTTAACTGGTCGACTCTGTCTTCAATAGGATTAGTGGGGGCACGCTGAGTGCACCCACTGGGTGTAGTCCCCGAGACTACGGTCGAATGCTTGTATTCGGCTGTAGTCTTAGAAACACATGATTTTTTCTTTTCCACTCGGAAGTGAATTATCTCTGACATTTTGTCGATTGGTTCTGCGCAGAAATCCTTTGACCTTGCGGCTCGTTACACCGAGCTGGAAAACAAGCACATTCAGCTCGAGCTGGATTTGAAGCTGGTTGAGGAGAATCTGACGAAGTCAAAGGAGGAGACCAAAGGTATGTTCGGTGAGACCTCGATGACTCCTTTTTCCCTTCATTTGTTTCAAAATCTGACCTTGCTGTAATTTGCAGGCAAGGTGAAGGAGGCCCAGAAGAATAAAGACCTCGAGCTAGCTGAGAAGATCAAGCTTGCTGACGAGAAGTTAGCTTCAGTCACCAAGCTCGAACAAGAAAATACCAATCTGAAAGCTGCTCTTGGGATCGCCAACAAGGAAGTCAGTCGACTGAAAACTGACAAAGCTGCCCTGACTGACAAAGTCAGTCAGTTGACTGGGAAGAAAAATGATCTGGAGGCCTTCCTGAGTGGACTTGCCAAGAAGTTGTTCCTTATGCTCGTAGGTAATCCTTTACGCTCGACAATCATTTTCAACTGTGATCTTTCCATTCGACCATTGTCTTGACTCGGTGATTGTCTTTGCAGAATTTTGTCAAAACTTTGAAGAAGGGACTAGCCAGCTGGAACCAAACCTTGACCCTGTCAATTCTCCGGTGAACGATGAAGTTGCCATGAATGTTTTCCGACTGGAATCCCGTGTTGCAGCCGTCGTGGACTATCTTGCAAGGCTGAAGGCTGCCACTTCTCACATCGACTCAACGCTCTGGCCCAGGGAGACACTCCAGAACGACCTGGAGTCACTGATGGCTCCACTGAACACGGTTCTTGATCGAGTGCAGGAGTGGAAAAAGTCCTCGGCTCGGTGCGGTGCAGATGTTGCTCTGTGTCTGGCCCGAGTCCACTGCAAAGATGCGCGAGAAGACAAGCTGGCGGCTCTCCGGGTGGCCAACACCAAGAAACACGACTTCAGGTCCTTCATGGAAACCTTCATTGCTGCTGCCACTCGGATCGCAGATGGAATTGATCTTGATGAGTTCGTTGCTCCTTCCAGCCCTCCACAGGAGGGGTAAAAAACTTCTTTTAAGCTCGACACTTTAAATTTGCCTCGGTATGCCGAGTGGAGTTGTAACCAATAAACCTTAACAGGCTTAGCGCCTGAGCACTTTCGGTTCCTTTAGGTATCGATCCGAACTTGGATTTGATGTTTGAATATGATTGCTTTTGGCTCGAAATGTCTTTTGCAGGTTCAAAGCAAGACGCTCACTGCAGTAGACTTATTCCTTAATCCACTTAGGCGAGCGCTGGGCTGCAGCTAAGCCCCCGAGTGAGAGGTTTGCTCTTCACTCGGTAGGATTTTTATATCTTAGGCGAGCGCTGGGCTGCAGCTAAGCCCCCGAGTGAGAGGTTTGCTCTTCACTCGGTAGGATTTTTATATCTTAGGCGAGCACTGGGCTGCAGCTAAACCCCCAAGTGAGAGGTTTGCTCTTCACTCGGTAGGATTTTTATATCTTAGGCGAGCACTGGGCTGCAGCTAAGCCCCCGAGTGAGAGGTTTGCTCTTCACTCGGTAGGATTTTTATATCTTAGGCGAGCACTGGGATGCAGCTAAGCCCCCGAGTGAGAGGTTTGCTCTTCACTCGGTAGGATTTTTATATCTTAGGCGAGCACTGGGATGCAGCTAAGCCCCCGAGTGAGAGGTTTGCTCTTCACTCGGTAGGATTTTCACGTTGTACTTGTGGCGAAGCTCAGAGGAGAGGGTCGCAGTCGACCTGCACCTCGTCCTTCTTACGAGCGCACATTGTACTTATGGCGTAGCTCAGAGGAGAGGGTCGCAGTCGACCTGCACCTCGTCCTCCTTACGAGCGCATATTGTACTTATGGCGTAGCTCAGAGGAGAGGGTCGCAGTCGACCTGCACCTCGTCCTCCTTACGAGTGCACATTGTACTTATGGCGTAGCTCAGAGGAGAGGGTCGCAGTCGACCTGCACCTCGTCCTCCTTTCGAGCGTACGTTGTATTTGTGGCGTAGCTCAGAGGAGAGGGTCGCAGTCGACCTGCACCTCGTCCTCCTTGCGAGCGCACATTGTACTTAGGCGAGTGTTTAAACTGCCGCCAAGCCCCCCGAGTGGGAGTCTGGCTCGCCACTCGGTAGGATTTATATAACTTAGGCGAGTACTTGGACTACAGCTAAGCCCCCGAGTGGAAGTCTGGCTTACCACTCGGTAGGATTTTTATAACTTAGGCGAGTACTTGGACTGCAGCTAAGCCTCCGAGTGGAAGTCTGGCTTACCACTCGGTAGGATTTTTATAACTTAGGCGAGTACTTGGACTGCAGCTAAGCCTCCGAGTGGAAGTCTGGCTTACCACTCGGTAGGATTTTATTTAATCTTAGGCGAAACGGATTCGCATCTAAGCCTCCGAGTGGGAGTCTGGCTCACCACTCGGTAAGGATTTTTACGAACTTAGGCGAAACGGATTCGCGGCTAAGCCCCCGAGTGGGAGTCTTGCTCACCACTCGGTAAGGATTTTTACAAACTTAGGCGAAACGGATTCGCGGCTAAGTCACCCACTGAGGGGAAAATTTTATTGGACAAATAAAAAGTGATAAAAATTATGGAGGAATTATGACACTATTATTTTGAAATCCATGAACTATAGAAGTACTTTATTACAACTCATCCGAGTGATAAACTTAAGTGTAAAATGGGCGGAGTAGTTCCGCGTTCCAAGCTCGGGGCTCGTCGATATTATGTTCGACGTTGTACAGACGGTACGCCCCGTTGTGGAGAACTTTGGTGACGATGAAGGGTCCTTCCCAAGTAGGAGCAAGCCTGTGTTCTTTCTTCTGATCCACTCGGAGAACTAAATCCCCTTCCTGGAAGGCTCGACCCCTCACATTTCTGGCGTGGAAACGACGCAAGTCTTGTTGGTAGATGGTCCATCGGATCAAAGCCATCTCCCTTTCTTCCTCTAAAAGGTCGACTGCATCCTGCCACGCTTGTTCAGCTTTTGCTTCGTTGTAGAGTTCAGCTCGAGGAGCATTGTGGAGAAGATCACTCGGCAAGACTGCTTCAGCTCCGTAGACCAAGAAGAATGGAGTTCTTCCGGTCGGCCGATTAGGTGTGGTCCGCAGTCCCCAAAGCACCGAGGGAAGTTCATCGACCCACGCTCCAGCTGCATGCTTGAGATCACGCATCAGTCAGGGTTTCAATCCCTTGAGGATCAGGCCATTGGCTCGCTCTGCTTGTCCATTCGACTGCGGATGGCCGACTGAAGCGTAGTCGACTCGTGTGCCTTGAGAGTTGCAGAAATCCCTGAATTCCTCCGAGTCAAAGTTCGACCCATTATCCGTAATGATGCTGTGCGGGACTCCATATCTGAATATCAGTTCTCTGATGAAGCTAACAACAGTACCGGCGTCAAGGTTCTTGATTGGTTTAGCCTCAATCCACTTGGTGAACTTGTCGACTGCCACCAGTACATGCGTGAAGCCACTTCGACCTGTTCTCAAGGGATCGACCATGTCCAACCCCCATACTGCGAAAGGCCAGACGAGTGGAATGGTCTTTAGAGCTGATGCAGGCTTGTGTGACATATTTGAGTAGAAATGACATCCTTCGCACTTGTCCACTATTTCCTTTGCCATCTCATTCGCCTTTGGCCAGTAAAATCCGGCTCGTTATGCTTTGGCCATGATGGTCCGAGAGGACGCATGATGACCACAGGTCCCCGAGTGGATATCATTAAGGATGATTCGACCTTCTTCTGGCGTTATGCACTTCTGACCAACTCCAGTCACGCTTTCTCTGTATAACTGTCCTTTGATTACGGTAAAGGCTTTGGATCGACGGACGATCTGTCGAGCCTCTTCCTCATCCTCCGGAAGCTCTTTTCTCAGGATATACGCGATATATGGAACTGTCCAGTCGGGAATGACCACTAAGACCTCCATGACCAAGTCGACCACTGCTGGGACTTCAACCTCAGTCAGATCTGTGGCACTCTTGGGCTGTGGAGCTTCTTCGGTGAAAGGATCTTCTTTGACTGACGAAGTGTGTATATGCTCCAAGAACACAACACTCGGAATGGCTTCTCTCTTGGAACCTATCTTTGCCAGATCATCTGCTGCCTGATTTTTCAGTCGGGGTATGTGATGGATCTCTAACCCCTCAAACTTCTTTTCCAGCTTCCTCACTGCATTGCAGTATCCAGTCATGGCTGGGCTTCTCACGTCCCACTCCTTCATCACTTGGTTGACCACTAAATCTGAATCGCCATAGACCATCAGGCGACGGACGCCGAGTGAAATGGCCATGCGTAATCCATACAAGAGGGCCTCATACTCTGCCTCGTTGTTGGAGGAATCAAAGTGAATCTGGAGCACATATCTAAGCTTATCTCCTCTGGGGGAAACCAAGACCACCCCAGCAGCGGAACCATTAAGCATTTTAGAGCCATCAAAGAACATGGTCCAATGTTCCGAGTGAACTTCAGTCGGCTGCTGTTGTTCAATCTACTCAGCGAGGAAATCTGCTATTGCCCGGGACTTAATGACTTTCTTTGCCTCAAACTTGATATCAAGGGGAAGAAGTTCAATCGCCCAGTTCGCCACTCGACCAGTTGCATCTCTGTTGTGCAAAATCTCTGACAGTGGAGCGTCGCTGACGACTGTGATGGAATGATCAGAGAAATAATGAGCAACCTTCTTCGTGGTCATGTATATTCCATACACAAGCTTCTGATAATGAGGATATCTCTGCTTGGATGGAGTCAAGACTTCAGATAAATAATACATTGGGCGCTGAACTTTGAAGGATTTTCCTTCTTCTTCCTGCTCGACCGTAAGCACTGGTACTGACGACTTGTCATGTGGCTACGATATAAAGCAACAGAGGCTCTTTGCTGATTGGAGCAGCAAGCACCGGCTGGGTGGAGAGCAGATCTTTTAGCTCGGCAAACGCTGCATCAGCTTCTGGAGTCCACTCGAACTTGTCTGCCTTCTTCATCAGTCGGTAAAGAGGCAATGCCTTTTCACCGAGTCGTGAGATGAATCGACTTAATGCGGCCAAGCATCCAGTAAGCTTATGGACATCATGCACTCGCACAGGGCGTTTCATTCAGAGAATAGTGCCGATCTTCTCTGGATTAGCATCGATCCCTCGTTCGGAAACGAGAAAACCGAGTAACTTGCCACCAGGAACTCCGAATGTGCACTTTGATGGATTGAGCTTGATATCATACCTTCTGAGGTTGGCAAATGTTTCTGCGAGGTCAGTGAGCAGGTCGGAACCTTTCCGTGACTTGACGACGATATCATCCATATACGCTTCCACATTCCGAATGATTTGAGTGAGCAGACACTTCTGAATCATTCGCATAAATGTGGCTCCGGCATTCTTGAGACCGAATGGCATGGTGATATAGCAGAAGCACCTGAATGGAGTGAAGAAAGCTGTTTTTATCTCATCGGGTCCATACAGACGGATCTGATGATACCCGGAATAGGCGTCTAGAAAAGACAATCTCTCGCATCTCACTGTCGAGTCAACAATTTGATCTATGCAAGGGAGAGGAAAATGATCTTTCGGGCAGGCCCGATTGATGTGCTTGAAATCAATGCACATTCGGAGCGATTTGTCCTTCTTAGGAACGATGACGACATTAGCGAGCCACTCGGAGTGGTATATCTCTCGGATAAATCCTGCCGCCAACAGTCGAGCCACTTCTTCACCAATAGCCTTTCTCTTCTGGACGGCGGACCGTTGAAGATGCTCTTTAACTGGCTTTGCTGATGAGTCGACTCTAAGACGATGCTCAGCCAGTCCCCTGGGAACACCTGGCATGTCAGCTGGCTTCCATGCAAAAATGTCCCAGTTCTCACGGAGGAACTGGATGAGCGCTTCTTCCTATTTCGGGTCGAGTGTTTTGGAGATGTGGGTCGGGGCTGCATTGGGGTCGGTCGGGTGAATGTGGACAGGCTTCGTCTCACCGGATGACTGAAATGCAGATTCTGTGGCGGGTTTCTTGGATCGCAGCAAATCACTCGGATCTGCGCTTTGCTTATACTCTTCAAACTCGACCGCTGTCACCTGGGAATCGGCAATCTTCGAGCCCTTCTGAAAGCACTCTTCTGCCTTTTTCCGATCACCGGTGACAGTGATCACTCCTTTAGGGCCGGGCATCTTCAGTTTGAGGTACACGTAACATGGTCGAGCCATGAACCGTGCGTAAGCTGGTCTCCCCAAAATGGCGTGGTACGCACTCTGAAAATCCACGATCTCAAACGTCAACTTTTCCTTGCCAAAATGTTTTGAATCACCAAACACCACGTCCAGAGCTATTTGGCCGAGTGACTCGGCTTTCTTTCCGGGTATAACTCCATGAAAGCTCATGTTACTGGTGCTCAGTCGGGACATCGGAATGCCCATTCCTTTCAGTGTGTCTGCATACAACAAGTTCAGCCCACTACCACCGTCCATCAGCACCTTTGCTAGTCGAGTGCCTTCGACAACTGGATCGACCACCAAAGCTTGCCTTCCAGGGGTGGCAATATGAGTCGGGTGATCAGATTGGTCGAATGTGATGGGTGTTTGGGGACCATCTCAGATAACTTGGTTTTGCTGGGGCAACCATGTTCACCTCACGATTAATGACCTTCAGTCGACTCTTGCTTTCCGCATCTGCGAAGATCATCAGAGTGGAGTTGACATGCGGATATCCTTCCTCACTGTCTTCCTTGCCTTCGGCCTTGTCCGACTCCTTTTCCTTGTCCTTAGATTGTTTTCCCTGAAACTGCTGGATCAGGAGTCAACATTGGCGAGTGGTATGCTTTGGGTAAATGATATTGCCCTCTTCATCTTTCTTCGTGTGAATGTGACACGGCATATCCATCACGTCGTTCCCTTCTTTATCCTTCACCTTCTTAGGGTTCCAGGATCCTTTTGGTTTCCCTTTGAACTTTCCCTGAGTCACGGCCAGAGCCTCTCCAGGAGCTGCTGGTTCAGCCTTCCGCTTCTGTTTCCGACTGGTGTTTCCTTTCTCTGACTGACTCGGCTTGTACTTGCCGCTTCGGAGTCGGTCTTCTTCTTCGCCGTTGGCGTACTTGGTAGCAATCTCCGTCATTCGACTCAGGGTCATATCTCCGGTTCGACCAAATTTCAAACTCATCTCTGTTCTTGACGCCATCCTTGAAGGCGCAGACTGCCTGATGATCAGACACGTTCTCTACAGTATGGTGCAAAGTGATCCATCTCTGAATATATTCTCTGAGAGTCTCATTGGTCTTTTGCACACAGACATGCAGCTCCGTCAATCCAGCCGGTCGCTTGCAAGTTCCTTCAAACGTTCTAACGAACACTCGGGACAGATCTTCGCAAGTGTAAATGCTGCTAGGAGGTAACTGATTCAACCACGCTCTGGCAGAACCTTCCAACATGAGGGGCAAATGCTTCATGGCCACCTCGTCATTCCCACCACCAATCTGAACCGCCACTCGGTAGTCCTCAAGCCAAGTTTCAGGCTTAGACTCACCGGTGAACTTGCTGACTCCTGTTGCAAACCTGAAATTGGGGGGAATCACTGCGGCTCTGATAGCCCTGCTGAAACATTCTGGACCAGAAACATGCACTCGACTGCTTGTGGGCGCATCTCTGTCGGGCCCACCCCGATGGGCTCTGTTCCGGTCGACCAAGCCTTGCACGATAATGGATCGCGCGTCGAAGCCTGGTTCTCTGGGGTCGACTGGAGCTCTTCGCCCCACACTGAGCTGACGCCTGTCATCCTGCTGCCGAGGAGCGTAAGACCCACCCCTCGGAGGGGAAGTGGGCACTCGACGCCTGTCATCTCGGTCGTGTCGGTCTCCATACTGGTCTCGCCGATTCTCACGCCCTTCTCGCCGTGGAGGCGATCTGGGACTGTGAGCCGACTGAACCGTATTCGCAGCGACGGATCGACTGTGAATTCTGTTGCGCGACTGCGACACGGCTGAATTCTGGTCTCCTGCTGCCCGGAGCAAATCCCTGATCTGCATCAAGCCTCTGCCAGCTTCCGACCTAGAGGGCTGGATGGACTCTGCTATACGGGTCGCAGCTGCTAAATTCTGGATTGGGGTTTGATATACCTGAGTCGGCGGGAAGAGTTGACGTCGATTGGCGTCGGGAACTCGTTGCCGCGCGCGCTCGTTGAGTGCTCGCTGAAGATTCTCCAAGCGAGCGCGTTCGGCCAAATTGGCCAAACGTGCCTCCTCCAAGGCGCGAGCCTCGGGGGTTTCTCCTGCGATGGGAGTATGCAGGGCATCCATGTTCCTGTGGCGAAGTTCCTCTCTTTGCAGAGAGTCGAGTGGCTCGGGCTGGTACTCTTCGTGGTCACGTGCGGGGTGTCTCCGCCGCCTGCCCCGCCCTCATGGACGAAGCCAGGGGGACTGCGAGGTCCGTTGACCATCAGGATTTCCGCCGCCGGATCACTGCTATCGCATTCGGATGCAGTCTCTACGGAGCCAGTCGACAGATCGAACAGGCCATAGAGAGATTCGTCGGGCTCGATTCCCGCAACTTGGGTGGTGGCCGCCTGGCGAGCCACCACGTGTCTCACCCACCGCTGAAGCCTCGACCGACCAGAGCGCTTGCGCTGGCGGGAGACTGGGAGGGTGGTCGATAGGGTAGTCGACCGACACGGGGTCGACGGTTGTCGCAGCAGAACGCCGCGGACACATGCGCGAAAATGCGTCGCACCGCGGACGGGGAGCGCATCAACGTCGAGTGGAGCCTCCTGGAGCCAGGTGGAGTCGTCGGCGACGAAGGTGAAAGCGCCGAGACGGATCTCGCGACGCTCGACCAAAACTCCAGCAGTCATCATGATGAATATACTCGGAAGAATCGCAACTTCTCCAAAAAATCGCTAAAACACCGGCCCCACGGTGGGCGCCAACTGTCGTAGTTCTAAGTCTGACAGTAGAGTGGGGGGTAGGTATGGAGAGGCAAGGTCCTAGCTATGGAGAGGATGTAAACACAAGGGATGTACGAGTTCAGGCCCTTCTAGGAGGAAGTAAAGCCCTACGTCTCGGAGCCCGAAGGCGGTCGAGTGGATTATGTGTATATGAGTTACAGGGGTGCGAACCCTTCTGCCTGTGGAGGGGGTGGCTTATATAGAGTGCGCCAGGACCCCTGCCAGCCCACGTAATGAAGGGTTTAAGGTACATTAAGTCTGGGGCGTTACTGGTAATGCCTCACATAAAGTGTCTTAACTATCATAAAGTCTACTTAATTACAGACCGTTGCAGTGCAGAGTGCTCCTTGACCTTCTGGTGGTCGAGTGAGTCTTCATGGTCGAGTCCTCCAAGTCAGTCTGGTGGTCGACTGGAAGGTGATATCTTCTAAGGGTGTCCTTGGGTAGGGTACTTAGATCAGGTCTATGACCCTACCCTAGGTACATGAATCCATCAGCTCCCCCTCCAGATAAGCTTCCTTCTTGCCGGCTTTCGAGATCCAGGCGATTCCGCCGGATAAAGGCTCTCCTCTCTCAACTCGGGGCATAAAGAAGTGGCGGAAAAGAGCTACGTTTGGGTGGACTCCGACAAAGTTTTCGCAGAGATGCGTGAAAACTGCCATGGTCAGAACAGCATTGGGGGTGAAATCAAGGAGGTGGAACCCGTAGGTGTTCATGATGTCGCAGAAAAACTTAGAGAAAGGCGGGCAGAGCCCGCAGTAGAAGAACAACGCGAAGAAGGGATATCCATTCGGAGCCCGTTCCGAAGCGGCGGCGGAGAGTACCTTCGTGCGCGGATGCGCTCGCGTCTCCGTCGACCAGAAGAGGTAGTAGTACTCCCTCAGCTCCTTCGCGGCTAGCTCGGGGAGGAAGATTGCCCGCTCCTTTCGCAGCGCCTTCACGGCCTTCCCAGCTTTCGGAGCCATGGCGGAGGTGGTGGGGAAGATCGACGGCGTTGGTGGCGCTGGTGGCGATGGGGGGCGGAGCGCTGCTCTCTTTCGGCTTTGGAAGAAGGGGGGAGCGGCGGAGATTTCTGAGATTGGAACAGCAACTGGCAAGATGGGCAAACTGCCCCTGTTTCCCCTGCTTATAAAGAGGGAAGGGGCGGACATTCTGTTTTTCCGAATAAAGAAGCCGCCCATGATCTCCCCCACGACGCCGCATTCAATGCGTGCCGTTAGGGGAGGGCGCGGTGGATACGGAGTAAGATACGGCGTAAACCAGGCCGCGCCTGCCCGTGCCCTGTTTTGGGCCTGGCCCAACAGCGCTCGGCACCGTGTGTGGCCCAGGCCCGGGGGCTCCTGTCGGTGTACTAGAGTAGGGGTACCCTAGTATCCCGAACTTGTGCACGGGCAGTCGCAGCACCCCGCGGCAAGGCTTGCCGGGCGACCGCCAAGGTCCTCCATGGTTCCTTTGGAGCCATTCAAGAACAAAGTGTTCGAGCCAAGGAGACAAGGCCCCGGCAAGAGGAGCTTGCCGGGAAGGCCAACCAAGGCATTTCAAGAAACTTGCCGCGACGCGGCACGCGTCCCGGCAAGGCCCGGTGAGCGACAAGCTTCCGGACGCGACAAGACAACGACCGCGGCAAGGCGCTTGCCGCGGCAAGCTACCACTCTGTACCTGCGCTCCAGCACATCCACCAACGTGTCGCCCTGGGGCCTTTCCAGGTGCGTGTGGCAAGAGGCTGTGCAGCCAACGGTGCGAGGTGGCGAGCGACGCTGACAAGATTACCATCGTGGCAAGCGGTGGCGTCCCTGACGGTCCCTTTTCTGCACTGTTTGGGCAACGCAGACGAGCATTTAATGCCTTTGTCCCCTGCCGTCAGGGTTAGGTATGGTGCAATGTACAAGTAGTTGTACCAACCGCAACTCCTTTTCCATTTTTGCCCTTGTCTGTGTTGCCACCTGTCGGTGACCTGTTAAGCATATAAAAGGAGGCCCATGCGCAACGTAGGGGGGGGGGGTTGGAAGCCAAAAAACACTCACGCTCGGTCTAGTTAGTAGCTAGAGTGTACTGTAGCATTTAGCGCTGCCGAGCAAGAACACAATATAATCAGACATGCAGCAGTAGGAGTATTATCTCTCCGGGGAGCTCCGAAGCTGGGTAAACCGCTCGTGTGCTTCGCCTCGATCTGCTCTTCGTGCGATCTCTGCCCCCCGCCGAACCGAAAGGGGCCCGGTCCGTCGGCCCCATAGGTGTTCGTTCCCACGACAGAGATGATCCTTGGGGTTCCCATCAATTTATACACATAGTCTTTGTGAATGGGATCAACGAACCCGGGTGGTTGTGACACATGTACTTCTTCTTGTAGAGGACCGTTAAGGAAAGTACTCTTCACATACGTTTGATGTAATGTAAAACCATTGAAACCGGCATATGCAAGTAAGATGTGAATGGATTCAAGACGGGCAACGGGGGCAAAGGTCTCACCAAAGTCCAAACCTTCAACTTGTGAGTACCCTTGTGCCACTAACCTTGCCTTGTTACGAATGATTACACCATTCTCATCTTGCTTGTTCTTGAAAATCCATTTTGTTCCAATGACGTTGTGCTTGGTAGGTGGCCTCTTGACTAATGACCACACTTGGTTGCCTTCAAAACTATTCAACTCTTCTTGCATAGCAACCATCCAATCGTTGTCCATCAATGCATCTTGTACCTTGAGGGGCTCAACACTAGACCCAAACGAGAAGTGAGCACAAAAGTTTGTCAAATGTTTACGAGTGACTCTACATTCCGATATGCCGGTGAGAATTTTGTCAACATCAACACGACCGGCCACTCGAGGCACGATGGAGGTAAGGGTTTCACGAGGTTCAACTTCATGTCCATCATCCACATCCTCAACATATGGATCATTAATGTGTGGTGGAAGATCTTCTTCTTCATATTGCATTTGTTGAGGTTCATCATCAATGATTGGACATTCTTGTTCTTGCCCTTGATGATGATCTTGTTCTTGAAGATTATCATGAGTATGAACTTGATCATCTTCTTGTACTTGGACTACGGGCATCGGTTGAACAATAGGAGTTTGTGGTGGTATGGGTGATGAGGTAGTTTGATGATGTGTGAGACTTCTCTCTTCTTCTTCATCATCATGAGGTTCTTGTTCCATTGGAAGAAGTGCACCAACACCCATGGTCAAGATATCTTGAGAGGAGTCTTCTTCACCTACATCACTTAGATCAACTTGCTCCCCATGGGAGCCATTAAATTCCTCAAACACCACGTCACAAGTTTCTACAACACATCCATTTGATTCTTTGTAGACTCTATAGGCGTGAGAGTTTGATCCATAGCCAACAAATATGCCCTCAATTGTTTTGGATTGAAACTTTCCTAACCGTTCTCTTTTGTTGAGGATGAAACATTTGGACCCAAATACACAAAAGTACTTGACATTTGGCTTGTTCCCAGTTAGGAGCTCATATGGAGTCTTTTTTCCAATATAGTACGGAGGAAGAGCCGGTTTGATGCATGGCATGCAGTGTTGACAGCTTCGGCCCAAAAACTATGTGGTGACTTGTATTCATCTAACATGGACCTTGCCATCTCCACAAGTGTAAGGTTCTTCCTTTCGGCTACACCATTTTGCTGAGGAGTGTATGGAGCTGAATATTGATGCTCCATCCCTTCATCACTAAGGAATTCTTCCAAGGTATAGTTCTTGAACTCAGAGCCATTGTCACTTCTTATTGCCAAGATCTCTTTGTCAAACTTGCGTTGTGCTTTCTTGGCAAAATCAACGAAGGTGATCTTCGTCTCGTCCTTGGACTTGAGGAAAAACACCCATGTATATCTTGAGTAATCATCAACAACTAGAGATGTGACTCCCGCATTTGCGCGGCTAGATTATTTATGTTTTCATCAATTTATCTCTTCATTTGTAGTATATTAGATATTTAGACTTGATATACTGATGTCACAGTATATACCTTACATAAAATTAATATTTCTGATTTAGTCACACGTATTACCGGAGCAAGATTTCTTTACTTGTATTTTTGGACTATATGGTTTGCCATTAAGATATGTTTTTATTTTTGAAGCCTACATCGCTAATTATAAATTAGTGAAATAATAGGATGTATTGGATTTTGTTCAACCGTTAAGGTATTATAAAGATGAAATTTACCCTTTTGTGATGAAACAACTCATCTATGGTTTTAGGTATAGGGATTTCAGTCTGGCTGTGATGAATGCACCACAGTATGCATATAAAGATTACCATAAGATATTTACATGGTTAATTTTCAAATTGTACTACTTATTGTTTTTAAAAATTTCAATAATAGTTCACATTGAATTGTTACACTTTGGTCATTTCACCCTTTGCATCCACTTTACATGCGGGTCTGGCACCCTTTTTTGTTTCATTATAGGTTGTTGAAAGTCCACCACGCTCGACCACAATATTTTTTGGACTGTTTCGTCATATATTCTCACGTATTTCTTTTGGTAAAATTTGTATCCCTATACTTCCTCTTATTTGCTAGTCCACTCTTTGGGCACTATGATATGATTATCCTCCTTGAACGACATATCTTATATTGTGTTGGTTGAGCAGTTGACTGCAAGGTCGGCCATTCTCTCTCCCTCCATGTCTTAACATTCAGTATTTATGGTTTCCATTTCACAACATATTTTTTCTTTGTTGGTACGATATGCTAGCTCACAACAAAAACATTTTGAAATTGATCCACCTATTCTTCTTAAACAATGCCATGCATATTATATATGCAATGCTTATGCACGTATATACTCTTTGGTTCTGCCTAGATATTGTGACACCTATCTCTTATCACTATTATATTCATGAGAGAGGATGACCGCTAATTCTGCTTGACTCGCCTCATCTTTCTCATCCCAGGACTTTTTTTGTCACGTTGCCTTCTGATGAACCGTCGTACATGCCTTTAGCTTGCTCCTCATATGTATAGAATTATTTTATTCACATAAGGTGCCTCTTTTTCGTGCTATAAGCCCATATGAACTGTGTGTGGCCTCAAATGGTTTTCTGAAGACAGAGTCTAACTGGATTTTTGTGCTAAAATTTGAATATACATTTTTCGACTGTCAACAACTTCTAAAAGCAATTTAGTGCGTATATATGAACTATTCGAAATATCTTTAAATTTTGTCATGAGGATAGTCTAAAAAAAGTTGAAATCACTTTTGAAAAATTAGAAACATAGGTAATACGGTTTATTTACGTTTTAAATCATTGCTGGAGCGCGAGCTCCAAATTTATGCATGACTTGGTTCGTATTTCTCCTACTCTATTTTTTTAGTTTTTCAACATAGACTCTGTTCATAACTGTGTGTGCCCGCAATGTCTTTTTGAAGACATAATCTGACTGGATTTTTTGTAGCTCAGTTTTCTATAAAAAAAATTGCAAAATTTTTTTTTTGATTGTCAACAAATTCCCAACCGATTCCACATGGTTATATGGAAGTATTCGACATGTCTGTATATTTCGTAATATGGATATACTAATAAAGATGGAGATTCTTTTGAAACTTTTGAAACATGTTTATTATGATAAATTTTTAAAAAAGTTGACGTTAGAGCCCATGCTCCAAAATTACACATGACTTGGCTCTTCTTTGTCTTGCTCCAACTTTTTTAACATAAAGTCTCACCATAATTGCCTGTTGTAGCCCGGGCTCTAGTGAGTCTGGTTTTGAAAAATCAAATACATTTTATGACTTCCAAAAATTATTGAAAGTTGTTCAACCTATACAGATATAATTTATATATGTGTAAGTTTGTCGTTCGGATATACTAAACTACAGTTTTAAATCTATAGTTTTCACATTGTTTAATCATTGTTATCCGATCTCCAAATTTATGCACAGTTTGACTATAATTCACACGGTGGCTCTACAGAATTGTTGGCCACCAGCATGCTTACATCATTCAGCTCGTCGAGTTAACCTCCGGCCGCGAACGGGTTGGCTCCTTTGTGTGACAGGGTTCAGTTTATTTAGGTGGTCAGTGCTCAGTTGTTTACGTTGGATTATCGGCCGCTGATCGGCTGGCCTGCTACGGAGTCCAGACGGCCTTAAGCAATGCATGTGTCCGTGTCGTTTAGTGCATGCAAATCAATCCGTGTCGTGTAGAAACGTGATGGGTTAGAGCTCTGTATTTCCTATTCTGCACACATGATTCAGTCTACCCTTTTGATATTGCACGTAATATTACAGTTTCCTAATTTCAATCGTATTTGTTCATGCTTCTAGTCCTCTTCGCTTTCTAAAAGCATATACACGTGACAGTTCAATACGATGGTGCATATACATGTCAAATATGTGTTACGTAAAAACTATCAAATCTCAGCCATTATTATTCTGATCAAACGGCCGAAATAATATTAGCACATGTGGACGAACGTGATGGCTCGTTTGACTTCTGTATTATGTATATAATAGATGACAAGTTCATACTTTTTCCCACCAAGACTATCCCATGAAGGACGCCCAAAAAGATCCACATGAAGGAGCTCCAGGGGCCTTGAAGTAGACACAATGTTCTTGGGTGGGTGCTTTGACTGATGTTGCTTCCAGGCTATGCATGCACTACACACACGGTCTTTCTCAAAAGAGACATTGGTTAGTCCAAGGATGTGATCCGCCTTTAAGAGATCTTGAAGATTTCTCATGCCGACATGGGCTAGCCGGCGATCCCATAGCCACCCCTTGTCGGCCCTGGACATTAGACAAGTTGCATGGAATGTGCTCTCTTTCGAAAAATCAACCGTGTAAAGGTTGCCATCAAACTCTCCAACAAAGGCCACTTCAAAAGTATCTCTCTTAAAGGCTTTCACATCTGTTAGTCCAAAGAGTGTATCATAACCAACAGAAGCCAATTGGCGAACACAAAGCAAATGGTATTTAAGGGATTGGACAAGTGTCAGTGTCAAAACCGGCGGATCTCGGGTAGGGGGTCCCGAACTGTGCGTCTAGGCGGATGGTAATAGGAGACAAGGGACATGATGTTTTTACCCAGGTTCGGGCCCTCTCGATGGAGGTAAAACCCTACTCCTGCTTGATTGTTATTGATGATATGGGTAGTACAAGAGTGGATCTACCATGAGATCAAGGAGGCTAAACCCTAGAAGCTAGCCTATGGTATGATTGTTGTAATGGTTGTTCGTCCTACGGACTAAAACTCTCCGGTTTATATAGACACCGGAGAGGGCAAGGGTTACACAGAGTCGGTTACAATGGTAGGAGATCTACATATCCGTATCGCCAAGCTTGCCTTCCACGCCAAGGAAAGTCCCATCCGGACACGGGACGAAGTCTTCAATCTTGTATCTTCATAGTCTTGGAGTCCGGCCGATGATGATAGTCCAGCTATCCGGACACCCCCTAGTCCAGGACTCCCTCAGTAGCCCCCGAACCGGGCTTCAATGACGACGAGTCCAGCGCATATATTGTCTTCGGCGTTGCAAGGCGGGTTCTCCTTCAAATTCCATGTGCTTGCCGAATAGTGTCCGGCTCCCTTACAGATGTTGCGCTCCTTAGCTTCCACGCCCAATAATGGCCCTCTTCCACGCGTCGCATGAATGCGAAAAGCCAGGGTATCTTTTATATTTTACCCCCTACCTGCGCAAATAATCTGCCTATAAGAGAGGCAAGAATCCAGATCCAAATCACACCATCCTCCTTTCGCGAGTACTCATCGGAGCGCTTCTGACCAAAAACTCATTACATCATGGACCGTCGACGTGGCTCCTCCTCTCGCGCTCCCATCCCTCCGCCAGGAGATTGGAGGAGATGTTCAGTTCCGCACAACAAGCTGGTGACGCTTCAAGCGGAGGGATATCTCCCTCCGGCCTTTATGGTCCCGGTTCAAGCCGGGCTGGCCACCTACAAAGGTGGGAAGCAAGCGGAGGCCACCCCTAGCCCCTCTAAAGGAGAGCAGGTGTGCTTCGTCCCCTATCTAATAAGGGGGCTTGGATTTCCCGTACATCCGTTCCTCCGCGGGCTTCTGGAGTTCTACGGACTCCAGCTCCATCACCACACGCCCGCCTCTATTTTGCACATCGCGAGTTTCGTAGCTCTTTGCGAGCTATTCCTAGGCATCGAGCCCCATTTTGCACTGTGGAAGAGGCTATTCTGCCTCGTACCCCGTTCTGACGAGGGGTTAATATATCAAGTGGGCGGTGCCGAAATATGGCGCATCGCCGGGACCGGATATCCATCCGGAACCCCAAAGAAGGCATCCGAAGAATGGCCTTTTGAATGGTTTTATGTAGAAGACGCTCCATTGCCGGACCTAGTTCGGATCGGCCTCCCGGAGTTTAGCAAGGCTCCTCTGAAGAAATGCCTAAGTTGGCGCCCGCGGAGCCCTCAACTGGAGGAAGACAAGAGCGTCCATTATTTGATGGGCCGGATAGGGTTACTGGCCCATTCCGGATTGACCATGATTGGAGTCATGGCCACGTGCATCATGCGGGGGGTGCAACCGCTGCAATATAGGGGCCACCCCATGTGGGATTTCAACGGGAAGAATGATGCCACCCGTCATGGCCGCAAAGGGCCAGGATCGGCCGAAGATCTGGTGAAGATTCTGTCCGGCCTGTACAAGGGGGATAAGGAGGACTTCCTCCAGACGAGCCCATTGAATGGGTTCTCCATGAATAACCCTCAGCGCTAGGTAAGCGGACGTTTTATTTATCCGACCCGTGCTTTCAAAGTTAAGTACCTTTATGATTTCGACGCAGGAAGTGCGTCGGGATGTGGAGGGCATAAACAGTCCGGCTCCACAACCCGAGGATCCGGTAAGATCCCTTGATCCGGCCTCCGAAGAGGATTCGGACATAAAGGTGGAGCTAATCGACGGGGTGTTCCACCAACTCAGCATGGACAACGCTCTAGTCGCCATTACGGCTGACTACCCCGGCTTGTCACCGGCTTCCCAGGTAATTACGACCGAAGTCCTGACACCATTACTTCATCCTTGCGCATTCCTGACCACCGTATACAACAATGTCTTGCAGGAGGTGCCTTCAAGGCGGGAAGCCGAACCCGCGGCGGCTGACCAACAAGGGTCAGTCCGGACCCGCAGGCGGAAGAGGGGTGCGGTGCGAATCGAAACATCACCGCAACGGTATAGCTCGCGACCGTTATTTAGGAAAAGATTCCTAGGAGGTGTAATAATGCTCATGACTTTTTTAGGACAAAGGGCGCTCGCCGGACTGTGCCCGGAGAGGTTGTCAACCAAGCCTCCGCCAGCCAGGCTCCAACACCAGGTCCGGAGGGGGAGGCGAGCGCAAGGCGCGAGCCGGATACTCCTCCAACGGAGGATGCCCACAGGCTGTCCGCCACCAGGTCTGAGGTGGAGAGCGCCATGAACCATAGGCGCCGCCGGACAGTTTTTCGTGACGCGTGTTTCTCCCCTAAGGCGTTGAATGCCTTTAACGAAGGAGACGCGCACCTCCGTGCTGCTCAAGATGGTTTGACCAGAGCCACGGAGCAGTATGGAAAAGACATACGGGTAAGGGATTATAATAGTGGTATATGCCAGTAGCCCTCGAGACTTAAAGTAGTTAAAATAACTGATTTAAGGATCATTAATGTGCAGGATCGTACAGAGAAGAATACCCAATTGTCCCAGGAGCTACAAGAGTGCAAGGCCCAACTTGAGGCCGCACTAGCTGCCGCAGGAGGAGACACAGAGACCTCCCCTGGTAACACATTATTTCAAAAAGATAAGCGGTGTGCGGCGTGCGTATAAGTCTGACAATGATATTGCAGATGTTGCCGGGCTGAATCCGGACAAGCAACACCTACCGCGCCAGCTAAAGGCCGGCGAGAGAGGTGCTTATGAAGGTGCAGCAGGAGAGGAACAAACTCCAAGATGCCCACACCCAGCTTGGGGAAGAGCTGAAAGGTGTTCGGGCCGAGCTGTCTGGCTCCGTGAAGGAGAATCAGCGGCTTCGTCGCGGCATCTATGGTAAGTGCTTGAGCGAATTCTTATGAAAAGAAGAGTTCGGCGAGGAAGCCAATTGACAGAAATATGTCTGTAGGTGTGCTCACAGGTCGCCCTGCGGAGGAAATGCCTGGTTCGACGGGTGACCAACTTCCTGAGCTGGTGCAACTGCTCGAACGTGTTCGGCAGGCAATGAGTGGCGTCATCCAGGCCCTATGGCCATCCGTCTCCCTACTCGAGGGCCTTGGAGAGCTTGCGGAGAAGCTTCAGGGAGCGCGGCAGCACTTTCGTTTATGGAAGATATCGGCCTGCCGTCAAGGTGCCAGGGAGGCCTTGGCCATGGTGAAGACACGGTACAAGAAGGCGGATCCAAACCACATGGCCGAGGTCGGACCTGTGGGGCCCGATGGATCCCTGTGAGCTTAGTGTACGGCCAAGTAGAGTTGGACGCTAAGTATTCCCAACGGGACTGTAAATTAGACAGCCTGTTAGACGGGATTGAGGAGGAGTACAGTCAGTCAATTGAACGATGTATGTAAAATGACATGTAAAATGCCTTCTAGACGGATTGTAGATCGTTTGTCTTTGCCAACCTTTTCGCTTCGACCTTGGGACCCTAGAGTTCGGAGTGTGTCCGAATACCTTCTCGGTTATGAAGAAACCGCGGCATGCATGGAGACCAGGCGTAGGGGTCTTTAGTGCTTTATCAGACAAGTGCCCAACTAGTTATGTTATATTACATGGTTAGTAAGAAACATCTTCCAGGGAGAATAGTTCCGTTAAGGGTTCCTTTCCCTGGGAGGCATGCCCTAAAGTGCATTTTCGGACTGCAAAAAGAGCAGGAAAGCATCTGGGGGCAGATAAATAAATAGGTAAAAAATCATCTTTCAAGTCACCGACCGAATATTCTCTTAAGAACGCTAGCTTTCGGCTTCACCCAGTCTGAGGTACACATCCGGCTGACCCGGCAGTAACAATCGCAGAGGTTCTCCCTTTACCTCCTAGCCGAACAATCGGGAACGTAGGGGTAAGCACAGGAGCCAGGCAACCCAGCTTGGCCAAAACTTAAGTCATATCAATGCATATAATGGTGAGTAGAAGGTACATGCGGAAGTTTGACACATGTTTTGGGCATGAAGCCCGTATAAGTAAGCTTCTGTTAAAGAAGCCCCCAGGTATAATGAGTGTGGGTAGCACATCAAGTGTGTGCGAACAACGCGTGAATCGGCCATCAAGGGCTTTTATGAAAAAGGTGAGAGAAGAGAGAAAAACAAAAGACAGCTGAAGTGTGAAAAAGTGGACGGAGGAAGGAGACGAACTCTTAGTCCGGCGCTAGGCGTAGAATCTTCGGAGGCGGGCTGCATTCCATGGGTTCGGCTCGAGTCGGTTGTCCGATGCATTCCGCAGACGGTATGCTCCGCCGGTCAGGACTTGTTCGATGATGAAGGGACCTTCCCATTTGGGCTTGAGTTTGTCCTTTTTCTTGTCCGACGGGCGTAGAACTAGTTCGCCAACATTGTAAGTTTTAGCCCGTACTTCTCTGCTTTGATATCTTCGAGCCTGCTGCTGATAGAATGCGAAACGGGCCTTTGCCACATCGCGTTCCTCCTCCAATGCGTCCAAGCTGTCCTGCAGATCCAGCTCGGCTTCTCTTTCTTTGTACATGCGCACTCGAGGTGATTCATGAATTATGTCGCAGGGCAAAACTGCCTCTACGCCGTATACCATAAAGAATGGTGTGAATCCGGTAGTACGGTTTGGCGTGGTCCGCAGCCCCTAGAGTACGGAGTCAAGCTCCTCTACCCAGTGCGTGTTAGATTCCGTAAGGGACCACACTAGTCTAGGCTTGATGCCGCTCATTATCAGACCATTTGGTCGCTCAACTTGACCGTTGGTTTGAGGATGATAGACTGAAGCGTAATCGAGCTTAATGCCCATATTTTTGCACCAGAGTTTGACCTCGTCGGCCGTGAAGTTCATGCCGTTATCGGTAATGATGCTATGGGGGACGCCATAACGGTGTACTACCCCGGATATGAAGTCTATCACTGGTCCAGATTCAGCCGTTTTAACTGGCTTGGCCTCTATCCATTTGGTGAATTTGTCCACCATGACCAATAGGTACCTTTGCTTGTGTGTTCCCCCTTTAAGGGGTCCAACCATGTCAAGCCCCCAGACCGCGAACGGCCAGGTAATGGGTATAGTTTTGTGGGCGGTGGGTGGCATATGGCTCTGATTAGCAAAGAGCTAACAACCGACGCATCTTTGGACTAAGTCCTGAGCATCTACCCGGGCCGTCGGCCAATAAAATCCTGTACGGAAGGCCTTACCTACAAGGGCCCGGGCTGCAGCGTGGTGTCCGCCTAGTCCGGCGTGAATTTCAGCCAGAAGATTTCGCCCTTCCTCTTCGGAGATGCACCTTTGAAGGACTCCGGTTGTGCTTTTCTTATAAAGTTCTCCCTCATGGACCTTGTAGGCTTTAGATCACCGAACACTACTAGGGAAAAGCCTAGCAGCAGCGCGGGTTTTGGGCCTATCAGTAGCGCGGGCAGGAGCGCTACTGATAAGGCGCTACAGCTAATGCTTAGCAATAGCACGTCTTGACAGGCGCTACTGCTAAATTGACTTAGTAGCAGCGGTTCTTTAGAACATCACTACTGGTAATTAGTAGTAGCGCTTCTCCTAACCCGCGCTACTACTATTATTTAGTATTTTATTTCTTTTCTTTTTCATGTTGTATTCATACACCTTTACACAAGTTTTCATACAACAGGAATTTAGAGATTGTTTTTACATCATAATGAGTTATTACATCATGGGGTGAAAGAACCGTGGACTAGTTTCAAGTGGATGTCCATCCACTTGAAACTAATCCGCGGTTCTTTCACCCAATGATATAATAATATCATCATCATCATCATATCATTAACACCTTAGCATCATAATACATCATTGTCATATAACACCTCCTCAATATCATCGTTTTCATCATTGACATCACATAACACCTCCTCAAGATCATCATTATCAACTCTAACACATTACCACATAATAAACATATTGTACCTCATAGGACCTATTACATTCGATTAAGACCTACTACATTTTCTAAGGTAAAATAACAAAAAACAAGATAGCCCCTGACTCTCCATTATGGAGAATGGAGATTAGCCTATCTCCCATTCTTGCCTTTCGCTGAATGTTACTTCCAAGAACCTCCTTGCGAATGTCCATACATTTCTTCCATTCTCTGATGATCATGTGTTCACGGGTTTTAGAAATCCGATATGCACCGGTGAGCTCCGTAGATTTACCTGGCAGTATGTTCAGAACTGAGAGGCGACCATGCAGAGACATCAGATGAGGCACACAATCCATTGGGAGTTTCTGTTGAAAAACATAATAATAACTTCGTAGTTAGCAATGATGTACTAGTTTTAAAGTATGCAAAAAATGCACGGATGTCGTAATATTAAAAAATCTTACCAGGGTATCTCCAGAGAATTTATCATTGTTCAACACATGCACTAGTGGCACGTATTCACCATAATTTGGAGGAGTTCGATAATAGTCATTGTAATTCTCAAGAAGAGTACAAAATGCGATCAGATGATTTTTCTCCTTATACGTTAATTGGGTGCCTTCGGTGTAGTGGGTTTTATCTACCATCTTCCGCACAGTCTTGGAAGAATCAAAATAAGTTGTCAATGGAAATAAGCTATCAACTATTTTGAAATAAAAAATATAAATTAGTTAATAACTATGTTTGAGAAACTCACATAGCGGTACAATCAGAAGCGTATCAACAAGGACCCAAATGTCCATATTGTCTTCCTCGCTGTCAGGATCACCAAGATCCATGCTGACAATCATACCCTCATAAAAATCATACATTTTGCAAAGTGCTTCCCAATTTTGGCAACCAAAATGGGTTACGCTCTGAGCATTGTACAGATTTACTTCAAAATCCATATCATGATGGGTCCTTAGGTGTATTTTCTTTGTTTCGAAATTTTCATGGTCTTCAAAACCCATCCTCTCCAAGACATAGCGTCTTGCATGGCATGGAATAAGCTAGTCGAATTGTAAAATATGAAAATTAGACGTTGAAATAGTTGAGGTCATGCTTAATGGAGAAAAAAACACTTGTCATTGTTGCGTACCGTTTCACAATCGAAGGTCTCCTCGAGCTTAATGCTGAAGCGCCGATCGTCATCCAGCCAAAAGAACCTGTAGCACATACCTCGATCGTCGTGGCACCAGCTACACTCCCCCGGGAGACCGTCGTCGTCCGAGTACGACATTTCCTACAATCATAATTCAAAGATTAAACTTGTACATATTCTAGCACAAGTCATGCCAGAATTCACGACAAAATCCGGCATGACCTTTGCTAAAAAAGGACATATCGAGCGCCTGAAATTTGCCTGAATGGAAATTAATCAACACTCCAGCAAAACATAGGCCACTCGGAGATGTAAACTGAACATGAACGGCCCTTGGGCAACCACATATCCAATTTGAGCAACAACACAAGATATACAAGGATATTTGGCTGGTCTCACCTCGATGTCGGAGGGGGTCGGTGACTGGGACGACGGCGGGGATTTCGGAAGGGGTCGGTGACGGGGACGATGGATCGGAGGTCACCTGAAACCATATAAGTTATCACTAACAACAAACATGACATGTTCAACTAGTTTTATTAATTCAACTAGTTCTTACTAAATATAAACTTACTATAAATAGAAAAAAACTAGTTCTTTCTAAAAATAAAGTAGTTCAACTAGTTATATTAATTATCTTACTAAAAATAGATTAGTTCTGTTAATTCAACTAGTTCAACTAGTTTATTAATTTACGTACTAAACTAGTTCAACTACAACTAAAGTAGTTCAACTACCACTACTACTACTAAAAATCTAGTACTAACTAAGCAACATCTAGTACTTGCTAACCCTAAATTAACATCTACTACTACTAAATCTAGTACTAACTAGTGGCAGGGGGTGGGGGCGACGGAGAGGTAGCTAGGGGCGGCGAGGTCGAGGGCGGTGGGAGGAGGGCTACCGGCGGAGGAGGGAGGAGGGGCGGCCGCAGGCGGAGGGAGGAGGGCGGCGGCGGAGGAGGGAGGGGCGGCCGCAGGCGGAGGGAGGATGTGCGAGGAGGATGGAGGAGGGACGGAAGGAGGGGAGTACCTCGGCGGCGGACGGACGAAGGCGGCGGCAGCGGCGACGGACGACGACGGTTGACGCGGGCGAGAGTGTGAGAGTGTGAGTGAGAGGGCCGGTCGTGCGTGGGGATAAGGCAGGGATAGTTGTAGCGCGTTTGCCAAAACGCGCTACAGCTAACCTGAGTAGCAGTAGCGCTCTACAGTAAAGTGCGCTACTGCTATAGCTAGCGGGGGGGGGGCAAGGTCATGGCAACTATAGCAGTAGCGCTGTATGCGATACACGCGCTACTGCTACTTCCAAGTCAACAGCGCATTTGGTAGACACGCGCTGCTGCTAAGTAGCAGTAGCGTGGTATTTTGAAGAGCGCTGCTGGTAAGATTCTGTGTATAGGCTTTTCCCTAGTAGTGGAACTATGCAGCGGGCCTCATTTTGGTCTTCGGGAAGTTCCTGCCTAATTAAGTAGGCTAGGAATGGTTCTGTCCACGGGGCAATTACCGCCATTATTTCTTGGGCTGAAGGTGTTATTTCATCGGCTGAACCGCCGATTATGTCAGATTGTTCTGTGTTGGGTGGCGCGGTTGTTTCCGGGTTGTTATTTCCGGACTCCCCTTCCCATAGTATGGATGGCTTAAAGAGCCGTTCCAGGAAGATGTTTGGAGGGAAAGCGTCGTGTTTCGCGCTGATGCGTGCCAACACGTCGGCTGCTTGGTTATTATCCCGAGCTACGTGGTGGAATTCGAGTCCTTCGAACCGAGCTGACATTTTTAGGACAGCGTTACTATAGGCTGCCATTTTCGGATCCTTGGCATCAAAGTCTCCATTTACTTGGGATATTTCAAGGTTTGAATTCCCGCGCACCTCTAAGCGCTGAATGCCCATGGAGATTGCCATCCGGAGACAATGTAGGAGGGCCTCATATTTGGCTGCATTGTTGGAGTCCGTGTACATTATCTGAAGTACGTATTGGACTGTGTCTCCGGTTGGGGACGTCAATACGACGCCAGCCCCCAAGCCGGCCAATATTTTGGAGCCGTCGAAGTGCATAATCCAATTGGAGTATGCGACGTACTCTTTAGGGAGTTCGGCTTCTGTCCATTCGGCGACGAAGTCAGCCAAGACTTGCGACTTTATAGCTCGCCGAGGTTTATAAGTTATGTCGAATGGTAAGAGCTCAATGGCCCATTTTGCAATCCTGCCCGTCGCGTCGCGGTTGTTTATAATGTCGTTGAGGGGTACCTCGGAGGCTACTGTTATCAAACACTCTTGAAAGTAGTGTCGCAGCTTCCGGGATGCCTTAAACACTGCGTACGCTATCTTTTGATAATGCCGGTACCGGGACTTGCATGGAGTTAAGACAGTGGATATGTAGTACACTGGCTTTTGGAGAGGGAATTTGTGTCCTTCTGATTTTCGTTCGACGACGAGGACCACGCTGACCACTTGAAGTGTTGCCGCGATATATAATAACATGGGTTTGCCAAGGTTAGGTGCGGCCAGGACCGGTTTTGTTGCCAGTATGGCCTTTATTTCTTCGAGTCTGGCCGTGGCGGCATCCGTCCACTCGAAGTGTTCAGTGCGCCTGAGGAGGCGATAGAGGGGCAAAGCCTTTTCTCCTAAACGGGAGATAAAGCGGCTTAGAGCTGCCACACATCCAGTCAATTTTTGTATTTGTTTGAGGTCTTTTGGAATATTCAGTTGTGACAGAGCTTTCCGGCTGGGTTTTGGCTGGGTTTGCTTCAATTCCTCTACCGGATATAATGAAGCCCAGGAGCTTTCCGGCTGGTACGCCGAAAACGCATTTTTCCGGGTTCAGCTTTATGTCGTATGCTCGGAGGTTATCGAATGTGAGCCTCAAGTCGTCTACTAGAGTTTCGACGTGCTTGGTCTTGACGACCACATCGTCTACGTATGCCTCTACTGTTTTGCCGATCTGGGTAGCCAGACATGTCTGAATCAAGCGCTGATATGTTGCGCCACCGTTTTTGAGTCCGAAGGGCATCGTTTTAAAGCAGAATGGTCCATATGGAGTAATGAATGCCGTTGCGGCTTGGTCCGCCTCCGCCATCTTGATTTGATGGTAGCCGGAGTATGCGTCGAGGAAGCACAATGAATCATGCCCTGCAGTAGCACCGATTATTTGACCGATGCGGGGAAGGGGGAACGGATCCTTTGGACAAGCCTTGTTGAGGTCTTTAAAATCGACACATAGGCGCCAAGATTTGTCCTTTTTGGTACCATTACCAGCTTTCCCAGCCAGTCCAGATGTTTAATGTCTCTGATGAATCCGGCTTCCAATAGTTTGGCTAGCTCCTCTCCCATTGTCTGTCTTTTGGGTTCGGAAAATCGCCGAAGAGCCTGTTTGACTGGCTTGAATCCTTTTAGGATGTTTAGGATGTGTTCTGCCAATCTGCGTGGGATTCCTGGCATATCTGAAGGGTGCCAGGCGAAGATGTCCCAATTCTCCCGAAGGAATTCTCGTAGTGCGGCGTCTACATCAGGGTTTAACTGTGCCCCAATGGAGGCCGTCTTTGTTGGGTCCGTTGGATGGACTTGGAATTTGACTATTTCGTCCGCTGGTTTAAAAGAGGTGGAATTGGACCTCTTATCAAGTATCACATCGTCCCTGTTCACCGCGGAGCGTAGCACCGTGAGCTCCTCTCTGTCGCTAAGGCTTTGGATAGTGCCTCTAGGGCTAGTGCGGCTGTCTTGTTTTCGGTGCAGAGTGCTGTGTGCGGATCACTGACAAGAGTGATTATTCCGCTGGGCCCGGGCATCTTAAGCTTCATGTACCCGTAATGGGGTATGGCTTGAAAAATTGTGAATGCCTCTCGTCCTAATATGGCGTGATATCCGCTGCTGAACGGGGCCACTTGGAACGTGACTTCCTCGGACCTGTAATTGTCCGGCGAGCCGAACACCACATCAAGTGTGATTTTTCCTGTGCAGCGTGCTTCCTGGCTAGGGATTATTCCTCTAAAGGTTGTGCTGCTTCGCTCAATGTGGCTCCAGTCTATTTCCATTTTTTGAAGAGTTTCCTCGTAGATGAGGTTTAATCCGCTGCCGCCATCCATGAGTACCTTGGTAAGAGGAAAGCCGTCCACTATTGGACTGAGGACCAATGCGGCTGGTGCTCGGGCTGTTCAAAATTTAGGTTCGTAGTTGGCGTTGAAGGTGATGGCCGTGTCGCTCCATGGATTTGCTGTTGCTGCTTGGTAGACTTCGGCGAGGCTGCGAATTGTTCGTTTCTGCATATTATTTGATGTGGAAGTCTCGAAGACTATTGACACCGTACTGGTCCTGTTGGAGTGGTTCTCTGGGGCTAGAAGCTCTTCGCCACTTTTGGCCGCCTGCCGCAGTATCGAACATGCTCGAAGGCTATGTGTTGGAGTGGCGCCTTCTGTACTGTGAATTTTACAGGGTCCGCTGAGCCAACCCTCCAGTACGGTTCCGTGCCCTTTATGGGGTTTTTGCTTTTTGGTTTTTGCGCCTGGTGCCTGAGTGTGATGCACCCTTTTGTTTCGGACTAGGGTTGTATTAGGGGCCGGATTGTCCCAAAACTTAGTTTCGGTTTTCCGGAAACTCTCCATCGCATAGTACTTTCGTACTATGGACGCCAGGTCGACGAAGTGTGTAATTTCACGACGAATGACGGTGTTCAAGATTCCCTCATCCGTGCAATTATTGCAGAAAATTGAAATTGAGTTTTCCTCACGGCAGTCTTTTATCCTGTTCATAACCAGGAGGAATCAGCGGGCTCTTGCCGGATTTGAGATAAGTCGCATATGTCTTGGTGGGTGGGTGGAATTGAGTCCGGAACCCTACCCATCTCAAGGCTCAAGGGCCAGAAAGTTTCCGAATCTGGAAGCTTAGATTGCTGGACGTTGTCCAATGAGTCTGGTCTGATGCCTGACTTTAAGTTCAGCGCTTGATCAACGTCCGTCCCTCCGCGGGAATCCGGCATGGAGGGTTCGGGAGTCCGGACATAACTAGTTTTTAGTACAAAATAAGAGTCGCCGCTTTGTTCCTCTACCACCGCAATGTGGTGGGTAACCTGGGGAGAGTTAATCTCTCTCAGATCGGTTTTAAGCCCAATCTGATTGTAGTCTGTGGCGACTCCCAGGGCGGCAGTGCGATCCAAGAGCTCGTTTACGGAATAGAGCTCCATTGGATCCAGCTGCTCGGCAAATTCCGAGATGACGTGAAGGTTGCTTTCGATGACCCGAGAGGTCATCGTCGATGTGGCGGCCGAATAGGCGGTCATGAGAAAACCACCTAGCCGGATAGTTTGGCCGGCGGCCAAAGCTCCTTCGATGATGGTTCCGTCTTTAAAGACGGGAAGAGGCATCCTTCCCGATCGCGACGGCACAGAGGAACTCTCAATGAAAGCACCAATGTCGGTGTCAAAACCGGCGGATCTCGGGTAGGGGGTCCCGAACTGTGCGTCTAGGCGGACGGTAACAGGAGACAAGGGACACGATGTTTTTACCCAGGTTTGGGCCCTCTCAATGGAGGTAAAACCCTACTCCTGCTTGATTGATATTGATGATATGGGTAGTACAAGAGTGGATCTACCACGAGATCACGGAGGCTAAACCCTAGAAGCTAGCCTATGGTATGATTGTTGTAATGGTTGTTCGTCCTACGGACTAAAACTCTCCGGTTTATATAGACACCGGAGAGGGCTAGGGTTACACAGAGTCGGTTACAATGGTAGGAGATCTACATATCCGTATCGCGAAGCTTGCCTTCCACGCCAAGGAAAGTCCCATCCGGACACGGGACGAAGTCTTCAATCTTGTATCTTCATAGTCTTGGAGCCCGGCCGATGATGATAGCCCGGCTATCCAGACACCCCCTAGTCCAGGACTCCCTCAACAAGCATGACATTTGCAAGAGACATGTCATTTGTGATAGCCACCTTGCCTAACCCGAGTACCTGTCCTATTGAACCTCCACCAAACATAATGCTCATGAATGGTTGAATAGCTTCCATGAAATCGTAGAGCAATTTGCTATCTCCGGTCATATGGTTGGTACATCAACTATCAATCACCCATTTCACTCCACCGGAGAAGGCAACCTACACACAATTAAGACTTGGTTAGAGGAACCCATTTTGCAATGGGACCTCTCAAGTTAGTCACAAGGGTCTTAGGGACCCAAATAGCATAGAACCGGAACGCATTTCGACGACCAACAAATTTTGCATAAACTTCTCCATCCTTAGTCTTACGAAGTACATAGGATGGAGTCATGAACTCTTTTGGCATGTTGATAGTGGGCATGCCCCTTGTGGCCTTCCCACTAACAACCTTACCTTTCTCCTTGTGCCCTTCCCGTACAAATGTTTCCTTTAGAGGGGTTGTGCACTTTTGAGAGGATGTCTTCTTCTTACTTGTGCTTGGGTCAAACCCGAGTCCCTCTTTGGCACACACCTCATTGTGTTGGCTTAATATCTCATTAAGGTTCTTTTGCCCTTCAGCACATGTCATGAGAACTTTCTCGATTTGAGCCTTGAGAAAGCGATTTTCCTCAAGAATAGATGCAAGATCACTACTAGACTTAGTATTACAAACATCAACATTGATAATAGGAGAAGAGTAAGCCTTGGCTAGAGTTTCAAGATAGGTAAGTTTGAGCGTCTCCAAACTCTTTGTAAGAAGGGTTAGCTCTTCTTGCTTAGTCTTGAGGGACACGGATAGAAGCTCGCAATCCTTAGAAAGAGAAGCATGAGACTTCACAATCTTACTTTTATCATTCATCAACTCTTCGCAAGATTCAATAGCCTTTTTCAAGGAGGCAAGATCTTTAGTATGAACATCAATATTTGCACCAAATTTTAAGCATAGCTCATCATTTCGTGCTTCCTCATATTGGACTTTCCTCTCAAGGATTTCACATTTTTCCTTTTCCTCGGTGACAAGGGTTTCGAGTTCCTTAATGGTGATGGTGTGCTTACTCACCATCTCCATTAGCATATGAAACATAGTGAGCTTCTTTCCTTTGAGGGAACACAAGAACTTATTAAGTTTAGCAAGCAAATATAGGATCATCTAGATCATCATCCTCATAACTATCCTCCGCATCAAGATACTCATCACTAGGAGAAGGAGTGAAAAGAGAAGGATTTGATCGTGGAGTTACCTTGACCTTCTTAGGAGAACTTTGGTCCTCTCCATCTTCTACCACGGCCTTTGCCATTAGGCACTTCTGAGCATTGCCCTTGTAGTCATTCATGTAGTTGTGGGTGACCACATCACCACTCTTGTTTACTAACCTCAAAGTGTTTTGAGAGACTTGAGCAACTCCGGCAACACCACTAATATCATGCGGATCGGATTCTTCTTGAGCAACCATTGCTTTCCCATCTCTCTTATTGAGCTTGGAGTTCAAAGGATTTGGCAACTTCTTCTTGGGAAAGGTCTTGGGAAACCTTGGTTTATCTTCTCTCTTCTCATATGGGCATTCGTTTGAGAAGAGGTTGGTTTCTTCACAGTTGTAGCATTTTCTTACTTTCTTCTTTTGAAATCTTCCCTTGAATTTTCCTGCGCTAAACTTCTTGACAAAGAGAGCCATGTCTTAATATGAAGGGCACTCATCGGATTCAATCTCATCACCATCTTCATCATCATCATCTTCTTCTTCTTCTTCTTCACTTTGCTCATCTTCACATACATGCTTGGCCTTCAATGCAAGATTGATCTTTGATGATGGAGTACCATGCATGGCAAGATGTTTTGTGGCATTAGCCTTTGACTCTTCAAATAGTTGGAAGGTGGATATGATGTCATCTGTAGTCATTTCCTTGAAGGCATGGTGTTGTCTTATGTCCCACACAATTTGATGGTGATGTGGGGCTAGAGCATGAAGCAACTTATCCACAAGGAATCGCTTAGTCATGTTGAATCCATCTGTGTCTTGTCACACTCACATGACTCAATGTTGGCACTGAGAGTCATGAGACGCTCAAGGAGTTGATTGGGGGTTTCACCTTTCTCCATACAAAAGTTTTGAAATTGCCCCTTGGCAATTTCATATTGAGCACTCCGGAGGGAAGAGGTGCCAGTATTGGATCTTATAATACTTTCCCATAGTTCCTTGGCACTTGTGATGTGTATGAACGGTCTCCTTTGCTTGTCATCCATACCTCTCCTTATACACATGATTGCAGTGTCATTGAGATTTTTGTCATAAATTTCTCTTGGTGTAGGGTTCTTTGGATCAACCACATGATAACCATACTCCATGATCTCCAGCATCTCATCATTTCCATGCCGAAGATGATCTTGCATAGCAACTCTCCACAAGGAAAAATCGGAAGTGGCACTAAGTAAAGGAGGTTTGCCTTGAGGATTATATCTTGGTTTCTCAACCTAAGGTATTGCATAAAGCCAAGGAACACTGGCGTGTTCATTGCTAGCAGGTTGTTGACCAAGTGACAGAGTAGGCACAGTTGGCCTCGAAGCCGCACCACCCGAGAGTGGTGCAAGCAGCGTGGACAATGTGGCTAATCTCATTTGGACCAAGGCCTCAAGAGAAGCATCATGCTTTTGTTTTTGGTTAGCAAGGGCCTTTTCCAGATCCTTAGACGTAAAGGTCTTGACTTCAGAAGAAGCCTCACCTTTATCCATCGGATCTGCAACCAGGGGAGTCCCATCCGGGTTCGTCTCGCGCTAGGACGGTTAAGACACAAGAATAGAGCACGAGGCTCTGATACCAATTGAAAGGATCGAGATGGACCTAGAGGGGGGGGGTGAATAGGTACAATTACAAAATTTAATTATTAATTAGCAATTTTAGGCAATAATGCGGAATATGAAGGTGAGCCTAACAATAGCAAGTGAGTACTGAGTACTAAGAAAGTAACACGAGCATGTAAGTAAACAATCACAATATGATATAAGTAAGTGAAAAGAGACAAGTAACCACAAGTACAAAGTTTGGGTTAAGAATAACTGCAACTTCGGGAGACGAGGATGTATGTTGATGTTCATTTCCTTGGAGGTAAGCTAGTCACCCTTAGAGAGGTGGATGTTACCACGAAGGCACACCAACGCCACGAAGGCTCACCCTATTCTCCATTTGAGACAACACCATGGAGGTGTCTCTCAACCACTAGTGGTAGACCTTGGGGTGGTCTCCAAACCGTCACAAACTTTTTCGTGGCTAATCACAAGGTTCGTTTCCTCTCCGGAAGACTCCTACCGCCTAGGAGTCTCTAGCCTCCAAGAGTAACAAGGACGATTGGGAAAAGCTCAAGACTTGCTCAAATCATGAATTCCTTCAGTGCAAAGAAAAAGGAGTGGATCTATCACTTGATTGGACAACTTCTCTCAAATTCTCTCAAATCCCTTGGGGATCTAAGATTTGGTGTGGAGGAGTGAGAGAGAGAGAGAAATGCATTCTAAGGTTTGTTCAAAGTGAGTGGTCGACCCACTCCCATGGGGAGAAGGGTTGTATATAGTGTGAGCACAAATGTGGCCGTTGTAGTGTAATTGAACGGGCAAGCGTGACATCCGGGCTAGGGGTCGGAAATCCGGACTGGCTATGATAGACCACATTCAGTCCTTACAAGAGGACTGCAGAGCTAAACCTCTTCAAAAGCATTGGGTTGATTCTAAATTTATTTTAGAGTCCATACTGATCTTATGATGTCCACAAAATGGACGATTACAAGGCTATCATGTGCAGTGATGCTACATAATCAAACAGCTATGAAAGTAAGTATGGTCATACATGGCAAGGGGTACTCACAAGAGCAATGCAGTGTGCAGTATAGTTGCGAGATTCTGTGGTCCCTTGAAAACGAATGTTCTTCTGCTAACAGTTTTCGTACAAGTGAGACATTAAGGCAAATGCAGAATTGTAGTTCAAATTGTGATGTGATAGCATAGACAGTACCTTACGCTGCAGCCGAGACCAATGTGTAACAAGATTATTCCAGTCACCGTCGGATAAATGTAGCACCGGAGACTTTACAGAAATTTCGTCCAGAGGCTTGCCATCGAAGTGCGCTTGCCTCAGGTAGGAATGATACTTCATCAACAAGTGCTTGAAAAGCGCAACCAACCCTTGCTCGTCTTCACAATCCAGTTTGCTCCTCGCCTATTTAAAAGAATGAAGTCTTATGTCTTCTGTCAGCAGAAACATATGCAGTAATGACCATGAATAACATTAGTACATTACATACGCGTAAGTTGCGGAGGAAGACTGGAAATTGTTCTGTGTCTACAGTATAATCTTTCCATGAAGGAAAGATGCGCACAAAGTTCCTGACAACAACATAAGCTTCATCTTCTAAACTAGGAAGAAATGGAACAGGGGTCCTATTTGCTGCAATTGGGGCTCTCTTTGGTTTGAAAATGGATTTGGCAACTGGATTTGGTGTACTCTTTGCTGGAATGGGGTTTTGCGTCGTAGAGCTGGTGCTATGTCAACTGGCATAATCATACTGTTTCCTGTAGTTGGGGTCTGCTGAGTTGGGACATCAGAAATGGCCAGTGTAGTAGGGCTAGAGTTTGCTAGAGTTGGGGTGTTTTGTTGGTCAGGTGATATTGCAACTACACCTAATGGCTATTTGATTTATCAGGTGCCATTACCATTTTCAAATACTTTGCTTGTGCTCGTCCACGACTAACAATCGCCCTCTTCCTTTTGAAAGTCTGATACACAAGAACAGCATTTGAATGGATAAATATGGAATGATGACGGATGGAATATGTACTGAAAATGGATAGGCAGGGCATATTCACATACACGATGTGTAAACTAAGCTAATGGTAGTTTAACAAAGTAGAAGCAATGCAAAGCATCAGTTGCAAGATATGTGCGAGCAATGTAACCTTGGACAGTTAGAGCAAGTACCTTGATGGGTGAATAAGATAGGGCATCTTCCTCTGACTCCTCCACTAGGGAGCTACATTGACTTAGGTCTCCCTCTAGCTCAGAATCACTGTTAGGATCATATTCTGAGCAAGAATCTGTAGGTGGAGAGCGTTTACATTGCATTGCATCCAGACTTGATTTCAGTCCCTTAATGCCAAGTTGGACAGCCATGGCATTGTTCTGCTTTATTCTTCTCATGCGCGCAAGCTCATAATCATTATGATGCTACTCAGAATTTGAGATTCATGGAAACATAAAAAGTAGTCAGATTATCTATGGAATGCATTGCGGATTCAACTTGAAGAGTTTCCCCCTATAAACCCCTGCATATGCAAAGTTCACCCCACCCCAAACCATGCTGACAAGACCACACACAGAAATACAAACCCCTTATGTCTCTATAACAGGCAGGCACACATTTCAAAACTGAAGTAGGAACATTAGAATCACATGAAATTCGTATTTGAACAAATAAACTAAGCAATTATGAGTGGCATAATGTTTAGCGTCAAGGGTGGAGTATTGATAGTGCGACACAAAGCAAGTAGGGAAATGACACTTTCTTTCTATACAATGTAGTGTTCGTTGCCCACACATGATGGAAGACATCACATAGAGAAATACTATTCACTCATGTCTACGGTTCCAGTATTTACAAATAGGGTGGTCCACCCTAAAAGAATATTGACAACAAATATGACAAGGCAAGCATAGATGTAGTGAATCAATCATTTACTTGTGAGCTTACTAGGAAAAGTATGCAGAATTGTAACTGCAGTAAGAGACCGTCCAAAATCTGAATGAATAAGTTTGTCTAGCACTTGTTGTTTGCAACTAATCGACGTGAATAATTGGATATTATATCAAATGAGTAAGAAAGACAAGTAAAATTGTCAACAAACCTGGCTTGCAGTAGTAATCTGGGTCAATGTCACTATGACCAACAATCCAAAATGACTAGTGTCTGTTTCGAGGGCCGGAATTTTGAAAACCCTGTGAACTTTAGAGGTACTAAAGATTACCGAAATACATCTGAACCAGTAAGTGTAGGTAGCACTGAGCACAAAACAAACCCTAATGACAGATCTACCTAATGAGTAATGAATCAATTAGAAAATGGGTGATGAGGAGTGGCTGCTGAGTGTTGAGGACGTATCTCAGGATAAATCGGGCTTGCTTGGTGGGTGCTGCACGCCTGAGCCCTGAACGGACTGGGAAGGTAGGAACGGCACGCCCGGGCAACGGTGATGCTATTGGGCGAGCAGCTCCTGGCCTCTTGTTAGTCTGGCGTCTCCTCCTAGAGTCATGCCGTCCGAGGACGGCAAGTCACCGGTGAGGCAGGCGGCTGGGGGCGAGTAGAGATTGGAAGCGCGCAGCAGAACAGAGGGGAATCGGGGCCTGGGATGACCCAAAATCCCAAGGTGGGCCGGCCAACCGTGGGCACCCTGTAGAGATACACACCTGAGCGGCGAATATGCATTTTCGAAACTAATTTAGGAACATTTAGCTGACCAATTAAACAACTCTGTTTTAATAATATCATATTCGTATTTGAACAACTAAGCTTGTTTAGCTTGATGGGTGGAACAGTGTTATTATGACACGAAGAACGTATTCTGATCGTATAGTGATCATAAAAGGGGGAAACTCTAAGCATATTTTTTTAGCAAAAGAGGGTTTCCCCTCCGATTTCTATTAAAGAAACCACCACGGAACCAACATGATTTATTAAACCCTAAGCATGATCAATTAAACTGTATTATTGTTGTGCCATGGCATATTTGAAGTTGCAAGCCGAAGAAATGCTATTTAGCATCCATTGTTTGCTTCAAACTAAGAACTAAATTCTAAGAGCTAAAAAGAAAGTAGAGTAACCAAGTTAAGATCTATTTTCTGGTTGAGATCAAAAAGTTGAGGAGATATGAAGTACCACCTCTCTTGTGGCGCCGTGTAGGCATCCGGGGTGCAATGGCTATTGGTGGCGTTGAAGTAGATCTGCAATGGTAGACGGGTGCATTGGGGGATATGTCCCGTTGTGGTGGAAGAGAAGGTCGTGTGAGCGGCCCCGGCAAAGAGGACGACGGCACCGATGAAGCGAGAGGACGCGATGCAAGGCTATTGGTCCGTCGTCGTGGATGAGAAACGTCCATCTCTAGCAGTGGACGACGCGGTCTTGGTAGGCGCTCCGGCATGGTGGAGGACGGTGGCGATGGACGTGGTGGAGGACGGAGGCGATGGATGGGGTGGCGGAGTGAGGCTGGTGTGGGGATGGGGTGTTCTAGCGCGGACGGTGTATGAATCGGAAAATGGAGGGAGAGGTACGGGGAACCATGGTTTTGGGACGCGCCTGTCTGAAATATGGGAAAGTTACGAACTTAGCCCCCGTTTAAAATTTGGACGTCTCGTCGGTTGGGGATAGGACGGTAATCTCGCATCTCGCCAATATTTGCCCAGAGCCATTTCGGGCGAGGAGAGGGTGGTTGGCGCCCACGGTGTATGAACGGGGCTGACAGGTAGGGCGGTTGTGTCACATCTGAGTGAAGTTACAAACCTGCCCCTATTGAAAATATTTGCCTACATCGATTTCGGCCGAGTCGAGTTTGTTTTGCCGCCCACCGTGTATGAATGGGGAATGGAGGGAGAAACAGAGGTCTTTTCGACGAGCTTGAATCAAATGTGTTTTGCCGCCCATGTTTGACGCCCACCATGTCGGAATGGGCTCAGAGGCGGTCGTGTCACGTCTAACTGAAGTTACTAGCCTACCCCTATTTAGAGCAGTGGAAATCGGGCCGATGGATTGTCCGTGTAATGGGTAGACAGTAATTTCCATCTCCCAAACACTTGGCTTCGGGCAGCCGACTTGGGAGTGGACATTTTGCCGCTTCCTTCGAATTTTGGGACAATAAGCATCCACGTTTACCCTAGCAACTAAATTCGAATCCATTTTGTATTCCTATATCAATCTTTATAAATCATTCTACGTGTTTTTATATATCTTCAAAAGGACGACAAAGATGTATTCCACTGTCATATATGAATATGTTTTACAAATGCCGATACTCAAATTCAGAAGCTAGAATCCAGTTTAAGGTGAATTCGAATATTTGGAACACTTCATGTCCAACTCAAATGTCACACGCAACATAATGTGTACTCCCATTTAGATATGTACACAAGCGATGTATCAAAATTCAAATACCGAGTCAATCAACCAAGAATGTACAGAACTAACACACATATAAACACTTATAGAGTATATGGATCAATAATATCAACTAACATACATAAGCCAGGCTGCTGTACTTTTTTTTGGCTACAACAGCATCCTTTTTTTAGCCAGCATCTTGGCCCTTTCCGATGCGTGACCTTATGGTCCATCTATACTACTACTATTGTTGAATGCACATTCAGCCCGATTGGCATATTTGTAGGTCTGGCACAGAAATCCAAATGAAATGTCTCCGAGTCTTATCGATTAATACAGACTTGTGCTCAAATAAAATTACAAACCAAAAAACCAAAAAAACAATTATTACAAGATCTCTAAAACAAATGGTTTGATTGATTACATGAACAGGCAACACAAAGGTTATTCAACGATGGAAAGAACATTTCACCTATGATTTACCAAGTAGGAATTTAATTTCCTTTTTTCCTTCAGGACCTTAACAATCTGGTCAGTCTCAGTTTGCTTCGTTTTCAAATCCACCAAATATTTAATGGTTCTCTTGAGTACTGCTTGTGATTGTGTTGTTTGCTTCCTCAACATGTCAACTTCATCTCTAAGTGCAGAAACAGAATCTCTTTCTACCACTAGTTTAGCCTCTATAGCATCAGCAGTTGGCAATTCATAATGCACGATTGGGCCGGTGCCACAGCTGTGGGATGATGCAACGTCCATGGTGACCTCGCTCTTTGATCTTGGTCTAACCTGTTTTGCCATTAAAGTTCCGACTGGATTCAGAACGTTGAAGTAAGCAAAACATCTCAACTGGGAGTTATAACAGTAAACCAGTTAAACAAACAAGGAATTAAAGAGTTTCAATTGGATGCTGAAAAGTAGTTATTAACATCATTGCAACCCGCTTTTGCAGCAGCAAAGCAGTTAAACAATCAAGTAGATATTTAAGTTAAGGCAAATAGGTAATTCTTAACAGTAAGTATCAAACACATATATAGGTGCAGTCTACAATATGATTAACATGAGGTGGCATTATGTAATCAGTAGCAAACTAAATTAAGCCAAGCTATGTAATTGAACAATTTTGCAATAAGTGGCTAACTAAAATTCCGAGAAGCAGGTAACTGAACTTACGCTAGTTCTTTGTACAGGCACACTGTAACTTCTTTTTTGTTTACAAGGTTGTACGAAGGAGTCCATGGCATCAATTGCTTGGATACGCAGTCCCAATACTTCTTTCTTCCCACACTGCATTGGTAAGTGGAATGGTTAATCTGGTAGATGGTGCGTCCTTGATATGTTATATGAGAACGTGTAGTCACACACATCACACTGTCTTTTACTGTATATTTCATGCGATTACTTTTGGCATATTGAGATCTAAGAAATCTACAATAGGATGAAAAGACTGGCATCCTTCACATTATTGGCGAACTCAGTTCATAGAAACAAGCAATTCAACCATTCTGTGGGTAAATCAAAAGCGCCGCTGGAATATTTTTCACTACCAAATCATACAGGCAAAAAGGGGCGACGCCACCATAGGGGCTGGTATGGGCGGCCGCCTCAGGTGGCTGGAAAGTGTGCACCTAGTTTGAGTCGTCCAGGTTGGCCCAGGCTAGTTCTGTTTGTCCCAACGCACGAGCAGGCAATGTAAAAAATGAAGAAAAATGTTTCAATTTGGATGGGCCAATAACATTAGTGCAAGGCAGGCCCTATAGCAGGCTCGCGGCCCAAACGAGCGCCTCCCATATCGATCGATAGCAGGAAAAATCCAAATTAATTCGCTCCAGCCTCCATTCTGGTTCGCTCCTAACCTAGCCGCCGCTGGACAGACCGACACAACACTCCCTCGCGACCTTGTTGGAGGGCGGTCGCCGGGCTACAAGCGAACGGAAGGACAAGAAGAGGAAGATCCAACCGTGGGTGTAGCCTGCGTGGGAGGTAGCGGCGGCAGCACGGGCATGGCATCGAGCATGCGCAAACGGATAGTCGTAGCTTGCAAGAGTAGCACGTGCAACGAGCAGGTACATCACATCCCTGATTATATCTAATTCAACTCTTCAATTTTTGGCTAATAGTTAAACCTGACGGTGTTGTAAAAATGCTTGTATGTAGGGAATCTATGAGAAAATGAAATCAATTTCTACTTATTTTAGAACTCCCCCAATCAATACTGAACTGACTGAATCTGATGTATCTAATCATGTTTCCGATGCAAACATACAAGCTCATGTTGTTCTTGAGCATTAAGTGTCTAATGAACAGACTGCTAATGAAGGATTTGATGCAAACATTTTACATGCTCCTGGTGATGAACATATAGTGTCTAATGAGGGATCTAATGCAAGCATTTTGCAAGCTCATTGAAGGATTTAGTGTCTAATGATGATCTGCTATGTTGAGAGAGACAGAGATATGCAGGCATTGATGACAAGCAAATTATAGTGCATTTTCATGGCTTGAGGAAACGTCGAGGCCATCTTCCAGAAAGTCTCCGTATCATGACAACATAGCATAAATACTTTTCTAATCTGTTGTTTGAAACTATTGGCATACTTGTGCATGATAGATATATTGATATTCAGTTTGCGCACTGGTTATAGGTGCAATTACACTTCAATATTTTCAGCCAGAGACGAATAATTCAAGCAGGTACGGACCATGTTTTCAGTCCCTGTACACCATGTTGCATTTTGTGTTTTTTGGTGCTTGCATCATTTAGTGTTTATAATCTGAACTACTTTGGATCATTAGCTGGTTTTCAAAGTGCATGTAGCTTCACATTTCTCAAATTATGTTGATTTCTGGAGTTCAAGTGCCTTAGTATTTTTTAAGTTAAATGTTCGCCCCTGGTAACTTGAATTCGTGGATCCGCCACTGCACAAAAATAATACACGAATGCCAGTACGAATTAAATGAAATGCAGGGACTTACGCTAGCTCGTTGTACAGGCTCACTGCCGCTTTGCTTGCGCTTGGGATGTTCTATGTACAAGTCCATGTTACCACTTTCTTGAATGTGCAGGCCTTGTGCTCCTTGCATCCCCCTCTGCATTTTTGACACGGCGAATGGTTGATCAAATAAGAGGAATCGACCTTGATGTTGTACCGGAGGTCAAATACTTACAAGGTTATACGGGTGTGCAGGATGTGTACCAGATCCCGTAGCTCCATCATGTTTTGCTAAAAAATGGATTTTCTTGTTTCAGATGATCACTAGTAGAAAAGGGGCCAATGGTCCAAGCCGGTCCAGCCCATTAGTCCCGGTTCAATCTAGAACCGGGACCAATGGGGGCATCGGACCCGGTTCGTGAGCCCCGGGGGCCGGCCGAGCCACGTGGGCCATTGGTCCCGGTTCGTCTGGACCTATTGGTCCCGGTTGGTGGGCCGAACCGGGACCAATGGGTCTCGCTCCTGGCCCAACACCATTGGTCCCGGTTGGTGGCTTGAACCGGGACCAAAGGCTGCCCATTAGTCCAGGTTCGTGCCATCAACCGGGACTAATGGGTTGGTCCTCGTTGCGACCAGAGTTTAGTCCCACCTCGCCAACCGAAGGGGAATCGGATCGGTTTATAAGTCCCTCCCTCTCTTCCTTATTGAGCTCCTCTGAAAATGAAAATAGATGCCCTTATATAGGGAATTTAGCATAAATTCATACGGATTTCTCTTGAAATTCGTTATGAATTTAAGTTGAATTTCCTCTATAAGCGCATCTCTACTCATTTCTGAGTAGTTTTTTATATAGTTTTTTTTCTTTTTCTGCTATATTTATCTTTTTCTTTTTATTTCTGAGTTGTAATAAGCCATTAAAAATAAGCATATATGCTCCTTTTTTAGTACAGTTAATCACAACTATTTTTTGCTTCTATTCATTTCCGAGTAGTTTTCTTTAATTTTTTTTTCTTTTCTGTTATATTTATTGTTTTATTTTTATTTCTGAGTTGTAATAAGTCATTAAAAATAAGCACCTATGCTATTTTTTTAGTAAAGTTAATCAAAATTATTTTTTCTTCTTTTTATTTCTGAGTGGTTTTTTATATAGTTTATTTCTTTTCTGCTACATTTTTTTATTTCGGAGTTGTAATAAGTCATTAAAAATAAAAAAGAGGCGCAATGCTCGTTAATTTGCTTCAAGCCTTTCGGAATAGTGTCAACTGCACTGCACATAGCTCAATGCAGTCTACCATATTCCTCAAGGCTTGAAGCTAACCAACGTGCAGGAGCATTGAGCCTCTTCATCATCGTCTCTGCACTCAGGGCTTATAAACAGCTGCGAGTGCCTCTCGCTTGGCGAGGTGGGACTAAAAAAATAGCTGCAGGAAGAATCAACAAAAAATAGCTGCAGAAAATGAAAAAGTAGTTACACGGGTCCATTGGTACCGGTTCATGGCACCAACCGGTACCAATGCCACTCTTTGGTCCCGGTTGGTTGGACCAACCGGGACGAATGCTCATCTTTAGTCCAGCGCAAACAGCTGAACACGTCACGGTCGCCACTGATACACCTCAGCGCCATGCTGCCAAGTACCACCAGCTGACACAGCTTGAAGCCCTTGGTGGATCTGTCGTGCGTAGCACCTCCGACTAGGCTTGACCAAGCATAGCACCTGTCGGCCAGGCATGACTTGACAGCTCCCCCGAAGCTCCGTGCAAGACGAAGCCGCTCCACCTCCTTCCTCGCTGCTCCACAAAACAAGAGAGAAAGAACACCGCAGTGCCGCCAATTTCCGGTCTGGAACACCAGATCCTAGGATTTCCCCCGGAGCAATACGAGTGGGTCAACGGTAGTCACACGACGATGCCTTCATCATGGTAACGACATGGAACGCCGCCATCGCCCCCCGTCAGCTCGGTTTTCACCGGCAACTACGTCTCCCCGACTCGCAGCTGGTGCCAGATGACGGATCCCGGGATCCGAACACCCAGCCTCAGGCCGACCACCTCTGACGGAAGAGATGACCACCATCGCCGGCTGCAACGGTCAGAACAGATCTGATCTATTTGTATTTTTTTAGTAAAGTTAATCAAAATTATTTTTTCTTCTATTTATTTCTGAGTGGTTTTTTATATAATTTTTTTCTTTTCTGCTACATTTATTTTTTTCTTTTTATTTCTGAGTTGTAATAAGTCACTAAAAATAAAAAAGAGGCGCAATGCTCGTTAATTTGCTTCAAGCCTTTTGGAATAGTGTCCACTGCCCTGCACATAGCTCTGTGCAGTCTACCGTATTCGTCAAGGCTTGAAGCTAACCAACGTGCAGGAGCATTGAGCCTCTTCGTCATCGTCTCTGCACTCAGGGCTTATAAACAGCTGCGAGTGCCTCTCGCTTGGCGAGGTGGGACTAAAAAAACAGCTGCAGGAAGAATCAACAAAAAAATAGCTGCAGAAAATAAAAAAGTAGTTACACGGGTCCATTGGTACCGGTTCATGGCACCAACCGGTACCAATGCCACTCTTTGGTCCCGGTTGGTTGGACCAACCGGGACGAATGCTCATCTTTAGTCCCGGTTGGAGCCACCAACCGGGACCAAAGGTCTTCGTTTCCCGCCATTTCCGTTGCTGAAAAGAGGCCGTTGGTCCCGGTTGGTGGCACGAACCGGGACTAAAGGTGGCATTAGTCCCAGTTGGAGCCACCAACCGGGAGCAATGCTTTTGCTATATATACTGGACTTAGCAGTTTTCGCCAAACCCATCTCTTTCTCGCCCCGACGCCTCTGCTCCTCATCGCCGTCGCCGCCGAGCCCTGCCCCACGCCGCCCCGAGCCCGCCGTCGTCGCCCGCGTACGTCGTCGCCGCCCCCATCGCCGCCCGCATCCCGCGCCGCCCCGTCATCACGCGCGCGCCCATGCCGCCCCGACGTCGTCGCCAGCGCCGTCGCCCCTGCCCCGCGCCGCCCCGAGCCCGCCGTCCCCGTCGCCGCCCCGAGCCCGCTGTCCTCGTCGCCCCTACCCAGCGCGCCGGCCCGAGCCCGTCGTCGCCCCCTGCCCCTCGCCGCTCGACGCTGACGTGGGCGTTTTTTTATTTTTGTTAGATTTTTTTAGATTCTTTTTGTAGTTCATAGATTTTTTTTGTTAGGTTAGATGTGTAGTAATTTAGATGTGTAGTTCATAGATTTTTTTTGTTAGATTACATGTGTAGTAATTAATTTGTTCATATTATGTTAGAATTTTTTGTTAGATTAATTAGATTATTTGTTAGATTAGATATGTGTAGTAATTAATTTGTTCATATTATGTTAGATTTTTTCTGTTAATAGATTTTTTTGGTGATATTTAGATTGTGTAATTAATTTTGTTCATAGAATTTTAATGATTTTTTTGTTCATAGTATTTAGAAAAAGGAAAAAAAGAAGAAGTAGTTTATATATAGTTGAACTAGCTAGTTGATTTAATAAACTAATTTATTTTACTATATAATGAAGTAGTTTGTTTTTAGTAAGTACTACTTATTTATTTATAGTAAGTGCTTAGTAGTTGAACTAGATAGTTGATTTAATTAGATTTTTTTGTTAGATTAGATTTTTTTTTAGATTACATGTGTAGTAATTAATTTGTTCATATTATGTTAGATTTTTTTGTTAGATTAATTAGATTTTTTTGTTAGATTAGATATGTGTAGTAATTAATTTGTTCATATTATGTTAGATTTTTTTTCTGTTAATAGATTTTTTTGGTGATATTATTATTGAATATGCACGTTTGGTGATATTATTATTGAATATGCATGTTTGATTTAATAAACTAATTTATTTTACTATATATAGAAGTAGTTTGTTTTTAGTAAGTACTACTTATTTATTTATAGTAAGTGCTTAGTAGTTGAACTAGATAGTTGATTTAATTAATAAAACTACTTTTATTTAACTATATATAGAAGTAGTTCCCGCGTCGACGTCGGCGATGCCTATCCCGCATCCTCGTCGTCGTCGACTCGGCGGTGGAGGCCTGCTTGATCAGGGCCATGTTCGGGACTGGGCTCCGCCGGGTTGGTATTGGGAGGTGCTACCTTTCGGGGGACGTAGGTTGGTGAGGAGGCAGCCCGTTGTTGACCCGATCCTTGTTTGGTGGCGGTCGCGTGGGCCAGTGACGGTGGTGAGGCATCCGGACACCGAGGAGGTGGTACGTCACCGTGTCAGCGAGGAGGACGAGCACGTCCGTCGCTACATGGTTGCATTGGAGGGGAGGTTCGACAATACCTGGCAGGTTCTTCAGGGATCTCACTGGAGCTATGATCCTGTGATGGTTACTTATCTTTGGGTGTCCACCGCCCGTGTCGATACCCGTCGCGCGCTACGGTTCTAGTTGTATTTGTGATAATATTTGACGATGTACGGACACCAAGAGATGATGTACTTTTGCTTATAATTATTGAATGCATGCTAATTTGAATACTATACTTTATTTTATGATTTGGTTTTGCTTATTATATGATTTGGTTTTGCTTATTGAATGCTCATATTGGATAAGTTCTCCTTCATTCCCGTGTGCTAGACAATTTGGTATAATAATGCATTCGGGAATGAAAGAGGAGCTACGTACGTACATCGATCATCGATAGTCAACCCGTGATTAATAATAATGATCTAGTTTAATATTTGAATTATGAACGTAGGCCGGAAATGTCGTACTCATCGAACGATGAAAACCGCCCAGGGGAGTGTGACTGGTGCCACGACGACCGAGGTATCTGCGACAGGTTCATTGAGCTGGACGAAGATCGGCGCTTCTGCATTAAGCTCGGGGAGACCTGCGATGTTCATATGGTACGCAACGACGACACTAGTTTTTTTCATAATTAAGCACGACTTCAACTATTTTAACGTGTATTTTTCATCTTTTTCAATTCGACTAGCTTATCCCATGCTTTGCAAGACGCTATGTCTTGGAGAGGATGGGTTTTGAAGACGATGAAAGTTTTGAAACCAAAAAAATTATCCTAAGTACCCATCATGGTGTGGATTTTCAAGTAAAGTTGTACAATGCTCAGAGTGTAACCCATTTTGGTTGCAAAAATTGGGATGCATTTTGCAAGATGTATGGTCTTGATGAGGGTATACTTGTCACCATGGATCTTGGTGATCCTACAATCGAGCAAGAGACACCTTCGATTTGGGTCCTTGTGGATACACCTCCAGTTCTTCCCTCATGTGAGCTAAACATAGTTATTAAGTAATTTATATTGTTTATTTCAAAATATATAGTTGACAACTTATCTCCATTGACAGCTTATTTTCATTCTTCAAAGAATGTGCGGAAGATGGTAGACAGAACGTACTACACCGAAGGCTCCGAATTAACTTATCAGGAGAAAAATCATCTGGTCGGATTTTGTACTGATCTTGAGAATTACAATATCTACAATCAAAATCCTCAACATTATGGTCAATACGTGCCACTAGTGCACGTGTTGAACTACGGTAACTACCATGGAGATACCCTGGTAAGATTATTTTTTAGTATTACAACATCCGTGCATCTTTTTGCACACTTCTAAAACTAGTATATCATTGCTAACTACGAAGTTATTACTATGTTTTTCAACAGATAATCCCGAATGATTGTGTGCCTCATCTCATGTATACGCATGGTAGCCTTCATGTTTTGAACATACGACCATGTCGTCCTACGAATCTCAACTGTCCATACCGGGTTTCTAAAAGAAGTGGAGACATAACAATCAAAGAATGGAAAAAATGTATGGACAGTCGTAAGGAGCTTCTTGGAAGCAATAAGCAGCGAAGGGCAAGAATTGGAGACAGGATGATCGCCATTCTTCATAATGGAGAGTCAGGGTCTATATTGTTTTATGCTATTTTACCTTAAGGGTGTTTAGGTCCTACCTGATACTGATGATCATGTGCTAAGAACAATTATGTAGGGTTGGGTTCGATGACTATGAGGATGATGATCGTATGGCTTATTATTAATAACGAGTAGAAGTTGTATGATGATGCATGATTAGTTGGACTTGTTATTATATATATGATGATGTATGATGCAAAGCATGCATGAGCATGTTATATCTGCGGGTGCAATGAACATAGCAGCAGCATTGATAAACCAAGGACAAAGATAAGAGAGGACACTTCTCTCTATTAGCTAGCTATAATAACAACCTAAAAATAACCCCCAAAACCCCTAAAGCAGCCACTTTTGTAAAAAAATGACTTTTGGTCCCAGTTGGAGCCACCAACCGGGACAAAAGGCCCCCTGACTGGGCTCGGCGCACAGGGCCACGTGGAGGCACATTGGTCCCGGTTCGTGTTTGAACCGGGACTAATGGGTGGAGGCATTAGTAACGACCCATTAGTCCCGGTTCGTGAACCGGGACTAAAGGCCCTTATGAACCGGGTCTAATGGGTGGTTTTCTACTAGTGGATATCTCCAGAAGAAATAAGAGTTAAAGTCAGAGTTGCATAGGCGTGTAAGCTAAGAGAGCAGTGAAAGGATATCCAAACATCGTCAGAACAGTGCACAAGGGAGTGATGTGTGGATACCTAGTTCGGGCCGGCGTTTGGGCATGCTCGACTAGCTAGAGTGCGGGTCACTTCAGAGCCGTTGTGGGTGATGCGCTGGCGTTGGCTGGCCGCGCATGGATGTAGATCTTGAGTGGCAGCGGAGCGCTACAATGCGGTGGACGAGACTGTTGGTGAAGCCCCAACGGCCTCGGGGGGCGGAGGTGCGACGATGTGCTTGGTGAAGTATCCTCGGTGAGCTGGGAGACGGCATCGGTGAAGCGCACCTGATGCGGTGGAACTCGGTGTCTGTGAGGCACGTTGGTAGCGGCGGCCGACGTTGTCGGTGGACCACCCGGTGCGGTGGACGAGGGCGTAGATGAGGTAGCTCCGGTGCGGTGGGGAAGCGCGGCCGTCGTCTTCGTCATCGTCGTCCGGCACAGAGGTGGGGAAAGAGACGAGAGGAGGGGCGATTCGAACTTTCCTTGGGTTGGCGGCGAATTAGGGATTTGAGCAATCTGGGCGCGGAAGGGGACGGTGGAGAAGAGAGATTTTGCAGGGCTGGAATTGGGGCAACCAGATATTTCAATCTGAAATGTGGAAGAGCAAACTTATTTTGTCGTCGTCCTTTTTTTGGTGTGGGAGGGACCTATGGAGGGACGAGGGAGGGAGTGGGGGAGGGAGGGACGAGGGAGGGGGGTGGGTGGCTGGGTGCTACGCGTCCGTCCGACACACGCGACCACCCCGACAGGACTATGCTTCGGTGCCTTAAGGCACCTGCTTTTGTGTCCATGACATGTGGGACCAACATGTGGCTGGCCCACATGTTAGTGACCCTAAGGCAGGTGCCTTTAAGGCACCTACATTTGAGAATGCAAACGAATCTTCTTTCATTTGCAAATGAATCTGTATGTATTACCATGCCCGCGTTTTCCTTGCAATAATTAGTCATTCGAAATGAGATACTCCCTACAATCACTTTTGTAAAGAAGTTTCAGACAACTTAAAATGAACTGTTTTGCACATTGTCTAAAATGTCTTTAAGGTCTTATAAAAGTATACAGAGGGAGTACTATAAATTAATTAATGAGGAGTTATTTGAAAAAAAAATCAAAACGGTATCCACGCTAACATGGATTAGAGTGTGTGTCACATAATTAGTTATTTGAATTAGAGTGTGTGTCATGTAGCGATCTCCAATTCTAACGTGGCTTTCGCATTTCACTATATCCACGCTACTTTTTTAATACAAATCCATATGTATATGATGAACACCATGGTAGTGAGAAAACTTTTGGATGGATTCAAACATATGACCTACAAAAAAACACAACAAATTGAATCAATGTCAACTTTTCGAAACTTAGTAGGGCACGAATTCGAAATAATTACTCGTATGCATGGTCCTCAGTTCAAATCTTACAATCTACACCGAATTGAAACATCGATGTTAAGTCTCGTACTATGTACATTCAACCACACCCCCACCCCACACACGCTACATACTTCATGTATCGGTCAATCTTCCTCACTTACCACCTTAGGAAGCTTTCGGTTTCCAACACACATTCATTCTTTGTCTCCATGTTTCGATCTCTAAGTCTCTCAACTACACAACCCCTTTTTCCACTCTGTTACCAAATGTATTTACCTCACACACCTGCCATTGCACCCCATGCTGAGCTCTCTCTCTCTCTCCCCCTCTCCCTCTCACCCTCTCGCGCTAAATACATGCATTGCCTATCTAGCCCCCCCAACCTCTCGTGCGCTTGCATGCACATTGTATATCTAGGTCACTCCCTCGAGACTGTCTCACTCTTTCTTTCGCACGGCTGGCCACACTCGCTCAATCTTGCTCTCTTTATCTGAATCTCGTTTAACCTCGTTTTCTTTCACACACAAATGATATATCTCCCTGTTCGGGCCTTGATCGACACACTCTATACTCTCTCACACAGATTGTCTATCTAGGTCAGTCCATCCAAGCCGCCGCCACTCTTTCGACCTCATGGCGGGCCACGCTCACTCAATCTCTCTCTCTCTCTCTCTATGTATGTCTCGATTGACCTCGCTCTTTCTTGGACAAAAACGATATATCACCATGTTTGAGCCCAATTCGACCTATTCACATTGTATACTCTCTCACGCACATTGTCTATCTAGGTCACTCTCTCCAACCCGTCTCACTCTTTCGATCGCACGACAACCCTATGTGAGCGACTGACCTTGCTTCCTCCCACGCACAAAATATATCTACACATCTATGACTAGATCATCTCTCAAGCTCTATCTTACAGCTCTCACCCTTGCCAAAAGCTCAATCGGACAATATCTCTCCAGAGCATATATATCTGTTCAGTGAATGTCGGACCACACTCACTTTGTATCTCTATCTATATGTCTCTCGATTGACCTCACTTTCTCACACCGTATCTTCCACGCATTGAAGCTACTACCTCTCCATCCCTCGCAAAGCCAGAGCTATTTACAATGCGAGTGGCACTCCAACCTTGGATTAATTTGGGTAGGCATTTATTCCGATCGGTTTAGATTATATTTCACAGCATTCGGCCCACAACAACACCAAACACCGTTGCAACCCCCGCAACTCCCCTAGTTGATTTCCCTCTAGCTCGGTCATCGCTCTCTCACATGTCCTTTCTCGCCTTCAATGTCGCACCATGGTATTGTTGCAAAAAACTATGTTGTTCTCTTTAATTATCATAAATAAGCCACAAAACTACACACCGATAGTCCACTTGGAATGGAACAAAATTCAACCCACAAATTAAAGTGCTACAAACTACACACGGAGGGCCCACATGTCATGAAACAAATTTGGACCCATATACAAATTAAAAAACAAAGCACGAGGATCGAACATGCGACCGGGCCTTCAAGCCGCACGTCAATAGGCAACATAAATAGAACAGCAATGTTTGTTGTACCCCCTTTGTTCACATAATGTTTTTATATTACCACAGCCTATTTAATGGATAACATGTAATATTATTTTTAGTACTATTCGCCTTCACTTACTGGTGGGTTCCATGTGTGCTCTCACTCTCTCCTCCCGTTCTGTGTTTAGACGCACGGGCAAACACGAATAACTCGTGGGTGATGTTGCCGTTGACCATATCTGGACGCGTTCACAAGTCACGGCACCAGTTTCACGTACTAGTAGCACTAGTCAGTGTGTACGTGCAATGCACGTTAATTTTGAAGTATATTAAGTGCATGTGGATATTAAATAGGATATTATTTGCATGTTATCATGTGATTAGCACTATTTTTGGCATGAAATTAACTGCACACTAAACGTGTTGAGCGCTCGACATTGAAGCAGTCTAGGTCGTTGGATGACCAGGAATACATGTGGCTTGATGACGTTTTATATTTAATTTGGTAAGCCTCTAGCAGAACATTCAATCGATCAAACCATAGATTTTGTTTAGTCTGACTCTGACTTTAAATCCATGGCAAATTTAGATTACGCAGCGGTGGCGTGGGCGTCTTGCAGTGGGAAGCGGCTCCTCTGCCGTGCTCTGTGTGTCGTCGGGCCACTGACCGACGACGACGGCGGCGTCTTGCACCGTTGTTGGCGTACTCCTTGACGTTGGCCTAGCTTCAAGGAAGGCCAAAATGTTCTGGACTTCGCAGCGAGTCAACTGGTGGGAGGAGGCGACTGGCGTTGGTGCAAGGAAGCGGTCGACGGTCGCCATCCGTGCCGCTGAGGGGGGCACTGGCACCCGCGCGGGGACAGGCGCTGTCAACGGCACGGCGGAGAGATTCGTGTGCACGGGCACCGGCACAGGCGCGCACATCAGTGCATGCGCAGGCGCATGCGCTGGCAGGTGCACGGGCACCGGAACGGGTGTGCGCGTCAGTGCACGCGCAGGTGCATGGGCGCGTGAAAGTCGGCGAGGACCTCATGGGACCCCGTGGGATCAAGCTCGGCGACAATGTGCGGCTCGTAGCCCATCAATGCCACGGGGAAGGGCGATGGCGCAGTCGGGGCAACGGGAGCCGGAACGGGAGCGGGGACAGGCGCGACGTCTTCCCGCAAGGCCAGTTCAAGCTCCTCCCAAAGCACTTTATGGTCTTGAGACTTCGGCTGGGTGTCTTCCTCAGGAAACTGGAACACTAAGGGCAGAGCATCGTGATGCGGCATGGCGTACGTTTAGGTCAGGCTAGTTGGAGGTAGACGAGAGGAGAATCGGAGAGGAAGAGAGAAGATTGTAGCGATACCGGGTAGTGCGGGGTTGATTTTAAACTGCGGCGCCGACGACATTAAAAGTGGGAGCAGTTGGGAAGGGCTCGCCTCCCGGTGAGCCTGCACAGCGGTCTACTCGCACGCCTCCCTGCCAGCCAACACAGCGGTCTGCTCGCACACCTCCCGTCTACTCATCACACACTTGCTAGGGCGGCACCTGCCGATGAGAAGTGGGGACTCGTGGCGGCACAAAACACCCACGGTTTCAATAGTGAAAACGTTCGCCTTAACGTGACAGATCTTTGTTCCAAAATACCTTGGCTCTTCATTTGTGCAACTTGTCATAAGCAGCTTGTCTCAAATTGAAGAAAAAACTTACGAAGTAATATTTGTGCCATATCACGTGACCATGCTGAGTTTCAAGAATTCATCCTCACTTTTGGATTTTCTGAAATTTAAGATCCAGGATTCGAAACAATATCATAACCTGCGTGATGCAATAAATTTTCAAGCCGTACATCTGTCCTGTTTTATTTCTTAAGAAAGGATTTGGTCAAACATTTTTCTTAGACTTCAGACAAGTTATATATGCAGAGTAAAAGGATAATCCTTCCGTACCAGTGCATTGCCTGATATATTAACTCAAGTACTAGGCAGGAACAAACGGGCTCAATTATGTGCTCATCCTGGTGTAGTAGTAGTACTACTAGGCAATGTAGTTGACGGGTGAACTTGATGAGCCGCAACCGAGGGAATTCAACCGTGCTCGGCACGGTGGGTAACGTTGTCTAGTTACTAAAGCATCCCTCCGTTGTTCATCGCTAGTCATTATGGACCGGGGACATGAGGGGAATTTCCTAGGGCTAGAATTTTGGCCGCCAGATATTTCGACTTGAAACGCTGAGGCTCGGCTGATCGGGGTTGCCTAATGTGCGTACCACGCACCCCACCAGAGGAAACGAGACCAGTTTTTTTATTTTTTTATTTTTTTAGGATCAACGGGAGCCAAGGTCTGGCTGGTACGCCGTTGGGTCCTACAATTCGAGACTTAGAGTGAGTTTGTGATATAGTGATCTCAACGTGGATGTCACATTTCATGGTATCCCTAGTAAGTTTTCCTATGCATATTCAAATTTAAAAGATGAACAATATGGAGGTGAGAAAACTTTGTATGTATCAAGCATATGACCACACACACACAAAGACACACACGCACGAACACAACAACAATCCAATAAGTATAGTGCATCTATTTTTCCAAACGATGCATTTATGACACAAATTTAAAAATACTCCTTCTATTCCTAGATATTAGTCTTTTAGAGAGTTCAACAAGTGACTACATACAGAGCAAAATGAGTGAATCTAGACTCTAAAATATGTCTATATACATCCGTATGTGCCAGTCCATTTGAAATCTCTAAAAAAACTAATATTTATAGGAACGAATGGAGTAAAATGTAAGACATGCATGGTCCTCAGTTCAATATTTAAAATGAACATGAGACTGAAACATGAATATTAAGTCTAGTACTACAGTACATGCAAATGTTGTGTTTAGGCGGAGCTATGATTGTCGGGGTCAACCCCTCTACCTTAGATAAAATTGTGGAACTCTGTTTAGGGTTGTTTAGATTATATTTGTCACCACCCTCCCAACCACCGATTGGTTGTGCACCCCCACCCCTCCTCCCCGGGAGAATATCATGTGCCCCCATACCTTAGATGCTATATGCCGATACAAGTTGCTTGGAGCTTGTAGATCTGAGATATAGCAGCTCACATGATGTGTCTTAATATTTTAACAGGAAACCTTGATTAGTTTGAGAATCACACACAATTTGTACAAAAACTACTCAGATGCCCTTGGATCCCATATCCAACGACCTCGAAGCTCGTATCACCGTAGCATCTAAGATGAAGGAGGACATCATATTCTCCTGTATGTAAGAATATCATGTGCTACCACACCATAGATGCTTTGGTGATACAAGCTCTTCGGAGCCATTGGATTTGTGACCCAACACCACCTCGGTGGTTCGATTGGTTTTTTGCAGAAAAGCCCCAAGACTGATACAAGCACAAAGACTGCTCTGATGCCATTGGATCTCAGATCAAACGACCTCGAAGCTCGTATCACTGTAGCATCCAAGCTGCGATAGCACCTTATGTTTTCTCGCACATGAGTATATGAGGTGCTCCCGCACCGTAGATTCTATGGTGATACGAGTTCACTGAGATCTAACGGCCCACAGTAGGAGGTTTGAATGTTTTTGCAATATACGGATGATAGAGTTTGGGAAATGCGCAGAAAGTACAAGTACTAAGCATGTGCCATCTAATCACTGATCAGACGACCTAGATGCTCATATCAGCGGACCTAATATGAGCAACGGGGAGCCGTTGGATCGAAGATGCAACGGCACACACGACGCCTTAATGTTTTATTTGCAAAAAAACCATTCAAGAGATTGGAAATTGCGCATAATTACAAAGACTACTCCCAAGCCATTGGATCTCACTTCCAACGGTGTAAAAACTCATATCACCATGGTACCTAAGCTGCGGGGTGGGTCTGATATTCTATGCCGCTGTAATTTTTGTTTGTAAACTTGCAAAATATGTGTAACTCGTGCCGTTACTTGTCAAACCGCGCAAAGTGTTTGTTCAAAAAAAACCATCCTACACTGAAATATCGAAACAACACACGGGGGTCCCACTTGTCATTAATCAAATTTGGACCTAAAACTAACAAATCTGAAAGAGGAGATTCGAACTGGCAACCTCGACTAAAAAGCGTAAGTTGATAGCCTGAAAGAAGAACGGTTGTTGGCTTTGTCCCATAACTTGATTTTATACAGTATTACGTTCAGTAGAGTAGAGGGAGTGCCTCGTCAACACGTGCATGACCGCTGTCTCACTTACTGGTGGGTCCCAGGTCTGCGATCTCAATCTCTCTTTTCTCCATCGTCTAACCTTTGCACGGGCACACACGAAGAGCGGCGCTAGCTTGCCGTGGTGTTATTACAACAACAAAAAAAAGCTTGGAAAATAGAAGAATTGCCTAGAACAAGAGATGTTGTGGCTGGTCGAGACGGAGCTAACCACATCTATCCTCTGTGCCACGTTTGCATGATGAAGCTATGTGGCTAGTGGGGTGTTTTTGACCGACTGGCTGGATCCCCAGGTCGAACCATAGGTACTAGAGTTACTGACGACGTCTGATACAGTACTCACTCCATCTAGGTGAGTAAGTCACCGTGACCAAGGAGGAGGGGAAAATGAGAGAACTTAATGTTTATTTGCTAATTAATAACATTGCATGCAATAAACTAACCACTGCATGTCATGTTTGGTAGTCTCAAATCATTAAAAGCATGCACACCCCTCATCTCTTATTGGATGATATGTCAAAAAACAAGAAACGAGATAGAAGTTAATGTACCGCGCCTAAGTGTTTTGGGATTATTTGATTTTCGTAAGATGACTTACACATCTAGATGGAGGGAGTATATTTTTACACGCACATTTTTCCTCCATGCCGAGATGTGGCACACCCTACCGCGTGGTTCCGGGGTCCTCCCGGGTGGTGCACGCATATTTTCTTCCTGACGTGGGACGCCCTACCGCGCGTTTTCTGGGTCCTCCTCGGTCGTAGCGCCGAAGCAAGTAAATGAGTCGTCAAATCACGAAAGACCACCTTTCCCGCCGAGTACATCAATGAAGCACGGTGGCTAGCTAGTTGGGCTAGTTCGACCGATTAGCTAGGCCGCCGCCACAATTGTTTTTTCACCCCTTTTTTTATCTACTTGCTGGCAGGTAAATTTAAATATCCACTGTGGCGTTGCTCTGGTGTTTGGGTGCGGCAGGATTTTTAATTTTTTGATTGACGGGAGCAGGCGCAGTAGGATTTTTAAGTTTTTGATTGACGGGAGCAGGCACGGCAGCAATTAGTCACGATGACTCCGCCTGTAAAACCCACTGCTCCCTGATGTGAGAAGTCGTCGACTGGTGTTTTACCGTGGTGAAAACTAAAAGATTCCCCACTCCTTGGCTGGCTCCCTCCGCCTTCCCGTAGATTGCATTGCCTTTCAGCCGTTTCGCCCCCTTTGCTTCCTCTCCCCATTGCTTCTACCTGCTGCCATGGCGGCGCAGCAGATCACAGAGTCTGAGGTGAGGCACCTGACACAGGAGCTCCATGCCAAGGATGCGGAGCTTAGGGCCAAGGACGTGGAGCTCCGTGAGTGCCATGCTCGTCCGTTATGTGCGGGAGTTCACTGAGCTTCAAAAGCGGCAGGCGTACACCACAAAAAGTTGCTCGAGGCATCGGCGGCGTTGCTGTAGAAAGCGGGAGATATGATAGGCCTTCAGGGGAGCCGGCTGGAGCGCAAGCGGGCCGATCGTGACGAGGTCCACGATCGCCACAACCACTTTGTGAACCAAGTTGCCACGCACGTGTTGCGGCTGCGCGATGCCCACCGTCGTGCCCGCATGACGATGTCGGCCGTCGAGCTAAAGCCATTCGACCACCCGGTCGACTTCAACAAGCTGCGACTTCCTGACCTGGTCTCCTTCTTCACCTATATCTCCGAGGAGCTGAGCCATCACCGCGCGATGGTGGGGGCTGAGCTGGACAAGGAGGGGTTGTGGGCTGCCGTCGCCTTTGCCGGGCGAATCATTTTAGGGCTCCGTCACCGGAATCCATTTGTGCCATTGGACGCTGTCTTTGACGAGCTGGCTCCCGTGGACCGGGAGCGGGCTCTATGGGCGGTTGCACCCTGCATCTCCGACGTCATGCACCTCGAGAAGTAGAGGGACTTTGGTGGTGTTTAGGCGCCCTCTGCATTGGCTTGTCCATGTCTCGGCACAACATGATCGTTGGATCAAACTCAGACTGTGCAGATCAGTCACTGTAGCACAAAGCGTGTGGGTGTGTTTGGTTGCATTCCCATCTCAATATAGTTGTTTCCTCTTCGTGTACTTTTGTTAACCTACTAGTGTGGACTCATGCACCCATCATGCACTCTGCCAAACACCCAAAAGTGGGTCGAGAAGGAAACTTTTGCTCCCGTCGTGTGCACCCTTCATACGAAATTCCCCTTCAGACAACCTGCCTAACACTATTCGTGCTTCATATGGTTCATGTTTCGTGGAGTACTGTAGTACCGTACTCTCCGTGCGCTGTAGACCTACTTCTGTTTACATTGACCTCACTGTTCATTCTCGACCGGACAGTCGAAAAAGCAATACTATGTTACATATAGGAGTAGTTGACATGCGCACAACATCATTTGTTATCGTCATATCTTACTACACTAGCAACAAGATTGTCTAGTACTGACGTATGAACCACTCCACATGCCTAGTAGTAGGAGCACTATGTATGTTCATGTGGCTGCCGTGTTTTGCACTCCTCTGTCGTAAGAGTGGAAACGCTTGCTGTAATCATTTTTTTTTCTTTAGAAAAACAGTGGACACGATCTACCGTGCGGATCCTCCTCCAGCCATGCGCTAAATTACTCACTTTCGCCGACGTGTGGGACAGCCAGCACCTGGGTCCACCAGCCTTGCACTAAATTACTCCGTAGTAGAGTGACGGTAGACTACCTCAATCGAAGCGCCGTAGTAATGCCCAATGAGCCATCAAATCACAAAACCCCCTCCTTTCCAGCAGTAAGTTGGACGGACGAAGCAACCATCACTTCACTCTTCTCTCTCAGCTTCCTCTCTTGAAGAAAACCCCCACTTGCTTCGCTTCTCCCTCATCTCGTTCCTCCTTTCAGTCTTCTCTCTCAGCTTCCTCTATTGGATGGACGCTGGAGCACCGGCCGATGTGATGTCTATGGCTCTGGCCAAAACCGTCGAGGCTCATGGTACTAAGAAGCGCAAGCACCCCGCCGAGACTACCTCAGACAAGCTCAAACCCATCGCCCTGTCCAAGCCCCCCTCTCAGGGATCCCTCATTAAGAAAGTCCAGCTAATGTCTCTTGTTGACAATCTTTTTCTCGATCTTGATCGTGTTTTTTCATCTAACATGTTGTACTAGTACTAGTAGTACAACTTTCTGGGTGATCTTGCATGTGATTTTAGTGTGCCAAATGACGGTTCTAAATTCCTCTTTTGACCAAAACATGCGAGAGGTTGACACTGATTTCTTATAGATTACTTTCAACTACTCCCTATGTCCCAAACTTCTTGTCTTAGATTTGTCTAGATACGGATGTATCATGGATGTATCTGATACTAAAATGTGACTTGATACATCCGTATCTAGACAAATCTAAGATAAGAATTTTGGGACGGAGGGAGTACTTTATGAACATCAATGCTACCTTTGAAGAGGGTATATTTGCCTCAATAACTTGTGTTATGGATATTGCAAGTAATCCCTCTGCTCTCATGCCTTTGAAGACATGTTCTAGTGTCTTTGTTCACTCATTTCTGTGCGTATACGTAGTCATATATGGAGTATAATATCGAAAATCATCTTATATTACTGAACGGAGGTATGGTTTCTGTTTGAATTAGAACCAGGTCCGCGGTGGAGATGAAGTTCTCAAAGTCATGTTGTGTGAGCTGGAAGACCTGGGGATGAGTTCTACTACTAAACTATCCAGCTGCTGTGTCCTTGTCGCCACATGTCCTAAACTAGTGTTTTCCTGTAGCATTGTTGTCAGATGTGTTCTCGAGGTTGTACTTGACCATAACAATTTCCTGGTTGTGCCTTCGATTACGAAGGGTGAGGTTCTTGTAAAGCTTCCCAACAAATCTGATGCAGCATGTCTTCATCATCATGTTTATGAGTGGAAAGACCACTCTGTTAGGTTCTCCAAGGTTGACAAGATGGTGATGGTGCATGTAGACATCTCTCACGAAGTCCATGTCCTAGTCAGTTATGCGGGGTTCATCCTATAGGTAGGTGGCAAGAAATAGTCCGCAGAGTTTAATTAGTGCAACTTTACTTGTCTGTAGTAAGTAGTATTGTTCAGTACTTGATTTGTGTTTGCGAACCCTGTATTGTTTATTAGTACTGCCGCTTTTGGTGTGTGGTCAGTCCTGCGAACGGTCTATGTTAATGTCTGTCCACTCAATTCATTCTGTATATTTTGAAGTATCTAGATCATCTTTCTTGTGAGTTCGGTTTATCAATTATGGTTACACTCCAATATCTGTATGCATTGCATGGTTTATCGCACCCACCAGGATTTCCAGTCCCATGGATGTTTGGTCCATACGATTTGTCATGACCTTTGGACTGTCCTGCTTGTGGGAGTAGGAGGTCCCCCTGCATGCCAGCCGTAGTTGGACGATCAATCTTCTGTTTAGTACTTCAACATAGTGATTTCCTGGTAAGGATTCACTCGTGTCACATCAAGTAAATCTTATTGATTTACTGTCTAAATCTTATTGATTTAATGTCATGTTTTCTTTCTTTTCCTGCAATTTTATGATGCAGGTTTTGCCATGTGACATTCATCACAGAATAAACCGTTTTGTTTGCTCTATGATGGCTATTTTTGCAGGTTTGACTTCTTATGTCATGTCAGTAACGAAGGCACTATCCATCTCTTATATTACTGGAAAAAATGGACCAGTCTGTTGTCTGAGTACAAGCTGAATCCCTGTGATGAACTGCAGTTTGGTTTAACAAAAACGCCATAATTAGTCCTTCTCGCGTTTAGAAGAAATGAAGAAAAAGACTGGATCAAGGTCACGAATCCTAGTCAAGTTAGAAAGCTGATCATAGTAGACCAGACACGATCACCGCTGTCTCACACATCGGTACCACCTTCAGCAACAAATCGAGCACGGGCAGTTGCTCTAGCACTGACAGCGACAGCAACTCCGGATCTAGCTGAGGATTGGGCACCGACCGCGTCAGCGGATCAGTCTGATCTACCGGAGGATCGGGTATCGACACCGGCACCTGCTCCGACACTGGCACCAGCTCTACAAGGAGCACCATCTCCGGCAGCAGCAGCGGCTTCGGCACCTGCACCAACACTTGCACTTGCATCTGCTCCGGCCTGTGCAGTTGCACCGGCAACAGACTGGGCTGCAGTTCGCACTTCATATACCAAAGTCCTTACGAAAACTGACATGTCCACCTTCTTGGTAAGGATTGGTCGCCCAAGTGCTTCGTTCTTTTTTCTTTTCATGTTGTTTCACATGATTCACTTTGTTGATCTAACTGTTTGGGTATGTCTTCTTGTTTGCAAACTGAGAATTCCTAGAGCGACGAGGGAGTCGTTCAACAATCTGGGCGACCACGGCCAAGTTTTTCTTACCATGGGCAGCCTTGGTGTGAATGAACCTGCTCAATATACCGTAAGTACAAAGGATGGTCGCATGATGATTGATGCTAAAGGATAGTCAAGGTACAAATCTAAATCATATCTTGCAGCAGGGGATGATGTCAAAATCGAACATTCTAGGCAAGGAGAGCTAGTCCAAATCAACTTTGAAATTCTTCAGTAGCAGCACGCAACTGCCGAACTGATATATCCGAGAGATTTTGATGTAATAATCTGGCTTGGTGAAACAAGTGTCCTGTGTATAAGTTGTACGACAGTATTATTTATCACATGGTATATTGTTGATAGAATTGCAACTCTGATTTCTGGTTAGGAACTGTCGTTCGATTTCATTCCAACAGCTGCCGTGCGTTATTCAATTTTGTGCATTCGCCTTGCGACAACATCTAGAACCAGCGCCATACCAATCGCTTGCAACATGAAAAGCGCTGAGGTAGAACACATGGGCCCCCAAACATGCAGGGTGGGCCTGCGGCCCAAAGTCCAGAACCGTGAGCCTGTCTGAGTATTATATTCTCAGCTGACCCCCCATAAAAAAAGCTGAACCCCCATAATGCCAATGCATTGCACGTAACACAAAGATGCATTTGTATGAGTATTTTATCTTGTGAGAGAAAAGGATGAACGAGGGAAGGCCTTATTTGCAAATGTGGAGAGGTGTGTGGCTACCTTTTTGCAAAATTGCCATAGTTTCCTTCATATCCATCAGATATAAATCGGACGGCCTATATTGCAGGATGGCAGGCACAGCATCATCACCAACTCATCTATACTGTGTTAAAAACAACTCTGTTTTTTATAATTATATATGTTATATATATTCCCCTTGATTTTTCTTATGTATAAAGTTGTGATATAAAAGATTTGTATATTTCTTTACAGAGGGAGTATCTCTGTGTAAAAAAATATATTTATGTGTAACTATTTACTCCTGTCTTTCTACTTCCTTTCGCTGATATGTGGGGCAACAGGCAATGGGGTCCACGTGCCATATGCACAAATTAGAGTGCACAACTGCATGATAGACACACCCCGGTCATAGCGCCGCAGTAATGCCCAATGAGCCATCAAATCACAACCCCCCCCCTTTCCGGCTTTAGCAGTAAGCTGGACAGACGAAGCAGCAATATTTCACTGGGCCTTAATCTCCTTCTCCCTCGTCTGCTTGTTCAGAGAAAACCCCCTCTCAGCGATTGCATAGGGTTTTCTCATGCAGAACCAGGTACGAATTCTTCATCCATCCCCGATAAATCCAAGTCCCTTGGTCGCAGGTAATCCTAGGATGGCAGCCGCCGCCGTTGATGCATTTTTCTTCCTACTGAATCTAGTGTGTTTCATTTGCAGTGCCCAAAGTGCGAGTACCCTACAGGTTTCTGCGCCCTCGGCGAGACGCCACACTTATTCCTTCTCATCCCAATACAGGATTTTGAAACACGCATAGTATGTTCCTAGAATCCTCTTTTCTATCCTGGAGGGTGGGGTTTTTTTTAACATGTTGTCGACTAATTTGGAAATTTGGATTGCTATATTTGGATAAAAGGTACTACTAGTACGATGGTCAACACTGACGTGAAGGAGGAAGTTATTTCTAGATTTGGATAGGGAATACATTGTGTTCTCATATTATTTTTCCTACAGTGCATTATTTGCTCTTCCAGAACACATGTACTCAAGATGCTTGGCCTTGCCATAACTGAATACACTAGTTTAATGGACACAGTGAAGACAAGCCATGGATATAAGTTCCGAGTTGGCTTCATGAACCAAGAAGATCGCTGCTTTTTTATGGCCGAACTTGGATAAACATTCTCAAGTGTTATGGAATGAAAGTTGGCGCACGAATGTTGATGGCAATAGTAGAACCTGGTCTCATCTTCACTGCGATCTTCCACCCCAACGTCGTTCCAATTGTTCATCCATGTTAGTTTTGTATCTGGTTCTTGCTTGTTTCCTCGATTACTTCTTAATACACCCATACTGTTTAACTAATCAAAATTTAACTTTAGAAGTAGCAACGAATGTCTCACGAAGATGCTACTTCTAACTAATATTTTCGTATAATTGGTGGCACGTGTAGGTTTTTTCAGAGTTATGGAGGCTGCTTGTTTGTTATTTTGTAGTAACTCGTCTGTTACTGATGGCACTGGCGTTGACTGGGACGCCATCCACAAGTTCCTACACTTTATTAATCGCCTTGAGGTCCTTGTGGGGCGTTTCAATGGTGCAAGGCGACGTGGCATATGTGTGCCACTGCTGCACTCGTTGAACAGGTCTAACTGTGTCGAGAAACTTATGGTACGAGCTGTTTTATGTTATATACGTTGTTCATAAACTATTGCTTATACACAGTTTTACAGCTGTGATCTTCTTGAAACAGAAACTGCCCAGTTCTATTGTTCCTATATAGATGCCTGACAATGGTCGGGGTCAGACTTGCGCTTGGTCACAACATGATGTTTATGTCGACCTACTCAATTCCCCTTGGAGGTGAAAAGTTACTTATTCATGGGTGGTCTCAAATAATGAAGGCCCGTCCATCTTGGAGAATAGGACAGAAGATTATGTTCATGCTTTTCCATGGCCATAAGCGAATATCCTGTTTATTGACCACATTGCGAGATGAAGCCGCTTTCAGAAGGTTGTGGATGAATGGGGTGGTGCATGGGCCTTGTCCTGGGGCTTGGCGGCCTCACCCTTGGTTAACTGTAGGCAAAGTAGCAATGTTCGAGGTGTGCTTTGTACGGTTGAACCTGTATAAGTACTCATACTACTTTCAGCTTCGGTTGTTAAGTGCCCCTGCTGGTTTCAGTTAAGGTTGTTAAGTACTCCTGCTGCTTTTATAGTCTGTCGTGTTTCTCCAGCCTATCTTCCTCCAGCCGCCAAAACTAAACCAGCGCCGGCGGGGCCGCCTGCTTCCACCTCCCACGGCTGGCTAAGCCTCAGCGCATGCATCTCCGCCCCACCGTCTCCTAAATCGTTAACACCAACGTCCTCCGCGTGGTTTGGTGCGCTCGCCGCGGCGCCGCCCTCTCGCATTGTCAACATGGTCAACAAACAACAGGAATCGGCAGAAGTACGTGGATAGGATGACAGTAGGAGCCCACCACGTCAGCGTATGGAAAAATAAAATGCTTCCTCCTAGTGTTTTCCTGACATCTGGGACCCACGACATTGTGAGCATATATAGTCAATAGACAAGAGAACAACACAAGATCGGCTGACACCTGGGATGTAGCTGCTCGAGCAGTATGTTTTTTGTTATTGTTGAGACGGAGCAGGGTTCGAACTGCACTGTTGCCCGTCTAGCCCAGGCTTATATTTTATGTTCACCATGTGACCAGCCCAGCTATTTTTTCTTTGTGAAAATGAGCCCAGTTTATTTTATCTGAAGAATACCCAATCCAGGCCTACTTATTTTTCTACGCCCTGATGGGCTGCAACTCTTTCAAGACGCCTGCAAATCTTGAAAGTAAAGTGAAATGGGTTGTAAATATAAAAATAGATGACAAAATTGGCAATTACTTTATAAAAAATTTCACATTTTCAGATTCCTATTTCACTAGGCATTAACCTAATTTAAATATATCTTCAAAGTACTTTAAATCTGGCTCGACATTTTGGTATTAAAAATACTTTGGAACCCATAGAAATATTCGAAATTGGCCCTGGACAAACAAAAAAAACGACTGCAATAAATTGCATAAGAAGTTACCATGAGCTATATATAAATTATTGAAAAAAAGAAGGAGTGGTCTGACTTGCGGGCCTATTTAGTTGACATGTATGCAAGATTTTTTTAGTTATTATATACATCAACAAATGATTCTAGCAGACGTAACCGTTGGATGTCAATCCAATGGCCGTCGTGTTTCTTCAATCTCTGATCTTCTTGCTCCAGCCGCCAAAGCAGCACCGGCGGGACCGCCTGCTCCCGCCTCCCGTGGCCGGTTGTGCTGCCGTGCAGGCCTCAGCGCCCCCTACTACTCCCACCACTGGCCAGGGCATCCCTCTACTCACCCACACCCCCTGTTATTCTGCGGCGATGGTAGCCTCACACCGCAGCCGAACCGGTGAACCCTCGTACTCCTCTTCGCGCGGGCTTCCACTGCCGCTTCTTCCCCGGCTCCGCGTCGTCCCCTTCCTAGGCCTCGCCGTCGTCCACTGCCGTGGTGCTCTCAGCGCGGTGTGGTCAATGTGGTCAACGACCGACTTCCATCGGAAGAGTACTGTGCGTGGAAAGGCTGACAGCTGGGTCCAAGGCGGCCGCAAGGAAGTGCCTCCTTATTACGCGCAAAATAATTATTCCTCCACCTGACAGGAGGGACCCACCGGATGGGCCACCTTATTTCACGAAAAAAACGTTCCCCCCTGACTTCTGGGACCCATCAGCTACATCTTCGCACGCAAGGACGTGCGTCCGGGCAAAAAAAAAACGATTCGCCCCCTGACTGCTGGGACCCATCAGCTACATCTTCGCACACAAGGAAGTGCCTGACAGTCCGGACCCACCTGGTTGAAGCGTACATAGCGTTTTCATTCTGGTCGCGAACGTGTACGTACATACTGGTAGATGTAGAGGCACGCACGTGTCATAGTAGAGGCGCACACGTATCGTAGTAGAGGCGCGCACGTAGCATGTACACGTACGTACAGCGGCCAGTGCACAAGAAAGAACATACGGCCACGTATGTGTACATACGGGCGGGGTCTCGAACGCCTACTCGCGCATATATGCATACGGCCAGGGCGCGTGTACATGGCCGGGTCGGAACGGAGAAACAGCTTCGTCATCGTGTTCATGGGGAGCCAACCGGCTGGGTCGGAACAGAATGCGTGGTCGTGTTCATCGGGAGGGCTTGGATGGAACAAGCGATGGAAACGAGGCCTGGCGTACCGCAGAACAGAGGAAACGGCCTTGTGTTCGACCGGCCACGTTCGAAACGGGATCCTGTTCATTGGGAGGGGTCTGGCGTACCACAAAACGGAGGAAACAGACCTCTTACGGTTGAAACGGGGGTCCTAATGATCGGGAGGGTGTGGCGTACCGCAAAACGGATGAAGCGGACTTGTGTTGGAGCGCTACGGTCTAAACAGGGGTTCTGTTCATCGGGAGGGGTGTGGCGTACCACAAAACGGGACTCCACGGGATACAGTTCATCTCCACCGTTGACCTCCTCTAGCCTCCACGGGTTATTGTTCATCCACCGTCGACCTCCTCCAGCCTCCACCTGCGACTATTCATCCACGGGCTCCTATTCATCTAGCCTCCACCGCGCGCTACTCCACCGGCTACTGCTCAACCACCCCTCCACGGGCACCCCTCCACCGTCTCCTGTTCATCCACCCCTCCACGGGGTCGTCCTGTTCATCCAACCCTCCACGGGGTCCTGTTCATCTAGCCCCAACCAGCTCTATCGATCAGGGTCCTGTTCATCTAGAGGCAACGCCATGGGTCCTGTTCATCCACTCCCACCGCTCACTTTTCATCCAACCCCCTCCCCACCCCCACCCCCCCCCCCCCCCCCGCGCAACACTCACTATTCATCCAGAGAGGCAGCATCGATCGGCTTCAGTTAGCAGCAGTAGCGAAGGAATCGATCGCTCGGGTTCAGTAACGCGTAGCCTGTAGTGCAATCGCTCGGGTTCAGTTAGAGCCAACGCCTCACACACACGCGCGTACGTGTACGAGAGAAACGCGCATCGCTCAGCCCCCGACCACCCACCGTAACCGGAAACTCCCCAAAATTTTCTTCGCCCTCGCTTCTATCATGGTTTTTTCCATCATGGACCGTCCAAAGAATGTCATGCAGCTGCGTCTCCGGCCCGCCCAGGACGGAAAGCCCATTTTCTGTCATTATTTTTTGTCATAGAAGTAGGAGCCCACCACATCTATGATGATACTGGGTTTTGTCACAATTATCATCATAGAAGTGTCATATGTACGACAGAAAAAAATTGTTCGGCCCAAAATGTCACAGATGTGTCTTTTCTTTGTAGTGGGATGAGCAACCGAAGCGTAATTGACCCTCGTGCCTTGGGAACACAAAAGGCTCTGAATTCATCAGAGTCGAAGTTCGATCCATTATCCGTGATGATGCTGTGCGGAACACCATATCTGAATATCAATTCCCTGATGAAACTCACAATTGTACTTGCTTCAAGGTTTTTAATGGGCTTGGCTTCGATCCATTTGGTAAACTTGTCGACTGCCACCAGGACATGGGTAAATCCGCCCCTGCCAGTCCTCAGAGGTCCAACCATGTCCAATCCCCAAACAGCGAAAGGCCAGATGAGTGGAATAGTCTTCAGAGATGATGCAGGTTTATGTGACATGTTGGAGCAAAACTGACAGCCCTCACACTTGTCCACTATTTCTTTTTCCATCTCATTGGCATGTGGCCAGTAAAATCTGGCTTGGTATGCTTTGGCCACGATGGTCTGAGAGGACGCATGGTGACCACAGGTCCCCGAGTGAATATCATTGAGGATCATTCGGCCTTCTTCTGGCGTGATGCACTTCTGGCCGACCCTAGTTACACTCTCTCTGAACAACTGACCCTTTATCAAGGTAAAGGCTTTAGATCATCGGACGATCTGTCGAGCCTCTTCTTCATCACTGGAAGTTCTTTCCTAAGAATGTATGCAATGTACGGCACTGTCCAGTCGGGAATGATGACCAAAACCTCCATGACTAAGTCGACCACGGTTGGGAGTTCGACTTCAGTCGGATCTGTGGCGCTCTTGGTCTGTGGTGCCTCTTCAGTGAAAGGATCTTCTTGAACTGAGGGTGAATGAATATGTTCCAAAAACACATCTGCAGCTTGATTTTTCAGTCGGGGTATATGGTGAAGCTCCAATCCTTCAAACTTCTTTTCCAGCTTTCTTACTGCATTGAAATAACCAATCATGGCCGGGCTCTTGACGTCCCATTCTTTCATCACTTGATTAACCACCAAATCTGAGTCGCCGTAGACCATAAGGCGACGGACGCCGAGTGAAATGGCCATACGCCACCCATATAAAAGTGCTTCATATTCGGCTTCGTTATTCGAGGAATCAAAATGGATCTAGAGAACATAGCTAAGCTTGTCTCCACGGGGGATACAAATACTACCCCAGCACCTGAACCATTCAGCATCTTGGAGCCATCAAAGAACATAGTCCAATGCTCCGAGTGAACTTGAGTCAGCAATGGCTACTCAATCCACTCGGTGAGCAAATCTGCGATTGCTTGGGACTAGATAGCCTTCTTTGCCTCGAACTTGATATCCAATGGATGGAGTTCAATCACCCATTTTGCCACTCGACCAGTTGCATCTCTGTTGTTCAGAATTTCAGATAGTGGTGTGATATGTCTCCGTCGTATCTATAATTTTTGATTGTTCCATGCCAATATTATTCAACTTTCATATACTTTTGGCAACTTTTTATATTATTTTTGGGACTAACATATTGATCCAGTGCCCAGTGCCAGTTCCTGTCCGTTGCATATTTTTTGTTTCGCAGAAACCCAATATCAAACGGAGTCCAAACGGGATAAAAACGATGGAGATTTTTTTTGGAATATTTATGATTTTTGGGAAATGAAATCAACGCGAAACGGTGTCCGAGGTGGTCACGAGGTAGGGGGCGCACCCTACAACCCCGGGCGCGCCCCTGACCCTTGTAGTCCACCCGTAAGGCGGTTGACGCACTTCTTTTGGCACAAGAAAGCTAATTTTATGAGAAAGATCTGGGCGAAAGATTCACCCCAATCGGAATTACGGATCTCCAGATATAAAGGAAACAGTGAAGGGATTAGAATCAGAGAATGCAGAAACAGAGAGATAGATCCAATCTTGGAGGGGCTCTCGCCCCTCCCAAGCCATGGGAGCCAAGGACCAGAGGGGAAACCCTTCTCCCATCTAGGGAGGAGGTCAAGGAAGAAGATGAAGAAGGAGGGCTCTCTCCCCCTTGCTTCCGGTGGCGCCGGAACGCCGCCGGGGGCCATCATCATCACCACGATCTTCACCAACACCACCATCATCCTAATCAACATCTCCATCACCTTCCCCCTTCTATGTCCAGCGGTCCATTCTCCCGCATCCAGCTGTACCATCTACTAGAACATGGTGCTTTATGCTTCATATTATTATCCTATGATGTGTTGCCATCCTATGATGTCTGAGTAGATTTTCGTTGTCCTATCGGTGATTGATGAAGTGCTATGATTGGTTTGAGTTGCATTTTTTATTATTGGTGTTTTCCTATGGTGCCCTCCATGTCGCGCAAGCGTGAGGGATCCCCGCTGGAGGGTGTTGCAATGCGTTCATGATTCGCTTATAGTGGGTTGCGTGAGTGACAGAAACACAAACCCGAGTAAGTAGATTGTTCCGTATGGGATAAAGGGGACTTGATGCTTTAATGCTATGGTTGGGTTTTACCTTAATGAATCTTTATTAGTTGCGGATGCTTGCTAGAGTTCTAATCATAACTGCATATGATCCAATTAGAGAAATGTTAGCTTATGCCTCTCCCTCAAATAGAATTGCAGTAGTGATTATCGGTCTAGTAGAGTAGTCAATTTCTTAGGGACAATTTCGCAACTCCTACCACCACTTTTCCACACTTGCCATATTAACTTTAGTTGTGTATTTATCTAAACAGCCCCTAGTTTATATTTACGTGGTCTTTACTATCTTGCAAACCTATCCTATCACACCTACAAACTACTTCTAGTTTCATACTTTTTCTAGGTAAAGCGAACGTCAAGCGTGCGTAGATTCGTATTAGTGGCCAATAGGACTTGAGAGAGTATTTGTTCTACCTTTAGCTCCTCGTTGGGTTCGACACTCTTACCTATTGAAAGAGGCTACAACTATCACATATACTTGCGGCTCATCAAGACCTTTTTCTGGCGCCTTTGCCGGGGAGTCATAGCGTGTGGTGAATATTCTCGTGTGTGCTTGTTTGCTTTATCACTAAGTAATTTTTATTTGCCGTTCTTAGTTGTTCTCTATCTTTAGTTATGGATATGGAACACAAAATACCAAAAAAATTAGTTGTACTTGCTACTCATGAGGATGGGGTAACTCCTAAAACCCCCGATTCTCATTATGTGAGAGATATTATGTACTACTTTGATAATCCTGAGAAAGCCCCATTCAACTTTATAATGGGAGACATGTTGGATGAACGTGAATACTTTAGGGATTATCGCTCGACACAAAAGGGAAACTATTATGGGATCAATTTATTTTGTTGCGTTGGTATGCCTGGAATCTATGCTTAAGATATGATATTACTTGTTGCTCTAGGATGGAGGCTCCACACATTCCCTATTCATGCGAATTTAATGATAATGAAACCTTAGCTTCTTATGCTAATGGTATATATGATTACTATGATGTGGAACAAATAGAAGAATTTGTTGCTTTTCAGGCTGCTTATGAAATTGAAGCTTTGTTTGAAAAGTATGAAAATTTTGATGATGATGGTTATAGGCCTGAAAATCATGCTATGCTTAGATACTGCTATGAAAATTATAAATACAATTACTATATTAATGCTTTTATAAAGAAAGTCTCCACTGTCCAAGAAGAGACTAATATTTTGCAGGAAGCTATGGAAGAGGAAATTGATGAAACTGTGAGCTCATTGGATAAAAAGATGACAAGGAGAACGAAGAACAAAAGGAGGAAGAGCGGATTAGCTACCCGTGCCCACCTTCTAATGAGAGTAACCCTCCAACTCATACATTATTTAATTCCCCTTCATGCTTACCGAAGGATGATTGCTATGATGATTGATATGATCCCTTGAATTTGTTTGAAATATCCCTTTTTGATGATGCTTGCTATGCTTGTGGCCAAGATGCCAATATGAATTATGCTTATGGAGATGAACTTGCTATAGTTCCTTATGTTAAACATGAAACTGTTGCTATTGCACCCACGCGTGATAGTCCTATTATCTTTTTGAATTCTCCCTACTACACTATATCAGAGAAGTTTGTGCTTATTAAGGATTATATTGATGGGTTGCCTTCTACCATTGCACATGATGATTTTGATAGATATAATATGCATGTGCTTGCTGCTCCTACTTGCAATTATTATGAGAGAGGAACTATGTCTCCACCTCTCTATGTTTCCCACACGATAAAATTGCAAGAAACTGTTTATACTAGGCATTGGCCTTTACTTGGTGTGCATGAATTGTTCTATTATGACATGCCGATGCATAGGAAGAGAGTTAGACTTCGTTGTTGCATGATATATGTTACTTTGTGCTCACTACTAAATTACGAATCATTGTTAATTAAGATTGGCTTTGATATACCTTGGGATCCGGGTGGATTCACTACTTGAGCACTATATGCCTAGCTTAATGGCTTTAAACAAAGTGCTGCCAGGGAGACAACCCGGAAGTTTTAGAGAGTCATTTATTTCTGTTGAGTGCTTTCTTATAGTTTAAAAACAACAAAAATAAAGAGGGGAACCCAAAACTTTCAAAAATAAAAGTGAAAGTGAGAGAGACGAGCATTGTGAAAGTGGGGGACGTCCTTAAACTTGTACAGGCCCATGGGAACTTTGTGAATATTAATTACAGAAACTTTTCAATAGAAATAATTATCCCCTTGTACAATTCCATTGTATCATAAAAATAATGTGCTACGGTTTGCCTTTGGGATGTTTATAATGCTTGTTGGTTTGTACGGTGCAGGACATAAACTTTGGCTGTAGTGCGCGATTTTACATTTTTATCTGGAAAGTCAAAAGGTTCTGATTACTTTTGCACTGTCTTGCTGTACAACTTGTTTATTTTTCCAAAGTTTGGTAGAATTTTTGGGGTAGCATAAGTATGGTGGATGTTCAGATTGCTACAGACTGTTCTGTTTTTGACAGATTCTGTTTTTGATGCATAGTTAGCTTGTTTTGATGAATCTATCAATTTATATCAGTGGATTAAGCCATGGAAAAGTTATATTACAGTAGACCCAATGAAAAAACAAAATATGAATTGGTTTGCAACAGTACTTAGAGTGGTGATTTGCTTTATTATACTAACGGATCTTACCGAGTTTTCTGTTGAAGTTTTGTGTGGATGTAGTGTCTAATCGAGGATGTTTTGATGTGAGAAGAAGGAAGAGAGGCAAGAGCACAAGCTTGGGGATACCCGAGGCACCCCAAGTAAATATTCAAGGAGACTCAAGCATCTAAGCTTGGGGATGCTGGGAAGGCATCCCCTCTTTCTTCAGTTTTCGGATTCGTTTCGTTCATGCATTATGTGCAAGTCTTGGAGCGTCTTTTGCATTTAGTTTTCTTTTTTCTTTTATGCACCATGCTGGTATGAGATAGTCCTTGGTTGATTTATAGAATGCTCATTGCACTTCACTTATATCTTTTCAGTATGGCTTTATAGAATGCTTCATGTGCTTCACTTATATCATTTGAAGTCTGGATTGCCTATTTCTCTTCACATAGAAAACCGCCATTTGTAGAATGCTCTTTTGCTTCACTTATATTTGTTAGAGCGTGGGCATATCTTTTGTAGAAAGAATTAAACTCTCTTGCTTCACTTATATCTATTTAGAGAGATGACAGGAATTGGTCATTCACATGGTTAGTCATAAAATCCTACATAAACTTATAGATCCCTGGATATCATATGTTTGATTCCTTGCAATAGTTTTGCGATATAAAGGTGGTGGTACTAGAGTCATGCTAGTGGGTGGTTTTGGATTGTAGAGACACTTGTGTTGAGGTTTGCAAGTCCCGTAGCATGCACATATGGTAACCGTTGTGTGACAAATTTGAAGCATGGGGTGTTTCTTTGATTGTCTTCCTTATGAGTGGCAGTCGGGGACGAGCGATGGTCTTTTCCTACCAATCTATCCCCCTAGGGGCATGCGTAGTAGTACTTTGCTTCGAGGGTTAAGTAGACTTTTGCAATAAGTATATGAGTTCTTTATGACTAATGTGAGTGCATGGATTATATGCACTTTTACCTTTCCATCATTGATAGCCTCTTCGGTACCGTGCATTGCCCTTTCTCACCTCGAGAGTTGGCGCAAACTTCGCCGGTGCATCCAAAACCCGTGATACGATATGCTCTATCACACATAAGCCTCATTATATCTTCCTCAAAATAGCCACCATACCTACCTATCATGGCATTTCCATAGCCATTCCGAGATATATTGCCATGCAACTTCCATCATCATCATATACATGACTTGAGCATTTATTGTCGTATTGCTTTGCATGATCATAAGATAGCTAGCATGATGTTTTCATGGCTTGTCCTTTTTTTGATGTCATTGCTACGCTAGATAATTGCACATCCCGGTACACCGCCGGAAGCATTCATATAGAGTCATATCTTTGTTCTAGTATCAAGTTGTAATATTGGGTTGTAAGTAAATAAAAGTTGATCATCATTATAGAGCATCGCCCCATGAAAAAAAAGGGAAAAAGAAAAAAAAGGAACGGCCAAAGAAGCCTAATTAAAAAAAGGGGGCCAAAGAAGCCCACCAAAAAGAAAAAAAAGAAATAAAGAAAAAATAAAGAAAAGGGGCAATTTTACTATCCTTTTTCCACACTTGTGCTTCAGAGTAGCACCATGTTATTCATATAGAGAGTCTCCTATGTTGTCACTTTCATATACTAGTGGGAATTTTCATTATAGAACTTGGCTTGTATATTCCAACGATGGGCTTCCTCAAATGCCCTAGGTCTTCATGAGCAAGCAAGTTGGAAGCACACCCACTTAGTTTTTTTTTGAGGTTTCATACACTTATAGCTCTAGTGCGTCTGTTGCATGGCAATCCCTACTCCTCGCATTGACATCAATTGATGGGCATCTCCATAGCCCGATGATTAGCCGCGTCGATGTGAGACTTTCTCCCTTTTTGTCTTCTCCACATAACCTCCATAATTATATTCTATTCCACCTATAGTGCTATGTCCATGGCTTGCGCTCATGTATTGCGTGAGGGTTGAAAAAGTTGAATCGCATTAAAAAGTATGAACCAATTGCTCGGCTCGTCATCGGGGTTGTGCATGATGGGGGCATTTTGTGTGACGAAAATGAAGCATGGCCAAACTGTATGATTTTGTAGGGATAAGCTTGCTTTGGCCTTGTTGTTTTGAAAAGACATGATTGCTTTATTGGTATGCTCGAAGTATTATTGTTATTTATGTCAAATGATAGACTATTGCTTTGAATCACTCGTATCTTAATATTCATGCCATGATTAGACATATGATCAAGATTATGCTAGGTAGCATTCCACATCAAAAATTATATTTTTTATCATTTACCTACTCGAGGACGAGCAGGAATTAAGCTTGGGGATGCTGATACGTCTCCGTCGTATCTATACTTTTTGACTGTTCCATGCCAATACTATTCAACTTTCATATACTTTTGGCAACTTTTTATATTATTTTTGGGACTAACATATTGATCCAGTGCCTAGTGCTAGTTCCTATCTGTTGCATGTTTTTTGTTTCGCAGAAACCCAATATCAAACGGAGTCCAAACGGGATAAAAACGGACGGAGATTTTTTTGGAATATTTATGATTTTTGGGAAGTGAAATCAACGCGAAACGGTGTCCGAGGCGGTCACGAGGTAGGGGGCGCGCCCTACCCCCCCAGACTCACCCCCGACCCTCGTGGTCCACCCATAAGGTGGTTGACGCTCTTCTTTTGGCGCAGGAAAGCTAATTTTATGAGAAAGATTTGGACGAAAGATTCACCCCAATCGGAGTTACGGATCTCCAGATATAAAGGAAACGGTGAAGGGGTAGAATCAGAGAACGCAGAAACAGAGAGATAGATCCAATCTTGGAGGGGCTCTCGCCCCTCCCAAGCCATGGGAGCCAAGGACCAGAGGGGAAACCATTCTCCCATCTAGGGAGGAGGTCAAGGAATAAGAAGAAGAAGGGGGGCTCTCTCCCCCTTGCTTCCGGTGGCGCTGGAACGCCGCTGGGGGCCATCATCATCACCACGATCTTCAGCAACACCACCATCATCTTCATCAACATCTCCATCACCTTCCCCCTTCTATATCCAGCGGTCCACTCTCCCGCATCCCGCTGTACCCTCTACTTGAACATGGTGCTTTATGCTTCATATTATTATCCTATCATGTGTTGCCATCCTATGATGTCTGAGTAGATTTTCGTTGTCCTATTGGTGATTGATGAAGTGCTATGATTGGTTTGAGTTGCATGTTTTATTATTGGTGCTGTCCTATGGTGCCCTCCGTGTCGCGCAAGCGTGATGGATCCCTGCTGCAGGGTGTTGCAATGCGTTCATGATTCGCTTATTGTGGGTTGTGTGAGTGACAGAAACACAAACCCGAGTAAGTAGATTGTTGCGTATGGGATAAAGGGGACTTGCTGCTTTTATGCTATGGTTGGGTTTTAAACATTAATGAATATTTAGTAGTTGCGGATGCTTGCTAGAGTTCCAATAATAAGTGCATATGATCCAAGTAGAGAAAGTATGTTAGCTTATGCCTCTCCCTCAAATAGAATTACAATAGTGATTATCGGTCTAGTAGAGTAGTCAATTGCTTAGGGACAATTTCGCAACTCGTACCACCACTTTTCGACACTCGCCATATTTACTTTAGTTGTGTCTTTATCTAAACAGCCCCTAGTTTATATTTACGTGTTCTTTACTATCTGGCAAACCTATCCTATCACACCTACAAAGTACTTCTAGTTTCATACTTGTTCTAGGTAAAGCGAACGTCAAGCGTGCGTAGAGTCGTATCAGTGGCCGATAGGACTTGAGAGAGTATTTGTTCTACCTTTAGCTCCTCGTTGGGTTCGACACTCTTACTTATCGAAAGAGGCTACAACTATCCCGTATACTTGCGGGTCATCATGGTGTGCCGCTGACGACTGTAATGGAGTGATCAGAGAAATAATGTCCAACCTTCTTCATGGTCATGTATATTCCATAGAAAAGCTTTTGATAATGTGGATATCGTTGCTTGGATGGAGTCAAAACTTCAGAGAGGTAATAAACTGGGCGCTGAACCTTGTAAGAAATATTCAGGGTATCATCAGATCCGACTGTATGTTCCCGATGAAATAAAAACAGCTTTCATCGCCCCATTCGGGTGATTTTGCTATGTCACCATGCCATTTGGTCTTAAAAATGCCAGAGCCACATTCATGAGAATGATTCAGAGGTGCCTGCTCACTCAAATCAGTCGGAATATGGAAGCATACATGGATGACATTGTGGTCAAGTCTCGGAAAGGTTCCAACCTATTAACTGACCTCGCAGAAACCTTTGCCAACCTAAGAAGGTACAATATCAAGCTTAATCCGTAAAAGTGCACATTCGGAGTTCCAGGAGGAAAATTACTTGGTTTTCTCGTTTCTGAATGAGGGATCGACGCTAATCTAGAGAAAGTTGATACCATCCTCAGAATGAAACGCCCTGTGCGAGTGCATGACGTTCAGAAGCTGAGTGGTTGTTTGGCCGCCTTGAGTCGATTCATTTCTCGTCTCGGTGAAAAGGCCTTGCCTCTTTACCGACTGATGAAGAAATCTGATAAATTCGAGTGGACTGAGGAAGCTGATGTAGCGTTTGCAGAGCTCAAAACCCTGCTGTCCACCCGGCCGGTGCTCGCTGCGCCAATCAGCAAAGAGCCTTTACTTCTTAACATTGCAGCCACTGGACAAGTTGTCAGTACAGTACTCACAGTCGAGCGAGTAGAGGAAAGAAAATCTTACAAGGTTCAGCGCCTAGTTTATTACCTCTCTAAAGTTTTGACCCCATCCAAGCAACGATATCCACATTATCAAAAGCTTGTCTATGGAATATACATGACCATGAAGAAGGTTGGACATTATTTCTCTGATCACTCCATTACAGTCATCAGCGGCGCACCACTATCTGAAATACTGAACAACAGAGATGCAACTGGTCAAGTGGCAAAGTGGGCGATTGAACTGCTTCCATTGGATATCAAGTTTGAGGCAAAGAAGGCTACCAAGTCCCAAGCAATCGCAGATTTCCTCGCCGAGTGGATTGAGCAGCAATTGCTGACTCAATTTCACTTGGAGCATTGGACTATGTCCATTGATGGCTCCAAGAAGCTGAATGGTTCAGGTGCTGGGGTATTATTGGTATCACCCCGTGGAGACAAGCTTAGCTATGTTCTCCAGATCCATTTTGATTCCACCAATAATGAAGCCGAATATGGATCACTTTTATACGGGTTGTGTATGGCCATTTCACTCGGCGTCTAAGGGAGTCCTGGACTAGGGGGTGTCCGGATAGCCAGACTATCATCATCGGCCGGACTCCAAGACTATGAAGATACAAGATTGAAGACTTCGTCCCGTGTCCGGATGGGACTTTCATTGGCGTGGAAGGCAAGCTTGGCGATACGGATATGTAGATCTCCTACCATTGTAATCGACTCTGTGTAACCCTAGCCCTCTCCGGTGTCTATATAAACCGGAGGGTTTTAGTCCGCAGGATGAACAACCATTACAACAATCATACCATAGGCTAGCCTCTAGGGTTTAGCCTCCTTGATCTCGTGGTAGATCCACTCTTGTACTACCCATATCATCAATATCAATCAAGCAGGAGTAGGGTTTTACCTCCATCGAGAGGGCCCGAACCTGGGTAAAAACATCGTGTCCCTTGTCTCCTGTTACCATCCGCCTAGACGCACAGTTCGGGACCCCCTACCCGAGATTCGTCGGTTTTGACACTGACATTGGTGCTTTCATTGAGAGTTCCTCTGTGCCATCGCGATCAGGAAGGACGCCTCTTGCCGTCTTTAAAGACGGAACCATCACCGAAGGAGCTTTGGCCGCCGGCCAAACTATCCGGCTAGGTGGTTTTCTCATGACCGCCTGTTCGGCCACCGCGTCGACGATGACCTCTCGGGTCATCGAAAGCAATCTTGACGTCAGCTCGGAATTCACTGAGCAGCTGGATCCAATGGAGCTCTCTTCCGTAAACGAGCTCTTGGATCACATTGCCGCCCTGCGAATCGCCACAGACTACAATCAGATTGGGCTTAAAACTGATCTGAGAAAGATTAACTCTCCCCAGGTTACCCACCATGTTGTGGTGGTAGAGGAACAAAGCGGCGACTCTTCTTTTGTACTAAAAACTAGTTATGTCTGGACTCCTGAACCCTCCATGCCGGATTCCTGCGGAGGGACGGACGTCAATCAAACACTGAACCTAAAGTCAGGCGTCAGACCAGACTCGTTGGACAATGTCCAGCAATCCAAGCTTCCAAATTCGGAAACTTTCCGGCCCTTGAGCCTCGAGATGGGTAGGGTTCTGGACTCAATTACACCCACCCACCCAAACATATGCGATCTATCTCAAATCCGGCAAGAGCCCGCTGAAACAGTACATCATTACTGGGCCAGATTCCTCCTGGTTATGGACAGGATAAAAGACTGCCGTGAGGAAAATGCAATTTCAATTTTCTGCAATAATTGCACGGACGAGGGAATCTTGAATGACGTAAGTCGTCGTGAAATCACACGCTTCGCTGACCTGGCGTCCATAGTACGAAAGTACTGTGCGATGGAGAGTTTCCGGAAAACCGAAACTAAGTTTTGGGACAATCCGGCTCCGAATACAACCCTAGTCCGAAACAAAAGGGTGCATCATACTCAGGCACCAGGTACAAAAACCAAAAAGCAAAAATACCACATAGGGCACGGAACCGTACTGGAGGGATGGCTCAGCGGACCCTGTAAAATTCACAGTACAGAAGGCACCACTCCAACACATAGCCTTCGAGCATGTTGGATACTGCGGCAGGTGGCCAAAGGTGGCAAAGAGCTTCTAGCCCCGGAGAACCACTCCAACAGTACCAGTACGGTGTCAATAGTCTTCAAGACTTTCGTATCAAATAATATGCGGAAACGAACAATCCGCAGCCTCGCCGAAGTCTACCAAGTAGCAACAACAAATCCATGGAGCGCCACGGCCATCACCTTCAACGCCAGCGACGAACCTAAATTCCGAACAGCCCGAGCACCAGCCGCATTGGTCCTCAGTCCAATAGTGGATGGATTTCGTCTTACCAAGGTACTCATGGATGGCGGCAGCGGATTAAACCTCATCTACGAGGAAACTCTTCAAAAAATGGAAATAGACTGGAGCCGCATTGAGCGAAGCAGCACAACCTTTAGAGGAATAATCCCTAGCTGAGAAGCACGCTGCACAGGAAAAATCACAATTGATGTGCTGTTCGGCTCGCCGGACAATTACAGGTCCGAGGAGGTCATGTTCCAAGTGGCTCCGTTCAGCAGCGGATATCACGCTATATTAAGACGAGAGGCATTCACAATTTTTCAAGCCATACCCCATTACGGGTACATGAAGCTTAAGATGCCCAGGCCCGGCGGAATAATCACTCTTGTCAGTGATCCGGACACAGCACTCCGCACCGAAAACAAGACAGCACACTAGCCCTAGAGGCACTATCCGAAGCTTTAGCGGCAGAGGAGCTCACGGCGCTGTGCTCCACGGTGAACAAGGATGATGTGATACTCGATAAGAGGTCCAAGTGCACCTCTTTTAAACCAGTGGACGAAATAGTCAAATTCCAAGTCCATCCAACGGACCCAACAAAGACGGCCTCCATTGGGGCACAGTTAAACCCTGATGTAGACGCTGCACTGCGAGAATTCCTTCGGGAGAATTGGGACATGCCAGGAATCCCACGTAGATTGGCAGAACACAGCCTAAACATCCTAAAAGGATTCAAGCCAGTCAAACAAGCTCTTCGGCAATTTTCCGAACCCAAAAGACAGGCAATGGGAGAGGAGCTAGCCAAACTATTGGAAGCCGGATTCATCAGAGACATCAAACATCCAGACTGGCTAGCAAACCTGGTAATGGTACCAAAGAAGGACAAATCTTGGCGCCTATTTTTCGATTTTAAAGACCTCAATAAGGCTTGTCCAAAGGATCCTTTCCCCCTTCCCCACATCGATCAAATAATCGATGCTACTGCAGGGCACGATTCATTGTGCTTCCTCGACGCATACTCCGGCTACCATCAAATCAAGATGGCGGAGGCGGACCAAGCCGCAACGGCATTCATTACTCCATATGGACCATTCTGCTTCAACACGATGCCCTTCGGACTCAAAAACACCGACGCAATATATCAACGCATGATTCAGACATGTCTGGCTACCCAGATCGGCAAAACAGTAGAGGCATACGTAGACGATGTGGTCGTCAAGACCAAACACGTTGAAAATCTAGTAGACGACTTGAGGCTCATATTCGACAACCTACGAGCATATGACATAAAGCTGAACCCGGAAAAATGCGTTTTTGGCGTACCAGCCGGAAAGCTCCTGGGCTTCATTGTATCCGGTAGAGGAATTGAAGCAAACCCAGCCAAGATCCGAGCTCTGTCACAACTGGATATTCCAAAAGACCTCAAACCAATACAAAAATTGACTGGATGCGTGGCAGCTCTAAGCCGCTTTATCTCCCGTTTAGGAGAAAATGCTTTGCCCCTCTATCGCCTCCTTAGGCGCACTGAACACTTCAAGTGGACAGATGCCGCCACGGCCGGACTCGAAGAAATAAAGGCCATACTAGCAACAAATCCGGTCTTGGCCGCGCCTAACCTGGACGAACCAATGTTATTATATATCGCGGCAACACATCAAGTTGTCAGCGCAGTCCTCGTCATCGAACGAAAAACAGAAGGACACAAATTCCCTCTTCAAAAGCCAGTGTACTACGTATCCACTTCCTTAACTCCATGCAAGTCCCGGTACCCGCATTATCAAAAGATAGCGTACGCGGTGTTTATGGCATCCCGGAAGCTGCGACACTACTTTCAAGAGGGTTCGATAACAGTGGCCTCCGAAGTACCCCTCAACGACATTATAAACAATCGCGACGCGACGGGCAAGATTGCAAAATGGGACATTGAGCTCTTACCATTCAACATAACTTATAAACCTCAGCAAGCTATAAAGTCGCAAGTCTTGGCTGACTTCATCGCTGAATGGAATGAAGCCGAACTCCCTAAAGAGTACGGCACATACTCCAATTGGATTATGCACGACGGCTCCAAAATGTTGGCCGGCTTGGGGGCTGGCGTCATAATGACGACGCCAACCGGAGAGACAGTCCAATACATACTTCAGATAATGTACGCGGACTCCAACAATGCAGCGGAATACGAGGCCCTCCTACATGGTCTCCGGATGGCAATCTCCATGGGCATTCAACGCCTAGAGGTGCGCGGGGATTCAAACCTTGCAATATCCCAAGTAAATGGAGACTTTGACGCCAAGGATCCGAAAATGGCAGCCTATCGTAACGCTGTCCTAAAAATGTCAGCTCGGTTCGAAGGACTCAAATTCCACCACGTAGCTCGGGATAATAACCAAGCAGCCGACGTGTTGGCACGCATCGGCGTGAAACGCGATGCTGTCCCTCCAAACGTCTTCCTGGAACGGCTCTTTAAGCCATCCATACTATGGGAAGAGGAGTTCGGAAATAACAACCCGGAAGCAACCGCACCACCCAACACAGAACAATCTGACATAATCGGCGGTTCAGCCGATGAAATAACACCTTCAGCCCACGAAATAATGGCAGTAATTGCCCCGTGGACAGAACCATTCCTAGCCTACTTAATTAGGCAGGAACTTCCCGAAGACCAAAATGAGCCCCGCTGCATAGTCCGGCGATCTAAATCCTACAAGGTCCACGAGGGAGAACTTTATAAGAAAAGCACAACCGGAGTCCTTCAAAGGTGCATCTCCGAAGAGGAAGGGCGAAACCTTCTGGCTGAAATTCACGCCGGACTAGGCAGACACCACGCTGCAGCCCGGGCCCTCGTAGGCAAGGCCTTCCGTACAGGATTCTATTGGCCGACGGCCCGGGCAGATGCTCAGGACTTAGTCCAACGATGCGTCGGTTGTCAGCTCTTTGCTAATCAGAGCCACATGCCACCCACCGCCTTCAAAACTATACCCATCACCTAACTGTTCGCGGTCTGGGGGCTTGACATGGTTGGACCCTTAAAGGGGGAATCCACAAGCAAAAGTACCTATTGGTCATGGTGGACAAATTCACCAAATGGATAGAGGCCAAGCCAGTTAAAACGGCTGAATCTGGACCAGTGATAGACTTCATATCCGGGGTAGTACACCGTTATGGCGTCCCCCATAGCATCATCACCGATTACAGCACGAACTTCATGGCCGACAAGGTTAAACTCTGGTGCAAAAATATGGGCATTAAGCTCGACTACGCTTTAGTCTATCATCCTCAAACCAACGGACAAGTTGAGCGAGCAAATGGTCTAATAATGAGCGGCATCAAGCCCAGACTAGTGCGGTCCCTCACGGAATCTAACACGCACTGGGTAGAGGAGCTCGACTCCGTACTCTGGGGGCTGCGGACCACGCCAAACTGTACTACCGGATTCACACCGTTCTTTATGGTATACGGGGCAGAGGCAGTTTTGCCCTGCGATATAATTCATGACTCACCTCGAGTGCGCATGTACGAAGAAAGAGAGGCCGAGTTGGATCGGTAGGACAGCTTGGACGCATTAGAGGAGGAGCGCGACGTGGCAAAGGCTCGTTCCGCATTCCATCAGCAGCAGGCTCGAAGATATCAAAGCAGAGAAGTACGGGCTAAAACTTACAATATTGGCGAACTGGTTCTACGCCTGCCGGACAAGAAAAATGACAAACTCATGCCCAAATGGGAAGGTCCCTTCATCATCGACCAAGTCCTGACCGGCGGAGCATACCGTCTGCGAAACGCATCGGACAACCGACTCGAGCCGAACCCGTGGAACGCAGCCCGCCTCCGAAGATTCTACGCCTAGCGCCGGACTCAGAGTTCATCTCCTTCCCCGTTCACATTTTATCCTTCAGTTGCCTTTTGTCTCTCTTTTATCCAACCTTATATATATATATATATATATATATATATATATATATATATATATATATATATATATATATATATATAAAGCCCTGGAGGGCCGATTCGTGCATTGTTCACACAAACTTGATGTGCTACCCGCACTCATTATACCTGGGGGCTTCTTTATTAGAAGCTTACTTATACGGGCTTCATGCCCAAAACATGTGTCAAACTTCCGCATGTACCTTTTACACACCATTATATGCATCGATATGACTTAAGTTTTGGCCAAGCTGGGTTGCCTGGCTCCTGTGCTTAACCCTACGTTCCCGATTGTTCGGCTAGGTGGTAAAGGGAGCACCTCTGCGATTGTTACTGCCGGGTCAGCCGGATATGTACCTCAGATTGGGTGAAGCCTAAAGCTAGCGTTCTTAAGGGAATATTCGGTCGGTGACTTGAAAGATGATTTTTTACCTATTTATTTATCTACCCGCAGATGTTTTCCTGCTCTTTTCGCAGTCCGGACATGCACTTTAGGGCATGCCTCCCAGGGAATGGAACCCTTAACGGAACTATTCTCCCTAGAAGATGTTTCTTACTAACCATGTAATATAACATAACTAGTTGGGCACTTGTCTGATAAAGCACTAATGACCCCTAAGCCTGGTGTCCATGCAAGCCCCGGTTTTTTCATAACCGAGAAGGTATTCGGACACACTCCGGACTCTAGGGTCCCGAGGTCGAAGCGAAAAGGTCGGCAAAGACAAACGATCTACAATCCGGCTAGAAGGCATTTTACATGTCATTTTAAATACATCGTCAAATTGACTGACTGTACTCCTCCTCAATCCTGTCTAACAGGCTGTCTAATTTACAGTCCCGTTGGGAATACTTAGCGGCCAACTCTACTTGGCCGTACACTAAGCTCACAGGGATCTCCTTCCCATCGGGCCCCACAGGTCCAACCTCGGCCATGTGGTTTGGATCCGCCTTCTTGTACCGCATCTTCACCATGGCCCAGGCCTCCCTAGCACCTTGACGGCAGGCCGATATCTTCCATAAACGGAAGCGCTGCCGTGCCCCCTGAAGCTTCTATGCAAGCTCTCCAAAGCCCTCGGGTAGGGAGACGGACGACCATAGGGCCTGGACGACGCCACTCATCGCCTGCCGAACACGTTCGAGCAGTTGCACCAGCTCGGGAAGTTGGTCACCCGTTGAGGGAGTCCTGGACTAGGGGGTGTTTGGACAGCCGGACTATCAATGTCCGCCGGACTCCAAGACTACGAAGATACAAGATTGAAGACTCCGGCTCGTATCCGGAAGGTACTTTACTTGGCGTGGAAGGCAAGCTTGGTGATACGGATACGTAGATCTCCTACTATTGTAACCGACTCTGTGTAACCCTAGCCCTCTGCGGTATCTATATAAACCGGAGGGCTTTAGTCCGTAGGACAACATACATTACATACAATCATACCATAGGCTAGCTTCTAGGGTTTAGCCTCCTTGATCTCGTGGTAGATCTACTCTTGTACTACCCATATCATCAATATCAATCAAGCAGGAGTAGGGTTTTACCTCCATCGAGAGGGCCCGAACCTGGGAAAAAAACATCGTGTCCCTTGTCTCCTGTTACCATCCGCCTAGACGCACAGTTCGGGACCCCCTACCCGAGATCCGCCGGTTTTGACACCGGCATTGGTGCTTTCATTGAGAGTTCCCCTGTGTCGTCACCAATAGGCTTGATGGCATCTTCAACCTGCAACGCTGCCCAGGGTGAGACTTTTCTCCCCGGACAGATCTTCGTATTCGGCGGCTTCGCACTGCGGGCCAATTCACTTGGCCATCTGGAGCAGATCGAAAGCTACGCCCCTGGCCGTCAGGTCAGATTTGGAAGCTTAAACTTCACGGCCGATATCCGAGGAGACTTGATCCTCGACGGACTCGAGCCACAGCCAAGCGCGCCGCACTATAACGATGGGCATGATCTAGCTCTGCCGCCGAACAGTACTTTGGTGGCCGCACACGAATCCGCTCCGGCCATTAGCCCGGAGCCGATCGCCAAGATCGAGGGCCGGTGGATAGACGCCGCCCCGGGGGCTTCAACATCCACGGCGATGGAGGCGAACACTAATCTTGTCCCCTGCAAAACTCGTGATTCCGAGGCGCCGGACTCCGAACCGCCCGCGCCCCTACCAATCGATCCGGATTGGGCGCCGGTTATGGAATTCACCGCCGCGGACATCTTTCAATGCTCGCCTTTCGGCGATATCTTAAATTCACTAAAGCATCTCTCATTATCAGGAGAGTCCTGGCCGGATTATGGCCAGGATGGTTGGGATGCGGACGACGAAGAAATTCAGAGCCCACCCACCACCCACTTTGTAGCCACTGTCGATGATTTAACCGACATGCTAGACTACGACTCCGAAGACATCGACGCCATGGACGACGATGCCGGAGACGAACAGGAACCAGCACCCACAGGGCACTGGAAGGCCACCTCGTCATATGACGTATACATGGTGGATACCCCAAAAGATGGGGATGGCGAAGGAACAACGGAGGCAGATTCCTTAAAGAAACAGCCCAAGCGCCAGCGTCAGCGGCGCCGCTCTAAATCTCTCCACAGCAAAAACGGAGATTCCGGCACAGGAGATAACAATACTCCAGAGAGTGCCGAAGACAATCCCCTCCCGCAAGACTCAGCGCAGGAGGATGCAGAAGCAAGCCCTCATGAGGGGGCGGCAGACGAAGAGGTCGAGGATCATAATTATATGCCTCCCTCCGAAGACGAAGCAAGCCTCAACGATGACGAATTCGTCGTACCCGAGGATCCCGTTGAACAAGAGCGCTTCAAGCGCAGGCTTATCGCCACAGCAAACAGCCTAAAGAAAAAGCAGCAACAACTTCAAGCTGATCCAGACCTACTGGCCGATCGATGGACCGAGGTCCTCGCGGCCGAAGAGTATAAACTCGAACGTCCCTCCAAAATTTACCCAAAACGCAAGCTGCTCCCCCGATTAGAGGAGGAAGCATACATACATCCATCACCAGCGCACGATATGGCTGACCGACCACCCCGTGCTCGTGACAGAGAGGCATCCATGCCCCCAGCCAAAACTATACCCCGGCATCGCTCCAAAAGTACAAAGCGAAGAGGGAACGCGCCGGACTTGCGATACATATTGGAGGACAATGCAAGACAATCCAGATCCATCTATGGATCACGTGGGCGCCCTACGACCCATGAAGAATACCGTCGTGCCGGATACAATAACCCCGGCCGGGCCGAACACAGCAGACAGCGCTCTCTCGAGCTGCGTCGCGATATTGCTCAATACAGGGGCGCCGCACACCTGTTATGCTTCAGTTACAAAGTAATGGATCATCAGATCCCCGAAGGGTTTAAACCCGTAAACATTGAATCTTACGATGGCACAACAGACCCCGCGGTGTGGATCGAAGACTATCTTCTCCACATCCATATGGCCCGTGGCGATGATCTCCATGCCATAAAGTACCTCCCACTCAAGCTTAGAGGACCAGCTCGGCATTGGCTTAACAGCTTGCCCGCAGAGTCAATTGGGTGTTGGAAGGACCTGGAAGCCGCATTCCTTGATAACTTCCAAGGCACGTATGTGCGACCACCAGACGCCGATGACCTAAGCCACATCATTCAGCAGCCAGACAAATCGGCCAGACAATTCTGGACACGGTTCTTGACAAAGAAAAATCAAATCGTCGATTGTCCGGACGCAGAGGCCCTCGCAGCCTTCAAACATAACATCCGGGACGAATGGCTAGCCCGGCACCTGGGGCAGGAAAAGCCGAAATCCATGGAAGCCCTCACATCGTTAATGACCCGCTTTTGTGTGGGAGAGGACAGCTGGCTAGCCCGCAGCAACAATTTCCGTAAAAATTCTGGCAGTCCGGATACTAAGGACAACAACGGCAGGTCACGTCGAAACAAAAACAAGCGCCGAATTAACGGCGACGATAAGGAGGATACGGCAGTCAATGCCGGATTCCGAGGCTCTAAACCCGTCCAACGGAAGAAGCCATTTAAAAGAACCATTCCGGGTCCGTCCAATTTGGACCGAATACTCGATCGCTCATGCCAGATACATGGCACCCCTGAAAAGCCAGCTAACCACACCAATAGAGATTGCTGGGTATTCAAGCAGGCCGGCAAGTTAATTGCCGAAAACAATGACAAGGGGCTAAATAGCGACGACGAGGAAGAGACCCGGCCGCCGAACAACAGAGGACAGAAGGGTTTTCCCCCACAAGTACGGACGGTGAATATGATATACGCGACCCATATATCCAAAAGGGAGAGGAAACGCGCATTAAGGGACGTCTATGCGATGGAGCCAGTCGCCCCAAAGTTCAACCCATGGTCCTCTTGTCCTATCACTTTCGATCGAAGAGACCATCCGACCAGCATACGTCATGGCGGATTCGCCACGTTGGTCTTAGACCCAATCGTCGATGGGTTTCACCTCACGAGAGTCCTGATGGACGGCGGCAGCAGCCTGAACCTGCTTTATCAGGATACAGTGCGCAAAATGGGCATAGACCCATCAAGGATTAAACCTACAAAGACAACCTTTAAAGGTGTCATACTAGGAGTGGAAGCCAACTGTACAGGCTCAGTCACACTGGAAGTGGTCTTCGAACCCCCGGATAATTTCCGGACGAACCGCGTTTGCCAAATTCAACGCGGTGCTGCACTATGCATACCTAAAGCTCAAGATGCCAGGCCCTCGTGGAGTCATCACGGTCAATGGGAATACAGAACGCTCCCTCCGAACGGAGGAACATACAGCGGCTCTCGCGGCAGAAGTACAGAGCAGCCTTTTAAGGCAATTCTCGAGTCCGGCCGTTAAACGGCCGGATACAGCAAAGCACGCCCGGAGCAATATCAACCAAGACCACCTGGCGCGATCAGAGCACGCGTAGCAATGCGGCCCCAACCCTCGCCCGCGCATGATCGCAAGAATAACACTCCGCGTACATCATTACACTTTGGAGATACCATGGGCACAGGGAAGGGGGCACGATCACAACGGACCCAGAGTGCGGTTCGACCACACCAGGGGCTCGCACATGTGCTCCTCTTTTTTATTATTATTTTTCTTATCTTTTGTACACATGACTCTGTTCACCAGAAGCCCTGTCCGGCGGTGAACCTGCCGAACTCATGATGCAACAGTCAGGGACTAAAGAAGGCCGCGTCGAACACTCAGGTGGTCTCAATTACGAGCATTAAATTCAATTATATACACCAAATCCGCAGCTGATCCCTGGAGGGGGACATGTTTATTTAGTCCAAATCCCTTGCTTACTGCACTATTTGTATCAGTCCACTCTACTAGCAGACTTTTTCTTTCATTAATAATGCAGCACCTTTATGATCGCAATTGCATTACATTATATATATATATGTTCATTATATGACATTCTGGCACCCGTATATTTTTGGTACGGCATAATACACCAGGGGCTTATGTTCCCCACTTTATGGTGTGATAAAGTCGGAACACTTTCACAAGTGCGGCACCCCGAACTTATAGCATTATATGAATCGGCTCCGAATCATGTCTTGGGTCAATAGTTGGGTTTGCCCGGCTCCCATGTTTGGCTCCTTACGTTTCCGTTCCGTCGGCTAAGGTAGCACTGGGAGAACCACTGCGATTGCGCCCCGGTTGAGCCGAGTTAACGCCTCAGTGGAGAAAGCTAAAACTGACCGGCATGATAAGGCGAGAGACTGGTCGCTGTTCGAGAGGTTTTTTCGGTTCCTTAAAGACTCACGCCGCTTCGAGCGAAGTTCCGGATTATGTCCGATGAAGGCGTGGATAGCGCCCCGCATTCGGTCTTCCGAATACCAGGGGCTTCGCCGAAATTTAAAATTAAAGAATTCTATGGCTAAGTGAGAGTGTTCAAGCATTATAAGTCCGGTCGCCTTGTTCATCGTGTTGAGCGCCTCCCTAGATGGACCCAAATATGGGAACAAGAGTGCTCAAGTTTATCACCGAACACCCCAGCACTTGTGGCTTGGGGGCTGAAGCCAACGACTTGCCATCTCTCAGATTTTATAAACGGCCGCACAGAAGGTAATATTTTAAATTAAACAAGCGTTGCCCATGGCGCATATGAACGAAGTTTTCAGCGCACAGGATAAATACACAGCGAGTTCACTCAAAGATTACATTTCGGGAGCACTCATCTGCAATATTGCAGGCTCCCTTCAGGACAATATTATAATACTTCTCCGGCGTGCGATACTCCTTGCCCGGTGGCGGTGGGTCCGTGAGAAGCTTCTCCGCATCCAATTTGCCCCATTGCAGCTTTATGCGGGCAAGGGCCCGACGAGCACCTTCGATATAGGCGGAGTGCTTGACTACATCCAGCCTAGGGCATGCATCCACTAGCCGCCGCACGAGGCCAAAGTAGCTACCAGGCATGACCTGTCCAGGCCACAGCCGGACTATGAGGCCCTTCATGGCCTCCTCTGCTACCTTGCGGAGTTCGACCAGCTGCTTCAGCTGGTCGCTTGGGGGCACCGGATGGCCGGCCTCAGTATACTGAGACCAGAAGACCTTCTCCGTCGAGCTCCCCTCCTCGCCACGATAGAATGCGGCGGCATCAGCCGCACTACGCGGAAGATCTGCAAATGCCCCTGGAGAGCTCCGAATTCGGGTAAGTATCAGGTAGTTCACATTAACATGCCTGCTTTGCATGAAAAACGCCTTACCCGCCGCTATTTTATTTATGTCCTCAACCTCCTGAAGGGCCTTATGGGCCTCGGCCTTGGCAGACTTGGCACTTTCGAGAGCCGAGGCAAGCTCGGACTCTCGAGTCTTGGAGTCACGCTCCAAACTCTCATGTTTTTCCATGAGAACCTGGAGCTCTTGCTGAACTTCCGCCACCCGTGCCTCTTGCTTTTCTCCCTCAGCCCGTTCCGCGGCCGCATTGCGTTCGGCCGCGGGCACAGCATCCTTCAGCGTTGCCACCTCGTTAGTGGCCCCTGCAATGCACATATTATCCCTGTTAATTTTATTTGCAACCAAAATCCATTTCTGTAAGGTACTTATTCAAAGAGGTGTTACTCACTTCCTTTTTCCTCGAGCTGCTTCTTTGCATTGCCGAGCTCTTGCTCGGACCGCTCGAGATCCTTTTTCAGCACGTCAACCTCCGCCGTTAGTGCGGCAGAGGTCAGCAGTGCAGCCTGCAAACCCATATTGACATATTTTAGGCAACCCTGCGTATATCTTGTTATAGATCCTTAGTCCGGCTTTTCTTTCCGAACACCGAACCAAGCATCAGGGGCTACTGTCTATGCGGTATTATATTACATAATTTTTACTTCTTACCTCAAAGCCCGTTAAAAGGCTACTGCAGGCTTCGGTCAGCCCGCTTTTCGCGAGCTGAACCTTCTCAATCACCGCACTCATGATGATGCAGTGTTCTTCCTCGATGGAAGCGCCTTTAAGCGCCTCCAGTAGGTTATCCGGCGCCTCCGGTTGGACGGAGGCCGCCGGCGTCACGGTCCTGCCCTTCTTTCGAAGGGGCCGCTTGCCGGACTCTGGAACCACTGCGGGTTCCGACGTAGAGTCCGGCACGAAGTCCGGGGGGCTGCCTGACGGCGCCTCCGGAGCCTCCTCCTAATGGGTCCCTCTCTGGGATCCCACCTCGACATCCTCGTTGGCGCGTGGGGTGGAGGCAGTCGGGATGGAATTCACATCCGACGAGGCCAATGACCCGCTCGATGAGTCGGGGAGATCATCGTTGGCCAGACTACGGACAGAATGCGGCGTTAGAAGGATACTACGCGACATAAAAGAAATTACACATCAAGGATCCGGATACTTACGATCTTGCCGGACGCCTGGCCCTTGGAGGCCGCTCATCCTCACCAACACTGATGTTGGCGGAACTGTCCGGGGGGATAGTTCTCCCCCTCTTGGACCCTTCGCCCCCCGCCCCCCCGATGGGGGAGGCCTTCCTTTTCTTCTCTCCCTCCTCTGGGAGAGAGTAGTCCTCCTCCTCGTCTTCAGAAGAGGAGTCCTCGTCGTCGTCAGACGCCTGATTGCGGGAACTCTTTCGAGTCCCCGTGGCCACCTTCTTGGCCTTCTTCTCCGGCACCACGTGCGGTGCCGGAACCAGCAGCCTTGTTAAACGGGCGTTCGCTGGGTCTTCTGGCATGGGAGCCGAGCTGATGAGCAGCTTGGCCTTCTCCATCCATTCCTATCAAAGGAAGAGGCAGAATGAAACCTCACTAGAGTCAATCTAATTATCACAAGTGTCCCGTAATGGGGTTGAATCACTTACCTCGTCAGTTGGATTCTGCGAGCTGAATCCGCGGTCTTTGGTCGCGGACATAGGGGCTTCGGCGCCCTTGAACAGCACCCTCCAGGAGCCTTCGTATGTTGTATCGAAGAGCCCGTTTAGCGCCTGGTGCTGTTCCGGATTGAACTCCCACAAATTAAATGCCCGTTCTTGGCATGGGAGGATCGGCCGGATGAGCATGACTTGGACCACGTCGACGAGCCTGAGCTTATTGCTCACCATCTTCTTGATACATGCTCGGAGTCCCGTCACCTCCACCGGATTCCCCCACTGCAAGCCCTTCTCTTTCCAGGAGGTGAGCTGCGTGGGGATGCCTGATCTAAACTCGGGGGCCGCCGCCCATGTGGATTTGCGCGGCTCGGTGATGTAGAACCACCCCGATTGCCACCCCTTGACGGAGTCAACGAAGGTCCCTTCTAGCCAAGGGACGTTGGGCAATTTGCCCAACATAGCGCCTCCGCATTCCGCTTGCGTACCCTTCACAACCTTCGGCTTGACGTTAAAGGTCTTGAGCCATAGGCCGAAGTGGGGCCGGATGCAGAGAAAGTCCTCGCACACGATGATAAACGCCGAGATGTTGAGGATAAAGTTCGGCGCCAGATCGTGGAAATCCAGGCCGTAGTAAAACATGAGCCCCCGGACAAATGGATGGAGCGGAAAGCCCAGTCCACGGAGGAAGTGGGGAAGGAAGACGACCCTCTCATGAGGCCCGGGGGTAGGGATGAGCTGCCCCTCGTCGGGCAGCCGATGTGCGATATCGCCGGAAAGGTATCCGGCGCTGTGCAGTTTGGTGATGTCCTCCTCCTTGACGGTGGAGGCTAACCATTTACCTCCCGCTCCGGACATATTAGGCGAAGGTCGAGGTGAGATGCGCGAGTTCGGGCGTTGGAGCTTGAATTCGCAGGGATGGATAAGCAAAGGAGGAAGAAGGCGTAGGTGAGAAGGTGAATCCTAATCCCTTATATATAGGCGGACAAAACTATGCGTCCCCCACTAGCCTGGTAAAACTCGCTTATCTCCCAAGCTCCGCCGTTGATGGCGCGGTTGGGTTACCCACGCACGTATTGATGAGAATCCCGGAATAAGGGGAACATGATCTCTGCTTCGATAAGACGTGCCGAGGAAACCGCTTTGCTAATGCTGAGGTGGTATAATGATTCAAACAAGGGCCTGGTGGCGGTGTGATGTCACGCCGCATAATACGTCAGCAGATTGAACTAAGTGTACATTTTATTCTCTCTACGGTGGAATGTGGAATTTATTTTGCAGAGCCGGACACTATCCTGGTGTTCATTATCTTCTCTGGATTATTCAAGGGAGGAACCCGCCTTGCAATGCCGAACATTATGCACGCCGGACTTATCGTCATTGAAGACTGGTTCAGGGGCTACTGAGGGAGTCCTGGACTAGGGGGTGTTCGAACAGCCGGACTATCAATGTCCGCCGGACTCCAAGACTACGAAGATACAAGATTGAAGACTCCGGCTCGTGTTCGGAAGGTACTTTACTTGGCGTGGAAGGCAAGCTTGGCGATACGGATACGTAGATCTCCTACTATTGTAACCGACTCTGTGTAACCCTAGCCCTCTCCGGTATCTATATAAACCGGAGGGCTTTAGTCCGTAGGACAACATACATTACATACAATCATACCATAGGCTAGCTTCTAGGGTTTAGCCTCCTTGATCTCGTGGTAGATCTACTCTTGTACTACCCATATCATCAATATCAATCAAGTAGGAGTAGGGTTTTACCTCCATCGATAGGGACCGAACCTGGTTAAAAAACATCGTGTCCCTTGTCTCCTGTTACCATCCGCCTAGACGCACAGTTCGGAACCCCCTACCCGAGATCCGCCGGTTTTGACACCGACACCCGTTGAACCGGGCATTTCCTCCGCAGGGCGACCTGTGAGCACACCTGCAGACATATTTCTGTCAATTGACTTCCTCGCCGAACTCTTCTTTTCGAAAGAATTCGCTCAAGCACTTACCATAGATGCCGCGACGAAGCCGCTGATTCTCCTTCACGGAGCCAGACAGCTCGGCCCGAACACCTTTCAGATCTTCCCCGAGCTGGGTGTGGGCATCCTGGAGTTTGTTCCTCTACTGCTGCACCTTCATAAGCACCCTCTCGCAGGCCTTCAGCTGGCGCAGCAGGTGTTGCTTGTCCGGATCCAGTCTGGCAACATCTGCAATATCATTGTCAGACTCATACACACGCCGCACACCGCTTATCTTTTTGAAATAATGTGTTACCAGGGGGAGTCTCTGTGTCTCCTCCTACGGCAGCTAGTGCGGCCTCAACTTGGGCCTTGCACTCTTGTAGCTCCTGGGACAATTGGGTATTCTTCTCTGTAAGATCCTGCATATTAAACGAGCCATAAATCAGTTACTTTAACTACTTTAAGTCTCGGGGGCTACTGGCATATACAACTATTAAAATCTCTTACCTGTATGTCCTTTACACACTGCTCCTTGGCTCTGGTTAAACCATCTTGAGCAGCACGGAGGTGCGCGTCTCCCGCGTTAAAGGCAAAGGAAATAGTCGACAAGTGCGAAGGATGTCAGTTCTACTCCAATATGTCACACAAGCCCGCGTCGGCTCTGAAGACCATTCCACTCGTCTGGCCGTTCGCTGTATGGGGGTTGGACATGGTCGGTCCCTTGAGAACAGGTCGAAGTGGTTTCACGCACGTACTGGTCGCAGTCGACAAGTTCACGAAGTGGATTGAGGCTAAACCAATCAAGAATCTTGACGCCGGTACTGCGGTTACCTTCATCAGAGAGCTGACGTTCAGATATGGAGTTCCGCACAGCATCATTACGGATAATGGGTCGAACTTTGACTCGGAAGAATTCAAGGATTTCTACAACGCTCAAGGCACACGAGTCAACTACGCTTCGGTCGCTCATCCGCAGTCGAATGGACAAGCAGAGCGAGCCAATGGCTTAATCCTCAAGGGTTTAAAACCCCGACTGATGCGTGATCTCAAGCACGCGGCTGGAGCATGGGTCGACGAACTCCCTTCGGTGCTTTGGGGTTTGCGGACCAACCCAATCGGTCGACCGGAAGAACTCCATTCTTTTTGGTCTACGGAGCTGAAGCAGTCTTGCCGAGTGATCTTCTTCACAATTCTCCTCGAGTTGAACTCTACAACGAAGCAGAAGCTGAGCAAGCGCGTCAGGACGCAGTCGACCTTCTAGAGGAAGAAAGGGAGATGGCTCTGATCCGATCGACCATCTATCAACAGGACTTGCGTCGCTTTCACGGCGGGAATGTGAGGGCCGAGCCTTCCAAGAAGGAGATCTAGTTCTCCGAGTGGATCAGCAGAAACAGCATAAGCTCGCTCCTTCTTGGGAAGGACCCTTCATCGTCACCAAAGTCCTCCACAACGGGGCATATCGTCTCTACAACGTCGAACACAATATCGAAGAGCCCCGAGCTTGGAATGCGGATCTGCTCCGCCCGTTTTACACTTAAAGTTTTCCACTCAGATGAGTTGTAATAAAATACTTCTGTAGTTCATGAATTTTGAAATAATAGTGCCATAATTCCTTCATAATTTTTGTCACTTTTTCCCCCAGCGGGTGGCGTAGTCGCGAATCCGTTTCGCCTAAGTTTGTACAAATCCTACAGAGTGGTATGCCAGACTTTCACTCGGAGGCTTAGCCGCGAATCCATTTCGCCTAAGTTATAAAAATCCTACCGAGTGGTAAGCCAGACTTCCACTCGGGGGCTTAGCTGCAGCCCAGCGCTCGCCTAAGTTATAAAAAATCCTACCGAGTGAAGAGCAAACCTCTCACTCGGGGGCTTAGCTGCAGCCCAGTGCTCGCCTAAGTGATTAAAATCCTACCGAGTGGTAAGCCAGACTTCCGCTCGGAGGCTTAGCTGCAGTCCAAGTACTCGCCTAAGTTATAAAAAATCCTACCGAGTGAAGAGCAAACCTCTCACTCGGGGGCTTAGCTGCAGCCCAGTGCTCGCCTAAGTGATTAAAATCCTACCGAGTGATAAGCCAGACTTCCGCTCGGAGGCTTAGCTGCAGTCCAAGTACTCGCCTAAGTTATAAAAAATCCTACCGAGTGAAGAGCAAACCTCTCACTCGGAGGCTTAGCTGCAGCCCAGCTCTCGCCTAAGTTATAAAAAATCCTACCGAGTGAAGAGCAAACCTCTCACTCGGAGGCTTAGCTGCAGCCCAGCACTCGCCTAAGTTATAAAAAATCCTACCGAGTGAAGAGCAAACCTCTCACTCGGGGGCTTAGCTGCAGCCCAGGGCTCGCCTAAGTTATAAAAAATCCTACCGAGTGAAGAGCAAACCTCTCACTCGGAGGCTTAGCTGCAGCCCAGCGCTCGCCTAAGTTATAAAAAATCCTACCGAGTGAAGAGCAAACCTCTCACTCGGGGGCTTAGCTGCAGCCCAGCGCTCGCCTAAGTTATAAAAAAATCCTACCGAGTGAAGAGCAAACCTCTCACTCGGGGGCTTAGCTGCAGCCCAGCGCTCGCCTAAGTTATAAAAAATCCTACGAGTGAAGAGCAAACCTCTCACTCAGAGGCTTAGCTGCAGCCCAGCGCTCGCCTAAGTTATAAAAAATCCTACCGAGTGAAGAGCAAACCTCTCACTCGGAGGCTTAGCTGCAGCCCAGCGCTCGCCTAAGTTATAAAAAAAAATCCTACCGAGTGAAGAGCAAACCTCTCACTCGGGGGCTTAGCTGCAGCCCAGCGCTCGCCTAAGTTATAAAAAAATCCTACCGAGTGAAGAGCAAACCTCTCACTCGGGGGCTTAGCTGCAGCCCAGCGCTCGCCTAAGTTATAAAAAATCCTACCGAGTGAAGAGCAAACCTCTCACTCGGAGGCTTAGCTGCAGCCCAGTGCTCGCCTAAGGTATAAGAAATCCTACCGAGTGAAGAGCAAACCTCTCACTCGGGGGCTTAGCTGCAGCCCAGTGCTCGCCTAAGGAATAAGTCGACTGCAGTGGGCATCTTGCTGTGAACCTGCAAAGGACAATTCGAGCCAAGAGCAATCATATCCAAACATCAAATCCAAGTTTAGGTCGATACCTAAAGGAACCGAGAGTGCTCAGGCACTAAGCCTGTTAAGGTTTATCGGTTACAATTCCACTCGGCATACCGAGGCAAATTTAAAGTGTCGGGCTTAAAGAAAGTTTTTTACCCCTCCTGTGGAGGGCTGGAAGGAGCAACGAACTCATCGAGGTCGATCCCGTCTGCGATCCGGGTAGCAGCAGCGATGAAAGTTTCCATGAAGGACCTGAAGTCGTGTTTCTTGGTGTTGGCCACTCGGAGAGCCGCCAGCTTCTCTTCTCGCGCGTCCTTGCAGTGGACTCGGGCCAGACACAGGGCAACATCTGCGCCACACCGAGCCGAGGACTTCTTCCACTCTTGCACACGGTCGGGGACCGCGTTTAGTCGAGCCATCAACGACTCGAGGTCATTCTGAAGTGTCGCCCTGGGCCAAAGCGTCGAGTCGATGCGAGAAGTGGCGGCCTTCAGCCGTGCAAGATAGTCCACGACAGCTGCAATGCGGGACTCCAGTCGGAAGACATTCATAGCAACTTCATCATTCACCGGAGAATTGACAGGGTCAAGGTTCGGCTCCAACTGGCTAGTCTCTTCTTCAAAGTTTCGACAGAATTCTGCAAGGACAAAACGCCGAATCAAGACAATGGTCGAATGGAAGCATCACAGTTGAAAATGTTGGTCGAGTGCAAAGGATTACCTTCGAGCATAAGGAACAATTTCTTGGCAAGACCACCCAGGAAGCCTTCCAGGTCATTCTTCTTCCCAATCAACTGGTTGATCTTCTCGGTCAAGGTAGTCTTGTCAGCTTTCAGTCGGTCGACATCCTTGGTGGCAATCGCCAGAGCAGCTTTCAGATTGGTATTTTCTTGTTCAAGCTTGGTGACTGAAGCTAACTTCTCGTCAGCAAGCTTGGTCTTCTCAGCTAGCTCAAGGTCCTTCTTCTTCTGGGCCTCCTTCACCTTTCCTGCAAGTTACAGCAAAGTCAGATTTTGAAACAAATGGAAGGGAAAAGGAGTCGTCGAGGTCTCACCGAACATACCTTTGGTCTCCTCCTTCGCCTTCGTCAGATTCTCCTGCACCAGCTTCAGATCCAGCTCGAGCTGAATGTGCTTCTGCTCCAGTTCGGTATAGCGAGCCGCAAGGTCACAGGATTTCTACGAAGAACCAATCGACAAAATATCAAAGACGATTCACTTCCGAGTGGATAGGGAAAAATCATACGTTTCTAAGACTACAGTCGAATGCAAGCATTTGACCGTAGTCTCGGGGACTACACCCAGTGGGTGCACTCAGCGTGCCCCCACTAATTCTTTTGAAGACAGAGTCGACCAGTCGACCCCAAAAAAAAAAATCTTCTTCAGACTGTAATCAACTGCCAGCAGTCGACCACAGTCTCGGGGACTACACCTAGTGGGTGCACTCAGCGTGCCCCCACTGGTTTCGGAAACTCATTCGCCCCAGTCGAATGATGAACAGCCTTTACTTATAAAGCCTAAGGCCGACTGCCAGCAGTCGACCTTAGCCTTGGGGACTACACCCAGCGGGTGCACTCAGCGTGCCCCCGCTAACACGGAGTTTTTTATCGACACACCCACTGGGTGATTGCTATGGATTTCAGAAAGAAAAAGTTTTGATAGCATATCCTAACAGAACAGGCGGTGGTCGACTGACCTGAACATTGCTTTGAAGGGCGGAGCTAGCGTCATAAGCTGCTTGGCTTGCATCCCGGATGATCTTCACCTGCTCCATCATGATCACCGCTTGGTGTATCGCCTCCTTAGCAGCGCTGGCTTGGTCCTCTGGGATGTAATGTGTTGTGAAGAGCGAAGGTTGTGCAGCACTCGACGAAGTGGGATGAGCACTCGTCAACGGCACCGCGAAAGACACGGTGTGTCGAGTGGGGTTCTCCCCCTCCGTGACCATAGTCTCGGGCGCCGTCGCATCCTGGGTTGCCTTACTAGTAGACGCCTTCCTGCTCCTCCTGTGGCTCAGCGGTTCTTCATCCTCATCATCATCATCTTCAGGAAGGGTGATAATGTCATTGGGTGGAGCTTCAGAAAAAGAATCAAAGTTAGAAATCATGAGTCAGTCGACTAAGGACAGAATTGAGAGTATAGTACCAGGATTTGAGGTTGCTGCGTCCTCCATCTCATGGTCGTCAGCCTTGCCGGAGGTCTCAGAAGTTGCAGCACTGAAGTTCCAAAGAATCAGTCGACTAACTCAAGTATCAACCAGAGATAAAGCTTATACAAAACAAGAGAACTTAAGCAACATGTTTACCCTGATATGGTGGGGATGGACACCTTCATCTTCGGCAGGAGCTTGGTTGGCTTTGAAGGGGCCACCTTTGACTGCTTCGGCGCCCTTTCACTCGGCAACAGAGAAGCGGTCCGAGGGCGTTTGGTCGACTGCGGGGCAGTCGCAACCCCCTTCCCGCGTTCAGTCGTGGGGTCATGGACAAGTTTCGACCGCCTTTCCAAGCGCGGTGGTGCAACCTCCTCCTCCTCCTCTTCTTCGTCCTCATCATCGTTGTCATCATCGTCGTCGTCTTCGGCAGCGTCTGAATCCCACTCATCCTGGCTCTCGCCCCCGCTGGCTTCTCCCTCCTCAGTCGGAGCCTGAGCTCCATTGGGCATCAAATACAGCTCGGTAAGGGCCTGGAAGACGTCAAGACAGAGATCAATCGACCAAGTTGCAGAACATACAGAAACAAATTCGACAAATATACAATGGAAGGCAGAGCAAATATACCTTATCTGGAACGCTGTGATGGTCGAGTGGAGGAATCCTCCTGGATCCACGGGGATTATCCTTGTTCCCGGTGACCGCGGCCATCCATCTTTCCACCGTGGCGTCGTCGACTGCTTCCGGGTGGACTCGAGTCTCGTCTTCAGTTCCGCAGTACAACCACATGCAATGGCTCCGGAACTGAAGAGGCTGGATACGCCGCCGAAGGAAAACCTCCAGAAGGTCCATGCCAGTCACGCCGTCCCGAACCAACTGCACCACGCGATCCATCAACATCTTCACATCGGCTCTCTCCTCCGGAACCACCTTCAGAGAGGAGGGCTTGTTCACTCGGCTCATGGTGAATGAAGGGAGTCCACTCGACTGTCCCGGCGTCGACTCATTCTGGCAGTAGAACCAGGTCGACTGCCAGCCCCTGACCGACTCGGGAAACGTCATAGCTAGGAAGGTGCTCTTATTCCTCACTTGAATTCCCAGGCCCCCGCACATTTGGACAACTTGGGTTTTCTCATCACCTGGACTCGCCTTCTTCACGGTCTGAGAACGACACGTGAAGATGTGCTTGAACAAGCCCCAGTGCGGTCGACAGCCCAGGAAGCTCTCGCACATGGATACAAACGCAGCAAGATACGCGATGGAGTTCGGAGTAAAGTGGTGGACTTGGGATCCAAAGAAGTTCAAAAAACCACGAAAGAAAACGCTCGGGGGCAGAGAAAATCCTCGATCGACATGAGTGGCCAGGAGCACACACTCACCCTCTTCCGGCTGGGGTTGCCAGTCTTTTCCTGCAAGTCTTGCGGCGCCATGGGGGATCAGCCCGTCGCCGGCCATGTCGAGGAGATCCTTCTCCCTGATGGTCGACTGGATCCAATCTCCCTGGACCCAGCCCTTCGGCAGGCGGGATCTCGACGAAGACCCACTGCGGCTGGTGGATCTCCCCTTCGCCTTCTCCGCCGCCGGCGCCTTCTCCGCCGCTGATGCCTTCTTTGCGCGCTCCAGCACCACCGTCTTCTCCTTGACCATGGCTGCCGGTGAGGTGCGCGAAGAAGAGCTTTGCGGAGGCGAAAGCGGGTGCGTTAGGCGGAGACGAGGAGAGCAGAGGAGAAAGGATGGAGCACTGTTCAGAAACCCTCACTAGTCGCATTTATAACATCCCTTCCGAGTGGATGACAGGTGGACCCGGTCAACCTAATCATATCCCGAAACAGTTGCATTGACACGATACATGGCGGAAAAAGCGGCACGGAGATCGAGGCGTCTATGTCCTGTCCCGTCCGAGCGCTGCGGTTCGTTCCGCTTCGCGCGCTTCCCCAAATTTCGTATCCCGTGGAATCCGCGAGCGGCAGATCGGTCTGTCAGATGCGAGATTTCCTGCGATCCGTCGCTCGGGAACCGGCAAAGTCTAAAAGATCACTCGACGAAAGACAAGAATGGATCGAGTCGATTGAAGAAAAGTTGCCCGTTATCAACAAAGAAGATCTTGGTCACGAACGACGCATAGCCAGTATACCAAAAATCAATCGGAAACAGCATCAACTCCTTCTTCATTCAAGCCTCAATCCATTCGGGGGCTAATGATGGATTCATGTACCTAGGGTAGGGTCATAGGCCTGACCTAGATGTCCTACCCAAGGACACCCTTAGAAGAGATCACCTTCCAGTCGACCAACGAAGAACCCACTCGACTGACTAGAAGGACTCGACCATGGAGACTCACTCGACCATGAAGATACACTCGACCACCAGAAGGTCAGAAGGCACTCTGCACTGCAACGACCTGTAATTGAATAGACTTAATGATAGTTAAGGCACTTTATGTGGGGCGTTACCAGTAACGTCCCAGACTTAATATACTTAAATCCCTTCATTATGTGGGCTGGCAGGGGTCCTGGCAGCCTCTATATAAGCCACCCCCCTCCACAGGCAGAAGGGTTCGCACTCTTGTAACACCTATACACATAATCCACTCGACCGCCTCAGGGCTCCGAGACGTAGGGCTTTTACTTCCTCCGAGAAGGGCCTGAACTCGTACATCGCTTGTCTTTACAACCTCTCCATAGCTAGGACCTTGCCTGTCCATACCTACCCCCCACTCTACTGTCAGACTTAGAACCACGACACTAACAAACTAGGGATTGGACGACTTGTGATCACAAAGATGGCACCTGGCAAGTTTGAGCCATTAGAGCCGGAAGAACCTCGCAAGTGCTATGGGAACCAAGTAGGATGCATCCTACGGGAATGCGCGAGCATCAACGGTGATGACTTAAGGAGTAAAGAACATTTGACGCAGTTGCTCCTAACGAAGTTGCACAAGAGATTCAAGTTCCCCGACCGGGATGATAACATAGAACAACCGTGGGATGATCCAAAGATGAAAAAGATTAATAATCACGCCATGGGCATGTTCAGCAATGATTTGGCCTCCTGGAAAGGGAGGGTGAAACGAGCTATTGAGGCTGATGAACCCCTTGTTGGGGAACGTAGTAATTTCAAAATGTTCCTACGCACACGCAAGATCATGGTGATGCATAGCAACAAGAGGGGAGAGTGTTGTCTACGTACCCTCGTAGACCGAAGCGGAAGCGTTGACACAACGTAGAGGAAGTAGTCGTACTTCCTTCCGGTCCGACCGATCCAAGCACCGTTACTTCGGCACCTTCGAGTTCTTGACACGCGTACAGCTCGATGACGCACCCCGATCTCCGATCCAGCAGAGGCGCGGGGAGGAGTTCCGTCAGCACGACGGCGTGGTGACGATCTTGATTTTCTCCTGTCGCAGGGCTTCGCCTAAGCACCGCTACAATATGACCGAGGTGTAATATCGTGGAGGGGGGCACCGCACACGGCTAAGGAACGATCTCAATGATCAACTTGTGTGTCTAGGGTGCCCCCCTACCCCTGTATATAAAGGAGGGAGGGAGGAGGAGGCCGGCCCAAGGGGGAGGCGCGCCCTAGGGGGGCAAACCTACTCCAAGTAGGTTTGGCCCCCCCTTTCCTATTCGGAGTAGGAGAAGGAAGGAAGAGGGGGGAGGAGAGAAGGAAAGGGGGGTCGGCCCCCCTCCCAATTCGGATTGGGCTTGGGGGGGCGCCCCCCTCCCTTGCTCCTTCTTCCTCCATCCCACTAAGGCCCAATAAGGCCCATATACTTACCGGGGGGGTTCCGGTAACCTCCCGGAGCTCTGGTATATTTCCAATCTCACCCGGAACCTTTCCGGTGTCCAAATATATCCGTCCAATATATCAATATTTATGTCTCGACCATTTTGAGACTCCTCGTCATGTCCGTGATCGCATCCGGCACTCCGAACAACCTTCGGTACATCAAAATACATAAACTCATAATGAAACTGTCATTGAAACCTTAAGCGTGCGGACCCTACGGTTCGAGAATAATGTAGACATGACCGAGACATGTCTCCGGTCAATAACCAATAGCGGGACCTGGATGCCCATATTGGTTCCTACATATTCTACGAAGATCTTTATCGGTCATACCGCACAACAACATACGTTGTTCCCTTTGTCATCGGTATGTTACTTGCCCGAGATTCGATCGTCGGTATCCAATACCTAGTTCAATCTCGTTACCGGCAAGTCTCTTTACTCGTTCCGTAATACATCATCTCACAACTAACTCATTAGTTGAAATGCTTGCAAGGCTTAAGTGATGTGTATTACCGAGAGGGCCCAGAGATACCTCTCTGACATTCGGAGTGACAAATCCTAATCTCGAAATACGCCAACTAAACAAGTACCTTCGGAGACACCTGTAGAGCACCTTTATAATCACCCAGTTACGTTGTGACGTTTGGTAGCACACAAAGTGTTCCTCTGGTAAACGGGAGTTGCATAATCTCATAGTCATAGGAACATGTATAAGTCATGAAGGAAGCAATAGCAACATACTAAACGATCGTGTGCTAAGCTAACGGAATGGGTCATGTCAATCAGATCATTCAACTAATGATGTGACCTTGTTAATCAAATAACAACTCCTTGTTCATGGTTAGGAAACACAACCATCTTTGATTAACAAGCTAGTCAAGTAGAGGCATACTAGTGACACTCTGTTTGTCTATATATTCACACATGTATTATGTTTCCGGTTAATGCAATTCTAGCATGAATAATAAACATTTATCATGATATGAGGAAATAAATAATAACTTTATTATTGCCTCTAGGGCATATTTCCTTCAGTCTCCCACTTGCACTAGAGTCAATAATCTAGATTACACAGTAATGATTCTAACACCCATGGAGTCTTGGTGTTGATCATGTTTTGCTCGTGGAAGAGGCTTAGTCAACGGGTCTGCAACATTCATATCCGTATGTATCTTGCAAATCTCTATGTCTCCCACCTAGACTAGATCCCGGATGGAATTGAAGCGTCTCTTGATGTGCTTGGTTCTCTTGTGAAATCTGGATTCCTTCGCTAAGGAAATCGCTCCAGTATTGTCACAAAAGATTTTCATTGGACCCGATGCACTAGGTATGACACCTAGATCGGATATGAACTCCTTCATCCAGACTCCTTCATTAGCTGCTTCCGAAGTAGCTATATATTCTTCTTTACACGTAGATCCCGCCACGACGCTTTGCTTTGAACTACACCAACTGACAGCTCCACCGTTTAATGTAAACACGTATCCGGTTTGAGATTTAGAATCGTCCGGATCAGTGTCAAAGCTTGCATCAACGTAACCATTTACGATGAGCTCTTTGTCACCTCCATATACGAGAAACATATCCTTAGTCCTTTTCAGGTATTTCAGGATGTTCTTGACCGCTGTCCAATGATCCACTCCTGGATTACTTGGTACCTCCCTGCTAGACTTATAGCAAGGCACACATCAGGTCTGGTACACATCATTGCATACATGATAGAGCCTATGGCTGAAGCATAGGGAACATTTTTCATTTTCTCTCTATCTTCTGCAGTGGTAGGGCTTTGAGTCTTACTCAACTTCACACCTTGCAATACAGGCAAGAACCCTTTATTTGCTTGATCCATTTTGAACTTCTTCAAAACTTTGTCAAGGTATGTGCTTTGTGAAAGTCCAATTAAGCGTCTTGATCTATCTCTATAGATCTTAATGCCCAATATGTAAGCAGCTTCACCGAGGTCTTTCATTGAAAAACTTTTATTCAAGTATCCCTTTATGCTATCCAGAAATTCTATATCATTTCCAATCAATAATATGTCATCCACATATAATATTAGAAATGCTACAGAGCTCCCACTCACTTTCTTGTAAATACAGGCTTCTCCAAAAGTCTGTACAAAACCAAATGCTTTGATCACACTATCAAAACGTTTATTCCAACTCCGAGAGGCTTGCACCAGTCCATAAATGGATCGCTGGAGCTTGCACACTTTGTTAGCTCCCTTTGGATCGATAAAACCTTCTGGTTGCATCATATACAACTCTTCTTCCAGAAATCCATTCAGGAATGTAGTTTTTACATCAATTTGCCAAATTTCATAATCATAAAATGCGCCAATTGCTAACATGATTCGGACAGACTTAAGCATCGCTACGGGTGAGAAGGTCTCATCGTAGTCAACCCCTTGAACTTGTCGAAAACCTTTTGCAACAAGTCGAGCTTTGTAGACAGTAACATTACCGTCAGCGTCAGTCTTCTTCTTGAAGATCCATTTATTCTCAATTGCTTGCCGACCATCGGGCAAGTCAACCAAAGTCCATACTTTGTTCTCATACATGGATCCCATCTCATATTTCATGGCTTCAAGCCATTTTGCGGAATCTGGGCTCACCATCGCTTCTTCATAGTTCGTAGGTTCATCATGATCTAGTAGCATGACTTCTAGAATAGGATTACCGTACCACTCTGGTGCGGATCTTACTCTGTTCGACCTACGAGGTTCTGTATTAACTTGATCTGAAGTTCTATGATCATAATCATCAACTTCCTCACTAGTTGGGTTTGACGTCACAGAAACCGGTTCCTGTGATGTATTATTTTCCAACAAGGGAGTAGGTACAGTTACCTCATCAAGTTCTACTTTCCTCCCACTCACTTCTTTCGAGAGAAACTCCTTCTCCAGAAAGGATCCATTCTTAGCAACAAATGTCTTGCCTTCGGATCTGTGATAGAAGGTGTACCCAACTGTCTCCTTTGGGTATCCTATGAAGACACATTTCTCCGATTTGGGTTCGAGCTTATCAGGTTGAAGCTTTTTCATATAAGCATCGCAGCCCCAAACTTTAAGAAACGACAACTTTGGTTTCTTGCCAAACCATAGTTCATAAGGTGTCGTCTCAACGGATTTCGACGGTGCCCTATTTAACGTGAATGTGGCCGTCTCTAAAGCATAACCCCAAAACGATAGCGGTAAATCTGTAAGAGACATCATAGACCGCACCATATCAAGTAAAGTACGATTACGACGTTCGGACACACCATTACGCTGTGGTGTTCCGGGTGGCGTGAATTGCGAAACTACTCCACAATGTTTTAAGTGTAGACCAAACTCGTAACTCAAATATTCTCCTCCACGATCAGATCGTAGAAACTTTATTTTCTTCTTACGATGATTTTCAACTTCACTCTGAAATTCTTTGAACTTTTCAAATGTTTCAGACTTATGCTTCATTAAGTAGATATACCCATATCTACTTAAATCATCAGTGAGGGTGAGAAAATAACGATATCCGCCATGAGCCTCAACATTCATCGGACCACATACATCTGTATGTATGATTTCCAACAAATCTGTTGCTCTCTCCATAGTACCAGAGAACGACGTTTTGGTCATCTTGCCCATGAGGCACGGTTCGCAAGTACCAAGTGATTCATAATCAAGTGATTCCAAAAGTCCATCAGTATGGAGTTTCTTCATGCGCTTTACACCGATATGACCCAAACGGCAGTGCCACAAATAAGTTGCACTATCATTATCAACTCTACATCTTTTGGCTTCAACACTATGAATATGTGTATCACTACTATCGAGATTCATCAAAAATAGACCACTCTTCAAGGGTGTATGACCATAAAAGATATTACTCATATAAATAGAACAACCATTATTCTCTGATTTAAATGAATAACCGTCTCGCATCAAACAAGATCCAGATATAATGTTCATGCTCAACGCTGGCACCAAATAACAATTATTTAGGTCTAATACTAATCCCGAAGGTAGATGTAGAGGTAGCGTGCCAACCGCGATCACATCGACTTTGGAACCGTTTCCCACGCGCATCGTCACCTCGTCGTTTGCCAGTGTTCGCTTAATCCGTAGTCCCTGTTTCGAGTTGCAAATATTAACAACAGAACCAGTATCAAATACCCAGGTGCTACTGCGAGCTCTAGTAAGGTATACATCAATAACATGTATATCACATATACCTTTGTTCACCTTGCCATCCTTCTTATCCGCCAAATACTTGGGGCAGTTCCGCTTCCAATGACCAGTCTGCTTGTAGTAGAAGAACTCAGTTTCAGGCTTAGGTTCAGACTTGGGTTTCTTCTCTTGAGCAGCAACTTGTTTGCTGTTCTTTTTGAAGTTCCCTTTCTTCTTCCCTTTGCCCTTTTTCTTGAAACTAGTGGTCTTGTTAACCATCAACACTTGATGCTCCTTCTTGATTTCTACCTCCGTAGCTTTCAGCATTGCGAAGAGCTCGGGAATCGTCTTATCCATCCCTTGCATATTATAGTTCATCATGAAGCTCTTGTAGCTTGGTGGAAGTGATTGGAGAATTCTGTCAATGACGCTATCATCCCGAAGTGTAACTCCCAGTTGAATCAAGTGATTACAATACCCAGACATCTTGAGTATATGCTCACTGACAGAACGATTCTCCTCCATCTTGCAGCTATAGAACTTATTGGAGACTTCATATCTCTCAATCCGGGCATTCTTCTGGAATATTAATTTCAACTCCTGGAACATCTCATATGCTCCATGACGTTCAAAACGTCGTTGAAGTCCCGGTTCTAAGCCGTAAAGCATGGCACATTGAACTATCGAGTAGTCATCAGCTTTGCTTTGCCAAACGTTCTTAACGTTGTCAGTTGCATCAGCAGCAGGCCTGGCACCCAGCGGTGCTTCCAGGACGTAATTTTTCTGTGCAGCAATGAGGATAATCCTCAAGTTACGGACCCAGTCCGCGTAGTTGCTACCATCATCTTTCAACTTAGCTTTCTCAAGGAACGGATTAAAATTCAACGGAACAACAGCACGGGCCATCTATCTACAATCAACATAGACAAGCAAGATACTATCAGGTACTAAGTTCATGATAAATTTAAGTTCAATTAATCATATTACTAAAGAACTCCCACTTAGACAGACATTTCTCTAGTCATCTAAGTGATCACGTGATCCAAATCAACTAAACCATAACCGATCATCACGTGAGATGGAGTAGTTTTCAATGGTGAACATCTTATGTTGATCATATCTACTATATGATTCACGCTCGACCTTTCGGTCTCCGTGTTCCGAGGCCATATCTGCATATGCTAGGCTCGTCAAGTTTAACCTGAGTATTCTGCGTGTGCAAAACTGGCTTGCACCCGTTGTAGATGGACGTAGAGCTTATCACACCCGATCATCACGTGGTGTCTGGGCACGACGAACTTTGGCAACGGTGCATACTCAGGGAGAACACTACTTGATAGTTTTTAGTGAGAGATCATCTTAAAATGCTACCGTCAATCAAAGCAAGATAAGATGCATAAAGGATAAACATCACATGCAATCAATATAAGTGATATGATATGGCCATCATCTTCTTGTGCTTGTGATCTCCATCTCCGAAGCACCATCATGATCACCATCGTCACCGGCGCGACACCTTGATCTCCATCGTAGCATCGTTGTCGTTTACGCCATCTATTGCTTCTACGACTATCGCTACCGCTTAGTGATAAAGTAAAGCAATTACAGGGCGTTTGCATTTCATACAATAAAGCGACAACCATATGGCTCCTGCCAGTTGCCGATAACTTCGGTTACAAAACATGATCATCTCATACAATAAAATATAGCATCATGTCTTGGCCATATCACATCACAACATGCCCTGCAAAAACAAGTTAGACGTCCTCTACTTTGTTGTTGCAAGTTTTATGTGGCTGCTACGGGCTTAAGCAAGAACCTATCTCACCTACGCATCAAAACCACAACGATAGTTTGTCAAGTTGATGCTGTTTTAACCTTCGCAAGGACCGGGCGTAGCCACACTCGGTTCAACTAAAGTTGGAGAAACTGACACCCGCTAGTCACATGTGTGCAAAGCACGGCGGTAAAACCAGTCTCGCGTAAGCGTACGCGTAATGTCGGTCCGGGCCGCTTCATTCAACAATACTGCCGAACCAAAGTATGACATGCTGGTAAGCAGTATGACTTATATCGCCCACAACTCACTTGTGTTCTACTCGTGCATATAACATCAAACCATAAAAACCTAGGCTCTGATGCCACTGTTGGGGAACGTAGTAATTTCAAAATTTTCCTACGCACACACAAGATCATGGTGATGCATAGCAAAGAGAGGGGAGAGTGTTGTCTACGTACCCTCGTAGACCGAAAGCGAAGCGTTGACACAACATAGAGGAAGTAGTCGTACGTCCTCCCGGTCCGACCGATCCAAGCACCGTTGCTCCGGCACCTCCGAGTTCTTGACACGCGTACAGCTCGATGATGCACCCTGATCTCCGATCCAGCAGAGGCGCGGGGAGGAGTTCCGTCTGCACGACGGCGTGGTGACAATCTTGATGTTCTCCTGTCGCAGGGCTTCGCCTAAGCACCGCTACAATATGACCGAGGTGTAATATCATGGAGGGGGGCACCGCACACGGCTAAGGAACGATCTCAATGATCAACTTGTGTGTCTAGGGTGCCCCCCTACCCCCGTATATAAAGGAGGGAGGGAGGAGGAGGACGGCCCAAGGGGGAGACGCGCCCTAGGGGGGAAACCTACTCCAAGTAGGTTTGGCCCCCCCTTTCCTATTCGGAGTAGGAGAAGGAAGGAAGAGGGGGGAGGAGAGAAGGAAAGGGGGGCCGGCCCCCCTCATTATTCGGATTGGGCTTGGGGGGGGGGCGCCCCCTCCCTTGCTCCTTCTCCCTCCATCCCACTGAGGCCCAATAAGGCCCATATACTTACTGGGGGGGTTCCGGTAACCTCCCGGAGCTCCGGTATATTTCCAATCTCACCCGGAACCTTTCCGGTGTCCAAATATATCCGTCCAATATATCAATCTTTATGTCTCGACCATTTCAAGACTCCTCGTCATGTCCGTGATCACATCCGGGAGTCCGAACAACCTTCGGTACATCAAAATACATAAACTCATAATGAAACTGTCATCGAAACCTTAAGCGTGCTGACCCTACGGTTCGAGAATAATGTAGACATGACCGAGACATGTCTCCGGTCAATAACCAATAGCGGGACCTGGATGCCCATATTGGTTCCTACATATTCTACGAAGATCTTTATCGGTCATACCGCACAAAACATATGTTGTTCTCTTTGTCATCGGTATGTTACTTGCCCAAGATTCGATCGTCGGTATTCAATACCTAGTTCAATCTCGTTACCGGCAAGTCTCTTTACTCGTTCCGTAATACATCATCTCACAACTAACTCATTAGTTGAAATGCTTGCAAGGCTTAAGTGATGTGTATTACCGAGAGGGCCTAGAGATATCCCTCCGACATTCGGAGTGACAAATCTTGTATAAATCATGAAGGAAGCAATAGCAACATACTAAACGATTGTGTGCTAAGCTAACGGAATGGGTCAAGTCAATCAGATCATTCAACTAATGATGTGACCTTGTTAATCAAATAACAACTCCTTGTTCATGGTTAGCAAACACAACCATCTTTGATTAACAAGCTAGTCAAGTAGAGGCATACTAGTGACACTCTGTTTGTCTATATATTCACACATGTATTATGTTTCCGGTTAATACAATTGTAGCATGAATAATAAACATTTATCATGATATGAGGAAATAAATAATAACTTTATTATTGCCTCTAGGGCATATTTCCTTCACCCCTGTCCAAGATTCTGGAGGAAAATCCGACACTTACGGAAGAGGAGTTCAAAATGTTCAAGGACACTTGCGCTACCGAGGCAGCCAAGGCTAAGACTGCGAAATTCAAAAGCCTTCAGCAAAGGAACACGGGGAAGCATCGCCTCGGAAGCCGTGGCTACCTCAGTAAAAGGCCCATATGGGATAAGGAGGACGCGGAACGTGAAGCCGCGGGTCTCCCAGACCCCTTCGCGAAGTTCACCAACCCCTTGGAGCATGACTTCTTCAGGGCCCGCTACAAGTGGGACAAGGAGAAAAAGGTTTTTTACATGGACAAGATCGCGAGGAAATTGATTAGACTACTGGAGAAGCAACACCGGCTTGCAGCCGAAAGACCTACTTCTCCGATGAGGCCCAAGTGGGACACCCCTCTCAACCGGGCCTTGAACGAACTTAAGGGACTCCCTTTGGACCAGCGGCCGCAATATGGTTGTGTGCACGGCGCTGGAGACGGCGCCATGTGGAAGGTGTTTTAAAACGATGGCCCGGAGGCCAAGAAGCAGAAAAAGAAGTTTAGTCAGGCGGACATCAACGCAAAGGTGAAGCTTGCGGTCGAGAAAAAAGCAGCTGAGGACGCGAAAAAACCAGCCGAGGACAAATATGAGTTGCTACAGCAGGCAGTCAATGCAGCTGTAACTGCCTGCAGAAATGATTTTGCTACTAACTTGGTTCCAGTTATCATCAACTGGGCGAAGGAAAATCCAGACAAGATGGTACATGATTTCCCGATGCCCAGTTTTGTCGCGAGCAACTCCATAAACAACAACACCATCGCACCATCACTTGCTCAAGCAACCGGACCTCCTCTCGCAGCCGCTCCCGCTCATAGCAGCCCGTCCTCAGTCTCGGGCGCGCTAGGTGGGCCTTCGTCTTTGGCTGAGCTCGACGCCGTCACGGTAATTACATGTCGCATCAACATATATATATATATATATATATATATATATATATATATATATATAGATAATATTCCATTTTTGTTGCCTTGTGGTTGTTTTACGCCACAGACATAGGTGTTTGTAGGCGAAAGAAACCCCGTGCACCATACTCTACTTGATCAAAGGCCAGAAGGTGGACGTGGGAAAGGGGATGATAATGGACCCCTCTCAACGCACGTTCCAAAACCAGCCGATCCCCGCTGGGCACTTCAGGGTTAGCTTGACCAGTGTGAAATCAGGGCACGAGGATTTGCCTCCTCCAGTACAGCATGTGGGAGCGGACGACGAGACCCCGCCGCGGATTGGAAGCTGCAAGAATTGGGTGCTGCTATGGCCAAAGAATCTTATTCGTCTGGAGTCGGCCGAGAGCACACCAATAACTACCACACATCAACAAGCATGTGCAGAGACCACCACCCCGCATACGCAATTACCAGCTCCTGTAGTGCCGGGTGAGAGCTTCGGATGACATGATGAAGGGGGTGCAATAGTACTGGCTGATGTAATTTCTCCTGTAGAATAGAGAATGGATGATGAGACGGAGGTCGACCCTATGGTACAACCGCATATGACTGTGACATAGATATGATGAGTCAACCATATGACGAATCGGGCTATCAGCTTGCTAATGAGGATATGGATGATATGCCCGGGCAGGGACGTACCATGGATTGCAAAAAGTCTCTCTTCATGAAATCCTCACAGGACACGCCTGAAGATGCCACCTCAACACAGGCTCAACTAGCCGGGCGCGAGGGTCGTACAGTACTTAGCCCGAGAGCACTGGGGCAGGGGTTAAGGAAGGGTCTGGAAAGTGTGCCCAAGAAAAAGGAGAGGAAGAGATCGGGGAACGTAACTGCCTCCAAACAAGCCAGAGCACATAGTAGCCAGACGATGCATTCTGAAGAGCGTGTAACGTGAAAGGTGCGGTCATGTTCCATTTCATGGGTGAGCCGATGCTACCGCCGAAACCGGTGGAGGCACTATCAGGGGATCTCAGGAGACTGCACGACCATGTGTTGTCGACTTAGAAAAGCCTACTAGCCTCAAAGGATCCAGGATATCCGACATACGCGGCTCGTGTGCCTGAGGGGAAGTGCTACGTCTACACACGGCCCGCGGGGGTGTTCTTCCTGTGGTTTGACCATATCTTTGAGATTTTTCTAACAAGGCGGCTTGATTTTACTATCGTCCGCCTTTTTGCGCTACATATGAGCTCCGTCATGAAGAGTGAAGAAGTCTCGCAAATTTGTGTGGCGGATCCGTACTACATGCACGAGTCTTTCTTGAGTCTCGGCGACTTTGAGCGTGAAACTGCTAGGGAGTACCTCCAAAACTTCATGGTACAGAATAAGGACCGGGAAATTGTCCTCGTGCCTTATCATCCAAAGTAAGTCAGTTCCGGACAACCCTTTCGTACATTTCAATCATTCCTTCTCTCTCATATGGGGAATAATTTTGTCAGGACCCCGACTCAATGCCACATCGATCTAGCATGTAACACCTCATATCACTTTGCGGCCTCACGCACGGTATTCCCACGGGTGTCGCCTTACCTTTGCCCGGGACTGTTTGCGCCTTTTGGCACACGTATATGATAGTGTCGCTAGCATCCATATGATAAGGATCCCGGGCTGGCATGGTTAGTCGTAAACCCAAAGTGGCACAAACTTACAGGGACAGGCATCCATGACCCAGCATCAAACGTGTCGGTCATCAGCGAGTGAATCCAGGCTGTAGCACTGGGCTAACAGGACTCCGGTGAACCGGGCTGTAGCGGGCTAACAGGACTCCGGTATCCATCGCGTGACATTTCCCCGAAGGGACAGACACAGGAACGAAGAAGGACACATGCCGGCCAGCCTAAGTGTTCCGGAGCAGTAGCAAGCTACCATGGCTCGGTGGAAACACTAGGAGACATTTCCCGGTAAGAGAGGCTACTAAAGATAAACAACTAGATAGTCAGATCCCACACATACCAAGCATTTCAATAACATACACACAATATGCTCGATATGTGCAAATACAACATGGCATCACAACATGACTCTACGACTCAAGTATTTTATTCAATAGGCTCCAAGGAGCGAGATATTACAAACATGGGTCTCATGACCCAACATTCAGAGCATACAAGTCAAAGCACAAGCGGAAGCTTAACATGTCTGAGTACAGACACCTACAAATGAAAAGGCTGAGAAGCCTGACTATCTACCAGATCCTGCCGAGGGCACAAGATCGTAGCTGAGGTAACAAGCTAAACATCGAAGTCCAAGCGGAACTACTAGCGAGACTGAAGTCTCTCTGCAAAAACATAAAATAGGCAAACATGAGTACAAATGTACCCAGCAAGACTTACATCAGAACTAACTACATATGCATCATTATCAACAAAGGGGATGGTGGGGTTTAACTGCAGCAAGCCAGCTTTGACTCGGTGGCTATCCTAAACTACGACTGCAAGTAACTCTTTTGAGGTGGCGCACACGAGTCCACATATTTACCATATCAATACTCCACTATGGATCCACTCCCGTCTCCCTACAAGAACGCCACCCATAGCACTCACGCTTATCTTGCGTATTTTAGAGTATCCACTTCAAGTTATCTATGAACTGTACAAGGGGTCCAAGTTTCCATATCCGAGGAATCCGGCTATTCGAATAGATAATGATAACCCTGCAGGGGTGTACTTCTTCACACACGCTCTCGCCACTTATCGCCCTGTACACATCATGTACCTCGGCAACTTTCAAGCGGAAGCCGGGCGACGGAGTCGGCCACGGACTACCTAAACACTCAAGTCTCTCGTCCAGGTTTATCGCCTATTCGGGTTCCATCCGCAAGGAGATCCGGCCGGGGTGTCGCTCACGGCCCCAAATGATGTGAGCAGGGTTACCAAGCCCACCATCCGGGTGCTACTTGGTACACCGTGCCACTGCACCTAGTCTGTCCCAAGCCCACCTGTACCGGGTGCCACTTGGTAGACTACTAGCACTACCTACAAACACCAGAAACTAGTTGCAACTCCTGGACAGAGAACAAGGGTGATTAAGAAGCCGAGAGGGTCAATTAAGGATCCCAATGAGTGGTAGTAGCTGTTCATGGATCACAAACACAGAACTCAGTTCCTGAGGACGGCTGCAATGAGACAACCCACCATGTACTCCTACATGGCCTCTCACCGCTACCTTTACCAAATCGTGTTCACACACTTAGCTCACACACAGTAGGACATGTTCACACACCTCCGATTCATCCCCGATGAATCAGACCTGACACAACTCTAAGCAATAGCAGGCATGACAAACAAGCATGAATGAGTAGGCACATCAGGGCTCAAACAACTCCTACTCATGCTAGTGGGTTTCATCTATTTACTGTGGCAATGACATGTCATGCAGAGGATAAAGGGGTCCAGCTACCGCAGCAAGTAACAATTGTATCGTTGTTGTCCTAATGCAGTAAAAGAGAGCAGGAGCGAGAGAGTGGGATTGTATCGGAATGAACAAGGGGGTTTTGCTTGCCTGGCACTTCTGAAGATAATATAGTTCTTCATCGGTGTCATCGAACTCATCGTCGAACCTCGTCTACTGAGAGGGGGCAATCACCGGCAAACGAGAGGGAAACACAATCAATGCAATGCACAATATGATGCATCATCATGACATGTCAATATGAATGTGTTTTGGGCTAATGCAAGCTAGAACAGATTGAAATGAGTCCATTTGAACCAAAGATTCAAATGCAAACCCATTTTATGAAGTCATATTAGTGCATTAACTTGTTTCACCTAAACAGCAAGGTTATTGTGTTCTAACATGCATGCAAATGGTACAGATGGATAGATTGGATTTTTCTGATCATTTTTCATATATAATTTGTTTGATTTGGAGTTACGGTTGAATTTCTATGAATTATAGAAGTTTAGACTATTTTTCTGGAATTTCCTGTATAAAAATAAATCCAGAAAATGAGTTATTGCGTCAGCATTAGGTCATGCTGACCTCAGCAGGTCAACAGACGGGTCCAGGTCAAACCTGACCAGTGGGGTCCACTGGTTGGTGACTGCGGCTGGTTAGTGTCGATGACAGGTGGGGCCGGGTGAACAGACACGTCAGCAAGTCAATACTGACGTGTGGGGTCGGTCAACATGTGACGTGGCCAGGTCAAACTGACCTGTGGGCCCGTGGGGGTTAGTTTAATCTAAACACAGATAAAACCTGGGTTAGTTAGGGCGTCGGGCCCTGGTGCCAGTGAGCTAGGAGGTTGGTTAGTGGGGCTGTTAGCTACTAATGACGGGCCACGTCATCTCGCCGGAGTCTCGCCGGCGGTGACCTCGAACCGTGGCGGAGTTCGCTCGGAACTCGCCAGAGTCGACGGATCGACGCGCTAGGGGCACCAGAGGATAGCCCGTGCCCGTGCGCATCTAGGGGGGCCAACGGGAGGTGCGGGGGTGGCCGGAGTTCGCCGGAGTGGAACCCGCGGCGGCTGCCGGAGTTCGGGGCTGGTGCGGGTTAGTGTTGTGGTGTGCTAACGAGCGAGGCGATGGGCTAGCGGAGCGCTACGCGATGCGGGGAGCAGGTTAGGCGCGCCGGGGTGACCTAATGGTCACCGGAGCTACGCCAGCGACGAGCTCAGGCGGCGGCGTGCTACGGCCAGCTATGAAATGGCGGCTACGGCGAGCGGCAAGCCACGGGGTTAGGGGCAAAACGTGCAGGAGCTCATGGTGGTTGCAGAGGGCGTCGACGCGGGCTCGGAGAAGGCTCGGAGCAGACGGCGCGGCCGTGGCGATCTCGGCGTCCGACGATGAAGACGACGGCGGTGACGATGATACGGTGTCTCCCCTGTTTCTTGGCTCGTCGAGGACGTCGAGGGAGTCTAAGCGGAGCTCGCGGACGTGTCGGTGAGACGAGAGGTGGACGGTGGCTACGGCAACGACGAGCGGCGGCGACGACGGCGCTCGGTCGCAGGAGAGAGAGGGCGGAAGAGGAGGGGATGGGGATGAGCAAGCGGTCGAGGGAGGCGAGGGGGTGTGCGTGGCGCCCTTGGGTGCCTCCAGCGGCGAGTGGGTAAGCAGGAGGTGGCCGCGCGCGTGCTGGCGTGCGGCGGCCACACGCTCTCGTCCTCCTGGCGAAGGAGGAAGATGACAAGGAGGAGGCCGGTGGGCTGGGCCGCAGGTGGGCCAGCACAGGAGCTGGGCCGGCTGCTGGCGCCAGGAGGAGGCCGGTGGGCTGGGCACAATGGCTCAGTTTTATTTCCTGTTTTCTATTTTTCTGTAAATATTGGGCTTTATTAAAAATGGTAAAACGTTTCCAAAAATCCTACAAATAATTCTGGGCTCTGTTGGGATTACTTCTAACAGCCCACACTTAAGTTCAGAATTAATTGAGCACTTAAAATAATATATACCATTTAAATGCCCAATTGCAAATACTATATGATCTAATTCAGTGACCAAATATGTCATGGAAAAATGTGCAACACCACTGGTTATGGTTTCTAGCATTATCCAGAAATGATGAACATTTTTGAAAGCCATTTGGATTCACTGAAATTATTTTTAGGTTGGACCTAATTGAATTCCATTTGGTACTAGGGTTTGGACATCCCCATTTCAAGTTTCTTTCAAAGTTTAAACATGATGCACACATGAAGGGCCAGCCTAGTGCATACCAGAACTAGGGATGTGACAAATTTGAGGTGTCTTTTCCCCGCAGCAACGGGCGCGCCGTCCTTATCGTTCTTTACCCGTAAGTTTCCCACGCCGTGTATTTTGACCCTTCTAGAGACTACGAGAAAAAGGACTACACCCACATAATGAATATTCTAGATGATGCTCTCCAAGGCTTCAGCTTTAGAGGTGGCCACGTGCAGATCAGGAAACAAAGGAACAAGAAGATGGGTTTCGCGCATAAAACTAACTTCTCCTGCATCCATGTCCCAAAACCAAGAAAGAAGGATGGATTCTACATTGTCCATTTCATGATTCAGTTCAACACGGATCACCAAAAGCTTCGCATTAACAGCAGAAATGATGATCATATCCACAAGTGGCTAGAATCTCATGGAGAAGCGAATTATAAACTTAGAGATGACTTCTTTCGCATCCAAAGCGACATTGCGACGATCATCATGAAAGAAGTCATCGATGAGAAGGGGATGTTCCACCACGGCCCTATATCGCGAGCTGACGTCCGAACTCGCATAGGCATGCAACGTCTAGACCTCACGCCGTTCAAGAAGCTAGAGTTCGTCCTCGATGATATGGAAGGATGGAACTTCTAGTGATTTATGATGCCGATGATGATGATATGTGTCGGTTGAACTTTTATACTTTTTGTAGCGATGAAACTTTGTGATGTCCATGGTCCCTGCCGAACTTGCATAACGCTACTTTGTTAGTTTGCGTACGATGACCTGCGTACCTCTAGTTAATTAATTTGTGTACTGTATATGTTGCATCTAGTTGCTAACCCTTTCTTTTTCGGTGTTGCTCTAGTATATTTTTTTGCATATATATGATTGTACATCCTCTTCATGAACATGCATCTCTAATAGGTACCTAGTTTCTTGATGGCGAGATGGAAATGCTATGTCGTGTACAAAGGGAAGGTTCCAGGGGTGTACAATGAGTGGCATGAGTGTCAGGCGCAAGTAAATGGGTTCACGGGCGCCAACCATAAAGGCTTCAAAAGCAGACAAGAAGGAGAAGCTAGTTACTTGAGGTTCACGCTAGCGCGAGAGAGGACTCGTAACCGCCACCTCATGTACTGCATAGTTCCGCTCTCACTCATAGTGATAGCACTTCTTGCGTATACATTTGTTTAGATGGATGACGTTGTTGTAGTTGCAAGTATTCGAGACTTGCATGTATCGCTATTTTCGAGATGATGACAAGATATCACTTTGTGTTGGATGATGATTATGATGAGTCTATTTGTATGTACATGCTATGATTACATTTGTGGTCACGCAGGCATTTGTATGTGTATCATGATGACATTTCTATGTGCTAAAGATTCTTCTACAAAGCCAGTTCAAATACAAAACAAATATGCCAAAAAAACTACTTAAATTAGCAGTAGCGAGTGTATAAAAGTTAGCAGCAGCGCCTCAATAGCAGTAGCGCGTCCACGCAAAGCGCGCTAGCGCTACTAGCTGTAGTGAGCTTCACCTAACCGCGCTGCTGCTACACTTGTGTAGCAGTAGCGCCGGTGTGCACGCGCTACTGCTATGCGTTAGCTGTAGCGCCTTATTAGTAGCGCATGTCCCCGCGCTACAGATACATCTAAAATCCGCGCTGCTGCTAGCCTTTACCCTAGTAGTGAACAACTCTCTCCCCCTCCATGCAGTGGTGTAACACCTCTTCTCCCTGCTGTAAACTCTACTTAAACATGGTGCTCAACACTATATATTATTTCCCAATGATGTATGGCTATCCTATGATGTTTGAGTACATCCGTTTTGACCTCTGGGTTCATTGATGATCGTGATTGGTTTCACTTGCATGTTTTATTATTAGTGATGTCCTATGGTGCTCTCCGTGTCACGCAAGCGTGAGGAGTCCCCGCTATAGAGTTTGCAATATGTTCATGGTTTGCTTATTGTCTGTGTTGCGTGAGTGACTGAAACACAAACATAGATAAGTGGGTCATGGTGTATGGTAATATAGAGGACTTGATATTTTAATGCTATGATTGAGTTTTGCCTTAATGATCTTTAGTTACGGATGTTTGCTAGAGTTCCAGTTATAAGTGCATATGATCCAAGAAGATAAACTATGTTAGGTTATGCCTCTTCCTCATATAAAATTGCAATAGTGATTACCGGTCTAGTTATCGATTGCCTAGGGACAAATAATTTTATTGTGAGAAAAAGCTCTCCAATAAAACTAACTTAGTTGTGTCTTTATCTAAACAGCCCATAGTTTTTCTTTACGTGCTCTTTCTTATCTTGCAAACCTAGCCTACAACACCTACAAAGTACTTCTAGTTTAATACTTGTTCTAGGTAAAGCGAACGTTAAGAATGCATAGAGTTGTACCGGTGGTCGACAGAACTTGAGGGGATACTTATTCTACCTTTAGCTCCTCGTTGGGTTCGACACTCTTACTTATCGAAAGAGGCTACAATTGATCCCCTATACATGTGGGTTATCAAGACCTTTTTCTGGCGCCGTTGTAGGGGAGCAATAGCATGCGGTGAATATTCTCGTGTGTGCTTGTTTTCTTTATCACTAAGTAGTTTTTATTTTTTGTTCTAAGTTGTTTTCTATCTTTAGTTATGGGTAGGAAACGCAAAATACAAAAAAATAGTTGTACTTGCTAAACCGATGGTTGAAGAATGATACGTCTCCAATGTATCTATAATATTTTATTGTTCCATGCTATTATATTACCTGTTTTGGATGTTTATGCACTAGTAGAAAAACACCTATTAGACCCGGTTCGTAAGGGCCTTTAGTCCCGGTTCATGAACCGGGACTAATGGGTCGTTACTAATACCTGCACCCATTAGTCCTGGTTCAAACACGAACCGGGAGAGATGTGCCTCCACGTGGCCGGTCTGCCGAGCCCAGTCAAGGGGCCTTTCGTCCCTCTTGGTGGCACCAACCGGGACCAAAAGTCCATTTTTTTAGAAAAGTGGCTGCTTTAGGGGTTTTGGGGGTTATTTTTAGGTTGTTATTATAGCTAGCTAATAGAGAGAAGTGTCCTCTCTTATATCTTCGTCCTTGGTTTACCCACTGATATAATAACTCATGCATGCTCGCATCATACATCATCATATATAATAACAAGTCCTACTAATCATGCATCATCATACAACTTCTACTCGTTATTAATAATAAGTCAAACGATCATCATCCTCATAGTCATCGAACCCAACCCTACATAATTGTTCTTAGCACATGATCATCAGTATCAGGTAGGACCTAAACACCCTTAAGGTAAAATAGCATAAAACAATATAGACCCTGACTCTCCATTATGAATAATGGCGATCATCCTGTCTCCAATTCTTGCCCTTCGCTGCTTTTTGCTTCCAAGAAGCTCCTTACGGTTGTCCATACATTTTTCCATTCTTTGATTGTCATGTCTCCACTTCTTTTAGAAACCCGGTATGGACAGTTGAGATTCGTACGAAGACCTGGTTGTATGTTCAAAACATGAAGGGTACTGTGCGTATACATCAGATGAGGCACACAATCATTCGGGATTATCTGTTGAAAAACATAGTAATAACTTCATAGTTAGCAATGATGTACTAGTTTTAGAAGTGTGCACAAAGATGCATGGACGTCGTAATAGTAAAAAATCTTACCAGGGTATCTCCATGGTAGTTACCGTAGTTCAACACGTGCACTAGTGGCACGTATTGACCATAATGTTGAGGAGTTTGATTGTAGATATTGTAATTCTCAAGATCAGTACAAAATGCGACTAGATGATTTTTCTCCTGATAAGTTAATTAGGAGCCTTCGGTGTAGTAGGTTCTGTCTACCATCTTCTGCATATTCTTTGAAGAATGAAAATAAGCTGTCCATGGAAATAGGTTGTCAACTATTTTGAAATAAACAATATAAATTATTTAATAACTATGTTAAGCTCACATGGGGGAGGAATTGGAGGTGTATCCACAAGGACCCAAATCGAAGGTCTCTCTTGCTCGATTGTAGGATCACCAAGATCCATGGTGACAAGCATACCCTCATCAAGACCATACATCTTGCAAAGTGTTTCCCAATTTTTGCAACCAAAATGGGTTACACTTTGAGCATTGTACAGCTTTACTTGAAAATCCACACCATGATGGGTACTTAGGATAATTTTTTTGGTTTCGAAACTTTCATGGTCATCAAAATCCATCCTCTCCAAGACATAGCGTCTTGCAAAGCATGGGATAAGCTAGTCGAATTGGAAAAGATGAAAAATACACGTTAAAATAGTTGAAGTCGTGCTTAATTACGAAAAAAACTATTGTCGTCGTTGCGTACCATATGAACATCGCAGGTCTCCTCGAGCTTAATGCTGAAGCGCCGATCTTCGTCCAGCTCAATGAACCTGTCGCAGATACCTCGGTCGTCGTGGCACCAGTCGCACTCCCCCGGGCGGTTTTCGTCGTCCGATGAGTCCGACATTTCTGGCCTATGTTCATAATTCAAATATTAAACTAGATCATTATTATTAATCACGGGTTGACTATCGGTGATGTACGTAGCTCCTCCTTTCATTCCCGAGTGCACACGGGAATGAAGGAGAACTTATCCAATATGAGCATTCAATAAGCAAAACCAAATCATAAAATAATCAAAACCAAATCATAAAATAAAGTAGTATTCAAATTAGCATGCATTCAATAATTATAAGCAAAAGTACATCATCTCTGGGTGTCCGTACATCGTCGAATATTATCACTAATACAAGTAGAAGTGTAGCGCCTGACGGGTATCGACGCGGGCGGTGGACACCCAAAGATAAGGAACCATCAAAGGATCATAGCTCCAGTGAGATCGCTGAAGAACCTGCCAGGTATTGTCGAACCTACCCTCCAATGCAACCATGTAGCGACGGACGTGCTCGTCCTCCTCGCTGACATGGTGACGTACCATCTCCGCGATGTCCGGAAGCCTCAGCACCGTCACTGGCCCACGCGACCGCCACCAAACAAGGATCGGGTCAACAACGGGATAACTCCTCACCAACCTACGTCCCCAGGAAGGTAGCACCTCCCAATACCAGCCCGGCGGAGCCCAGTCCCGAACATGGCCCTGATCAAGCAGGCCTCCACCGCTGAGTCGACGACGACGAAGATGCGGGATAGGCATCGCCGACGTCGATGCGGGAACTACTTCTATATATAGTTAAATAAAGTAGTTTTATTAATTAAATCAACTATCTAGTTCAACTACTAAGCACTTACTATAAATAAATAAAGTAGTACTTACTAAAAACAAACTACTTCTATATATAGTAAAATAAATTAGTTTATTAAATCAACTAGCTAGTTCAACTATATATCACCAAAAAAATCTATTAACAATAATATCACCAAACATGCATATTCAACAATAATATCACCAAAAAAATCTATTAACAGAAAAAAAAATCTATCATAATATGAACAAATTAATTACACAATCTAAATTACACAATATGAACTACATATCTAAATTACTACACATCTAATCTAACAAAAAGATCTATTAACAATAATATCACCAAACATGCATATTCAACAATAATATCACCAAAAAAATCTATTAACAGAAAAAAATCTAACATAATATGAACAAATTAATTACACAATCTAAATTACACAATATGAACTACATATCTAAATTACTACACATCTAATCTAACAAGAAAATCTATGAACTACAAAAAATCTAACAAAAATAAAAAAAAGTTGCTCACGGCTGGCGACGGTGACGGCGAGGTGCGGCACGGTTCGGCGATGGCGTCGAGGCGGCGCGGGCCGGGGCAGCGATGTCGATCGGGGCGGCAGGACGGGCGGCAACGGCGCGTGGGGCGGGGCGACGACGGCGTCGGGGCGGGGCGACGACGACATCGGGGCGGGGCGGCGACGGCGAGGTGGCGGCAGGGGACGGTACGCAGCGACTGGAGAGAAGGAGGAGAGATTGAAGTCGGGAGAGGAGGACGGCGCGCTAAGTGATGTATATATAGCAAAGGCTTTGGTCCCGGTTCGTGAAACAAACCGGGACTAATGCCACTCTTTAGTCCCGGTTGGAGCCGCCAACCGGGACCAAAGGCCTCTTTTCCGCAGCCCAAAGGGCGGGAAACTAAGACCTTTGGTCCCGGTTGGTGCCGCCAACCGGGACTAAAGAGGGGCATTGGTCCCGGTTAGGGCCACCAACCCGGACTAAAGAGAGGCATTGGTCCCGGTTGGAGCCACCAACCGGTACCAATGGACCTGCCTAAGCCCTGTTTATTTTCTGCGGCTGTTGTTTAGTTGATTCTTTCTGCAGCCGTTTTTTTAGTCCCACCTCGCCAAGCGGGAGGCACTCGCAGCTGTTTATAAGCCCTGAGTGCAGAGACGATGAAGAAGAGGCTCAATGCTCACCTGCACGTTGGTTAGCTTCAAGCCTTGAGGAATAGGGTAGACTGCACAAAGCTATGTGCAGTGCAGTTGACACTATTCCGAAAGGCTTGAAGCAAATTAACGAGCATTGCGCCTCTTTTTTATTTTTAATGACTTTTTACAACTCGGAAACAAAAAGAAAAAAATAAATGTAGCAGAAAAGAAAAAAACGATATAAAAAACCACTCAGAAATAAATAGAAGAAAAAATAGTTTTGATAAACTTTACTAAAAAAATGAGCATAGATGCTTATTTTTAATTGACTTTTACAACTCAGAAATAAAAAGAAAAAAAAATAAATAAAGCAGAAAAGAAAAAAACTATATAAAAAACTACTCAGAAATAAATAGAAGAAAAAATAGTTGTGATTAACTTTACTAAAAAAATGAGCATGGATGCTTATTTTTAATGACTTATTACAACTCAGAAATAAAAAGAAAAGAAATAAATAAAGCAGAAAAGAAAAAAAACTATATAAAAAACAATTCAGAAATAAATAGAAGAAAAAATAGTTGTGATTAACTTTACTAAAAAAATGAGCATAAATGCTTATTTTTAATGACTTATTACAACTCAGAAATAAAAAGAAAAAAATAAATAAAGCAGAAAAGAAAAAAACTATATAAAAAACTAGGCAGAAATAAATAGAAGAAAAAATAGTTGTGATTAACTTTACTAAAAAAATGAGTATAGATGCGCTTATAGAGAAAATTCGACCTAAATTCATAATAAATTCCTACTAACTTCAGAGAAATTCAGTATGAATTTAGGTCAAATTCCCTGTATAAGGGCATCTATTTTCATTTTGAGAGGAGCTCAACATGGCATAGAGGGAGGGGGCTTATAAACCGGTGTGAACCCCCTTCGGTTGGCGAGGTGGGACTAAACTGTGGCCGCAACGAGGACCAACCCTTTAGTCCCGGTTGGTGGCCCGAACTGGGACTAAAGGGCAGCCTTCGGTCCCGGTTCAAGCCTCCAACCGGGACCAATAGTGGTGGGCCAGGAGCGAGGACCATTGGTCCCGGTTCGTCCCACCAACCGGGACCAAAAGGGCCAGACGAATCGGCACCAATGGCCCACGTGGCCCGGCCGGCCACCGGGGCTCACGAACCTGGTCCAGTGCCCCCATTGGTCCCGGTTCTGGACTGAACCGGGACTAATGGGCTGGCCCTACCTGGACCATTGCCCCCTTTTCTACTAGTGATGGGCTTTAATTGACACTTTTATATCATTTTTGGGACTAACCTACTAACCAGAGGCCCAGCCCGTATTGCTGTTTTTTTGCCTATTTCAGTGTTTCGAAGAAAAGGAATGTCAAACGGAGTCCAAACGGAATGAAACCTTCGGGAGCGTGATTTTTGTAACGAACGTAATCCATAGGACTTGGAGTGCAAGTCAAGAAGCTCCTAAGGCGGCGACGAGGGTGGAGGGCACCGCACCCCCTACTGGGCACGCCCCCCTATCTTGTGGGCCCCTCAGGCATCGACCGACATACTTCTTCCTCCTGTATATACCCACGTACCCCAAAAACATCAAGGGTGGCCACGAAAAGCTATTTCCACCACTGTAACCTTTTGCATCCGCGAGATCCCATCTTGGAGCCGTCGTCGGCGCTCCGCCGGAGGGGGAATCCACCACGGAGGGCCTCTACATCAACTCCAAGGCCTCTCCGATGAGTTGTGTGTAGTTTACCATAGACCTTCAGGTCCGTAGTTGTTATCTAGATGGCTTCTTCTCTATCTTTGATTCTCAATACAAAGTTCTCCTTCCTCTTCTTGGAGATCTATTCGATGTAACTCTTTTTGCGGTGTGTTTGTCGAGGTCTGATGAATTGTGGGTTTATGATCAAGTTTATCTATGAGAAATATTTGAATCTCCTCTGAATTCTTTCATGTGTGATTAAGTTATCTTTGCAAGTCTCTTCGAATTGTCAGTTTGGTTTGGCCTACTAGATTGATCTTTCTTGCAACGGGAGAAGTTGTTAGCTTTGGGTTCAATCTTGCGGTGTCCTTTCCCAGTGACAGCAAGGGCAGCAAGGAACGTATTGTATTGTTGCCATCGAGGATAAAAGGATGGGGTTTATATGATATTGCATGAGTTTATCCCTTACATCATGTCATCTTTCTTAATGCGTTACTCTGTTCTTATGAACTTAATACTCTAGATGCATGCTGGATAGCGGTCGATGTGTGGAGTAATAGTAGTAGATGCAGGCAGGAGTCGGTCTACTTGTCACGGACGCGATGCCTATATACATGATCATGCCTAGATAATCTCATAATTATTCGCTTTTCTATCAATTGCTCGACAGTAATTTGTTCACCCACCGTGATACTTATGCTATCTCGAGAGAAGCCACTAGTGAAACCTATGGCCCCCGGGTCTATCTTTTGTCATATAAGCTTTCAATCTACTTTTATTTGGATCTTTACTTTTCCAATCTATATTATAAAATACCTAAAATATATTTATCTTATCATACTATCTCTATCATATCTCACTTTTGCAAGTGGCCGTGAGGGGATTGACAACCCCTTTATCGCGTTGGTTGCGAGTTCTTTGTTTGTTTGTGTAGGTGCGTGGGACTTTTTAGGAGCCTCCTACTGGATTGATACCTTGGTTCTCAAAAACTGCGGGAAATACTTACGCTACTGTGTTGCATCACCCTTTCCTCTTCAAGGAAACCCAATGCAAGCTCAAGACGTAGCAAGAAGGATTTCTCGCGCCGTTGCCGGGGAGGTCTTCGCTCAAGTTAAGACGTACCAAGTACCCATCACAAACTCATCTCCGTCGCATTTACATTATTTGCCATTTGACTCTCGTTTTCCTCTCCCCCACTTCATCCTTGTCGTTTTATTCGCCCTCTCTTTCCCAATCTTCTTATTCGCTCTCTCTTTCTCTTGCCTTTTTGTGTGCCTGCTTGCCCTAATGGCTTTGCCTAAGAACACCGACCTTCATCTTAGAAGGATGGAAGAGATGGAATCAAACGTTAGAAGTTTTATGACTTTACAATTTGAGCATAATAATTTTTTTAGAAAAGAGCTTAAAGAACAAAAAAGTTTTATGGGGTTTATGAACAAAGAGCTTGATGATATGTCTAAGGAATTTTATGGTTTGAACTCCCAAATTACTTGGCTTGAAATTTCTATAGCTCAAATTTTTGATAAGCAAGCTACCTTAGTCAATAAGATGGCTGCCAAACCAGAAAAATTAGGTGAAAATAATGATGAAGATCTTAAAGTTATTGATGTGTCCCCTATTAGATCTTTGTTTTGCAATATGAATCTTAATAATGATGGGACTGGAGATGAGTCAACTTTAGTTAAAAGGCATCCCAATAATTCAGAGTTTTTAGATCTTGATGCTAAATTTGGTTAAAGTGGGATTGGAGAGGTCAAGACTTTAAATAGCATTGAACCCACTATTTTGGAATTCAAGGAATTTAATTATGATAATTGTTCTTTAGTAGATTGTATTTCCTTGTTGCAATCCGTGTTGAATTCTCCTCATGCTTATAGTCAAAATAAAGCCTTTACCAAAAATATTGTTGATGCCTTGATGCAATCTTTTGATTAAAAACTTAATTTGGAAGTTTCTATACCTAGAAAACTTAATGATGATTGGGAACCTACTATAAAGATTAAAATTAAAGATCATGAGTGTTATGCTTTATTTGATTTGGGTGCTAGTGTTTCCACAATTCCGAAAACTTTATGTGATATTCTAGGTTTCCATGATCTTGATGATTGCTCTTTAAATTTGCAACTTGCGGATTCCACCATTAAAAAGCCAATGGGAAGGATCAATGATGTTCTCATTGTTGCAAATATAAATTTGGTGCCCGTAGATTTTATCGTTCTTGATACAGATTGGAATCTTTCTTGTCCTATTATTCATAGTAGACCTTTCCTTAGAACGATTGGCGAGATTATTGATATGAAGGAAGGGAATATTAGATTCCAATTTCCATTAAGGAAAGGCATGGAGCACTTTCCAAGAAAGAAAATTAAATTACCTTATGAATCTATCATGCAAGCTACTTATTAATCAAATGTCAACAATGGCTCTACTTAGATCTATCCTCGCTTTTATGCCTAGCTAGGGGCGTTAAACGATAGCGCTAGTTGGGAGGCAACCCAATTTTATTTGTGTTTTTTGTTTTTGTTCCTGTTTAGTTTTAAATTTTGCATCTACCGTCTGTTTCAATGTGTTTTCATGTTTTATTTAGTGTTTGTGCCAAGTAGAACCTATAGGATAACCTATGGTGATAGTTAATTTGATTCTGCTGAAAAATAGAAACTTTGCGCCCACGAGAAAAAAGTCAATAAATCACAGAAACGTGATTTTGCGTTGATTCTTTTTGCTGTAGATCAATAGACAAATTTCCTAAGACGTCCTATTTTTGTAGGAATTTTAGATTTTCAGAAGTATTCTAAAGTTACATATTTCTACAGACTGGTCTGTTTTTGACAGATTCTGCCTTTCGTGTGTTGTTTGCTTATTTTGATGCATCTATGGCTAGTGTGTAAGGTTATGAACCATAGAGAACTTGTAATACAGTAGGTTTGACACCAATATAAATAAAGAATTAGTTCATTACAGTACCTTATGTGGTGGTTTTTCTTTCTTTCACTAATGGAGCTTATGAGATTTCCTGTTGAGTTTTGTGTTGTCAAGTTTTCAAGTTTTGGGTAAAGATTTGATGGACTATGGAATAAGGAGTGGCAGGAGCCTAAGATTGGGGATGCCCATGGCACCCCAAGATATTCAAGAATATCCAAAAGCCTAAGCTTGGGGATGCCCCGGGAAGGCATCCCCTCTTTCGTCTTCGTTCATTGGTAACTTTACTTGGAGCTATATTTTTATTCACCACATGATATGTGTTTTGCTTGGAGCGTCTTGTATGATATTAGCCTTTGCTTTTTAGTTTACCACAATCATCCTTTCTGTACACACCTTTTGGGAGATGCCCACTTGTTTGGAATTTATTAGAATACTCTATGTGCTTCACTTATATCTTTTGAGCTAGATAATTTTTGCTCTAGTGCTTCACTTATATCTTTTAGAGCACGGCGGTGGCTTAATTTTGTAGAAATTGTTAATCTCTCATGCTTCACTCATATTATTTTGAGAGTTTCATAGAACAGCAGGGTATTTGCTATGGTTATAAAATTGGTCCTAGAATGCTAGGCATCCAAGTTGGGTATAATAAAAACTATCATAGAAGTGAATTGGATGCTATTATCATTTGATACTTGATAATTGTTATGAGATATGGAGGTAGTGATATTAGAGTCATGCTAGTTGATGTAATTGTGAATTTAAAGAATGCTTGTGTTATAGTTGGAAAGTCCCGTAGCATGCATGTATGGTTAAAGTTGTGTAACAAATTTATTGCATGGGGTGCTCTTTTGATTGCCTTCCCTTGTGTGGTGGTCCGGGGCGCACGATGGTTAACTCCTACCAACCTCCCCCCTAGGAGCATGAGCATAGTGCTTGGTTTTTGATGACTTGTAGATTTTTGCAATAAGTATATGAGTTCTTTATGACTAATGTTGAGTCCATGGATTATACGCACTCTCACCTTCCATCATTGCTAGCCTCTTCGGTACCGAGCATTGCCCTTTCTCACCTTGAGAGTTGGTGCAAACTTCGCCGGTGCATCCAAACCCCGTGATACGATACGCTCTATCACACATAAAACTCCTTATATCTTCCTCAAAATAGCCACCACACCTACCTATTATGGCATTTCCATAGCCATTCCGCGATATATTGCCATGCAACTTTCCACCGTTCCGTTTATCATCACGACATACATTACTATTGTCATATTCCTTGCATGATCATGTAGTTGACATCGTATTTGTGGCAAATCCACCATGCATAAATTTTCATACATGTCACTCTTGATTCATTGCCCATCCCGGTACACTGCTGGAGGTATTCATATAGAGTCATATCTTGTTCTAGTTTCGAGTTGTAATTCTTGAGTTGTAAATATATAGAAGTGTGATGATCTCATTATTAGAGAGCATTGTCCCTAAAGAAAAAAAGGAAACGCCAAAAAAAGGCCAAAGAAAAGAAAAGAAAAGAAAAGAAGAAAGGCCAAAAAAGGCCCAAAAAAGAGAAAAGAAAAAAAGGGCAATGTTACTATCTCTTTCCATACTTGTGCTTCAAAGTAGCACCATGTTCTTCATATAGCGAGTCTCATATTTTGTCACTTTCATATACTACTGGGAATTTTTCATTATAGAACTTGTCTTGTATATTCCTCCGATGGGCTTCCTAAAAATGCCCTAGGTCTTCGTGATCAAGCAAGTTGGTTGCACACCCACTTAGTTTCTTTTGTTGAGCTTTCATACATTTATAGCTCTAGTGCATCCGTTGCATGGCAATCCCTACTCCTCATGTTGACATCAATTGATGTGCATCTCCATAGCCCATTGATTATCCTCGTCAATGTGAGACATTCTCCTTTTTTGTCTTCTCCACACAATCCCCATCATTATATCCATGGCTCACGCTCATGTATTGCGTGAAAGTTGAAAAAGGATTGAGATTGCTAAAGTATGAAACAATTGCTTGGCTGAAACCGGGGTTGTGCTTGATGGGAGTATTTTGTGTGATGAAAACGAACCATAGCCTAACTATATGATTTTGTAGGGATGAACTTTCTTTAGCCATGTTATTTTGAGAAGACATGGTTGCTTCATAAGTATGCTTGAAGTATTAGTATTTCTTATGTCAATATGAACTTTTATTTTGAATCTTTTGGATCTGATCATTCACGCCACAATAAAGAGAAATACATTGAGAAATAAGCTAGGTAGCATTCCACATCCAAAATTCTGTTTTTATCATTTACCTACTCGAGGACGAGTAGGAATTAAGTTTGGTGATGCTTGATACGTCTCCAACGTATCTATAATTTTTGATTGTTCCATGCTATTATATTACCTGTTTTGGACGTTTATGGGCTTACTTTACTCTTTTATATCATTTTGGGGACTAACCTACTAACCGGAGGCCCAGCCCGTATTGTTGTTTTTTTGCCTATTTCAGTGTTTCGAAGAAAAGGAATATCAAACGGAGTCCAAACGTAATGAAACTTTCGGGAGCGTGATTTTTGGAACGAACGTAATCCAGAGGACTTGGAGTGCAAGTCAAGCAGCTCCCGAGGCGGCCACGAGGGTGGTGGGCGCCCCCCCTACTGGGCGCGCCCCCTGTCTCGTGGGCCCCTCGGGCGTCCACCGATGTACTTCTTCCTGCTATATATACCCACGTACCCCAAAACATCAAGGGCGACTACGAAAAGCTATTTCCACCACCGTAACCTTCTATATCAGCGAGATCCCATCTTGGAGCCGTCACTGGCACTCCGCCGGAGGGGGAATCCACCACAGAGGGCCTCTACATCAACTCCAAGGCCTCTCCGATGAGTTGTGAGTAGTTTACCACAAACCTTCGGGTCCATAGGTATTAGCTAGATGGCTTCTTCTCTCTCTTTGATTCTCAATACAAAGTTCTCCTTCCTCTTCTTGGAGATTTATTCGATGTAACTCTTTTTGCAGTGTGTTTGTCGAGATCCGATGAATTGTGGGTTTATGATCAAGTTTATATATGAGAAATATTTGAATCTCCTCTGAATTCTTTTATGTGTGTTTAAGTTATCTTTGCAAGCCTCTTCGAATTATCAGTTTGGTTTGGCCTACTAGATTGATCTTTCTTGCAATGGGAGAAGTGCTTAGCTTTGGGTTCAATCTTGCGGTGTCCTTTCCCAATGACAGCAGGGGTAGCAAGGCACATATTGTATTGTTGCCATTGAGAATAAAAAGATGGGGTTTATATCATATTGCGTGAGTTTACCCCTCTACATCATGTCATCTTTCTTAATGCGTTACTCTGTTCTTATGAACTTAATACTCTAGATGCATGCTGGATAGAGGTCAATGTGTGGAGTAATAGTAGTAGATGCAGGCAGGAGTCGGTCTACTTGTCACGGACGTGATGCCTATATACATGATCATGCCTAGATAATCTCATAATTATTCGCTTTTCTATCAATTGATCGACAGTAATTTGTTCACCCACCGTAATACTTATGCTATCTCGAGAGAAGCCACTAGTGAAACCTATGGCCCCCGGGTCTATCTTTTATCATATAAGCTTTCAATCTACTTTTATTTGCATCTTTACTTTTCCAATCTATATTATAAAATACCAAAAAATATATTTATCTTATCATACTATCTCTATCAGATCTCACTTTCGCAAGTGGTCGTGAAGGGATTGACAACCCCTTTATCGCATTGGTTGCGAGTTCTTTGTTTGTTTGTGTAGGTGTGTGGGACTTGTGAGGAGCCTCCTATTGGATTGATACCTTGGTTCTCAAAAACTGAGGGAAATGCTTACGCTACTGTGCTGCATCACCCTTTCCACTTCAAGGGAAACCAACGCAACCTCAAGACATAGCAAAGAACCACCCAAAATCTATCATACTAATGAAGTTTTCTACTTGGATCATCTTCGATCCATTTGTGCTCGTGCTAAAAACCCAACTAGCTTAGTTGAGGGGAAATCATTAATTGAGCATGCTTATTTTGTGTGACATCGTTTATCTCAAAAAGGGAAACTTTTATGGCATCATATTAATAGTTTGTACTGCTATGCTTCGAATTTATGCGAAATACATGATTTTATTTGTTGTTCTGAGGACCCTAGAAAACACCTTCACTTCCAATGTGAGTTTAAGATATATAATGAAATCTTATCTTATTATGCCAAGGGTGTTTATAACTACTTTGATATTGAACAAATTGAAGAATTTGTTGCTTTTAAGGGTGCTTATGAAATTGCTTCTTTGATTGAAAAGTATGATGCTACTCTTTACAAATCTGAAAATTTTGCCATACGTAAATATTGCAATGAAAACTATGCTGCTAAGTCTTATGTTAAGCCATATATTGAGGGATCCTCCGCTATCCAAGAGGAGACTAATTTTGCAAGAAACTATGGTAGAAGAAATTGCTGAAATCGTGGGCTCTTTAGATGTAAAAGATGAGGAGGAGAGCGAAGCACAAAAGGAGGAAGAGCGGATTGACCACCCATTCCCACCTTCTAATGAGAGTAATTATTTATCCCATATATTGTTTAATTTCCCTTCGTGCTTACTGAAGGAATGCTATGATGATTGCTATGATCCCTTTGATTCGTTTGAAATATCCCTTTTTGACGAACTTAATGCTTGCTATGCTTATGGGCAAGATGCCAATATGAATTATGCTTATGGAGATGAACTTTCTATAGTTCCTTATGTTAAGAATGAAATTGTTTCTATTGCACCCACGCACAATAGTCCTATTATCTTTTTGAATTCTCCCAACTACACTATATCAGAGAAATTTGCTCTTATACATTAAGGATTATATTGATGGGTTGTGTTTTACTATTCGACATGATGATTTGATAAATATGATATGCATGTGCTTGCTGCTCCTACTTGCAATTATTATGAGAGAGGAACTACATCTCCGTCTCTCTATGTTTCCAATACGATAAAATTGCAAGAAACTGTTTATACTATGCACTGGCCTTTACTTCATCACTACAGGAATCAGCTACTTTGCCGTCTGCACGGCGGACGGCAAAGGCATGAGTGGCGGACGGCAAAGGTCATTGCCGTCCGCCGCGGACGGCAAAAGGCTCCGGCAAAGTAAGGTCCGGTAAACAACTACTTTGCCGTCTGCTTTATGCGGCTGACGGGAAAGGAGCCTTTGCCATCAGCAGCAGACGGCAAAAAAAGCAGACGGCAAAAATTGCGCTGCTAGTCCGTTAGGTGGCTAACGGCAGGCCTTTGCTGTCACAGCCCTAGCTTAGACCTTGTCTGTCTTTGCATAAGCATCCATGCATCATGTTTAAATTTTATGAAACTTGAAATGGGGATTGCCTAAACCCTAGCATCAAAGGAATTCACTAGGTTCAACTAAAATATTTTCAGTGAATTCCAAATGGCTTTCAAAAATGTTCATCATTTCTGGAAAAATGCTATAACCATAACCAGAGGTGTTGCACATTTTTCCATGACATATTTGGTCACTAAATTAAATCATATAGTATTTGCAATTGGGCATTTATATGCTATACATTATTTTAAGTGCTCAATTAATTCTGAACTTAAGTGTGGGATGCTAGGAATAATCCTAACAGAGCCCACAACTATGTTCGGGATTTTTGGAAACGTTTTTGTAGTTTTAATAAAGCCACAAAGTCGCAGAAAAAAATAGAAAACTGAAATAAATAGAAAAAGGAGAGAGTGAAAGGATCCAGCCACTTACCTGGCGCAGCCTACCTGGCAGCCAACCTAGATGGCCCAGCTGGTGGCCTAGCCCACCAAGGCCCATGCCAGTCATCCTCTACCTCTGCCAGTAAGCAGAGGAGGGAGACAGCGCATGCGCGCGCCGTGGCGACACGCCACCTCCCTGCCTGCCTGAATCCCACGCCACCGCGGCGCCTGAACCGCCTCCCCGGCCTCCCCTCGACCCCTGGACACCGCACTTTCCCCTCTTCGCTCCTCTCTTGCTGTTCCCACCACAGCCGAGCGCGCTCGCCGCCGCCGACCGCCGCAACCGTGGCCACCGCCTTCCCCACGCCTCTCCGACGTGTTCCCGTGCTCCGCCCTGACCTCCTGTTCCTCCTCACCGAGCTGTGTGACGCCGGAAGCCCTAGAACGCTGCCAACACCGTCTTCTTCAACCTCGGTCCGCCGAGACCGCCGGTGACCGCACGCCGTCACCAACCCTTCCCCGAGCCCACCGAGCGTCTCTACGTGACCGCTGTGAGCCACTGACCTCCCCCATCCTCTTCTTTTCTTTCCCCATGCATCACAGCGACTGCACCGCGCTCACCCGCACACGCCGCCGCCCGCGCTCGTCGCCGGTGGTGCTCCGGTGACCATATGGTCCCGGGCTTGAGCCCATTGCACTCCTCGCATCGCGTAGAAGCCGTAGATGCTAGCGCCGCCCCACCTAGGCCACTGCAGCAACGAGCCCGAGCTCGACCGAGCTTCGGCCGCCGCCGAGCTCATCGCCGGCGCTTCTCCGGCCACTCCCCGGCCGCGCCACCACCATGGTTGGATGTGGACGAGCGTCCGCATCTCGTAACTGTGCTCCGCGCGCCAAACGGCGCCCTGTAGGCGAATCCCGCGCCGCTCCGCCGCGTCTGGACTCGCCGGCGGCTAGACGCCGGCAAGTTTGACCACTGACCGTTGACTCGGTGGGCCCAGGTTGACCCCCTGGGTCACTGACGTGTGGGCCCCAGGCCACTAACTAAACCAGGATTAGCAATAGTTTAACGCTAACTAACTTTAGTTAGTTAACTACCCACTGACCAGTGGGTCCCACTGGTTAGGGTTGACCTGGACCGCGCCCGTTGACCGCTGACATCACAGTGACGTCATGCTGACGCAGTAACTCATTTTCTGGATTTATTCTTATATAGGACATTCCAGAAAATGCCCTAAACTTCTAAAAAACATAGAAATTAATCTGTAACTCCAAATGAGATAAATTATATATGAAAAATGATCAGAAAAATCCAATCTATCCATCTGTACCATTTTCATGCATGATAGAACAACTTAGGGCTGCTGTTTAGGCCAAATCTTATAATGGCATTTAAACCTTCACATATGGAGTTTGAAATTGAACCTAGGGTTCAAACCAACTTCATTTAACCTGCTTCTAGTTGCATTAGCTCAATCCACAGCATATTGCCATGTCATGATCATGCATCATATGTGCATTGCATTGATTGCGTTTCCTTCTGTGTTGCTGGTATTTGTCCCCTCTCGATAGACGTGATACCGACGATGAGATGGATGACACCTATGAAGAGCTATACTATCTTCAGAAGTGCCAGGCAAGCAAAACCCCCTTGTTCATTCCGATATAATCCCACTCTCTCGCTCCTACTCTCTTTTACTGCATTAGGACAACAACGATTCGTCTGTTACTTGCTGCGGTAGCTGAACCCCTTTATCCTTTGCATGACCTGTCATTCCACAGTAAATAGATGAAACCCACTAGCATGAGTAGGAGTTGTTTGAGCCCTGATGTGCCTACTCATTCATGCTTGTTTGTCATGCCTGCTATTGCTTAGAGTTGTGTCAGGTCTGATTCATCCGGGATGAATCAGAGGTGTGTGAACATGTCCTACTGTGTGTGAGCTAAGTGTGTGAACATGATTTGGTAAAGGTATCGGTGAGAGGCCATGTAGGAGTACATGGTGGGTTGTCTCATTGAAGCCATCCTTAGGAACTGAGTTATGTGTTTGTGATCCATGATTCAACTACTACCATACATTGGGCCCTGAAATATGACCCCGCTCGACTTCTTAATCACCCTTGTCCTCTGTCCAGGAGTTGCAAGTAGTTTCTGGTGTTTGTAGTATGCTGGAGGCCGTGCGCAGCGCTGACCGAAGGGGTGGGCTGTGATGCGGTAGGCACGTGGCACGGTGTACCGGGCGCCGGTTTGGTGTCTCGGGAACCCTGCACACATCGTTTGGGGCTGTGAGCGAAACTTCGGCCAGATATCCTCGTGGATGGAACCCGAATAGGCGATAAACCTAGACTAGAGACTTGAGTGTTTAGGTAGGTCGTGGTCTACACCCACGTCGGCTTTCGCTTGAAGTCTGCCGAGCACATGTCGTGTGCAGACGCTAAGTGGTGGAAACATGTATGAAGAAGTACACCCCTGCAGGGTTATCATCATCTATTCGAATAGTCGTGTCCGTGGTAAAGGACTTCTGGGTTGCCTATAAAAGTTCATAGAAAAGTGAAAGTGGATACTCTAAAATACGCAAGATAAGCGTGAGTGCTATGGATGGCGTTCTCGTAGGGAGACGGGAGCGGATCCATAGTGGTGTATTGATATAGTGAATATGTGGACTCGTGTGCGCCACCTCAAAAGAGTTACTTGCAGTCGTAGTTTAGGATAGCCACTGAGTCAAAGCTGGCTTGCTGCAGTTAAACCCCACCATTCCCTTTGTTGATAATGATGCATATGTAGTTAGTTCTGATGTAAGTCTTGCTAGGTACATTTGTACTCACGTTTGCCTATTTTATGTTTTTGCAGAGAGACTTCGGTCTCGCTAGTAGTTCCGCGTGGACTTCGACATTTAGCTTGTTACCTCAGCTACGATCTTGTGCCCTCGGCAGGATCTGGTAGATAGTCAGGCTTCTAGCCTTTTCCATTTGTAGATGTCTGTACTCAGACATGATAAGCTTCCGCTTGTGCTTGACTTGTAGGCTCTGAATGTTGGGTCGTGAGACCCTTGTTTGTAATATCTCGCTCCTCGGAGCCTATTGAATAAAATACTTGAGTCGTAGAGTCATGTTGTGATGCCATGTTGTATTTGCACATATCGAGCATATTGTGTGTATGTTATTGAAATGCTTGGTATGTGTGGGATCTGACTATCTAGTTGTTTATCCTTAGTAGCCTCTCTTACCGGGAAATGTCTCCTAGTGCTTCCACTGAGCCATGGTAGCTTGCTACTGCTCCGGAATCACTTAGGCTAGCCGGCATGTGTCCTCCTTCGTTCCTGTGTCTGTCCCTTCGGGGAAATGTCACGCGATGAATACCGGAGTCCTGTTAGCCCGCTACAGCCCGGTTCACCGGAGTCCTGCTAGCCCAGTGCTACAGCCTGGATGCACTCGCTGATGACCGACACTTTCGATGCTGGGTCATGGATGCCTGTCCCTGTAAGTTTGTGCCACTTTGGGTTTACGACTAGCCATGTCAGCCCGGGCTCCTTATCATATGGATGCTAGCGACACTATCATATACGTGTGCCAAAAGGCGCAAACAGTCCCGGGCAAAGGTAAGGCGGCACCCGTGGGAATACCATGCGTGAGGCCGCAAAGTGATATGAGGTGTTACATGCTAGATCGATGTGGCATTGAGTCGGGGTCCTGACAGCTTTGGTATCAGAGCTTGACTGCCTGTAGGATTACCAAGCCAAACTGGTCGAAGTTGAGTCTAGAAATTCTTTAGTTATATAAGGGAATTGATTGTGGGATGGAACGTAAGGCTCTTTTTACTCCTTATACCTCATGGCCTTCTGATCTGAGTCATCCTCTTCTCTTCTATGAGATTTAAGAACTAGGCTTCTCATCTATCTATTAGGATGACGTGTTACTAATCCATAGACTTATAGAATTGATAGTTTCAAATCTCAGTTCAATTTTTACTACTTCCGTATGTTCATAGCTGGCCTTAGAACCTTGATATTGTGATGTTGAGTGGTCATGTCACTATTTTGCAGGATGTCTCAAATCATTTTGAGCATTTACAGCCATTATGCTGTCCGAGTCATCCCAGGTTTCTAAATAGTCTGATGCATTTGCAAATCCTTTCTTTCCGTTACCGATGTCCTTTATGGTCACAATAAGCACACTAACCGGTGTGTTGAGGTAATTTATTACCTTGACATATATGTTGGAGCTATTATTATGACCCTAGGTGTTTTAGGGAGTCACCTGGTAATCTAGCAATGTTTAGTGTTCCAGTGTGAAGATTTTGGCCATCATTCTCTAAAAGCATCCCGTGATGCCATTTAGTTAGTAGGTATTCTACCTCTGGGTTTTGAACCCAAGATTCACCCTACTTACTTCATGTTGATAGTGGTTGCTCGTTCCTTTAGGATATTAGTAACCTTTGTATTAGTCCTCGAGGTCCGTGGTATTTCCTCCTTCCAAATACTATGAACCACTTTTGGCAGAAGTTTGTTGGATCAAAAGATCATAACAAGAGTGCTCTCGATGAGTTCTCCATTCTATATTGTAACTCTGCCAATCCTACCTCTCCGCATGGATTATCCAGAAGAAATTTGTTGTACTTGATTCGACATACTAATCCATGCATCCACAACTCAGAAAATGATATGTTCTTCTGAGTTGTCCCTCTTAGTTATATTCTGACCCCCGTCTATCAATTGATAGTCAAGAGTATGCGTGCATTCGTTTATCGATGCCTATCACTCTTGTGGTCCATCAAGCCATTCTATTCAGAATGACTAGGAGAAACAAAACTCCAGCACCTCATCCATATCCAGGATTGGGTCAAAATAGTTGTGCTCCGCATATCAAAATGCCAACCCAGCTTTTGATTCTGTTCTACCCTGAAGTATTACCGTCTTTATGTCAGGATTTTCATGAGAATTGCACCAGCTCTTGTGAATTCTTGACGTACTGATATTCTTGCCACCATTATTCATTCCTCGGTCTCGTGTTGTTGTAACCGGAGTGCCGACAAGTGAATCGTGGTGTGTGAAATCAATACTGCTAGCAACTCCGTTGCTTGGTAGTTAAATGGACGATAACCTCATTCTTAGTGTGTTGATTATTGAATCGTCACCCTAAGACTGATTGTGCTACCTAGTATCTATTTCTGGTGCACTCTTTGATCAATGAGTTAGGATTTTGTCAATCCCTTGCTCATTTGATCATATCGTCTTGCCTGAAAAGCAAGATTGTTCTCGAGCTTAATAACATATCGGTGGTTCGTGATGATCCGAGTATCTTCTCGAAAGTATTGCCAGGTTGTCACCTGACCGCTATGTTGAGCTCGTGATCAAGTTGGTTTCCAATAAACCACTCCTTCTCCAAGAATCCATGTTAGATACCCCTGAGCTGTTTGGTCAAGCTAAACAACAACTTGGAGAGTTGGAAGATGGAAGCTTGTCTGATTTAGTTCATCTTGAAGGATATCTTGTATGTGTGTTGAAGAAAGTTGATATTCTCATCGACTGAACCTCGCGATCAGTTAATGGACGTATCATTTTATCCAACCTTGATTTGAGTATGGGCTATTGTCAAATCAAATCAGAACCAATGATATTCATAATGTTGTCTTACTCGTGGTTGATCCCTCGATCATACACCATTATTTCCATAGGTCTGACCAATACTATCACTTGTTCTCATAATTTTGGAATTCCATCTCCATGGGAATCTGGATGAATTGTTGTTGAGCCCATCGACAACATTCTTGTCTTCTCCATAATTTTGTTGAACATTAAGCTTGTGTTGGAAACTTTTTAAAGCATTTGTTCAAGCTAGCTCATGAAGCATATGTTCGGGTGTAAGAAGTGACTTCCTCTAGTTCATGTGCATTTGATGTAAGTTGCCGCCGTGGATTCGAGAAAGTCAATGTTGCTTCCTTTGGAATCATCCCAAATCATTCATGCATACGTGCGAAGTATCCTGTGGTTCGAAGACTTGCAACCTTCATTCTATATGTATTCCTAGCACACCAAGCCACTGATTGATTTGTTCAAGGAGAATAAGTTCCTTCTTAAGAGTATACCTTATGCAAGGACTTTGATATCCTCGATGATGGTTCCCCTCCTGAACTCGGTAGTGTTTTATTATAAGACTACTACTTGGTCATGCTTGCCTGAGGCAGCGTGTCCACATGTTTGTAGCAGAAGCAGCTCGTGTTTTGGAGCTTACTACCGTAGCTCATTCCCCGAGAATCTCGCAACGTTATCTCGTCGATTTGTGTTGTAAACTTTCATTTTTCTCTCTAGACTCGACGAGTCTGAATTATTCTGACACCAACCAGATCTGAATCTCAGGCAGATGTGATAGTTGGAACATTTCCCAAGAACTATAATATTGGTCTCGTGATAACCGGTAAGGTGGATGTCGTGGCCAACACACCCCGCCGGAAGACCTATTATTGTAGTATCTTGATTGAAGAAGTTGGCCACCTCCCCATAAGGACTTCGTAGGATTTACTCCCTAGCTATGCCTTACGATTTTTGTGTTTCTGAAGTCCGGCCTGCTACTTGATGTTCTAGATACTAAACGATTTCAATGAATGGGTTATGCTAGCACATCAAGGAGAACATTAGAAGCGGAGTGCTAAATGTCTCTCGGTCAATCATCCAGATTTTCTCCCCTTGGTCTCGCTAAGGTGAAATCTGAGAAAGTGTTATCTTCCTTTGCATCTGCATCCTCCACCAATATCCATCATGGTAGTATGTTGTGTTGCCAGGATCCTTGACACGGATATTGGTAAAACCTTGATGAATATGGAAATGCTCAAGTTCTTGAGAACACGCGCAAGTGATAGGTTTTATCATCGGCATTAATTGCATAGTGCTCTCAGTTTCCTCGGTTATGCTATAACCATCCCAACAGTGGAATCATTCTCTACTGTTGAGTTTTCTCCCAGTTACTAGAATCATTCCCAACATTTGCATTTTGTTCCTAGCTAGCACCCGTCATTGTGCCAGTCTACCATGGGTCTCATCCATTTCTAATAATAAGCAAAATCATCCATCACGTTGTCTTCAAGAAGGTAATCCACATCATCCATACTCGTCCGGGTATGTCACTCATCCGGACTCCTTCAACTGAACGATTATGATTTGCCTTAAGTTGGTATAAAGAGTTTCAATGATCTCTAAATCAAAGGTAATTCTTTTTGCCACTTAAGGGGATTTTTCTACGAGTCACCTTTTCCAAGGTGCCACGTTACGGGATCATGGCAATTATTTCCTCGCCACCTTGACACCATCCACCCTCTTCCTAAGCGTGGAATTGTTGCCCACCAAATCAAACCCCGTCGTTTGCTCTACCATCCCTCTCGATGTGTTTTGTGTCTCAACTCGAGATGTTTCAACATCTCATCCCGCGAGTTGATCTTGTATAGCTCGATCTTCAAGAAGATCAACCCTAGTAGAGTTTCTTTCCGTTGTCATTGCGTGAATGAAGACCTCGCAAGCAAAGACGCCAAGATCGATTGAGTCAACAGATCAACACCCTCGAGAAGATAGTTGGATCATGAAGTTTGTGATGCTTAGTGTCCCCTTTGTCTTCTTGCCTCACGTCTTGAATCTCGGGGCGAGATTCTTGTTTAGTGGGGGTGAGTTGTCACAGCCCTAGCTTAGACCTTGTCTGTCTTTGCATAAGCATCCATGCATCATGTTTAAATTTTATGAAACATGAAATGGGGATTGCCTAAACCCTAGCATCAAAGGAATTCACTAGGTTCAACTAAAATATTTTCAGTGAATTCCAAATGGCTTTCAAAAATGTTCATCATTTCTGGAAAAATGCTAGAACCATAACCAGAGGTGTTGCACATTTTTCCATGACATATTTGGTCACTGAATTAAATCATATAGTATTTGCAATTGGGCATTTAAATGCTATACATTATTTTAAGTGCTCAATTAATTCTGAACTTAAGTGTGGGATGCTAGGAATAATCCTTACAGATCCCACAACTATTTTCAGTATTTTTGGAAACGTTTTTATATTTTTAATAAAGCCACAAAGTCGCAGAAAAAAATAGAAAACTGAAATAAATAGAAAAAGGAGAGAGAGAAAGGATCCGGCCACTTACCTGGCGCAGCCAACCTGGCAGCCCACCTAGATGGCCCAGCTGGTGGCCTAGCCCACCAAGGCCCATGCCAGTCATCCTCTACCTCTGCCATTAGGCAGAGGAGGGAGCAGCGCACGCACGCGCCGTGGCGACACGCCACCTCCCTGCCTGCCTACATCCCACGCCACCGCGGCGCCTAAACTGCCTCCCCGGCCTCCCCTCGACCCCTAGACACCGCACTTTCCCCTCTTCGCTCCTCTCTCGCCTGGACGCCGGCAAGTTTGACCACTGACCGTTGACTCGGTGGGCCCAGGTTGACCCCCTGGGTCACTGACGTGTGGGCCCCAGGCCACTAACTAAACCAGGATTAGCAATAGTTTAACGTTAACTAAATTTAGTTAGTTAACTAACCACTGACCAGTGGGTCCCACTGGTCAGGGTTGACCTGGACCGCGCCCGTTGACCGCTCACACCATAGTGACGTCATGCTGACGCAGTAAATCATTTTCTGGATTTATTCTTATATAGGAAATTCCAGAAAATGCCCTAAACTTCTAAAAATCATAGAAATTAATCTGTAATTCCAAATGAGATAAATTATATATGAAAAATGATCAGAAAAATCCAATCTATCCATCTGTACAATTTTCATGCATGATAGAACAACTTAGGGCTGATGTTTAGGCCAAATCTTATAATGGCATTTAAACCTTCACATATGGAGTTTGAAATTGAACCTAGGGTTCAAACCAACTTCATTTAACCTGCTGCTAGTTGCATTAGCTCAAACTATAGCATATTGCCATGTCATGATCATGCATCATATGTGCATTGCATTGATTGTGTTAGCTTCTGTGTTGTTGGTATTTGTCCCCTCTCGATAGACGTGATACCGACGATGAGATGGATGACACCGATGAAGAGCTATACTATCTTCAGAAGTGCCAGGCAAGCAAAACCCCCTTGTTCATTCCGATATAATCCCACTCTCTCGCTCCTGCTCTCTTTTACTGCATTAGGACAACAACGATTCGTCTGTTACTTGCTGCGGTAGCTGAACCCCTTTATCCTTTGCATGACCTGTCATTCCACAGTAAATAGATGAAACTCACTAGCATGAGTAGGAGTTGTTTGAGCCCTGATGTGCCTACTCATTCATGCTTGTTTGTCATGCCTGCTATTGCTTAGAGTTGTGTCAGGTCTGATTCATCCGGGATGAATCAGAGGTGTGTGAACATGTCCTACTGTGTGTGAGCTAAGTGTGTGAACATGATTTGGTAAAGGTATCGGTGAGAGGCCATGTTGGGGATATACCCCGCGGTGTAAACCGGCCGGAAGTTTAACCTGGCCGGACGGGACGACTCACTGGTAACCCGCCCGGAGCTTGGCGTTTCACGGGATACCCACCCGGTCTTGGCGGTTCATTTGTAACCCGGCGGGCGGGTCAGATGGATGACGAGGCCCAAGGCCCAAAAGGCCGGTTCAACTATGGTGGGCCAGTTTAAGAGGAAAGGAATATTTGCCTTACAAGGAGTTAAGACTAGGACCTGTATCCGGCTTGTATTAGAGGTAGACTAGTCCTAATCCTAATAGGACTCCACATGTAAACCGCCCCTTTAGCATATATAAGGAGGGGCAGGGCTCCCCAAAGAGGGGACAAGTCAGAGGCTACAAGCAATAATCTCTAGGGTTAGACACAAAGAGGAGAGCCGGTTTACGGCGACTCCCTCATGAGCATAATGAGACCTAGCCACAAACAGCATGTAGGGCTATTCCGGATGATGTTTCCCGGGGCCCGAAGCTGTCTAAACCCTTGTCCGCGTGTTGATCCGCCCTGCGTCTCTCGTCCCACTCAACCCCTCTCAAGCTACCACATAGATGTGTTGGCCTCACGACTAAGTCCTGACACTAAGGACATCTGCCGTGACAAATCCACGACAGTAGGAGTACATGGTGGGTTGTCTCATTGAAGCCGTCCTTAGGAACTGAGTTATGCGTTTGTGATCCATGATTCAACTACTACCATACATTGGGCCCTGAAATATGACCCCGCTCGACTTCTTAATCACCCTTGTCCTCTGTCCAGGAGTTGCAAGTAGTTTCTGGTGTTTGTAGTATGCTGGAGGCCGTGCGCAGCGCTGACCGAAGGGGTGGGCTGTGATGCGGTAGGCACGTGGCACGGTGTACCGGGCGCCGGTTTGGTGTCTCGTGAACCCTGCACACATCGTTTGGGGCTGTGAGCGAAACTTTGGCCGGATCTCCTCATGGATGAAACCCGAATAGGCGATAAACCTGGACTAGAGACTTGAGTGTTTAGGTAGGTCGTGGTCTACACCCACGTCGGCTTTCGCTTGAAGTCTGCCGAGCACATGTCATGTGCAAATGCTAAGTGGTGGAAACATGTATGAAGAAGTACACCCCTGCAGGGTTAACATCATCTATTCGAATAGCCATGTCCGCGGTAAAGGACTTCTGGGTTGCCTATAACAGTTCATAGACAAGTGAAAGTGGATACTCTAAAATACGCAAGATAAGCGTGAGTGCTATGGATGGCGTTCTCGTAGGGAGACAGGAGCGTATCCATAGTGGTGTATTGATATGGTGAATATGTGGACTCATGTGCGCCACCTCAAAAGAGTTACTTGCAGTCGTAGTTTAGGATAGCCACTGAGTCAAAGCTGGCTTGCTGCAGTTAAACCCCACCATTCCCTTTTTTGATAATGATGCATATGTAGTTAGTTCTGATGTAAGTCTTGCTAGGTACATTTGTACTCATGTTTGCCTATTCTATGTTTTTGCAGAGAGACTTCGGTCTCGCTAGTAGTTCCGTGTGGACTTCGACGTTTAGCTTGTTACCTTAGCTACGATCCTTTGCCCTCGGAAGGATCTAGTAGATTGTCAGGCTTCTAGCCTTTTCCATTTGTAGATGTCTGTACTCAGACATGTTAAGCTTCCGCTTGTGCTTGACTTGTATGCTCTGAATGTTGGGTCGTGAGACCCTTGTTTGTAATATCTCGCTCCTCGGAGCCTATTGAATAAAATACTTGAGTCGTAGAGTCATGTTGTGATGCCATGTTGTATTTGCACATATCGAGCATATTGTGTGTATGTTATTGAAAAGCTTGGTATGTTTGGGATCTGACTATCTAGTTGTTTATCCTTAGTAGCCTTTCTTACCGGGAAATCTCTCCTAGTGCTTCCACTTAGCCATGGTAGCTTGCTACTGCTCCGGAATCACTTAGGCTGGCTGGCATGTGTCCTTCTTCGTTCCTGTGTCTGTCCCTTCGGGGAAATGTCACGCGATGAATACCGGAGTCCTGTTAGCCCGCTATAGCCCGGTTCACCGAAGTCCTGCTAGCCCTGTGCTACAGCCTGGATTCACTCGCTGATGACCGACACGTTCGATGCTGGGTCATGGATGCCTGTCCCTGTAAGTTTGTGCCACTTTGGGTTTACGACTAGCCATGTCAGCCCGGGCTCCTTATCATATGGATGCTAGCGACACTATCATATACGTGTGCCAAAAGGCGCAAACGGTCCCGGGAAAAGGTAAGGTGGCACCCGTGGGAATACCGTGCGTGAGGCCGCAAAGTGATATGAGGTGTTACATGCTAGATCGATGTGGCATTGAGTCGGGGTCCTGACATTTGCCGTCCGCCGCTGACGGCAAAATTTGTCCTGCCTCTGCCGTTCACCGCATGATGTCAGCTAGACGTCACTACACGGCAGGCCTTTGCCGTCCGCCGCTGACGGCAAAATTGTTTACTCTTTGCCGTCTGCCACTGTAGGCAAACTGACCAAATGGGTCAGCTCCCAGGAAGCACAGTTGGCTGCCACGTGGCTTCTTTGCCGTCCGCCGCTGACGGCAAAGAGCCCTTTGCCGTTAGTGGTAGACGGCAAAGAGCCTGTATATTGGCTCTTTTTTTCTGTTTTTTTTAATCCAACAATTTTCACAACAAATAAATATGACATATATAGATATATTTCACAGGGCTATTTAACAGCAAACATATCACATATCCAGCACATAATTAAGTTTCATCCATTCATACATAAGCAAGTTCCATCCATACACATTGTTCCATCCATATACATATTACAATGCAAAGTTTCATCAAGATAGCAAGTTCCATCATAGCAAGCTAGATACAATGCAAAGTTTCATCAAAGAAAAAACAAGCACTCCATCATAGCAAGCTAGCTTCCATGAAGAGAATGAAATCTGCAAAATGGCAAATAAGAAAGTTAGAAGTAGGTGACTAGAAGAAGAAGACTAGAACAAGAAGAAGACTAGAACAAGAAGTATATGTCATTTATGAGCTAACTTAGGTGAAATGGATCATATATGAGCTAACTAAGTTGAAATGGGTCGTTTATGAGCTAACTAAGGTGAAATGGATCGTTTTTGAGCTAACTAAGTTGAAATGGATCATTTTTTAGCTAACTTAGGTGAAATGGATCATTTATGAACTAACTTAGTTGAAATGGGTCGTTTATGAGCTATGTAAGGTGAAATGGATCGTTTTTTAGCTAAGTAAGTTGAAATGGATCATTTTTGAGCTAAATAAGGTGAAATGGATTGTTTTTAGCTAACTTAGATGAAATGGATCATTTATGAGCTAACTTAGTTGAAATGGGTCATTTATGAGCAAACTAAGGTGAAATGAATCGTTTTTGAGCTAACTAAGGAGAAATGGATCATTTTTAGCTAACTTAGGTGAAGTGGATCATTTAAGAGCTAATTTAGGTGAAATGGATCGTTTTTAGCTAACTTAGGTGAAATGGATCGTTTATGAGCTAACTTAGTTGAAATGGACCATTTATGAGCTAACTTAGTAAAAAGCATCATTTTAGAGCTAACCTAGGTGTGATGGGTCATTTTGGAGCTAACCTAGGTAAGATGGGTCATTTTGGAGCTAACCTAGGTGAAATGGGTCATTTTAAAGCTAACGTAGGTACAATGGATCATTTAGGAGCTAATCTAGGTAAAATGGGTCATTTTAGAGCTAACTTGGATAAACTAGATCATTTATAAGCTAACTAAGGTAAAATGGGTCATTTTAGAGCTAACTTAGGTAAAATGGATCGTTTATGAGCTAACTAAGCTAATTATGCAATTTTTGACATAAGTAAGCTAAGTACAAATTGTTTTAGAGCTAACTTAGGTAAAATGGATGGTTTTGGAGGTCAGTCAGCTTATTAAGTCATTTTGGAGGAAAAGAAGCTAACTCTAGGTCATTATGGTAAGCACATTGGAGCAAATAAAGCTAAGTCTAGGTCTTTATGCATTTGTTAAGCAAAACACTAGAGAAACTTACCGTGGTCATGGAGGTGTAGGAGCGGGCTGGCTCGTGCCGGTAGCTGGAGAAGGATCGTGTGATGCTTGTCTGGAGTTACGTTGCACCAATGATCATTACCAATGTCTCGTTACCATGATGACACTCAAATGTTAAGACTAGCAAGTAATGTCCATTCAAATTAAACTCACCGTGATCCCAGGAGCAATCACTCGCATTGGCGGAGCGGCCTGACCGGACTTTTCACACACAGACTGCACATTTGGGTTTGACAAACACAGTCATACTAGTTAGTAATGAGACAAACACTACATGAATGTTTTGGCTAATTTGAAGAAGAAACTTACCACAAGGAGCTCGTACATGGCCCTTGCCTGCATGTCATTCCGTGCCCTCTCCTCCTCCAACATCTTTGTCGTCCTCTCCTCCAACTCCCGCTACCTCTCCGCTGCCTCCGCCAGAAGTTTCTCCATTCTATCTCTCTCACTCTGTATAGCAGCCAGCAACACCACTCACATGACCATTTGTAATCATTGATGGAAGCACACACAATGTAATGGAGAAAGATAGCTGAGTACGTATAACTAACCTTGAAGGCGAGTTGGACAGGCCGTTCACGAGGCCTTATCTCAGGAGCGGAGCTCGACTGGCGCGCCTTGATCTCTGGGAGAGTGCTAGGACAACGGATAAGTCCATCTCCCATGGCTATGGAGCCATGGGACCTCCCGCCACCAGATATCATCAGCAGCTCTGTATCAATGGGACCCTGGCTCGGTTTAAAGTCCTCCCCTTTCCTCGCCTTCCACTGATCTCTATATTGCACGAGCTTGTCGTGGGAGGAGATGTTGGTGAAGTTCTTTGGATCATCAAGGTCAGATGCAGAGAATGCCTTGACTTTCTTGTAAGGGCCAGTGTGGGCCATGGCATACAGGTCGTACACCTCTGGCACCTTATCCGCCTTATTGTAGCGTGCCTGAAAGAGAGAAACAAAGTAAATTAGTAATTAAAAGGCTAAATCTAGCATGATGAATGAATTGCATGAATCATGAAGCAAACCACATACCCAGTTCCGCCCGTACTGAAATAAGTTGGAGCTGCCTTGATCGTGTGGCACACCTTCCATTTAGGCACGTTTGTCCTTGCCCTCGTTGTGGAGGGCTAGCCATTCATTTGAGCACCACTCATTGACCAACACCTCCCAACAATCCATCCGATCCACACACCATCTCGGAGGGGCCTAAGTTAGCAAATAGAAACTTGAGCGCTACGGCTATGAATTAATAAATGAAGGAAGTAAGTACAAGGCCTTAAGAATTAACTTCATGTACTGCTCCTTACTGAAGAACTTATCGCGGCACGCCGGCTTGATCTTCTTGATACCACGCGAGGCGTAGTAGTCTCGAACAGCCTGCACCCGAGCCTCGTGTCGTAAGTTCTGTAGTAGGCGCTTGCAGACGTTATCGATAACATTTGCCGCTTCCTCCTCGTATCCCTCCTCACACCTGTAGAGTCTGCAATCAAATGAGACAATATTGATTAGTACAATTAATAACTAGCTAGTTGAAGATTTTTAATTGTGTAAAGGAGAAATTACCCAGAACTTTCTAATCACCACGTCTGCCCTCGTCTTGCACAAGACACCGTCGATAATCTCACCCGGCGGGGCCGAGGTAGCCAAGCAGTGCTCCCAACTCAATCCAAGCCCTGGAAGCCGACCCTCACCACGCAACATCACAAAACCCCGACAAGTTTTGCCGACAAAGAACTCCAAGGACGGAGTTGGACCGGCGGACACTATGATGGTGGTCCCAACCCCTGCAGCATGACAAGGCCAATGCATTAGTTATTTGAAGAAATGTGAATGCAGAAGGTACAAAAATATTAAATGCACTTACCTCTCCCCATCAGGGAAAATCAACCACCTCTGCTCGCGGGTCGCCGGCATGGATGGGAGCCGTGTACAACCACACTGGTAGACGTTGCCCCCCTCCTCCTCAATATCAGTCGGCTCCCCGCCATCATCAGCATGGCCACTCGGCTCCTCAGGCTGATCCGGCCAGGTACCCCATCCAGACGTTTGCTGCTTTGGGGTCTTGTGGGCCGAAGGCCCGTCTACCTGAGGCTCATGGGCCAAAGACCCGTGGACTCGAGGCTCCTGGACCGGAGTCCGTGTAGCCTCCTCCTCGGACAAGTCCACCCTAACAGTCACGTGCTCGGGTGAAACAGCTGGGTGTGGCGGCGAGGAAGGCGCCGTAGCAGTCACCCTACCTCCTCTCCCGCGACCACGTGCTCCACCACCTCTCTTCTTCTTACCTCGTCCCCTGCTGGGCACCACGGTCGACGAAGAAGTGCCCGGAGGTGTCGCCATACTGTCCAGCAATGCTCGGCGGAGAGGTGCGTGTGGAATGGAAGACCTCACACCACGCGCCGACGAAGAAGGAGCCTCGGCGCGCTCCCGACCAGTGCCCACCATCTTTCAACACCTGCCATGACAAAGAATAAACAAAATTAGTACAACATAAAAAAATACCGACATGAATAATAATATGTATACCACTTAAGTGTATCATCATCAAGTATAACATAAAAAAATTGAATACCTGACACTACTAATATTCTCGATCAGTATCATCAATAAATGCATAATCATCATCATCACTATAATCAATGATGGGCTCATAGGGTTCAGTGGCATCAACATGTGCAAGGCCACCTTGACGTAATCGGTCAAGCATTGACAGGTCATCCGCAGCAGTAACCTCTTCTTGTTCTGGCTCTTCTTGTTCCTCCTCTGGGGTGATGTCGGATTCACTGTCGCTGTCTACTTCAATGTTTTGGGGTGAAGTATAGCGGTTCTTGAAACGCTTTTTGGAAAGACGTGTCTCTTGGAAGAATTCTCCTTCATATGTGTCTGGGTTAATGTGAGGTTCATAATCCTCTTCCTTTGGGGGAGAAAGTCTAGCACATGGCGGCACTTCATAAACGACATCCCAACCTTTCAGATTTGGATTAGTTTGGCAGGCCCACGGTAGATAGAATACTTGGGTCGCCTGTTGAGCCGTAATATAGACATCAGGAACATCTAAATGGGTGATTTGGTTGATTTCAACTAGCCCTATATGTTCATGAGTCCTTCTAGTCTCCTTCGGCTGAAACCAATAACATTTGAAGACTACAACATTCGGTGGGTTTTCACCATAGAATAGAAGTTCATAAATTGCTTCAACTCTCCCATAATACTCGGTACCTCCTTCCCCGATAGAAGATACACAACAATTTGTAGACTTTCTGTCGGCCATAGATAGCTCTTTGCCATAGGTACGAAAGCGATACCCATTGATGTCGTATTTGTCAAATGAACGGACCTTATAGTCAAAACCATTAGCGACTTGTCTCAGTTCGGCATCCATAGACTCTGAATTAGCCTACAAGTTTAATATGAAAGGATTGTTGCATTACGCACAAATTAGCAAATGAAATGAAATTGTCTAATTGAAATTACCGTTTGTTTGAACCAAGAGATGAAACCGGGATAGCCGCCTCCTTGCTTTGCGAGAAGCTCATACTCTTCGACGGAATCCTTTTGGATCACCGCTCCATACAAGAATATGGCGATGTATCGACTGTATGAAATATCCAAGAATAAGAGCAGTTCAAAGGAAATAGAAGTTGCGAAACAATGTACCAAGAACTTACTCGATGTACGGCCGCACTTCTATCAGGTTGTTGAAGATATACAACGAAATGGTCTGCCATTCTTGATTATCCAAATATACTGGTTTTGAAACACTAGCTGGTGCGAGATTCCCTTTGAATAGGCTGAGGTTGGATCCACCCTTTTTAGGGTCGTCAGCATTGTACCGAGGCTTCGGATTATGCAAATGACGATTTTTGGCTTCGTAGTGTGCTGTCACGAAGTTTGCCGCCTCCTCGGTGATGAATGCCTTAGCAATCGATGCTTCAATTCTACATTTATTTTTACATTTTTCTCGAAGCGTCTTCTGCATCCTCTTAGTTGGGTAGCACCAACGATTTTGCACGCCCCCCCCCCCCAATCTTGCCTCGGTCGGGAGATGCAAAATCAAATGCTGCATTGGATTAAAGAAGCATGGTGGAAACATCTTCTCTAACTTGCAGATCAACTCCGGCGCCAACTCTTCCATTTCTTCTAGCACGCCAGGCGATAGTTCTTTCACACAAAGAACAGAGAAGAAATAGCTGAGTTCTGCCAGTACTAGCCATTCATCCCCAGGGATGAAGCCACACAACATAACCGACATTACCCGCTCAATCCATATGTGCCAATCATGACTCTTGAGATCAATTTATCAAGACTCGCTCCCCTCTTTAGATTCGCTGCAGACCCATCAGGGAACATCAACTACATTTTCACCCACAAGATAATTTCCCTCATGGCTCGCCTTCCAAGATTGAACCATGCCTTTGGCTTCATCCAGTTCTGCTTTCCTTTCGGTTCTTTCATGTTTTGTAACGGCCTATCACATAGCGCCTCCAGATCGACTCTAGCCTTAGTATTATCCTTTGACTTCCCATATATGCCGAACAATGTACCAAAAAGTGCTTCGACAATATTCTTCTTAGTGTGCATCACGTCGATGTTGTGTGGACAAAGGAAGTCTTTGAAGTAAGGCAGATCCCATAAGCATGTTTTGTGAGTCCAAGCATGCTTAGAATTATACCCCTTGAAGTACCCTGGACGCTCTGGATCTGGCTCGAGTGCTTTTAACTGATCCAGGGTCTATTGTCCTGTCAACGCAGGTGGTGCAGAGTTTTTGACATCTCTACCTCTGATGAAGTTCTTCTTGTCTTTCCTGAACTTATGGCGAGGATCCAGGAACTGTCTATGCATGTCGAAGAAAGAAAACTTGTGATCGGCCTGAAGCCAACGAAATTCAAGAGCTCCCTTGCATGTGGGGCACGGGAACCTTCCATGCACACACCAGCCAACGAATAGCGCATACGCCGGCAAGTCATGCATCGAGTACATGTACCAGACACGCATTATGAAGTTTCGTTTGCTATAGGCGTCGTATGTCTTGAACCCATTATCCCATGCTTCTTGCAATTCATCCTTAAGCGGCTGCATGTACACATTCATTTTTTTCCCCAGATAGTTGGGCCCTGAAATTATCAACGTCAAGAAAATGTTCTTTCTTTGCATAATCTGTCCGGGGGAGATTGAGTGGAAAGACAAATATGGGCAAACAACTGTATTGGGCTGCCGTCATACCAAACACACTGAACCCATCCGTGCTGATGCCGACTCGAGGATGCCTCTGATCTACCGCTTTGTCAGCATGTAATTCATCAAAAAAATTCCACGCAACACCATCCGATGTGTGTACCATCATCAGATTCCCATCTGCATCTAGTTCGGTTCTTTTGCCTGTTTTGTGTCATGTCATCTGTTTGGCCGTCTCTTCAACCATGAAAAGACGTTGAAGTCTTGGTACGATTGGCATATACCGAAGAACACTAACAGGGATTTTGGTCTGTGTCTTCTCACCCATACCGTTGTCTACCACAATATACCTGGAAGACTTGCAAATGGGACAATAGTTCAAGTCCGCATAGTCAAGCCTAAATAAGGCACATCCTTTCTCACAGGCATGTATCTTCTCATAGGGCATCTTCAGTGCACGGAGGATTTTGTCCAACTAGTACAGGTTTGCAGGCATTACATGGCCTTTGGGTAGAAAGCGTCCAAATACTGTCATAATTGCGTCGTAGCATTCTCTGTCCAAGTTGAACTGAGCCTTCAGAGCCATTACTTGTGAGATGGCATCCAACTGACAAAGCTCAGTGTGCTCGTGGAGCGGACGTTTTGAAGACTCCAACATTTCATTGAAGGCCTTTGCAGATCCCTCCATCTCCTCGTCCGTATCCCGAGCATCATCATAGTCTTGCACCATGTTTTCCATCCCGGTACCATGCTCGTCGGTGCGACGACAATCCACCTCAGCTCGGTCACATTGGGCAGACTCACCACGAAATGTCCACACCGTACAATCGGGCGTAAAACCATTCTTCTGCAGGTGTTTGCCCATTTCAGCCTCTGTCCTCTTTTCCCAATTGCCACACCGGAAACAGGGGCACCAGGTATTCCTCTGGCCATTTGCAAATGCGGCTTGCACAAACCCCTTTGTTTTTGTGAACCATTCAGCCCTCCATTTGTTCTGACCAGTGTGACCGGTATACATTCACGCACGATCACTCATCTTGAATTTCAAAGCTACTGGACACACAACAATTATATATATAATTCACCATGTATATATTCATCAGTTGATCTACTTTGTCAATTTTATTATGTCCATGCAACCTACACTCTAAAGGTAATGATAGGTCCTAATCCCACCCGAGTATGTGTAGATTGGGTTCATTTTCCCATGCTATGCTACGGATCCGACGCAAAATTTCGGCAGCACATACCCGCTGTTCTCCTGATACATGTCTCTGCAATAAACAGAGAGGATGTGTACCCGGAGAACAACAAGAGAGGCACTAACGAAATTTATGCGTCGGATCCGGAGCAAAGCATATGGGAAAACAAACTCAATCTACACATACTCGGGCTGTCCATGGATAGCGTTGGACAATTCGAAAGAATCAAGGTTATAAATATGCAAATGCATGCATATTTATAACTATGACGCTTTCGAACGGGAGACACATATTGGTTACGCATACTGATGATTCAAGACACATATATAGCTAGCTATCAAATTTCATCGGCACGAACACCGAAACAGAGCAAATAATTAATGGGGGAGGAGGACATGTCATCTGTGCTCACCCACGAACAAAGGGGCAGAGCTCGTCAAACGCACGGCGAGGTCGTCGAACACCAAACCTTGCAGCGACGAAACAACTGCACATTTAAATCTACCCGATCAACACAATTATATATGATGTTTTTCATAACAAAATCGGAAAATATATGACCTGACTAATAATTCACAAATATATGACCCCGTCGGCCTCTAGAAGGCCAAAGAACACCTTTTCGGGAGGTGTCGGTGGTCGGGGTGTCGTGTCGGTGTTGGGGTGCCGTGTTGGGGTCGGGGTGCTGTTTCGGGGTCGGTGGATCGGGGTGTCGTGTCGGGGTCAGGGTGTCGGGGTCAGGGGGTTAGTGGGTAGGGTATCGGGGTGTGGTGTTGGGGTCGGGGTGTCGGGGTGTCGGGGTGTGGTGTCGGGGTCGGGGGGTCAGGGGGTCGGGTGTCAGGGTGTCTAGGTGTCGTGTCGGGGTCGGGGTGTGGTGTCGGGGTCGGGGTGTCGGGGTTAGGGGTCAGGGGGTCGGGGTGTCGGGGTCAGGGTGTCGGGGTCAGGGGTCAGGGGGTCGGGGTGTCGGGGTCGGGGTGTCGGGTTCAGGGGGGTCAGGGGGTCGGGGTGTCGGTGTGTGGTGTCGGGGTCAGGGGGTCGGGGTGTTTCCTTCTATCCTTCTTCTTTCTTTCTCTTCTTCATCTTTCCTTTCTTCTTCTTCTTCTTTCATCTTTTTTCTACTTTTTTACTTCTTTTCGTTTCTTCTTTTCTTCTTCTTCTACTTCTTCTACTTCTTTTCTTCTTCTTCTTTTTTCATCTTTTTTCTACTTCTTTTCTTTTCTTCCTTTCTTCTTCTTCTACTTCTTTTCTTCTTTTTCTTTTTTCATCTTTTTTCTACTTCTTTTCTTTTCTTCTTGTTCTACTTCTTCTACTACTTCTACTTCTACTTCTTCTACTTCTTCTAATTCTTTTCTAACACTAACACTAACACAATCTAGCACTAACAATTAAACAGCAAAAAAAATGAAAAAACTGAAGAAAAAAAAAGAAGTAGTCCCTCACCGGAGCAGTGGGACGGTCGGCGGGGGCGGGGGCGGGGGGCACCAGGCGGCGCCGGGCGGCGGGTGGGGTGGGGGCGGAGGGGTGGTGGGGCGACGGGCCAAGCGTGTGCGGGGGCGGGGGCAGCGCCGGGTAGTGGGGGCGGCGCCGGGCGGCGGGGCGGGGCCAGCGGCGGGGGGCGGAGGCGGCGCCGGGCGGTGAGTGGGGATCTAGCTAGTGGCGGGGCGCCGGCCGATGGCAAAGAGCTTCTTTGCCATCTGCCGTTTCTTTGTCATTTGCTTTTCGGTAGCAGATGGCAAAGTAGCTGATTCCAGTAGTGTATGTGCATAAATTGTTATTTTATGACATGCCGATGCATAGGAATGGAGTTAGACTTCGTCATTACACGATATACTAGAACATGATTGCGCGCTTGCCGTGCCCGTTTATCTTAAGAATGAAATGACATAACAATTTGAAAATAAAATTCATGGTATTATGAACATTTCTTACATCCGAGTTAGAGTATATTAGATGAAAGGCCATAACAAATAATGTCATCACCCGTCAATACAAAGGAGGATTCATAAAATAAAGAGGTTTTGCTATATGTTCTCATCGAAGCAAATGAAAATTAACGACCACACTCCGTCTCCATGTTAGCCTACTGCCGTAAAGATTTAGGTGCAGAACCACCGTTGGAGAAATCCAAGCAGAAATATGTTTTTTTCTTAAACATGCCAGGGAGTGCGTCATTGTTTATGAAGACATCACTAAGGTAGTGTGAATCACCAATTGTACAAATATTTACCAAAATAAAATACAAAACGAACCGTCCTCGTCGAATGGCAAAAAAAGGAATGCCTAGCTGTCCTAGGCCTGGCACAGGACACGAACAAATGAACCGAGGCCTAAAGCGCCACAAGTGCTTGCTGGCAGCCACACCAATGCTCAAGAGAGCTCGCAACCAAGCGATTGAAGGAGCAACATAGGAACAGCCCGTAAACAAAAAAAATAGAAACAGGGTCTCCATGGAAGCAGTGTATACACATATATATTTGTAATCATACTAGACTGCATTTTTTCTGATGGCAAACAACAATATATCTATAATCATGATGTGACTGCCAAGCTACATGGTACAATTTCCTCATGTGGCTTGCTTGCTTTTCCATTAATTTGGAGCTGAGTGGGCATCCAGAGGGAGTTTGCAGCGGAAGGTTCGCAACACAAACTAATTAAGATTTGAGTGCTAATTGGAGCAGAACAAAATAATTATACCATGCAGGAATCATAGTAATAATTCATAACGAAATCTTACCATGACAGAGGCGCAGACTGTGGTAAATCGTAGATGTTGCAGCCAGATGGTGCAGCAATGGACACCTCGATTGGATCCCATGTCTTCTTCAATCCCTTATCTCCTCCTAAGCAGTTGTGTTAGATGGATCAAAGCACTCCTCTTCTTTCTTCATACTCTCAAGTCGTTGCTGCTGCCGCACCTCCACCTGCTCCACATCGCCTGCTGCCGCTACCAGTCGACCGTCATGTGGGGTGCGACGATCCATGAGACAACCGCATACAAGAAGCCCACATATTAACACCCAATTTGTACATAAGAGAAAAATTGCGGCCCGTTGACGGTTCCTCGGCCCTATTAACGTGAGGACGTCCAAGTCGGTCACCGAAGCAGTAACCCAATGATGTGGGCTAGTAATGATGCTCGGGGACGGCGAGATAAAAAAGGCCCATGTGTGCACTGTGGGATAGTTGAGCGATCTGGTGTGTTTGTATGCAGAATCCAACGGCTGAACAGGTCAAATCATTGTGGAGGTGCATAGCTTTCCCCGTTTTACTGTTTCTCAATGTTACTTTCTGCTCACTACTAAATTACAAATCATTGTTAATTAAAGTTGGCTTTGATATACCTTGGGATCCGGGTGGATCCATTACTTGAGCACTATATGCTTAGCTTAATTACTTTAAATAAAGCGCTGCCAGGGAGACAACCCGGAAGTTTTAGAGAGTCATTTATTTCTGTTGAGTGCTTTTAAATAGTTTCAAAAAAAGAGGGGAACCTAAAACTTTTTTAAAAAAAGTGAAAATGAGAAAGTTGATCATTGTCAAAGTGGGAGCTAGCCTTGAACTTTGTTCATGCCCATGGAAACTTTGCGAACCTTGATTACAGAAACTTTTCAACAAAAATAATTATCCCATTGTAGAAATCCATTGTATTATAAAAATAATATGCCAAAATTTGCCTTTAGGTTGATTAGATTGCTTTGGTTGTAGTGCGTGATTTTACATTTTTTTTACTGGAAAACCAAACACTTCTAAAACTTTTTGCATAGTACTTATATACAAATTTTTTATTTTGTCCTAATTTTTCAGAAGTTTTAGATTTACAGAAGTATGATGAATGTTCAGATTACTACAGACTATCATGTTTAAGACATATTCTGTTTTTGATGCATTGTTTTCCTTGTTTTGATGAAACTATCGATTGTATCGGTGGTATAAGCCATGGAAAAGTTATATTACAGTAGCTACAATACAAAAATAAAATATAAATGAGTTTGCAACATTACTTAAAGTGGTAATTTGCTTTACTGTACTAACGGATCTCACGAGGGTTTTGTTAAGTTTTGTATTGAAGTTTTCATGTTTTGGGTAAGATCACGATTGATGAAGGAATAAAGAGTGGAAAGAGCCCAAGATTGGGGATGCCCGAGGCACCCCAAGGTAATATTCAAGGACTCCCAAGCAACTAAGCTTGGGGATGCCCCGGAAGGCATCCCCTCTTTCTTCTAACGATCATTGGTAATTTTACTTGGAGCTATATTTTTATTCGTCACATGATATGTGTAAATCTTGAAGCGTCGTGTGCTTTTTATTTTTCTTTTAATAATGCCCCATGCTGGTATGAGATAGTCCTTGGTTGATTTATTGAATTCTCTTTGCACTTCACTTATATCTTTTGAGTATGGCTTTATAGAATGCTTCGTGTGCTTCTCTTATATCATTTGAAGTTTGGATTGCCTGTTTCTCTACACATAGAAAACCGCCATTTGTAGAATGCTCACTTATATATGTTAAAGCGTGGGCATATCTTTTGTAGAAAGAATTAAACTCCCATGCTTCACTTATATCTATTAAGAGAGTTGAGAGGAATTGGTCATTCACATGGTTAGTCATAAAATCCTACATTAAACTTGTAGATCACTGAATATGATATGTTTGATTCCTTGCAATAGTTTTGCGATATAAAGCTGGTGATATTAGAGTCATGCTAGTAGGTAATTGTGGATTGTAGAAATACTTGTGTTGAAGTTTTTGATTCCTGTAGCATGCACGTATGGTGAACCGTTATGTAACGAAGTCGGAGCATGATTTATTTATTGATTGTCTTTCTTATGAGTGGCGGTCAGGGACGAGCGATGGTCTTTTCCTACCAATCTATCCCCCTAGGAGCATGCATCTAATGCTTTGATTCAATAGCTTCTAGACTTTTGCAATACGTATGTGAGTTCTTTATAACTAATGTTGAGTCCATGGATTATACGCACTCTCACCCTTCCATCATTGCTAGTCTCTCCGGTATCGTGCATTGCCCTTTCTCACCTTGAGAGTTGGTGCAAAATTCACCGGTGCATCCAAACCCTGTGATATGATACGCTCTATCACACATAAGCCTCCTTATATCTTATTCAAAACAGCCACCATACCTATCTATCATGGCATTTCCATAGCTATTCCGAGATATATTGCCATGCAACTTCCATCATCATCATATACATGACTTGAGCACTCATTGTCATATTGCTTTGCATGATCGTAAGATAGCTAGCATGATGTTATCATGGCTTGTCCTTTTTTATGTCATTGCTACGCTATATCATTGCACATCCTGATACACCGTCGGAGGCATTCATATAGAGTCATATCTTTGTTCTAGTATCGAGTTGTAACATTGAGTTGTAAGTAAATAAAAGTGTGATGATCATCATTATTAAAGCATTATCCCGGTGAGGTAAGGATGATGGAGACTATGATTCCCCCACAAGTCGGGATGAGACTTCGGACGAAAAAAAAGAGGCCAAAAAAAAGAGGGCCCCAAAAAAATGAGAGAAAAAGAGAGAAGGTGCAATGCTACTATCCCTTTAACACACTTGTGCTTCAAAGTAGCACCATGTTCTTCATAGAGAGAGTCTCCTATGTTGTCACTTTCATATCTAGTGGGAATTATTCATTATAGAACTTGCCTTGTATATTCCGATGATGGGCTTCCTCAAATGCCCGATGTCTTCATGAGCAAGAAAACTGGATGCACACCCACTTAGTTTTCAGTTTGAGCTTTCATACACTTATAGCTACGGTTCATTAGTTGCATGGCAATCCCTACTCCTCGCATTGACATCAATTGATGGGCATCTCCATAGCCCGTTGATTAGCCGAGTCAATGTGAGACTTTCTTCCTTTTGTTCTTCTCCACACAACCTCCACCATCATATTTTATTCCACCTATAGTGCTATATCCATGGCTCATGCTCATGTATTGCGTGAAAGTTGAAAAGGCTTGAGAACATTAAAAGTATCAAACAATTGCTAGGCTTGTCATCCGGGTTGTGCATGATGAAATACTTTCTGCGATGAAGATGGAGCATAAACAAACTATATGATTTTGTAGGGATAACCTTCTTTGGCCATGTTATTTTGAGACGACATGATTGCTTTATAGTATGCTTGAAGTATTATTGTCTTAATGTCAAATGATAGACTATTGCTTTGAATCACTCATGTCTTAATATTCATGCCCTGATTAGATTATATGATGAAGATTATGATAGGAAGCATTCCACATCAAAAATTTATCTTTTTTATCATTTACCTACTCGAGGACGAGCATGAATTAAGCTTGGGGATGCTGATACGTCTCCGTCATATCTTTAATTTCTGATTGCTTCATGCCAATATTCTACAACTTCCATATAATTTTGGCAACTTTTTATACTATTTTTGGGACTAACATATTCATCCAGTGCCCAGTCCAAGTTCTTGTTTGTTGCATGATTTTTGTTTCGCAGAATACCCATATCAAACGGAGTCCAAACGGGATAAAAACTTACGAATATTATGTTTGGAATATATGTGATTTTTGGGAAAAAGATTCAATGCGAGACGATGCTCGAGGGGCCCATGAGGACAGGAGGCGCGCCCCTGGTCCTTGTGGCTACTCCGTAAGGCGGTTGGTGCCCTTCTTCTAGTGTAAGAAAGATAATATCTGGATAAAAATCCTGTTAAAATTTCAGCCCAATCAGAGTTACGGATCTCCGGGAATTTAAGAAACGGTGAAAGGCCAGAATCGGGAAGCGCGGAAACCGAAGGAAACAAAGAGATAGATCCAATCTCGGAGGGACTCCCACCCCTCTGCCGCCGTGGAAGTCAAGGACCAGAGGAGAAACCCTTCTCCCATCTAGGGGGGGTCAAGGAAGAAGAAGGAGAAGGAGGACTCTCTCCCCATTTCTCCCCGTGGCGCCGGAACACCGCCGGGGCCATCATCATGACCGTGATCTAAACGAACAACTTCAGCATCGGCATCACCAACTCTCTCCCCCTCTATGCGGCGGTGTAACACCTCTTCTCCCTGCTGTAATCTCTACTTAAACATGGTTCTCAACACTATATATTATTTTCCAATGATGTATGGCTATCCTATGATGTTTGAGAGTAGATCCGTTTTGTCCTATGGGTTCATTGATGATCGCGATTGGTTTGAGTTGCATGTTTTAATATTGTTGTTGTCCTATGGTTCTCTCCATGCCGCGCAAGCGTGAGGGATCCCTGCTGAACGGTTTGCAATATGTTCATACTTTGCTTATTGTCTGCGTTGCGTGAGTGACTGAAACACAAACACGGATAAGTGGGTCATGGTGTATGAGAATAAAGAGGACTTGATACTTTAATGCTATGGTTGAGTTTTACCTTAATGATCTTTAGTAGTTACGAATGTTTGCTAGAGTTCCAATCATAAGTGCATATGATACAAGAAGAGAAAGTATGTTAGCTTATGCCTCTCCCTCATATAAAATTGCAATAGTGATTACCGGTCTAGTTATCGATTGCCTTTCACTAGTAGAAAAACACCTATTAGTCCTGGTTCGTAAGGGCCTTTAGTCCCGGTTCATGAACCGGGACTAATGGGTCGTTACTAATACCTCCACCCATTAGTCCCGGTTCAAACACGAACCGGGACCAATGTGCCTCCACGTGGCCCTATGCGCCGAGCCCAATCAGGGGGCCTTTGGTCCCGGTTGGTGGCTCCAACCGGGACCAAAAGGCATCCACGCATCTGCATTCCAGTGGCTGGGGTTTTTGTTTTTTTTGAAAGGAGGGGGGTTGGGGGTTTTGGGGGGTTAATTTAGGTGTTTCGTATATTGTGTTAGCTAGCTAATTAATAGAGAGAAGTGTCCTCTCTTATGTCCGTGCTTGGTCAACGCTATGTAGTATATATACATAAGTGATCGAGAGAACCATTCAGTACAGAAGTTCGTCATGCATACTGAGAGAAGTGATCGATCGACCTCTCCTTCTCCGAGAGATTGGTCGAACAACAAGTTTTTTATTGGCTACATACATGTACAATATGTATAAGATCTCTTAATTACAAACCCCTAGCATTAGAAATCAATTTCCACATGGTATTTTCCGGCTTTACTGATGACGTGTTCAAGAAAGAATCCCGCCAATTCCTCTTGAATTGCTTTCATGAGATCTGGTTCTAGGAGTTCATCCCGCATCTGCCACGTCTAATTTGAAGAAGGGGGTTAATTAATACATATATATGAATGAAACTCAACAGAAATGATGGTGTAATAAAATGAAATTGTGAATATTATTGCTTACGCACTTCATATTGTCTTCTAGAGTAGCCCCGCTTGTTTTTCAAAGTCGCGTTGTGGATGAACTCGCACATGTAGTATCCACAGAAATCATTCCCTTCCTCCTGCCACAAGCACTTTATGAGAAATAGAGGTCAATCAAACTGATAATGAAGCATTATAAATGGCATTGATGAAAGTATAGCTATAGAATCAATGGGAGATGCGCGCAACTAGCTAGCCAGTAGTACTTACTTTCGGGTATGTATGTCGCAGCTCCTTCGGCAGTCCCGGAGCTTGTGCGGTGAACTTATTCCAAACCCTGCAAGACAAAGAAAATAATTATTATTACTTGAGATATCAGGAAATGAACAAAAAGTTGCCGATATGGTGCGATAATGATCGATTGAACTTACCTGCTGAGCATTTCAGTGATGTCCGCATAGGTTTCGGAATCTTTCCGCCTCGACTCTAAGACGGTTACTAGTCCACGCTCAAGCTTAATCTCCAGAAGAATATAGTGGTACCTGCGCATGCATGCATAACTCATCAATTACATTACTATAACCTCGCTCGAGTAATAAGGGAAACCGAATATGCACATGACAGTAACACTCACGGGCCGTTGTAAGGAAAGAGTATGGTATCTTTGTTTTGACTTTTGATCAACGATTGTAGCAAGTTGTCCTCGGCCTCTTCGACGTGCTTTTCAACCAGAAATACATCTATGATATTTGTGTTAATGAACCCAAAATCATAAATTTCTTGTTTTTTGCACTCAACGATCTTCAATCTGCATAATATATTGAGGATAATTAATTATAAATACATGCAATGAAAGAGCCGAGCTATATATAGAGACTTAATGACAGAAATAGTACTTACAGGCAGTAGCAAAAGACCATTAATTTATCGAGGGCCTTTTGATTGAAGAACTCGAAGAACTCCTCAAATGGAACACACAACAGATCATTTGAAACGAGGTCGTGCTCCTCTTCAATGTTCAGATACAAACTGTTCTTCCCCTCAGACTCTCTGCAGGTTTTCATGTACCAACTATGGAATCTTCGCATCATTGTCGTCAGAGATTTTTCATCTTTGACGAGAGGCTTCCCGTACTCGTATCTGAATTCGTCCACCGCCATGAAATCAGGAAGTGCATCGTCAGGCAGGTAATCTTCAAGATTGCCATAACCGGCCACTGTCCCCGGAGGATTAGACACATTGAGCGGGGGGCACGATTGCTGTGCTTGTTCGCCGAGCTGGGCAATTTTTTCCCCTTTTCTCGTTCTTTTAACCTTTTATCACTGACAGTAGTTCCCGACCGCTTGGCTTGGAGATATGTCTATTCAGTAATGCGCTCATAGTTGGTTCTCAGTGGAGACTTTGGTGGTTTCCTCAGGGCATCAAGAGTGCGCTTTGCTTTCACCGGATCTACCTTCTCCTCCGGAGGTGGATGTCTCTTTGCTTTCACCCCATCAAAGGACTCCTTCACGTGGGCCTGCACAATCGTATTCTTTTCCTCCTTGGTCCTCTCATACGGTAACTTCTCTAGAGGCTTTAGAGGTGGACCGTAATTGTATTGCCTCTCTCCTCTTATTGTGCTGCTAGACGCCGGAGCAGACGGAGCGGCTGTGGCGTCTGTCTTCTTTCGTGCTTCCTTACAAGGCGGAGGAGAAGGACTACGACGCGCCGGAGCAGCCGGGGCGGCGGCGGGTCTCTTCCGCCCTTGCTGGCGAGGCGGAGAAGGAGGAGGTGGAGTGCCGCCACGCACCGGAGAAGGAGGCGGAGTGCCGCCACGCGCCGGATAAGGAGGCGGAGTGCCGCCACGCGTGCCCTGATTGTCACTCGCCGGAGGAGGAGGCGGTGGAGGAGGTGGAGTGCCCTGACTCGCCGGAGGAGGAGGAGGAGGCGGAGGCGTCCAGTTCAGAAGGTTGATGAGCTCCTTCCGCCATAGGCATGGAGTCTTCAGAGCAAAACCCAACCTAGTCTCCCCTTCACCGGTAGGGTGCTCAAGCACGAGGTCCTCAAATCCCTCCGTTATTTCATCCACCATCACCTTAGCAAACCCTTCTGGAATCGGCTGGCAGTGATAAGTTGTGCCGGGTCCACTAGGATAAACTTGGCCAACAGCCGCCTTGACCTTCAAATTCATCCATCGCGCCATAATGTGGCAATTTTGAGACTCCGTCATACCATCCTCAGGATAGCTGGCAGGAGCCGTCAAGACATGCTCCGGCTAAAGCAGCTCGGTGGAAGCCACGCTGCTTCTCCGCTGAGATGGCGGGGTAGCTTCGGGGGAAGCTTCGGCAGGTCGTTTGTTGCAATCTGCTGCTTCTAGTACCTCTTCTCGTTCCTCTAGCCCCACTACCCTTTCGTGCAGCGCCTGCATTTGGTCCTGCTCCAGTTTCTTCCTCCTCTCGTGGGTTTTGTAACCCCCTGCGTCCGGAAAACCAACCTTCCACGGAATGGAGCCTGGCGTGCCTCGTGTCCGTCCAGAGTGCTCAGGATTCCCAAGGGCCATTGTGAGCTCGTCCTTCTCCCTGTTTGGAAGGAACGTCCCTCGCTGCGCTGCATCGATATAGTGTCGAAGGTTCTTGACTGGTGTTTGCAGTTTCTCGTCCGTCCACTAACACTTCCCTGTTACAGGGTCCAAGGTTCCGCCAGCCCCGAAGAACCAAGTCCGGCAACGGTCTGGCTAGCGCATAGTCTCTGGTTCGATCCCTTTTTCAAGCAGATCATGCTCAGCATTGGACCACTTAGGCCGGGCTTTGAGGTATCCACCTAACCCCGTGCGATGGTGAAGCTTCTTCTTTGCAGTATTTTGCTTGTTTGTAGCCGACATCTTCTTACTCTTTTCCGATGTCTTGTGGGCCACAAATGCGGGCCAGTGATCTTTGATCTTCTCATATTTGCCGATGAATTTTGGTGTCTTTTTTTTCTCGACAAACTGGTTCAGCTCTTTACTCCACCTCCTCATTAGGCTTGCCATCTTCTTAAGAGCACAAGACTTGATTAATTGCTCTTTAACTGGCTTCTCCGGATCCTCCTCTGGCGGTAGGGTGAAATTTGCCTTCAGCTCAATCCAAAGATCTTCTTTCTACATATCATTGACATAAGACACCTCAGGGTCTTCCTCCTTAGCAGGCTTATACCATTGCTGGATGCTGATCGGGATCTTGTCCCTAACAAGAACCCCGCACTGAGCAGAAAATGCCTTCCTTGTCCGAATGGGTTCAATCGGTTCGCCGTCGGGCGCGATTTCTATGATCTCAAACTTTTCATCCGAGCTCAACTTTTTCTTCGGGCCTCGTCTCCTTACCGAAGTTGTGCTCGATCTGGAGGGCTAGAAACTATAAGGAAGAAAGATGACAGTAATTAATATGTGTACATATACCAAAACAATGGATGCATCAATTAACTAGTCAGCACAGGCTTAAGTAATATATATATACCTGGCCGGACTCGGTTCGGTGACTGGAGCAGTCAGCACAGTCTCCTTCTTGTACCTTCATTGTGTCATCAGAGCCATCATGAACATAGTCCTCTTCTTGTACCGGCACTAATGGGTCGAAGCCATCATGAACATAGCCCTCTTCTTCACCCAGTCCTTCCTGACCATCGGTCTCGTTGAGAAATGACGCAACTTCATCACTTCCTTGTGCGATTATGTCCCCCAACATCGCTTCTGTTTCTTCGTCTTGGGAGTGCTCCATAGTTTCTGCAAATATTTACAACATGTCAATTATTATTCAAACATGGTACCGATGGATATATATATATTAGTGGCAACGCTCTTTTAACTTGATAAATTTGGGTGGCCTCCGGAGAGTTAATTTGTCGGGTATGGGCGCGGCGGGAGGGGGTAGGAGACCAACATTGTTTTCTCTCTAGGGTTTGGGTGTCCTCGAGAGTTTTGATCGAGCGAGAGGGCCGAGGGGGGTGCTGCCGTTGTATAAGTTATCACGGTCGAGAGGGGGTATATATACCGACCGCCCCTCACACTACTAGGGAAAAGCCTAGCAGCAGCGCGGGTTTTGGCCCTCTCAGTAGCGCGGGTACCGGCGCTACTAATAAGGCGCTACAACTAACGTATAGCAGTAGCGCGTGTTGACCCACGCTACTGCTACACATGAATAGCTGCAGCGCTCTTTAGAAAAGGACGCTGCTGATATTATCTGCAGCGCCGTTTATAGGTAAGCGCTACTGGTAAGTCGGCGCTACTGCTAAATCCCCACCTCGCTACTACTAGTTTTATTAGTTTTTTTTCCTGCAGATTTGTTTTTTATTTGTTTTGCATTTGAATAGGCTTTATACAATAATCTTTAGCATATCATCCACATACAAATGTAATCATAGCATATACATACAATTAGTCTCATCAAATCATGTCATCATCATAATCATCATCCAACACAAAGTGGTCTCTCATCATCAATCTCGAAAATAGCGATACAAGTCTCGATTACTTGCAAATACATCGTCATCCATCTAAACAATGATATACACGAGAATAGCTATCACTTTGAGTACATGAGTTCGTATCCCTCTCTCGCATTAGCGTGAACCTAAACTAAGTACTGCGTGTCGCTCGGAAACCGAAAACCGGTACACCTGGGCCTGACACTCCGGCCACTTGTCGTATATATACTCCTGGCGTAGCACTTCTTCGCCATTTATGATCTATGCACCTGCATCGTCACATGAGTCGATGATATGCAACATATATAGTTGAGCAACACAAAGAGACAGACTTGGCAAAAATAGAAACAGCATATCATAAGCATAAATAACAAAGTTCATCGTACCCAAAATGACCTAACTAGAGTGATTTTCGCTAGTCGAGGAGGAGGACGGTTTAATTACATCACAAATAAAGTTTCACCAGGCATAACTCAAAGTTTTGTCATAAAAGAAAGTATGGACTAAACGGACACATTGTCATATATCAACAATCACTCCCTCGTGTCGTGCCATCCATCCAAGTCAGGGAGATAGTCATCGAGCTTAGTGAAAAGGCTTCATGTCGAGACGCTGAGAGGCTATCCATGTTCGGACGTCTTCCTGCGACATTTTTCCTTCTGCATGGAACATCCCTGTTTTTCTGACGACCTCATTCATGATGATTTGGGGAAGTTCACGCTGGATTTTATAGAACTCAGCTCGAAGTCGATGATCCTCTATATCTCCTATGTCCTTTGCCCATTGCAGAATATGGGCATCGCTAGATCTAGGTGCCATGTGAAGGTTCTGGTGATCCCGTCGGTACTCCAGCATGTGGTGTAGGACATAGAATCCATCATTAAGAGAATCGTTCGGTTGCTGGTTGCAGCAGAAGTCGGTCTTATGGCTGAAGGCGGGCCTGCCGCCCCTTCTCTTCTTGTCCCTAACCTCTCCACCCCTTGCTTACACGGGATGACTTACACGGGATGATAAGGCACGAGAATCGCCTCCTTGTCCTTATTGGCGAGCATGAAACTAACGATGTAATCCCTCGCGTATTCACGATGCTGTGCACAGACTCCCAAGAAGCCCTCGTGCATGTAGTACAGGTCAGTGACACAGATATGAGATATCTGCTCAACCCCAATGATGTAGCTCATGTGCAAGGCATAAAGGCAGACAAAAGTAAAATCCAGCTTCTTCACGTGAAACATGTCGAATATGTAATCGAATCGGAGGAAGAACTTATTCGCGGGGAAGCCCTTGACGTACGACATTTGCTGCGGAACGTTAACCACGTAGAGTGGGTATCCTAGATCTTTCAAGGCGATGAGGCCTTTCTCTACCCGCAGCACATCGTCATGAAGTCTCCTTAGATCGCCGAATCTGGCCCGTAGCACTGTTTCAGGTAGGATTGGTCGACCAGGGATATGCCATTTATCCGCATCGGGGATATCTACACGGTCCCGAAGCCGAGGCTGCTGAGGCGGCTGGATCATAGAATCAGCTTTTTTGCCTTTCCTCGCTCTCTTCCTAGGCTTCTTTACCACCGGATGGTCGTCAATAACACGTTGAGACGGTAATTCAGGCACCAACTCATGATGCTCAAACCCTGAGGAGGCGCCAGTATAGACATACTGTTCAGCGCCATCGTCATCCTCATCCTCATCCATGGCGACGTCATCAGCCTCTAATGGAGCCACCTGCTTACCCCGTCCGCTATCACCCAACCCGACACCCGACGCTAATTGGGTAGGTGGGGTGTTGATGCTCATACCTTGCTGAGGCTGCGTGCTCGTGGGTGTGCTCCTGGCCGCCTCCAGACGAAGCAGACTCTTTGGCCACAACAGGACCCACCCATTGCAACAATCACCAAGCCGCCGCGGGGCCTCGTCGTCATCCCCCAATAGTATTAGAGGAGGCAAATTCTCATGGCCCGGTTTGACACTGGCCACGGAAACCTTGAAGACGTTCGGGGGGATCGACCGGCTGTGGAACAATGGTTCCTTCGGCTCCATTATCGTCCCCTTCCCCACGTCCACCTTCTGTTCGCCGATGGTGTACAATATGGTGCACGGGGTTTCGTCGGCCTGCAAATAAAAGTCTGCGACGTGAGACATCCGAAAGGCAACGAAAACGGGAGATTATACATTTATATTGAAGGGGGCCGGTGTGGCAGATACCGTGAGGGCGTCGAGCTCAGCCAAAGAGGAGGCACCACCAAGCACGTCCGGTGCGGCAGCCGGTGCGGGAGCCGGTGCGGGAGCAGGTGCGGGAGACGGTGCGGGAGCAGGTGCGGGAGCCGGTGCGGGAGCATGTGCTGCCAAGAAGTCAGCAAGGGGAAAGTCCTCTGCATTTTTTTTGGATTTTCCCTTGTCCAAGTGTGAACGCCCGTGACCAAGGAAGTAGATATATCTGCAATCGCCTGTTTTGCGGCAGCTACCGCTGTTGCGACTGTCTGAGATGATTTCTTCTCAACCACAATCTCAACCTTCTTGTCGATGCTTTCTTCACTTAACCTCCGTCTTTCCTTTTTCTCCTCCGTGGTCTCACGGTAGTACTTCTTCCACGTGGCGCCGTCTCCGACACCGTGCACGCGTCAATACGACGGTCGAGTATCCACCGGTTGTCGTTTCAATATGTTCAATGCCCGGTTGAATGGAGTGTCCCACTTGGGCCTCGCCAATGCCTCAGACGGCGAGTCGCTTTTGGCCGCAATCCGGTGTTGCTCTCTTTGCAAAAGGCACAAGGATCGTTTACAAATATGACTAACGTGTGCAGTCGAATTGATCAGGAACTAAAATTACCAGCAGTCTCATGAACTCCGTAATGACCGGTGTTGTCTCATAAACCTTCTTCAGTGGGTCCCAACGGTGGCGGGCCCTCAGGACGTCACGCTCCTGCGGGACGGTGAAATCCGCCAAGGGGTCTGGGATGCCCAGACTCGCGGCTTCCGCGAACTCCTTGGCCCATTTGGACCTCTTTCCACCGTAACCACGGCTTCCGAGGTGGTGGGTCCCGATGTTCCTCTTTTGAAGCCCCTTCATGTACTTAGACTTTTCTTTGGCAGCTTCGGCCTCGCAAGCCTCCTTGAATATTTGAAACTGCTCTTCCATGATTGTCGGACTATCCTTTACAATCTCAGAGTAGGGTTCCCCGTCGTTGATCTTTGCTTTCACTCGATTTTTCCAGGCGGCCAACGCGTTGCTAAACTTGGTCATGGCGTGTTTGTTTATCTTCTTCATTGCCGGGTCATTGTCTGGATCTTCATAATCCTTCTCATTCCGGCCCGGGAACAAGAATATCTGGTGAAACTTCTTTAGGAGGGAGCTCCTCATATTTTCTATCTTCTTTAGTTTCTCATCGTTGATGGTGGCGGTTGTCCGTATGATGCAGCCTATTTGATTGTCGTAGCACGCGCGCGCTTCCTCTGGCGCCTTTGGCTCAAAATTGCCGTCGTCCACCTCCGTGACCACCAGTCCAGTAGTCATGAGTTTGTTAGGAACCCGTTGCCTCTTTGCTTTCGGTTCTACACCGGCTCCGCTCCCCGAGGCAGCACCGGTCTCAGCGCCGGTGTCAGTCTCAGCACCGGTCTGCGTATCGGTCTCAGCACCGGTCTGCGTGTCGGTCTCAGTCCCCGATGCCACCGGTGGGCCCAGCAACAACATTTGTTGATCATCGGTAAAGCTAAAAAATTCGTCTGGCGCCCGGTAGACGTCGTCGCAATCACCAGAACCCTGTCCTTCATCGTTGCTAGCCATGTTTCCTATGATTAAATCTAGTCAATTAATTATAGACCTAATAAAATGAATAATGACATAAAAAAGGACTATTGTTTTGCAGGAATGTTGACTCCTTCCTGGTGCGGCAAATCCCGGGCACTCGATATGTCCTAGTTTGTAGCACAAGTCATGCCGAAATTCACGGGAAATTTCGGCATGACCTTTGCTAAAAAGTGGACAAATCGAGAACCTGAAATTTTCCGGAACAGAAATGAATCAACATTCCGGCAAAACATAGGCCACTCAGCATCATTCCCTGGAAACAACAAAGCCACTTGGGCACAATCGAACAACTTCAATGAAAAGATATAACATGACCACTTCAATGAAAAATAAAATTTGCCTAAATTCTTTTCCTTGAAAAATAGTGGTCTTTTCAAAAATCAAAAACCTTTGCCAATCTACTTAACCTAGCTTGTTAATCCAACGAACCTAATTAACCTACCTATTTAACCTAGTTAGTTAATCTAGTTTACCTAGATAATTAGCCCTAATTAAACTAGTTAACGCAGCTAGTTCTCTGTCAAAGCCTAAAATAAATTTTTGCACTAATTAACATGGATAATTAACCTAATTAAACTAGTTAACCTGACTAGTTCTCTGTCAAAGCCCTAGCTAAGTTTTTGAACTAACCTAGATAATTAACCTAATTAAACTAGTTAACCTAACTACTTCTCTGTCAATGCCCTAACTAAAATTTTTGCCCTAACCTAGATAATTAACCTAATTAAACTGGCTAACCTATGCATGAGAGAGAGAAGAGGGGTGGGGGCTTACAGATGATGGCTCCGGTGGTGGCGACGGAGGCAGTGTGGTGGCGAGGGAGGCAGGGGCGTCTCCGGTGACGGCGAGGGAGGCAGGGGCGTCTCCGGTGACAGCGAGGAAGGTGGCGTCGACGGTGGCTCCGGTGGCGTTGACGGGGCCGCGCGGCTCCGTGGCGTTGGGGGCGGCTCCGGTGTCGTCGACGGCGCATGGCTCTGGTGGCGTCGGCGGCGGCGGCGAAGTGTGGGGCGACTGTGAATCAGGGAGACGGCGGCACGCGCGTGTGGTGGGATTGAGGGATTTGGGGGAAGTGGTGGCCGGGGGGAAACGGATTTTTGGCTAAGTCAAACTTAGCGGTAGCGCTTTTCGCAAAACACGCTATAGCTAAGTTAGCTATAGCGCTTTCCTCAAAACACGCTGCTGCTATAGCTAATTTCCTATTCTGTTTCTATAGCGGGGGTCTAGGACACGCGCTGCAGCTACGTTAGCTATAGCGCCTCTTACAAACAAACGCTGCTGCTATGCCTTCCTCCGATTTTTCGCTTTTTCATTTATTTTGCTTTACATTTTATTTTTCCCTTTCTCCTTTTTCTATTTCTTTCATTTTCATTTAAATTTCTATTTGTTTATCATCTTATTTTATTTCTGTTAGTAGTAGCGCTCTTCTCAGGAAACGCGCTGCTAACTGTGCTCTAGCAGTAGCGTGTTTCTGTTATGCTCGCTACTGCTATGCGTAGCCTAGCATTCTGCCAATGGGAATATTACTAGTAGCGCTTTCTTTACCGCAGGCGCTACTGCTAAGTTTGTGTCTGTGGCGCGGTTTTTATTTGGTCGCTACTGCTATATAGCACTAGCGCAGTTTTTTGATCCGCGTTGTTGCTATATTTCTGTGTATAAGGTTTTCCCTAGTAGTGTCATGTCGAAGTTATCTCGAGGGGGTTATATCGACAACGACTACATGGGAAAATAATGTTATCGGGGAGGGGGTATCGATACCCCCCCCCCTCGTGTTGAAGTTTCTTCTTTCTCCTCTATTCCTTTCTTTCTTCTTCTCCTCTTCTTTTTCTTTTTCTCCCTCGAGAAAGGAAAATAATTAAGGAAGAGGAAGAAAAGAGGAAGAAGGAAGAAGAAAAAAAAGAAGAAAAAAAGAGGAGAAGAAGGAATAGAGGAGAAGAAGAAAAATAGATTCTCTATTTTTCTTCTTCTCCTCTATTCCTTTCTTCTTCTCCTCTTCTTTTTCTTCTTTTTTTCCTCTTCTGATTTATTTCTCCTCTTCTTCCTCTCCTCTTCTTCTCCTTTCTTCCTCTTCTTATTTTCCTTTTTCCTCTCATTCTTTTAGTATTGCTTGTTTTAAAAAAAATGTTCAAATAGAAAATTTCGAAAAAAAAGGTTTTGCCTAATGCATTGTTCATATGAATATACAAACATTTGCATATTCTACAATAATTAATATCACCAAAAATTCTATGAACAGAAAAAAAACCTAACTTTTCTAAAAATCTATCTTTTGCATATATGAAAACATTAATACACATATGAACAAAAAATACATATATGAACAAAAACATGCTCTGAACAATTTTTGAACATCTACATACACATAGCCACATACATACACATATACATTATATATATATATGAACAAAAAAACTAAACTAATAAAAATGAAAAAAATAGAGCCGCATATATATATAGCCACATACATACACATATACATTGAACAAAAAAATTAAACTAATAAAAATAAAAAAACATAGTCGGTGTGGCGCGGCGGCTCACAGCGGTGACGGCTAGATGACGATGGCGACGGTGGGGGCGGGACGAGGCAGGGGCTCGAGGCGCGGCGCGCGGGGGCGGGCGACGGCGACGGGCCGGTAGAGCCTGGCGGCGACGACGGCGGGCGCGGGCTCGGGGAGGCCGGCGCGGGCTCGGGGAGGCCGGCGACGACGACGGGCGCGGGCGACGGCGACGGCGACGGCGGGGGCGGCGGGCGGCGTCGGGGCAGCCTGGCGGCGTCGTCGGGGGGCAACTGGTGGCGATGAACTCTGCAAAACTACGAAGTGCTACTTATATACAAGGAGCATTGGTCCTGGTTCGTGGCACCAACCGGGACCAATGCCCCCTTTAGTCCCGGTTGGTGCCACCAACCGGGACCAATGCCCCCCTTTAGTTCTGGTTGGTGCCACCAACCGGGACCAAAGGTCCCTGTGCTGCCCGCGTCGGGGCCAAAGTTTAGTCCCACCTCGCTAGTTGAGAGGGGCGCGCAGTGGTTTATAAGCCCCACTGCCGCACCCCTCTCGAACTCCTCTCGACCGCAGGCTTTCAGGCCTACTTGCTAAACTTTGCCTGGTGGGCCTACTGGGCCTACCGCGGGCCTGAATCCTGGCCCATAGTAGGGTTTCATGTCGTATTCAGGCCGTGGGGGCCCAGTAGGAGGCATTTTTTTTCTTTACTTATTGTTGCTATTTTTATTTTATTTTTCCTGTTTTTTTGTTTTGTTTTCTGCATTATTTATTTTCTTTTCTTTTTTGCTTTATTTTTTAATTCTTTTTGCTTTTAGTTTTAGGAAAATTATAAACTTTCTGTTATTGCCATTACTTTGCAAATTTGAAAACACTTTTTTTGTTTTTTTGTTTTCTTTCTTGCTTTATTTATTTTATTTTGTTTCTACTTACAACAAAATACTTATTGTTGCCATTTTTAATTATTACGAGGGCCGAACCATAAGACATTAAAGCATTTCAAATGAACTCTGAAAAAGTTGAAAGTTGGCATGGTATCATAAATTGACCCACACATAGCATGTGCATGTACAAAACGGACAATGGTATCATACTCGTCAGTTACAAAGTTGGCATGGTATCATCATAATAGTTGCGGGAGAAAGTCTTCACTTTTTCTTCGCTTGTGTCATTTGCTTATTGCGCCGTAACCATGTATAATCTTCATCGTTTATCAGGATGCTGGGGTCAGCCTTGACTTTAAAGGGAGGAATTTCATGAAACTTTTCATAATCTTCAGACATGTCTGTCTTGTCCTCCACTCTCACGATGTCCCTTTTTCCTGAAAGAACTATGTGCCGCTTTGGCTCATCGTATGATGTATTCGCTTCCTTATGTTTTCTCTTTCTCGGTCTGGTAGACATGTCCTTCACATAGATAACCTGTGCCACATCATTGGCTAGGACGAACGGTTCGTCAGTGTACCCAAGATTTTTCAGATCCACTGTTGTCATTCCGTACTGTGGGTCTACCTTTACCCCGCCTCCTGACAGATTGACCGATTTGCACTTAAACAAAGGGACCTTAAAATCATGTCCGTAGTCAAGTTCCCATATGTCCACTATGTAACCATAATATGTGTCCTTTCCCCTCTCGGTTGTTGCATCAAAGCGGATACCGCTGTTTTGGTTGGTGCTCTTTTGATCTTGGTCAATCGTGTAAAATGTATTCCCATTTATCTCGTATCCTTTCCAAATCAATACAGTCAAAGATGGTCCCCTGGACAACAAGTATAGCTCATCACAAACAGTGTTGTCACCTCTGATACGTGCTTCCAACCAACTGCTGAAAGTCCTGATGTGTTCACATGTAATCCAGTCGTCGCACTGCTCCGGGTGTTTGGAGCGCAGACTGTTCTTGTGTTCATCGACATACGGGGTCACCAAGCTAGAGTTCTGTTGAACTGTGAAGTGTGCTTGAGACCAAGAATATCCGTCCCTGCATATTATTGAGTCCCTTCGAAGCGTGCCTTTTCCAGTCAGTCTCCCCTCATACCGCGATTTAGGGAGACCTATCTTCTTAAGGCCAGGAATGAAGTCAACACAAAACCCGATGACATCCTCTGTTTGATGGCCCATGGAGATGCTTCCTTCTGGCCTAGCGCGGTTACGGACATATTTCTTTAGGACTCCCATGAACCTCTCAAAGGGGTACATATTGTGTAGAAATACGGGGCCCAGAATGAAAATCTCGTCAACTAGATGAACTAGGACGTGCGTCATGATATTGAAGAAGGATGGTGGGAACACCAGCTCGAAACTAACAAGACATTGCACCACATCACTCCTTAGCCTTGGTATGATTTCTGGATCGATCACCTTCTGAGAGATTGCATTGAGGAATGCACATAGCTTCACAATGGCTAATCGGACGTTTTTCGGTAGAAGCCCCCTCAATCCAACCGGAAGCAGTTGCGTCATAATCACGTAGCAGTCATGAGACTTTAGGTTCTGAAACTTTTTCTCTGCCATATTTATTAATCCTTTTATATTCGACGAGAAGCCAGTCGGGACCTTCATACTAAGCAGGCATTCAAAGAAGATTTCCTTCTCTTCTTTGGTAAGACCATAGCTGGCAGGACCTTCATACTGCATTGGAGGCATGCCGTCTTTTTCGTGCAAACATTGCAGGTCCTCCCGTGCCTCAGCTGTATCTTTTGTCTTCCCATACACGCCCAAGAAGCCTAGCAGGTTCACGCAAAGGTTCTTCGTCACGTGCATCACGTCGATCGAAGAGCGGACCTCTAGGTCTTTCTAGTAGGGTAGGTCCCAAAATATAGATTTCTTCTTCCACATGGGTGCGTGTCCCCCAGCGTCACTCGGAACAGCTAGTCCGCCGGGACCCTTTCCAAAGATTATGTGTAAATCATTGACCATAGCAAGTACGTGATCACCGGTACGCATGGCGGGCTTCTTCCAGTGATCTGCCTCGCCTTTGAAATGCTTGCCTTTCTTTCGACATTGATGGTTGGTCGGAAGAAATCGACGATGGCCCAGGTACACATTCTTCCTGCAGCTTGCCAGGTATATACTATCGGTGTCAAGTAAACAGTGCGCGCATGCATGGTATCCCTTCTTTGTCTGTCTTGAAAGGTTACTGAGAGCGGGCCAGTCGTTGATGGTCACGAACAGAAACACCTTTAGGTTAAATTCCTCCTGTTTGTGCTCAGCGCATGTATGTACACCGTTTCCATTCCACAGCTGTAAAAGTTCTTCAACTAATGGCCTTAGGTACACATCAATGTCGTTGCCGGGTTGCTTAGGGCCTTGGATGAGAACTGGCATCATAATGAACTTCCGCTTCATGCACATCCAAGGAGGAAGGTTATACATACATAGAGTCACGGGCCAGGTGTTGTGTTGCTGCTCTGCTCCCCGAAAGGATTAATGCCATCCGCGCTTAAAGCAAACCATACGTTCCTTGGCTCACTTGCAAACTCATCCCAGTACTTTCTCTTGATTTTTCTCCACTGCGACCCGTCAGCGGGTGCTCTCAACTTCCCGTCTTTCTTACGGTCCTCACTGTGCCATCGCATCAACTTGGCATGCTCTCCGTTTCTGAACAGACGTTTGAACCGTGGTATTATAGGAGCATACCACATCACCTTCGCAGGAACCCTCTTCCTGCGGAGCTCGCCATCAACATCACCAGGGTCATCTCGTCTGATCTTATACCATAATGCACCGCATACTGGGCATGCGTTCAGATCCTTGTACGCGCCGCGGTAGAGGATGCAGTCATTAGGGCATGCATGTATCTTCTGCACCTCCAATCCTAGAGGCCATATGACCTTCTTTGCTGCGTATGTACTGTCGGGCAATTCGTTATCCTTTGGAAGCTTCTTCTTCAATATTTTCAGCAACTTCTCAAATCCTTTGTCTGGCACAGCATTCTCTGCCTTCCACTGCAGCAATTCCATTATGGTACCGCGCTTTGTGTTGCCATCTTCGCAATTGGGGTACAACCCTTTTTGTGGTCCTCTAATATGCGATCGAACTTCAGCTTCTCCTTTTGACTTTCGCATTGCGTCCTTGCATCAACAATGACCCGGCGGAGATCATCATCATCGGGCACATCGTCTGGTTCCTCTTGATCTTCAGCAGCTTCGCCCATTGCAGCATCATCGTGCACATCGTCTGGTTCCTCTTGATGTTCAGTAGGATCACCGTATTCAGGGGGCACATAGTTGTCATCGTACTCTTCTTCTTCGCCGTCTTCCATCATAACTCCTATTTTTCCGTGCCTCGTCCAAACATTATAGTGTGGCATGAAACCCTTGTAAAGCAGGTGGGTGTGGAGGATTTTCCGGTCAGAGTAAGACTTTGTATTCCCACATATAGGGCATGGACAACACATAAAACCATTCTGCTGGTTTGCCTCAGCCACTTCGAGAAAATCATGCACGCCCTTAATGTACTCGGAGGTGTGTCTTGAACCGTACATCCATTGCCGGTTCATCTGCGTGCATTATATATAATTAAGTGTGTCAAAAATCATTACAGAACACTAAAACCAAATGAATAGAAGTTCATCATCACACTAAAACCAAAGTAAGTACATAGTTCTCATCTAACAAGATAAAGCTCTGCAGAGCATCTAAATTAATTAAAGCATACACTGAAACTATGTAAAACATTTCAATGCGAAAACAAATGCGATCATAATCGCAACCAATGTAACAACTGATCCAACAGCATAATGATACCAAGCCTCGGTATGAATGGCATATTTTCTAATCTTTCTAATCTTCAAGCGCATTGCATCCATCTTGATCTTGTGATCATCGACGACATCCGCAACATGCAACTCCAATATCATCTTCTCCTCCTCAATTTTTCTAATTTTTTCCTTCAACAAATTGTTTTCTTCTTCAACTAAATTTAACCTCTCGACAATAGGGTTGGTTGGAATTTCCGGTTCAACAACCTCCTAGATAAATAAAATCTATGTCACGTTGGTCGGCATAATTGTCATAAACAATAAATGAATCAATAGTTATGAAAAGATAATATATACCACATCCGAATCATAGACAGAACAAGGGCCGACGGGGGTAGATACCAAAACCATCGCACTATATAAGATGCAATAATAAAAGTAAGAAAATTATACAAGTATCTATATAAACATACAAGTAAGAGGCTCACCACGGTGGTGCCGGCGACGAGATCGGCGCGGGCGATCGACGGCGGTGAAGACGGGGATGGGACGTGACGGACCGCTAAACCTAGACAAATATTGAGGAAAATGGAGCTTGGAGGTGGAGATTGGAGAGGAGAAAGCTTAAGTAGTGTGGCTCGGGCATTCCATCGAACACCTCATGTGCATAGGAGGTGAGCTAGAGCACCACAAAGCTCCCTCCTCCCATGCCACGAAAAGCAGAGCAGTGAGCGGGGTATATATAGGCAACTAATTGGTCCCGGTTCGTGGCTTGAACCGGGACTAAAGGGAAGCCTTTGGTCCCGGTTCAGGCGACCAACCGGGACCAATAGTGGTGAGCCAGGAGCAAGGCACATTGGTCCCGGTTCGTCCCACCAACCGGGACCAAAAGTTCCAGACGAACCGGGACCAATGGCCCACGTGGCCCGGCCGGCCCCCGGGGCTCACGAACCGGGTCCAATGCCCCCATTGGTCCCGGTTCTGGATTGAACCGGGACTAATGGGCTGACCCAGCCTGGACCATTGCCCCCTTTTCTACTAGTGTTCGGAGAAATAACTTTCTTGTGACAAAAAGCTCTCTACTAAAACTAACTTAGTTGTGTCTTTATCTAAACAGCCCCTAGTTTTTATTCACTTGGTCTTTTTTATCTTGCAAACCTAGCCTACAACACTTACAAAGTACTTCTAATTTCATACTTGTTCTAGGTAAAGCAAACATTAAGCGTGTGTAGAGTTGTATCGGTGATCGATAGAACTTGAGAGAATATTTGTTCAACCTTTAGCTCCTCATTGGGTTCGACATTCTTACTTATCGAAAGAGCCTACAATTGATCCCCTATACTTGTGGGTTATCATGAACGAACGAGTTTGTAAGGGCATTGAGCTCTCCTACTTTGTGAAGATCTACCTCGAGTGAGGCTAGCCCTTTATGGGAATAAGGCATGGTGAAATAGGCAGGGTTGCTTCTTTGTGGACACTTTGTGGGTGGAGCTCTCCGTGCACTCGCACAACCGCTATCCCTTAAGTGATTGAAGCTTCCATTAACATGAATGTAAAATAGCACCTCCCATCGGAATCACGGGAAAAAAATTTGTGTCAACCTTTGCTTGCATAATATCCTAAACTCCACACCTTACTTCCTTGTACTTGCATGTTGTTTACTTTCCACTGCACATACTCTAAATATGCATGTGTAGAATGTATTGCTTGTTATCTAATTTGTGCTAAAATCTTCCTAATTTTCAAGAGAATGAAAAATTGTACCTTCGGCCTTGTTAGTGTCTACCCCCCTCACCAACTAGACCTATCCTTGCGATACCACAACTGCACCTCCAGAAGCTGCAAGACAGGTGCTCTTCCCAAGATCTTTCTTGGATATGAGACCAGGTCAAAAGACTACAAGGTATTCGATCTAGTGACATGGCGCGTCTATGCCACATGTGACGCCGTGTTCGATGAGTCTGCATGGTCGGAGACCTACCAGATAGACGGCAATGTCAACAACGTGACAACACTGAGTCTGGGATGCTCTTAGTCGGCTCGCGGAGCCCGACTACACTAGAACCTGAATCCGGGTCATTGCAGGTGTTGAGTACGTGAAAGTATTAGGAAACATAGGTTAGACTAGAAAATATTCTGGCCTGCCTAGTATTCCAAGTAGATCATGTACTCCTATATATATGCCCACGAGGCTCAAGCAATACAACGACTATTCCACCAAAACCTCTCTCTCAAGCAATACAACATGGTATCAATCACAAGTCGATCCTAAATCCTAGTCGCCGCCGCTTCCGCACCTGCGCGTCGCCCCCGGGCGGTCGGCCGCCATGACCGCCGCCAGGGGCAGCGCCGCACTGACCTAGGGTTCGTCCGCCAGTCGTGTTGACCGGCTGCCCTAGAGAGTCTTTTCCCCGAGCCTTGCTCCAGGGTTTTCTCTCTCCCGCCGGTCGTCTTGATCGCGCGGTTTCATTTTTGGTTTTCCGATCTATTCTTGATCGGTTTGCGTCGCCCACCGCCACCGTCGACCCCAAGCGCCACTACTCCAACCCCGACGCGACCAGCCAGGCTCTCCTCCGACCCAGCGGCCACGCGCGCCGAGGCGGCCCGTCAGGGCCAGCCGCCGTCCGCGCGTCGGTCCGCCCATCGCCCTGCGCCGGCCATCACCGCCCTGCTCCTGAAGGAAATATACCCTAGAGGCAATAATAAAGTTATTATTTATTTCCTTATTTCATGATAAATGTTTATTATTCATGCTAGAATTGCATTAACCGGAAACATGATACATGTGTGAATACATAGACAAACATAACGTCACTAGTATGCCTCTACTTGACTAGCTCATTAATCAAAGATGGTTATGTTTCCTAACCATAGACATGTGTTGTCATTTGATTAACGGGATCACATCATTAGGAGAATGATGTGATTGACATGACCCATTCTGTTAGCCTAGCATTTGATCGTTTAGTATATTGCTATTGCTTTCTTCATGACTTATACATGTTCCTGTAACTATGAGATTATGCAACTGCCGTTTACCGGAGGAACACTTTGGGTGCTACCAAACGTCACAACATAACTGGGTAATTATAAAGGAGTACTACGCATGTCTCCAAAGGTACATGTTGGGTTGGTGTATTTCGAGATTAGGTTTTGTCACTCCGATTGTCGGAGAGGTATCTCTGGGCCCTCTCGGTAATGCACATCACTATAAGCCTTGCAAGCAATGTAGCTAAAGAGTTAGTTACGGAATGATGCATTACGTAACGAGTAAAGAGACTTGCTAGTAACGAGATTGAACTAGGTATTGGATACCGACGATCGAATCTCGGGCAAGTAACATACCGATGACAAAGGGAACAACGTATGTTGTTATGCGGTTTGGCCGATAAATATCTTCATAGAATATGTAGGAACCAATATGGGCATCCAGGTTCCGCTATTGGTTATTGACCGAGAATAGTTCTAGGTCATGTCTACATAGTTCTCGAACCCGTAGGGTCCGCACGCTTAAGGTTTCGATGACAGTTATATTATGAGTTTATGAGTTTTGATGTACCGAAGGAGTTCGGAGTCCCGGATGAGATCGGGGACATGACGAGGAGTCTCGAAATGGTCGAGATGTAAATATCGATATATTGGACGACTATATTCGGAGTTCGGAAAGGTTCCGAGTGATTCGGGTATTTTTCGGAGTACCGGAGAGTTACGGGAATTCGCCGGGGAGTATATGGGCCTTATTGGGCCATACGGGAATAGAGGAGAGAGGCCAAAAGGAAGGAGGCCTGCTCCCCCCCCCCCCTCTGGTCCGAATTGGACAAGGGGCACAGCCCCCCTTTCCTTCTTCCTCTCCCCCTCTTTCCCCTTCTCCTACTCCAACAAGGGAGGTGGAATCCTACTAGGACTAGGGAGTCCTAGTAGGACTCCACACTTGGCACGCCCCCTCCTAGGGCCGGCCTCCTCCCCCTTGCTCCTTTATATACGGGGGTAGGGGGGCACCCCATGACACACAAGTTGATCATTGAGATCGTTCCTTAGCCGTGTGCGGTGCCCCCCTCCACGATATTACACCTCGCTCATATTGTAGCGGTGCTTAGGCGAAGCTCTGCCACAGGAGAACATCAAGATTGTCACCACGCCGTCGTGCTAACGGAACTCCTCCCCGCACCTCTGCTGGATCGGAGATCGGGGTGCGTCATCGAGCTGTACGCGTGTCAAGAACTCGGAGGTGCCAGAGTAACGGTGCTTGGATCGGTTGGACCGGGAGGACGTACGACTACTTCCTCTACGTTGCGTCAACGCTTCCGCTTCGGTCTACGAGGGTACGTAGACATCACTCTCCGCTCTCGTTGCTACGCATCACCATGATCTTGCGTGTGCGTAGGAAATTTTTTGAAATTACTACGTTCCCCAACAGTGGCATCCGAGCCTAGGTTTTATGGTTTGATGTTATATGCACGAGTAGAACACAAGTGAGCTGTGGGCGATGTAAGTCATACTACTTACCAGCATGTCATACTTTGGTTCGGCGGTATTGTTGCATGAAGCGGCCCGGACCGACATTACGCGTACGCTTACGCGAGACTGGTTCTACCGACGTGCTTTGCACACAGGTGGCTGGCGGGTGTCAGTTTCTCCAACTTTAGTTGAACCGAGTGTGGCTACACCCTGTCCTTCGAAGATTAAAACGGAGTCTATTTCACAAACTATCGTTGTGGTTTTGATGCGTAGGTGAGATTGGTTCTTGCTTAAGCCCGTAGCAGCCACGTAAAACTTGCAACAACAAAGTAGAGGACGTCTAACTTGTTTTTGCAGGGCATGTTGTGATGTGATATGGTCAAAACGTGATGAGATATAAGTTGTTGTATGAGATGATCATGTTTTGTTGAAGTTATCAGCGACTGGCAGAAGCTCTATGGTTGTCTCTTTGTTGCATAAGATGCAAGTGCCAAATAATTGCTTTACTTTATCGCTATGTGATAGCAATAGTTGCAAGAGCAATAGTTGGTGAGACGACCATGTGATGACACATTGATATAGATCAAGATGATGAAGACATGGTGTCGTGCCGGTGACGACAGAGATCATGACAGTACTTTGGAGATGGAGATCAAAGGCGCAAGATGATCATGGCCATATCATGTCACATATTTTGATTGCATATGATGTTTATCTGTTATACATCTTATTCTTGCTTTGATTGACGGTAGAATTTTAAGATGATCTATCACTAAAATTATCAAGAAGTGTTCTCCCTGAGTATGCACCGTTGCCAAAGTTCGTCGTGCCCAGACACCACGTGATGATCGGGTGTGATAAGCTCTACGTCCATCTACAACGGGTGCAAGCCAGTTTTGCACACGCAGAATACTCAGGTTAAACTTGACGAGCCTAGCATATGCAGATATGGCCTCGGAGCACGGAGACCGAAAGGTCGAGCGTGAATCATATAGTAGATATGATCAACATAGTGATGTTCACCATTGGAAACTACTCCATCTCACGTGATGATCGGTTATGGTTTAGTTGATTTGGATCACGTGATCGCTTAGATGACTAGAGAGATGTCTGTCTAAGTGGGAGTTCTTAAGTAATATGATTAATTGAACTTAAATTTATCATGAACTTAGTCCTGGTAGTATTTTGCAAATTATGTTGTAAGATCAATAGCTTGCGTTGTTGCTTTCATATGTTTGTTTTGATATGTTCCTAGAGAAACTGTGTTGAAAGATGTTAGTAGCAATGATGCGGATTGGATCCGTGATCTGAGGTTTATCCTCATTGCTGCGCAGAAGAATTATGTCCTTGATGCACCGCTAGGTGACGAACCTATTGCAGGAGCAGATGCAGACGTTATGAACGTTTGGCTAGCTTAATATGATGACTACTTGATAGTTTTGTGCACCATGCTTTATGGCTTAGAATCGGGACTTCAAAGATGTTTTGAACATCATGGACCATATGAGATGTTCCAGGAGTTGAAGTTAATATTTCAAGCAAATACCCGAGTTGAGAGATATGAAGTCTCCAACAAGTTCTATAGCTAAAAGATGGAGGAGAATCGCTCAACTAGTGAGCATGTGCTCAGATTGTCTGGGTACTACAATCGCTTGAATCAAGTGGGAGTTAATCTTCCAGATAAGATAGTGATTGACAGAATTCTCTAGTCACCATCACCAAGTTAGTAGAACTTCGTGATGAACTATAGTATGCAAGGGATGATGAAAATGATTCCCGAGTTTTTCATGATGATGAAATCGATGAAGGTAGAAATCAAGAAAGAACATCAAGTGTTGATGGTTAACAAGACCACTAGTTTCAAGAAAAGGGCAAAGGGATAGAAAGGAACTTCAAAAGAACGGCAAGCAAGTTGTTGCTCAAGTGAAGAAGCCCAAAGCTGAACCTAAAGCCTGAAACTGAGTGCTTCTACTACAAAGGAAATGGTCAATGGAAGTGGAACTACTCCAAATATTTGGTGGATCAGAAGGATGGCAAAGTGAACAAAGGTATATTTGATATACATGTTATTGATGTGTACTTTACTAGTGTTTATAGCAACCCCTCAGTATTTGGTACTGGTTCAGTTGCTAAGAGTAGTAACTCGAAACGGGAGTTGCAGAATAAACAGAAACTAGTTAAGGGTGAAGTGACGATGTGTGTTGAAAGTAGTTTCAAGATTGATATGATCATCATCACACACTCCCTATACTTTCGGGATTAGTGTTGAACCTAAATAAATGTTATTTGGTGTTTGCGTTGAGCATGAATATGATTTGATCGTGTTTATTGCAATGGGTTATTCATTTAAGTAAGAGAATAAACTGTTATTTTATTTACATGAATAAAACCTTATATGGTTACACACCCAATGAAAATGGTTCATTGGATCTCGATCGTAGTGATACACATATTCATAATATTGAAACCAAAAGATGCAAAGTTAATAATGATAGTGCAACTTATTTGTGGCACTGCCGTTTAGGTCATATTGGTGTAAAGCGCATGAAGAAACTCCATGCTGATGGGATTTTGGAATCACTTGATTATGAATCACTTGATGCTTGCGAACCATGCCTCATGGGCAAGATGACTAAGACTCCGTTCTCTGGAACAGTGGAGCGAGCAACTTACTTATTGGAAATAATACATACTGATGTATGTGATCCAATGAGTGTTAAGGCTCGCGGCGGGTATCGTTATTTTTTGACCTTCACAAGATGATTTGAGCAGATATGGGTATATCTACTTGATGAAACATAAGTCTGAAATAGTTGAAAGGTTCAAAGAATTTCAGAGTGAAGTGGAAAAATCATCGTAACAAGAAAATAAAGTTTCTGCGATCTCATCACGGAGACGAATATTTGAGTTACGAGTTTGGTCTTCAATTAAAACAATGTGGAATAGTTTCACAGCTTACGCCACCTGGAACACCACAACGTTATGGTGTGTCCAAACATCGTAATCGTACTTTACTAGATATGGTGCGATCTATGATGTCTCTTATCGGTTTACCACTATCGTTTTTGGGGTTATGCATTAAAGACAGCTACATTCACGTTTAATAGGGCACCATCTAAATCCGTTGAGACGACACCGTATGAACTATGGTTTAGTAGTAAACCTAAGCTGTCGTTTCTTAAAGTTTAGGGCTGCGATTCTTATGTGAAAAAGTTTCATCCTGATAAGCTCGAACCCAAATCGGAGAAGTGCGTCTTCATAGAATACCCAAAGGAAATTGTTGGGTACACCTTCTTTCACAGATCCGAAGGCAAGATATTCGTTGCTAAAATGGTTCCTTTCTAGAGAAGTAGTTTCTCTCGAAAGAAGTGAGTGGGAGGAAAGTAGAGCTTGATAAGGTAATTTGTACCTTCTCCCGAATTGGAAAGTAGTTCATCACAGAAATCAGTTCCAGTGATTTCTACAACAATTAGTGAGGAAGCTGATGATGATGATCATGAAACTTCAGATCAAGTTACTACAGAACCTCGTAGGTCTTCCAGAGTACGGTCCGCACCAGAGTGGTACGGTAATCCTGTTCTGGAAGTCATGTTACTAGACCATGATGAACCTACGAACTATGAGGAAGCGATGATGAGCCCAGATTCCGCAAAATGGCTTAAGGCCATGAAATCTGAGATGGGATCCATGTATGAGAACAAAGTGTGGACTTTGGTGGAGTTCCCGATGATCGGCAAGCCATATTGTATAAATGGATCTTCAAGAGGAAGACGGACGTTGATAGTAGTGTTACTATCTACAAAGCTCGATTTGTCGCAAAAAGGTTTTTGACAAAGTTCAAGATGTTGAATACTATGAGATTTTCTCACTCGTATCGATGCTTAAAAGTCTATCCGAATCATGTTAGCAATTGCCACAATTTATGAAATCTGGCAAATGGATGTCAAAACTGCGTTCCTTAATGGTTTTCTCAAAGAAGAGTTGTATATGATGCAACCAGAAGGTTTTGTCAATCCTAAAGGTACTAACAAAATGTGCATGCTCCAAGCGATCCATCTATGGACTGGTGCAAGCATCTCGGAGTTGGAATATATGCTTTGATGAGTTGATCAAAGCATATAGTTTTGTACAGACTTACGGTGAAGCCTGTATTTAAAAGAAAGTGAGTGGGAGCACTACAGCATTTCTGATAAGTATATGTTGATCGTAAATAATGTAGAATTATTCTGCAAAGTATAAAGGAGTGTTTTGAAAGGAGTTCTTTAAAAGAAAGACCTCAGTAAAGCTACTTACATATTGAGCATCAAGATCTATTGAGATAGATCAAGACGCTTGATAAGATTTTCAATGAGTACATACCTTGACAAGATTTTGAAGTAGTTCAAAATGGAACAGTCAAAGAAGGAGTTCTTGCCTGTGTTGCAAGGTGTGAAGTTGAGTAAGAATCAAGACCCGACCATGGCAGAAAATAGAAAGAGAATGAAAAGTCATTCCCAATGCCTCAGTCATAGGTTCTATAAAGTATGCTATGCTGTGAACCAGACCTATTGTATACTCTGCCCTGGTTTGGCAAGGGAGTACAATAGTGATCTAGGAGTAGATCACTGGACATTGGTCAAAATTATCCTTAGTGGAATAAGGATATGTTTCTCAATTATGGAGGTGACAAAAGGTTCGTCGTAAAAGGTTACGTCGATACAAGTTTTGGCACTGATCCAGATGACTCTAAGTCTTAATCTGGATACATATTGAAAGTGGAAGCAATTAGCTAGAGTAGCTCCGTGCAGAGCATTGTAGACATAGAATATTTGCAAAATACATACGGCTCTAAATGTGACAGACCCGTTGACTAAGCTTCTCTCACGAGCAAAACATGATCACACCTTAGTAATCTTTGGGTGTTAATCACATAAGCGATGTGAACTAGATTATTGACTCTAGTAAACCCTTTGGGTGTTGGTCACATGACGATGTGAACTATGGGTGTTAATCATATACAGATATGAATATTGATGTTAAATCACATGGCGATGTGAACTAGATTATTGACTCTAGTGCAAGTGGGAGACTGAAGGAAATATACCCTAGAGGCAATAATAAAGTTATTATTTATTTCCTTATTTCATGATAAATGTTTATTATTCATGCTAGAATTGCATTAACCGGAAACATGGTACATGTGTGAATACATAGACAAACATAACGTCACTAGTATGCCTCTACTTGACTAGCTCATTAATCAAAGATGGTTATGTTTCCTAACCATAGACATGTGTTGTCATTTGATTAACGGGATCACATCATTAGGAGAATGATGTGATTGATATGACCCATTCCGTTAGCCTAGCATTTGATCGTTTAGTATATTGCTATTGCTTTCTTCATGACTTATACATGTTCTTGTAACTATGAGATTATGCAACTCACGTTTACCGGAGGAACACTTTGGGTGCTACCAAACGTCACAACGTAACTGGGTGATTATAAAGGAGTACTACGGATGTCTCCAAAGGTACATGTTGGGTTGGCGTATTTCGAGATTAGGTTTTGTCACTCCGATTGTCGGAGAGGTATCTCTGGGCCCTCTCGGTAATGCACATCACTATAAGCCTTGCAAGCAATGTAGCTAAAGAGTTAGTTACGGAATGATGCATTACGTAACGAGTAAAGAGACTTCCCGGTAACGAGATTGAACTAGGTATTGGATACCGACGATCGAATCTCGGGCAAGTAACATACCGATGACAAAGGGAACAACGTATGTTGTTATGCGGTTTGACCGATAAAGATCTTCGTAGAATATGTAGGAACCAATATGGGCATCCAGGTTCCGCTATTGGTTATTGACCGAGAATAGTTCTAGGTCATGTCTGCATAGTTCTCGAACCCGTAGGGTCCGCACGCTTAAGGTTTCGATGACAGTTATATTATGAGTTTATGAGTTTTGATGTACCGAAGGAGTTCGGAGTCCCGGATGAGATCGGGGACATGATGAGGAGTCTCGAAATGGTCGAGACGTAAAGATCGATATATTGGACGACTATATTCGGAGTTCGGAAAGGTTCCGAGTGATTCGGGTATTTTTCGGAGTACCGAAGAGTTACGGGAATTCGCCGGGGAGTATATGAGCCTTATTGGGCCATAGGGGAATAGAGGAGAGAGGCCAAAAGGAAGGAGGCCTGCGCCCCCCCCCTCCCCCCCCCCCCCCCCTGGTCCGAATTGGACAAGGGGCGCAGCCCCCCTTTCCTTCTTCCTCTCCCCCTCTTTCCCCTTCTCCTACTCTAACAAGGGAGGTGGAATCCTACTAGGACTAGGGAGTCCTAGTAGGACTCCACACTTGGCACGCCCCCTCCTAGGGTCGGCCTCCTCCCCCTTGCTCCTTTATATACGGGGGCAGGGGGGCACCCCATGACATACAAGTTGATCATTGAGATCGTTTCTTAGCCGTGTGCGGTGCCCCCCTCCACTATATTAGACCTCGGTCATATTGTAGCGGTGCTTAGGCGAAGCCCTGCGACAGGAGAACATCAAGATCGTCACCACGCCGTCGTGCTGACGGAACTCCTCCCCGCACCTCTGCTGGATCGGAGATCGGGGTGCGTCATCGAGCTGTACGCGTGTCAAGAATTCGGAGGTGCCGGAGTAACGGTGCTTGGATCGGTTGGACCGGGAGGACGTACGACTACTTCCTCTACGTTGCGTCAACGCTTCCGCTTCGGTCTACGAGGGTACGTAGACATCACTCTCCCCTCTCGTTGCTACACATCACCATGATCTTGCGTGTGCGTAGGAAAATTTTGGAAATTACTACGTTCCCCAACAGCTCCGACCGGGACACCTGCATCGCCCCGAACCGGCGGCCTCGCGCCATGCGATGGCCAATCATAGTCGTCGCTCGCGCGTCGGCCCGCCCATCGATCCACATCACCCGCCTCCGTCGCGTCTGCACGGCGGCTCGGAGGTCTACCTCGCCGGCCTCGTCCTCGGCTACGTCGGGACGGCTGCGTCAGGCTCGTCGGCTGCCTCAACTCAGGCACCACTGCTCCGTTGGTCGCTCGGGCCTCGCTGCCCGGGTGCCGGTGTTGCTTTGGCAGCCCGGGTGCAGGTGCTGACAAGCTCGTCCGCACGACGTCTCACGCCGTCCATCGTCGTCGGCTTCATCTCGGACTTCGCCGCCACCACGCCTCCACCGAGCGACGTCCCCGACCTCGCGAGCGATCGGCTTGATCACCCCTCGCCGCCACGATCCGCCTCATCTACGCCGCGCGACCGACCTGGCCCGTCAGTTACGCGCGCCTCCGCAGGTCCCGTGAAGATCGTCCTCGAGTTCAACCCGCCTCTCAACCAATCGAGCATCGGGCTGCCGCTGCGTCACCCCGTCGGGCCACAGCGCCGCCGCCCCGTGGTTCTCCTCGTGGTTGCATCGACTCGTGCATCGCCACTGCGTCGCCCCTTCGGGCCGTAGTGTCACGATACGCGATCCCCGCCGCCGGCCCGAGGCCGTCCCAGCTGTTGCACCGACTCGCGAACCGCCGTTGCGTCACCCCTTCAGGCCGCAGCATCGCGGCTCGCGGTCCCCGCCGCCGCTCTGAGGTCTTCCCGCCATCGCCCCGACCCGCCTGCCGCCGCTGCGTCGCCCCTTCAGGCCGTAGCGCCGCGGCCCGCGGTCCACTCCGCCGTCTCCGCGCGTCGACCTCCCGTGGTATGCGCCGCACCGTCTCCCTTGGCGCGGGAACGCCACCGTCCGCGCTGGTATTCGTCACGCTGTCAGGGTTCTTCGCCTACTTCGAGCACTGCCGCCGCACTCCTAACCTAGCCACCGCCATCACCGCCGTCAGGCCGCCGCCGCTACCCACGTAGCCGCCGCGGCCGCCCGTCCACCTTCTTCATCTTTGTCCAAGCACCAGCCCGTCGCCAGCGTCGCTGTCATCTACCCTGACCACTTCGTCTACTCCGACCACCGTTGGTAACATTGGCCCCGCGCCGATGACGCTGCAATCATCATCGAGTTCTTCTCTGCTGGCCCCTTCGACTTCTCCGGCATGGCGTACAGCTTGTGCAGGTCACTCGTCTACGCATGCCCGGTGCTGGCAACACCGATGCGTGCCTTCATCCACGACGTGTCCCCGGCCCTGGCAAACCTGGTCGGCGCTTCGTCAACTTCGTCTTCGTCCGTCTACGCATGCACGGTGCTGGCAACACCGGTGCGTGCCTTCGCCCACGATGTGTCCCCTGGCTTGGCAAACCCGCCGCGAAGCATCGTCAACAACATTTTCTTCCCGGCGCAGCCCTACTTCGACACCACTGCGCCCATGTTAACTCGGCGCCCTCTTGCGCCTGCGGCTCCACGGCGACTTCCTCGACACCGGCCACCTCGACTGGACATCGACCACGGCATTCTTTGCACGGCTACCTCGACCACGGCTCCACCACCCACGCTCTTGGCTACATCGACAAACGGCACAAAGAGCTACCGCCTGCTTGAGCAACCTCGTTGGTTTCCACTCCAGCCACAACTCCGCGATGCATCGACCGTTACGACTGTGTGTGTGTGGGGGGGGGGGGGGGGTGCCCGTCGGCTTGCCTTCAGATTCTTCTCCAGTCTCACCGTCTGCGTTGCTACCGTTGTGACTGCGGGGGGATGTTGAGTAACGTGATAGTATTAGGAAACATAGGTTAGACTAGGAAATATTCTGGCTTGTGTTGTACTCCAAATAGATCATGTACTCCTATATATATGCCCACGAGGCTCAAGCAATACAACGACTATTCCACCAAAACACCTCTCTCCCTTCTAACAGCAGGATACGACTGAGACATCAGTTGGCACTCAGCCGGCTCACCTATGTCCCATCAGTCGGGTCCGAGTTCAAACTCTAAGCCCCCAACATTGGAGTTCGCAATACCACAAACGATCCAGACCAGTAACCTCGACTCGACACATGACGCCGAGTTAGCGCACCGGTCCCGCACAATGGAGAACATGCTTGACGCTGGCCGGGCTGCAGAGCTAGATGACGTGGCATAACCTCTCTCCAACTCGGGCGTCATGCAATCGGCCTCAAGTTGGTGTACAGGGCGAAGAAGGACGCACATGGTGAGATCCACAAGCACAAAGTGTGTCTGGTCGCAAAGGGCTGCGTCCAGCAGCACGGCATCGACTATGACGAGGTGTTCGCTCCAGTGGCACGCCTTGAGACAGTCCGACTGCTGATGGCTCTAGCTGCAGATGCGAGCAGGGCATGTCCATCACATGGACGTTCAGAATGACCCTGTGTACAATTATTTTAGGGGGTATCAGTGAGATCTACATCTAAACAATGTTTCTAATCATTATGTTGGTTGACCCCATCCGAAGCGTCGCACCTCCTTACTTGCAGTGTTGTTTCCGTGTGATTTGCTTCCCATTTCGTTTGAGAATGACCCTGTATTCAAGCCTGCTACCCCATTCGAAATTTCGCAGCTCCTTACTTGCAGTGTTGTTTCCGCGTGATTTGCTTCCGCATTTCGTTTAAGAACGATCCTGTGCTCAAGAGTGCTACCGGCGGGCAGGCTTGTACGCATACATATATATAGCTCCGTTCTTCCTTCAGCAAATACAAGGGCAGGGTAAGCTCCTTTATCATCGTCAAGTAGAAAGCAAGAGCTCCGTATGTTTATATTGGCCTCCTCTTCTCGTAATCTCGTTTGTCCTTTTATTGTTTCATTTCTGCTTTTCTTTTTCTGGCGATAAGATGGCCGATGAATGGAGTTTGACAAAATGAAATGTGATTTATTTGCAGAGGAACATAACCAAGCTGTTTGCAGACCCATACTTCATCAAGTTATCTCTGGCCGATTCTTGCTTTTGGTTCAGATGGTAAGCAGAGTAGCAGACTAGCTCTGTATCTATCCGTTGAACAGGCTGCGTCTACTTTTCCTTCCCCCTGTTTCGGTTGAGTGAAACTTAATCAAGTCTCAAGTTTTGAAATTCCAAACCTTTTGGGATAAATTTAAATGTTCTTTTTACAATAGGATAATCGCATTGTTCAATGAAACTTAATTAAGTCTCTAGCTAGGCATACATAATCGCACAATCATTGATGGTTCTTGTAAAAACAATCTAAACGATGATTTTCCATGAATTAAATCCAAGACGCCCTGTTCTGACTTGCCTTTATTTTATTTAGGACGATGAACTGCAGAAGCGTACCGCTGGCTTTGCGGAAGGTATGGTGGTTATGGTATGCCCGGTGCTTGTAGCAATTGCTCTTGACAAGGTTGACCTCAAAGTGTATGGACACCACGCTTTCTCCGCCATGCTCACCATGGCAGCTATCACTTTGATAATCGGTATCTGCCCCTTCCTCATCTGCTGGTTCTCCAGGACATTCGTCAGGCCTGTCCCGGTAACCGCGATCCTGGCAACCCTTTCCTCTTGTTCCCTCCTCATCCTCACCTGCTTCATCGCACAGCTCGTTGTCCCCAAAAACACTTTAATCATCTTGGGCGTGGTATTTGGATTCCTTGTCCTGCTTAGAGCAGTCGAGTACTACCGTCGAGGGGATTTTGATCGGTATCCACAAGACAAGATACTCAATGAATCACATGAGTTCTTGACGGGTGTCACTGGAGTTCTCTTTCTGGGGCTGGAAGGTCTGGCACTAGAAGGTCATGACGATCCGATGTTTGAAAAGGGCGGGGCCGTGGCGGTCGCCAGCTTCATAGTTTGCTGTGCTGGCGTGTGCATGATGTATCTCGAGATGACCCCCCCTATAGATTTCAAAGATGAGAAACATGTTGTGAGTTTAACTCTGACGCTAGATAGCATCATGGCTGGTGGTACCTTCACGCTCTTGCTGGTCGTCATGTTTCAGCTCATGGGGCCTCCAGCCCTGGTGCTCTTCCTACCCCCGGTTCTAATCATCGGCGACCTTGTGTACCGGGTGACCGTCCACGACACCGCAGCTGGCGACGACCAAGTGTCCGAACCGGCGGCTTCGCTTGAACTGACAAAAGTCACCTTCACCGGGTTCTTGGCTGTGTCAATAACAGCCATCCGCAACACTTCGCCCAGCAAGTTGACCGGCTGTTTCCTACTATTCGCGGCAGCAGCTATTGTGTTCGGTCTCTCATGGAGGCTTCTGTCACAGACCCACGTAAGGATTTCTTTGAGCGGTGTTTCACATCGTCATTTTGATTCTTCTGCCAACCTCGCTTCCTTGGGCACACACGTCTGCATTGTACTCGCTACGTTCCTATTGCTAGTAATGGCTTGGACAGCGAGAGGAAAACAATGACAAGTAGTGAAGCACTGTAGTTGATTTATTTTCTCTACGCAATTTTGTAATTGCACCTGCGCTCATATGTTATAGCAGGTTCTGTACTACATATATAATTAATTCAATTCTTCATTCGGATTCATGAGTTCGTAGAAGACCTCTCATGTTTTGACCCCAACATAGATAACAAGGTTGTATTGCTCAAATGTTTTAAATAGCGGGCTATGGCATTTAGCGGCAACCCTTAATAGCGGGCTATAGCTGGGCTGTAGCGGCAAATTGTACATGAAATCATTTAGCGGCAACACCCTCAAACAGCTATAGCCGAGTTATGGTGGGGCTATAGCCGGCTATTTAAAACAATGATTGGTGGCAACCTTATATCATCTGAATGTTGATGGCTTCTTTGGTTCATTGTTGGAGCCGCGGTCTCCTCGACCTCGCTTACCGGAGCTCTCTCACTCTCTCTGTACTTCTCTCTCCAGCACAAACTTAAGAAGAAAGAAGGAAGAAGAAGCTTTAGCGAACGCGGTGGTGGTTTTCCTGCTCGAACAGCCGCCACAACAACAGCATTTTCCTCAAGCACAGACTTGAGCTACAAACCGTGATAAACAGGGGTTCGGGGAGTCTTATACGCGCACGCTCACACATGCCATGCCGCGCCCACTCACCCACTAGCGATGGACGTTGCATGCAGAGTCTAGCGACAGACGTTTTCTTTTTGCTAATCTACTATAATTGCACGCCGGAATCTACCGAATATCAAGCTTATTGGCAGAGAACCGATGACATGGCAAATTGATGTGGATACTTTGCATGTCAAGGGAAATCAAGTAGTGGGGTGCTCCTATTTAGATATAGTAGATTTGAGGAGTGCGGTAAATTGCCCCCTCCGACCCGCGAAGACCCAGGTCCCCAGCCCCTCCCCCCCCCCCCCCCCCCCCCCCCCCCACCCCGTCGGTGCCCTGTATCCCACGAAAGCGGTTTGTATGAGGGACATTTCGGCGCGCGGGTTCCCTACACCCCCCCCCCCCCCCCCCCCCCGCACCTGTCCGCCACCGTCACCGGCCACCCGCCGCCTGCGATTCCGGCCATTTCCGCCAGCGAAATAGAGCCGTCCGGCCGCACAGCACCCGGGTCCACTCGCCGGCGCCCCAGATCCGCCGAGCCAGGCCGCCCATGGGTCGTCGCCACCCCGGATCGACCGCCGTCGAGTCCCCGTCCGCCCCGGATTCGCCGAGCTGCCGAGTCGTCGCCGATGAGCCCCTTTTTTGCCCCTTGTAGGTCGACAGTCCTTGAGTCCACGCCCGCCCCTGATTCACCGAGCCGCCGAGTCGTCGCACGTGAGCCCCTTTTTTTCCCCTTGTAGCTTGACCGCACATGTTAAAATTTCCTTGATGCGAGCTTGAATGTGGTTTTGTAGATGGATTTGAGCCATGCGAGCATTTCTTTTTTGCTTGAGGATTCGTCCTCGTCTGACGACTCGGACATGGAGTCGATGCTCAATTGCCATCGCCAGCATATGGTGGTGTTGGTCCTAGCCGTGAAAGAGGTCGAGGATAGAACCCACAAGATACTGCGAGGATCGACCATCGACCGTCTCTGCATCCCTTGCAACCGCCATCTCGGAAATATGATGTTGATGCAAGACTACTCCACTAATAAGCCTACATATCTTCTGCACCTCTTCCGGAGAAGGTTTCGAATGCGTCGATCCCTCTTCGTAAAAATTGTGCAAGCTTGTGAGGCCAATTCTCGCCTTTTTACTCAAAAGGAGAAACGTCACAGTCTTGTTGGGTTTTGGCGCAGGTCAAAAACTCTCGGCAGCTATGCGGGTGATTGCATATGGCATTCCGGCTGACTATGCCGACGAGTATCTTTGCACTGGAGAAGATACTACAATTGAGTCAGTGCCTAGCTAGGTACGCCAAAGTGATCATCCGTGTATTTGGTCCTATCTATCTTTGTGCACCCAACGAGGAAGACACTAAAAAGTTGATGGCAGCAAATGAGGAGCGAGGTTGGCCTGGAATGCTACGAAGTGTTGATTGCATGCATTGGACTTGGAAAAACTTCCTCAAGGCATGGCACGCATAGTATTGTTGCAAGTCTCGTGATGCAACAATTGTGCTAGAGGACGCAGCATCCGAGGAGTTGTCGATTTGGCATTGTTTTTTTGGTATGCCAGGTTCTCTCAATGATATCAATGTGTTGCAATGATCTCATTTGTTTGCTAGACTTGCTAGTGGTGATGCTCCTGCTTGCAACTTCATGGTGAATGGGCCTGAGTACACAAAGGGATACTATCTTGAAGACAGTATTTACCCTTCTTAGTGTACATTTGTCAAGAGCATCAAAAAGCCCAAAACTAGGAAGCATATTGAATTTGCAAAGGTACAAGAGGCTGCCTGAAAAGATATTGAAAGAGCATTTGGACTTTTGCAATCTAGATTTGCCACTGTTTGTGGTCCTTCTCGTTTTTGGGACAAGCAAACCCCAATCAAGATCATGACATGCTGTGTGATTCTTAACATGTCATTCTTCACAACATGATCATTGAAGATGAGAGGGACATGAACTTGGAGTTCTTCTAGGACAATGTCGGTAGCCTGTGAAACCGGCTAGAGACCCTGACCACATACAAGCATTCCTTCAAATATACCATCAGATTAAAGACGCAAACACCCACCATCAGCTTCAAGAGGAACTCATTGACCACCATTGGCAAAGGCATGAGCAAAGGCATTGAGCACCATTGGCAAAGGCATTGAGCACCATCTAGACTTTACATTCATTTCATTTATTTCATGCGTGATCGGTATCATTGTTGTATTTGGGACAATTTTTGTATTGAATTATTAGTTTAATTCGATGATTTGAATAATTATTGTAATTTGGATTCATAATATTCAAATTTGAAGTTATTTGAATTTATAGTTCTGTGTAATATGTGAGATAAAGGGTCTGTGTAATATTCAAATTCAGAAAATATGTTATGTGGGCTGGCGCGAACTGTAAACGCGTTATATGGGCCTGTGATATAAAGGGTCTGTGTTTGGCATGGTTTTCTTCTTCTTGATTTGAGTCAATTACATCACAGGTGTCTAAACTTGGCGAGAAAAGTCAGTTTGGTACTAAAACTTATGGCATACATTAAACCAGTGGTAGAACTTGGTTTGGGCGTGCATCTATAGTGCTACTCACGTTTGTATACATACAACGTGCTAACGTGGCGTGCCACCATGGTGGGCCCGATCCATCAGTAACTAGAGGCGGGACGAAGGCGTGTGGCCTAGTTTTTTTTTACAGAATGCACCTTGAAATTATTTTTAAGCCCCTTGAATCTTTTTTTAAAGCCCCTGAAATGTAACTACGTCTCTGACCATTGGGACCCATCAAAACAGTACAAAGAGAAATTATAATATGCAAAAATGTTAAACTGCGGTGGATCAAACCCGCGACCAACGCTTACTTGCGGTCTATATTGGATAGCCACTTTTTTAGACAAATTCTTTTAGGCTAAAAACACGCTTTATTACTCAAGAATGTTTTGAGAAATACATCACAAATTTGGAGGTTCGAGCAGCCAAATATCGCCACCAATAGACAGACTAAGCGCGTATTTAGCGAGGCTATGTGCCTCGATATTTGTAGTTCTACGTTCAAAAATAGAAGAACAAGACTGTAGTTCAGACTCCATTAACTTGATCTCCCGTATGATATGTGCATGTTTTCCTCCATTGCCTTCAGAAATATTGGAAACCACTTCCTTGCAATCCGATGCGACAACCACTTGTGTTTGCATGAGATCCGTTGCCAACGCCAATGCCTCCCTGCAAGCTAGAGCTTCAAGAGATGCCGGGTCGGAGACACCTTCAAAACAGATGGCTGAAGCTCCCATGAACGAGCCATCGGTGGCTCGACAGATAAGACCCACTGATTCTCGCCTTGCTGATTTGGTTGTAGCCCCGTCCACTTTGATCTTGCAATGGCCTAATGCTGGAGGGGTCCAGCGCTGGTCCGCTATCTGAGCTTTGCACCTGGTTCTGTTGAGTAGGCCTAGAGACTGATATCTCTGAGATGAAACGATCAACAAAATCATGCGTGCCCGATGGACTTTGAAAAATATTTGGATAGCCACTTTAAATGGCCTATAAGTGAACACGCGCATGGGGCTTCTGAACGCATTAACCATATTTTTACAATTCATAAATATTATTATAATTAGTAATTATTATTTTAATTATGTAAATATTCTTAAATAATCATGTATATTTGTTTAATTACATTAACATTCTTTTAAATAAGAACATTTTTAGAATTATGTGAAAAATATTTTAAATAAAATATTGTTTATAACTACATGAAAATTATTTTATATGATTTATTTAATTTTATTTTATATTATATTATTTATAATTTGAATATTTCTACATAATACTAAGGAACAGAAAAAACTAACATGTTGAAAATGGGCCACGGTGAGCAGGCCATTTAAACTTAAGTGCGTGCTCGGCTACAGGTCATTAGGTCTAGCTATCCAAATTGTGAAGTTCTCAAAAAAAAATGCTATCCAAATTGTGAAGCTTCCCTCTCGCTAGGGTTTCTGTTCCTCTCGTCTGCCGCTGGCGACGCTGAGATCCTACTGTCCCTCCCCTCCACGACCCAGTCTACCTCTGCCCGGCCAACCCCAGGGCCCGGGTAGATCGCCAGCGTTCAAGGCCATGGGGAGCCGTGCGGACGCTTCTGGATCAGGAGCTAAAGGGAAGGGGAAGCTGGAGGATATCATGCAAGAGTTGGCTCTGAAGGAAGAGGATCTTGACGACGTGATCTTTGAGGACGACGACGCCCCGGCGGAGGAAGAACTCAGATGGATGGTATTGGCGCGTGTGCACATGGACAAGGGCTTCAGTACCTACTGGTTTTTCAGAAACATGTGATCTGCTTGGGATCTAGCAAGACCGGTGAAGATCAAAACCCTAGAAGACAACCTATTTCAGATGCAGTTTAACTCCTTGGGAGACTGGGAGAGAGTCACCCGGGGGGCGTGGCACTTCAGGGGTAACCCTGTGATCATTCTTCCCTATGATGGTTACTCGAAGCCCACATCCATCGAACTATTCAAGTTTGAAATCTGGGTGAGGATCATTGATCTGCCCATAGCATATCACGGCAAGGTGAAGGCGCTGGCATCAAAGTTGGGCAAATTTGTGGACTCGGAACCTTCATCCTTTGATTTTGAGGGCAATTTTTACCGGGTGAGGATCAGGCTAGATGTGCGCAACCCATTGAAGAAAGCAACGTCTCTGATCCGTGGTGGAGAGAGGCAGATATTTGCAGTAAAATACGAGCGTCTTCCCGACTGGTGCCAAGTATGTAGCATGATGGGCCACGAGTTCAAGGAACACGGTGATGGAGTTCACCCTCCTTCGGCGCTGATCTTCAAGAATTTGCATGCTCCAGCTACTACTGCATGGGGGACAAAGCGCCGTAACGACAACCAGAGGGGCAGAAGGCAAGTAGCAGGTCAGGGTAGCAACGGGCAGGAGAAAAGTGCAGGAGCTGAAGAGCCATTGGATGTTGATATGGAAGTGAATGATGAAAACCGTAAGCGCAACTCCGACGAGGTGTTGCAGAGTCATAACCCGATGGCCAGCACGGGTATGGAGATAGTGCCAGCGACAAAAAGTGGAGAGACGCCTCTTAGCCCGCCTCCCAAAACAGGACCCCAGGAGGTCAAAACCAACCCTGCAAACTAAGAAGAACCTTGATGGTGTACCGAAGAAGACCCTCCCTCAAGGCAAAAACTATGATGCTAGATCGGCGGCCTCCTCGGCGGAGGACCGCCGGGCGCAATGAGTTTGTTAGGTTGGAACTGCCGGGGTATTGGCAACGCCCCGACAGTTCAAGAGCTCCACGAGTTACCGGTAATGTTTGCCCCTAAAGTGCTCTGTATAATTGAAACTCAGATAGGAAGGGATAGAGCAGAAAGTCCAGCAGACACTTTAGGTTTTGATTCATCTTTTACTGTTGACTCCGCTGGTAGAAGTGGGGGCCTTGTTCTTTTTTGGAATAATGAAATAAAGGCGGAAATTTTTGGCTACTCGAGGTTCTATATTGATGCAAAAATCTGTGATCTTGGCTCGCAACCATGGCGATTGACATGCTTCTATGGAGAGGCACAAACACATCTTCGCCAAATGTCATGGGACACCCTGAAGGGGCTGGCTGCTCATAGCCCCCTCCCATGGGTCTGTGTGGGCGATTTTAACGAGGTGTCAAGACAGGAAGAACATGATGGCATAGGTCAGAGATGCCAAGCTCAGATGCAAGGTTTTCGGGATGCCGTAGATGTTTGCGGTTTGAATGACTTGGGTTTCCAAGGCAGGATGTGGACGTTCGAGAAGAAAGTGACGGACGACACTTACACCAGGGTGAGGCTGGACAGAGCCCTAGCTACAGCAGACTGGAGCTCTCTGTTCCAGGGCGCAGCGGTGGAACACCTTACGGCGGCGACCTCTGATCACGCTCCTATTCTCTTGAAGTTGGAGTCCACGGCGGGGCATCAAGTGAGAGAAAAGCTCTTTAGATATGAAGTTATGTGGGGCTCTCATGCAGAGTTGAAGCAAACCGTGAGATCGGCTTGGGATCCTAATAACCAAAATCCATCTGCGACTGCTGTACGAGCAAAGCTAGCTTCGCTGGCTAGCAATCTAGGAGAGTGGAGCAAACACACTTTCGGTAGCGTGCGTGGAGCGATCAGAAGCTTGAAAAAAGAGTTGGACAGTCTAAGAAACATAGATGGCAGGACCAGCCCTAGTGCCTCTGAAGCGAAGATGAACGATCGCCTGATCGAGCTGTACCTCAGAGAGGAGTTGATGTGGCGCCAGAGGTCGAGAGTATATTGGTTATCGGCGGGTGACAAGAATACACATTTTTTCCATCTCAGTACATCGATGAGACGTAGGGAAATTTTGATCAAGTCTCTACAGAGACAGGATGGACAGCTCACGGATGACCCAACCGAGATGCAACAAATGGCATGGCAGTTTATCAGCACCTATATACCTCAGAGTTGGTTCAGGGGATGGAAGAGGTGTTGCTGTTGGGGAACGTAGGAGAAATTCAAAATTTTCTACGCAACACCAAGATCAATCTATGGAAATTCTAGCAACAAGGGAGGGAGAGGATGAGCATCTTCATACCTTTGAAGATCGCTAAGCGGAAGCGTTACAAGAACGCGGATGAAGGAGTCGTACTCGTAGCGATCCAGATGCGGTTGATTCCGATCTAAGCACCGAACAACGGTGCCTCCGCGTTCAACACACGTACAGCCAGGGGACGTCTCCTCCTTCTTGATCAAGCAAGGGGAGAGGAGAAGTTGAGGGAGAACTCCGACAGCACGACGGCATGGTGGTGATGGAGCTCGTGGTTCTCCGGCAGGGCTTTCCCAAGCACTGCGGAGGAGGAGGAGGTGTTGGAGGAGGGAGAGGGCTGCGCCACAGGAAGGGTGCGGCTGCCTCCCACCCCTCCACTATATATAGGGGCAAGGGGAGAGGAGGAGACGCCCTAGGGTTTCCCCTAGGGGGGGGGGCGGCCAAGCAGATTGGATCTCCCTAGGGAAAATCCTAGGAAGACTTGCCCCCCAAGCCAAGTAGGTGGAGGATTGCCTCCCAAGCCAGGTGGAGGTGCCCCACCTCCCCAAATAACATGGGAAAGGATGTGGGGGCGCACCACCCCTTAGTGGGCTGGTTTGCCCCTTCCCCTTTGGCCCATGAGGCCCTCCAACACTTGTCGGGGCTCCTGAAACACCTTTCGGTCATGCTGGCCATACCCTGATACCTCTGGAACACTTCCAGACTCCAATACCCTTAGTCCAATATAGCGATCTTCACCGCCGGACCATTTCGGAACTCCTCGTGATGTCCGGGATCACATCCGGGACTCCAAAAGGTAACCACATACTATTTCGCATAACAACTCTAGCGTCACCGAACCTTAAGTGTGTAGACCCTACGGGTTTGGTAACCATGCAGACATGACCGAGACATTCTCCGGCCAATAACCAACAACAGGATCTGGATACCCATGTTGGCTCCCACATGTTCCACGATGATCTCATCGGATGAACCATGATGTCAAGGATTCAAGCAATCCCGTATGGAATTCCCTTTCTCAATCAGTATGTTACTTGCCCGAGATTCGATCGTCGGTATCCCAATACCTCGTTCAATCTTGTTACCGGCAAGTCACTTTACTCGTTCCGTAATGCATGATCCCATGACTAACTGCTTAGTCACATTGAGCTCATTATGATGATGCACTACCGAGTGGGCCCAGAGATACCTCTCCGTCATACGGAGTGACAAATCCCAGTCTCGATTCGTGCCAACTCAACAGACACTTTCGGAGATACCTGTAGTGCACCTTTATAGCCACCCAGTTACGTTGTGACGTTTGGTACACCCAAAGTACTACTACGGTATCAGGGAGTTACACAATCTCATGGTCTAAGGAAATGATACTTGACATTAGAAAATCTTTAGCAAACGAACTACACGATCTTGTGCTATGCTTAGGATTGGGTCTTGTCCATCACATCATTCTCCTAATGATGTGATCCCGTTATCAATGACATCCAATGTCCATGGTTAGGAAACCATGACCATCTGTTGATCAACGAGCTAGTCAACTAGAGGCTCACTAGGGACATGTTGTGGTCTATGTATTCACACATGTATTGCAGTTTCTGGTCAATACAATTATAGCATGAATAATAGACAATTATCATGAACAAGGAAATACAATAATAACCATTTTATTATTGCCTCTAGGGCATATTTCCAACAGTCTCCCACTTGCACTAGAGTCAATAATCTAGTTCACATCACTATGTGATTGTAATGAATCAACACCCATGGGGTTTGATCATATCTCGCTTGTGAAAGAGGTTATTCGTCAACGGATCTGAACCTTTCAGATCCGTGTGTGCTTTGCAAATCTCTATGTCATCTCCTAGACGCAGCTACCACGCTCTATTTGGAGCTATTCCAAATAACTGTTCTACTATACGAATCCGGTTTACTACTCATAATAATCCATATTAGTGTCATAGTTTGCATCGGCATAACCCTTTACGACAAACTCTTTTACCTCCTCCATAATCGAAAAAATTCCTTAGTACTAGTTACTAAGGATAACCTTGACTGCTGTCCTGTGATCCATTCCTGGATCACACTTGTACCCCTTGACTGACTCATGGCAATGCACACTTCAGGTGCGGTACACAGCATAGCATAATGTAGAGCCTACGTCTAAAGCATAGGGGACGACCTTCGTCCTTTCTCTCTTTTCTGCCATGGTCAGGTCTTGAGTCTTTCTCAATACTCATACCTTATAACACAGCCAAGAACTCCTTCTTTGCCGATCTATTTTGAACTCCTTCAAAATCTTGTCACGGTATGTATTTATTTTAAAGTACTATTAAGCAGTTTGATCTATCTTTATAGATTTTGATTCTCAATGTTCAAGTAGCTTAATCCAGGTTTTCCATTGAAAAACACTTTTCAAATAACCCTATATGTTGTCTAGAAACTCTGCATCATTTCTGATCAACAATATGTCAACAACATATACTCATCAGAAATTCTATAGTGCTCCCACTCACTTCTTTGGAAATACAAGTTTCTCATAAACTTTGTATAAACCCAAAATCTTTGATCGTCTCATCAATGTGTATATTCCAACTCCGAGATGCTTACTCCAATCCTTAGAAGGATTGCTGGAGCTTTGCATACTTGTTAGCACCTTTCAGGATTGACAAAACCTTCTGGTTGTATTACATACAACTTTTCCTCTAGAAAATCATCGAGGAAACAATGTTTTGACATCCTATCTGCAAAATTTCATAAATAATGCAGTAACTGCTAATATAATTCCAACAGACTCTTAGCATCGCTACGAGTGAGAAAGTCTCATCGTAGTCAACTCCTTGAACTTGTCGGAAAACATCTTAGCGACAAGTCGAGTTTTCTTAATGGTGACACTTACCATCATTGTCCGTCTTCCTTTTAAAATCCATCTATACTCAACAGCCATACGACCATCGAGTAGTTCTTCCAAAGTCTATACTTTATTTTCATACATGGATCCTTTCTCGGATTTTATGGCCTCGAGCCATTCGTCGGAATCCGGGCCCACCATCGCTTCTCCATAGCTCGTAGGTTCATTGTTGTCTAGCAACATGACCTTCAAGACATAATTACTGTACTACTCTAAAGTAGTACGCATCCTTCTCACCCTACGAGGTACGGTAGTGACTTGATCCGAAGCTTCATGATCACTATCATAAGCTTCTACTTCAATTGGTGTAGGCGCCACAGGAACAACTTCCTGTGCCCTGCTACACACTAGTTGAAGTGACGGTTCAATAACCTCATCAAGTCTCCACCATCCTCCCACTCAATTCTTTCGAGAGAAACTTTTCCTCGAGAAAGGACCTGATTCTAGAAACAATCCCTTTTGCTTCCGGAACTGAGACTGGAGGTATACCCAACTGTTTTGGGTGTCCTATGAAGATGCATTTATCCGCTTTGGGTTCAAGCTTATCAGCCTGAAACTTTTTCACATAAGCATCGCAGCCCCAAACTTTTAAGAAACGACAACTTAGGTTTCTCCAAACCATAGTTCATACGGTGTCGTCTCAACGGAATTGCGTGGTACCCTATTTAAAGTGAATGCGGTTGTCTCTAATGCCTAACCTATAAAACGATAGTGGTAATTTGATAAGAGACATCATGGTATGCACCATATCCAATAGGGTGCAACTATGATGTTCGGACACACCATCACGCTATGGTGTTCCAGGCGGTATTAATTGTGAAGCAATTTCCACAATGTCTTAATTGTGTGCCAAACTCGTAACTCAGATATTCATCTCTATGATCATATCATAGATATTTTATCCTCTAGTCACGACGATCTTCAACTTCACTCTGAAATTGCTTGAACCTTTCAATAATTCAGACTTGTGTTTCATCAAGTAAATATACTCAGCATCTACTCAAATTCCTCTGTGAAGTAAGAACATAACGATATCCACTGCGCGCCTCAGCACTCATTGGACATCACACATCAAAATGTATTACTTCCAACAAGTTGCTTTCTTGTTCCATCTTACTGAAAAACGTGGCTTCTCAGTCATCTTGCCCATGTGGTATGATTTGCATGTCTCAAGTGATTTAGAATCAAGTGAGTCCAAACGATCCATCTGCATGGAGTTTCTTCATGCGCACATACCAAAAGACATGGTTCGCATGTCTCAAACTTTTTGAAAATGAGTAAGTCAAAAGATCCATCAGCATGGAGCTTCTTCATGCGCTTTATACCAATATGACTCAAATGGCAGTGCCACAAGTAGGTGGTACTATCATTACTATCTTTTATCTTTTTGGCATGAACATGTGTATCACTACGATCGAGATTCAATAAACCATTCATTTTAGGTGCAAGACCATTGAAGGTATTATTCAAATAAACAGAGTAACCATTATTCTCCTTAAATGAATAACCATATTTCGATAGACATAATCCAATCATGTCTACCTTAACGCAAATACTAAATAACAATTATTTAGGTTTAACACCGATCCCGATGGTAGAGGGAGCGTATGATGTTTGATCACATCAACCTTGGAAATACTTCCAACACATATCGTCACATTGCCTTTAGCTAGTCTCCGTTTATTCCGTAGCCTTTTATTTCGAGTTACTAACACTTAGCAACTGAACCGGTATCTATTACCATGGTGCTACTAGTAGTACTAGTAAAGTGCAGATTAATATAATGTATATCCAATATACTTCTGTCGACCTTGCCAGCCTTCTCATCTACCAAGTATCCAGGGTAGTTCTGCTTCAGTGACCGTTCCCCTCATTACAGAAGCACTTAGTCTCGGGTTTGGGTTCAACCTTGGGTTTCTTCACTAGAGCAGCAACTGATTTGCCGTTTCATAAAGTATCCCTTATTACCCTTGCCCTCTTTGAAACTAGTGGTTTCACTAACCATCAACAATTGATGCTCCTTCTTGATTTCTACTTTCGCGGTGTCAAACATCGCAAATAGCTCAAGGATCATCATATCTATCCCTGATATGTTATAGTTCATCATGAAGCTCTAGTAGCTTGGTGGCAGTGACTTTGGAGAAACATCACTATCTCATCTAGAAGATTAACTCCCACTCGATTCAAGTGATTGCTGTACCCAGACAATCTGAGCACAAGCTCAACGATTGAGCTTTTTTGCCTTAGTTTGTAGGTTAAGAAACTCATCGGAGGTCTCATACCTCTTGATGTGGGCACGAGCCTGAAATCCCAATTTCAGCTCTTGGACCATCTCATATGTTCTGAGACGTTTCAAAAATGTCTTCGGTGCCTCAATTCTAAACCGTTTAACATTACGCACTGAACTATCACGTAGTCATCAAAACGTGTATGCCAGATGTTCGCAACATCCACAAACGACACTCGAGGTTCAGCACACCGAGCAGTGCATTAAGGACATAAGCCTTCTGTGCAGCAATGGGGACAATCCTCAGTATACGGACCCAATCCGCATAATTGCTACTGTCAAATTTCAACTAAATTTTCTCTAGGATATCTTAAACAGTAGAATAAAGCGCGAAATACGACATAATTTTCAAAAAACCTTTTGACTATGTTCAGGATAATTAAGTTCATCTAATCACATTATTTGATGAACTCCCACTCAGATAGACATCCCTCTAGTCATCTAAGTGATACATGATCCGAGTCAACTAAGCCGTGTCCGATCATCACGTGAGACGGACTAGTCATCATCGGTGAACATATTCATGTTGATCGTATCTACTATACGACTCATGTTCGACCTTTCGGTCTCTTGTGCTCCGAGGCCATGTTTGTACATGCTAGGCTCGTCAAGTCAACCTAAGTGTTTCGCGTGTCTAAATCTGGCTTACACCCGTTGTATGTGAACATTAGAATCTATCGCACCCGATCATCACGTGGTGCTTCGAAGCAACGATCTTTCGCAATGGTGTACAATTAGGGGGAACACTTTCCTAAAATTATTATGAGGGATCATCTTATTTACTACCGTCGTTGTAAGCAAATAAGATACATAAACATGATAAACATCACATGCAATCAAAAAGTGACATGATATGGCCAATATCATTTTCCTCCTTTTGATCTCCATCTTCGGGGCTCCATGATTATCACCGTCACCAGCATGACACCATGATCTCCATCATCGTGTCTCCATGAAGTTGTCTCGCCAACTATTACTTCTACTACTATGGCTAACGGTTTAGCAATAAAGTAAAATAATTACATGGCGTTGTTCAATGACACGCATGTCATATAATAAATTAAGACAACTCCTATGGCTCCTGCCGGTTGTCATACTCATCGACATGCAAGTCGTGATTCCTATTACAAGAACATGATCAATCTCATACATCACATATCATTCATGACATTCTTTTGGCCATATGACATCACATAGCATACCCTGCAAAAACAAGTTAGACGTCCTCTAATTGTTGCTGCATGTTTTACGTGGCTGCTATGGGTTTCTAGCAAGAACGTTTCCTACCTATGCAAAACCACAACGGTGATATGCCAATTGCTATTTACCCTTCATAAGGACCCTTTTCATCGAATCCGATACGAGTAAAGTGGGAGAGACTGGCACCCGCTAGCCATCTTTATGCAACAAGTGCATGTCAGTCGGTGGAACCTGTCTCACGTAAGTGTACGTGTAAGGTCGGTCCAGGCCGCTTCATCCCACAATACCGTCGAAACAAGATAGGACTAGTAAAGGTAAGCATATTGAACAAAACCAACACCCACAACTACTTGTGTTCTACTCGTGCATAGAATCTACGCAATAGACCTAGCTCTGATACCACCGTTGGGAACGTAGCAGAAATTCAAAATTTTCTACGCAACACCAAGATCAATCTATGGAGATTCTAGCAACAAGAGAGGGAGAGGATGAGCATCTTCATACCTTTGAAGATCACTAAGCAGAGGCGTTACAAGAACGCGGATGAAGGAGTCGTACTCGTAGCGATTCAGATCACGGTTGGTTCCGATCTAAGCACTGAACAACGGTGCCTCCGCGTTCAACACACGTACAGCCCGGGGACGTCTCCTCCTTCTTGATCCAGCAAGGGGATAGGAGAAGTTGAGGGAGAACTCCGACAGCACGATGGCATGGTGGTGATGGAGCTCGTGGTTCTCCGGCAGGGCTTCGCCAAGCACTACGGAGGAGGAGGAGGTGTTGGAGGAGGGAGAGGGCTGCGCCAGGGGAAGGGTGCGGCTGCCCTCCCACCACTCCACTATATATAGGGGCAAGGGGAGAGGGGGAGGTGAAGGAAATATGCCCTAGAGGCAATAATAAAGTTATTATTTATTTCCTCATATCATGATAAATGTTTATTATTCATGCTAGAATTGTATTAACCGGAAACATGATACATGTGTGAATACATAGACAAACATATAGTCACTAGTATGCCTCTACTTGACTAGCTCATTAATCAAAGATGGTTATGTTTCCTAACCATAGACATGTGTTGTCATTTGATTAATGGGATCACATCATTAGGAGAATGATGTGATTGACATGACCCATCCCGTTAGCTTAGCACATGATCGTTTAGTATTCTGCTATTGCTTTCTTCATGACTTATACATGTTCCTGTAACTATGAGAATTATGCAACTCCCGTTTACCGGAGGAACACTTTGGGTACTACCAAACGTCACAACGTAACTGGGTGATTATAAAGGAGTACTACAGGTGTCTCCGAAGGTACATGTTGAGTTGGCGTATTTCGAGATTAGGTTTTGTCACTCCGATTGTCGGAGAGGTATCTCTGGGCCCTCTCGGTAATACTCATCACTTAAGCCTTGCAAGCATTATAACTAATGAGTTAGTTATGAGATGACGTATAACAGAACGAGTAAAGAGACTTGCCGGTAACGAGATTGAACTAGGTATTGGATACCGACGATCAAATCTCGGGCAAGTAACATACCGATGACAAAGGGAACAACGTATGTTGTTATGCGGTTTGACCGATAAAGATCTTCGTAGAATATGTAGGAACCAATATGGGCATCCAGGTCCCGCTATTGGTTATTGACCGGGAATGGTTTTAGGTCATGTCTACATAGTTCTCGAACCCGTAGGGTCCGCACGCTTAACATTTCGATGACGGTTTTATTATGAGTTTATAAGTTTTGATGTACCGAAGTTTGCTCGGAGTCCCGGATGTGATCACGGACATGACAAGGAGTCTCGGAATGGTCGAGACATAAAGATTGATATATTGGTAGCCTATGTTTGGACATCGGAATAGTTCCGGGTGAAATCGGCATTTTACCGGAGTACCGGGAGGTTACCGGAACCCCCCGGGGGGTTAATGGGCCTACATGGGCCACGAGGGAGAAGAGGGAAGGAGCGAGGAGGGGGCCGCGCGCCCCTCCCCCTCCTAGTCCGAATAGGACAAGGGAAGGGGGGCGGCGCCCCCCCTTTCCTTCCCCTCTTCCTCCTCTTTTCCCCCTTCTCCTACTCCTACTTGGAAAGAGGGAGTCCTACTCCCGGTGGGAGTAGGACTCCCCCCCTTGGCGCGCCCTCTTGGCCGGCCGCCTCCTCCCCCCTGGCTCCTTTATATACGGGGGCGGGGGGGCACCCCAAACACACACAAGTTGATCTACGGATCGTTCCTTAGCCGTGTGCGGTGCCCCCTTCCACCATATTCCACCTCGGTCATATCATCACGGAGTTTAGGTGAAGACCTGCGCCGGTAGAACATCATCATCGTCACCACGCCGTCGTGCTGACGGAACTCATCTCCAGAGCATTGCTGGATCGGAGGGCCAGAGATCGTCATTGAGCTGAACGTGTGCTGAACTCGGAGGCCCCGTACGTTCGGTGCTTGGATCGGTCGGATCGTGAAGACGTACGACTACATCAACCGCGTTGTGCTAAAGCTTCCGCTTACGGTCTACGAGGGTACGTGGACGAACACTCTCCCCTCTCGTTGCTATATCATCACCATGATCTTGCGTGTGCGTAGGAAATTTTTGAAATTACTACGTTCCCCAACAGTGGCATCCGAGCCTAGGTTTTATGCGTTGATGTTATATGCACGAGTAGAACACAAGTGAGTTGTGGGCGATACAAGTCATACTGCTTACCAGCATGTCATACTTTGGTTCGGCGGTATTGTGAGATGAAGCGGCCCGGACCGACATTACGCGTACGCTTACGCGAGACTGGTTTCACCGTTACGAGCACTCGTGCTTAAAGGTGACTGGCGGGTGTCTGTCTCTCTCACTTTAGCTGAATCGAGTGTGGCTACGCCCGGTCCTTGCGAAGGTTAAAACAGCACTAACTTGACGAACTATCGTTGTGGTTTTTTGATGCGTAGGTAAGAACAGTTCTTGCTAAGCCCGTAGCAGCCACGTAAAATTTGCTACAACAAAGTAGAGGACGTCTAACTTGTTTTTGCAGGGCATGTTGTGATGTGATATGGTCAAGACGTGATGCTATATTTTATTGTATGAGATGATCATGTTTTGTAACCGAAGTTATCGGCAACTGGCAGGAGCCATATGGTTGTCGCTTTATTGTATGAAATGCAAACGCCCTGTAATTGCTTTACTTTATCACTAAGCGGTAGCGATAGTCGTAGAAGCAATAGATGGCGTAAAGACAACGATGCTACGATGGAGATCAAGGTGTCGCGCTGGTGACGATGGTGATCATGACGGTGCTTCGAAGATGGAGATCACAAGCACAAGATGATGATGGCCATATCATATCACTTATATTGATTGCATGTGATGTTTATCCTTTATGCATCTTATCTTGCTTTGATTGATGGTAGCATTTTAAGATGATCTCTCACTAATTATCAAGAAGTGTTCTCCCTGAGTATGCACCGTTGGGAAAGTTCTTCGTGCTGAGACACCACGTGATGATCGGGTGTGATAGGCTCTACGTTCAAATACAACGGGTGCAAAACAGTTGCACATACGGAATACTCAGGTTATACTTGACGAGCCTAGCATATACAGATATGGCCTCGGAACATGGAGACCGAAAGGTCGAGCGTGAATCATATAGTAGATATGATCAACATAGCGATGTTCACCATTGAAACTACTCCATCTCACGTGATGATCGGACATGGTTTGGTTGATTTGGATCACGTGATCACTTAGATGACTAGAGAGATGTATGTCTAAGTGGGAGTTCTTAAGTAATATGATTAATTGAACTTAAATTTATCATGAACTTAGTACCTGATAGTATCTTGCTTGTCTATGTTTGTTTGTAGATAGATGGCTTGTGCTATTGTTCCGTTGAATTTTTATGCGTTCCTTGAGAAAGCAAAGTTGAAAGATGATGGTAGCAATTACATGGACTGGGTCCGTAACCTGAGGATTATCCTCATTGCTGCATAGAAAAGTTACGTCCTGGAAGCACCGCTGGGTGCCAGGCCTGCTGTTGATGCCACTGACGACGTTAAGAACGTCTGGCAGAGCAAAGCTGATGACTACTCTATAGTTCAGTGTGCCATGCTTTACGGCTTAGAACCGGGCCTTCAACGACGTTTTGAACGTCATGCAGCATATGAGATGTTCCAAGAGTTGAAGTTAATATTTCAAGAAAGTGCCCGGATTGAGAGATATGAAGTCTCCAATAAGTTCTGTAGCTGCAAGATGGAGGAGAATAGTTCTGTCAGTGAACACATACTCAAAATGTCTGGGTATAATAATCACTTGATTCAACTGGGAGTTAATCTTCCTGATGATAGTGTCATTGACAGAATTCTCCAATCACTGCCACCAAGCTACAAGAGCTTCGTGATGAACTATAATATGCAAGGGATGAACAAGACTATTCCCGAGCTCTTCGCGATGCTGAAAGCCGCGGAGGTAGAAATCAAGAAGGAGCATCAAGTGTTGATGGTTAACAAGACCACTAGTTTCAAGAAGAAGGGCAAAGGGAAGAAGAAGGGGAACTTCAAAAAGAACGGCAAGCAAGTTGCTGCTCAAGAGAAGAAACCCAAGTCTGGACCTAAACCTGAAACTGAGTGCTTCTACTGCAAGCAGACTGGACACTGGAAGCGGAACTGCCCCAAGTATTTGGCGGATAAGAAGGATGGCAAAGTGAACAAAGGTATATGTGATATACATGTTATTGATGTGTACCTTACTAATGCTCGCAGTAGCACCTGGGTATTTGATACTGGTTCTGTTGCTAATATTTGCAACTCGAAACAGGGACTACGGATTAAGCGAAGATTATCTAAGGACGAGGTGATGATGCGCGTGGGAAATGGTTCCAAAGTCGATGTGATCGCGGTCGGCACGCTACCTCTACATCTACCATCGGGATTAGTATTAGACCTAAATAATTGTTATTTGGTGCCAGCGTTGAGCATGAACATTATATCTGGATCTTGTTTGATGCGAGACGGTTATTCATTTAAATCAGAGTGTCGTGGGAAACGAACACCTATGGGGCAGGGCCCCTTTCGGTCCGGCAGGGAGCAGGGATCGCACGAAGAGTGGATCGAGGCGAGGCACACGAGCGATTTTACCCAGCTTCAGAGCTCTCCGGAGAAATAATACTCCTACTGCTGCTTTGTGGTTGTATTATGTTCTTGCTCGAGAGTGTGGGAGTGTTCTGGTTTCGAATGAGTCGAACCCCCTCTACGTTGCGCATGGGCCTCCTTTTATAGGCTCAAGGGGTCACCGACAGGTGGCAACGCATGCAGGGGTAGAAGTGTAAAAAGAACTACGGTTGGTACAGCTACCTCTACAGTGCATCCTACCTAACTCTGACGGCAGGGGACAAGAGCATTTAATGCCCGTCCGCGTCGCCTAAACAATGCAGAAAAGCGACCATTAGGGGCGCCACCGCTTGCCACGATGGCCATCTCATCATCTCCGTTCGCCACCTTGCACCGCTTGGCTGCACAGCTTCTCGCCACGTGCGCCTAGAACGGTCTCAGGGCGACACGTCGACGGACGCGCTGGAGCGTAGATACAGAGAGGTGGCTTACCGCGGCAAGCGCCTTGCCATGGCTGTTGTCTTGTCGCGCCCGGAAGCTTGTCGCTCGCCGGGTCTTGCCGAGACGCGTGGCGCGTCGCGGCAAGTTCCTTGAAATGCTTTGGTTGGCCTTCCCGGCAAGCTCCTCTTGCCGGGGCCTTGACCTTCCGGGCAAGCTCCTCTTGTCGGGGCCTTGTCTTCTCAGTTAAAACACTTTGTTCTTGAATGGCTCTAATAGGAACTACGGAGGATCTTGGCGGTCACCCAGCAAGCCTTGCCGCGGGGCGCTGCGACTGCCCGTGCACAAGTTCGGGATACTAAGGTAACCCTACTTTAGTACACCGACAGGAGCCCCCGGGCCTGGGCCACACACGGTGCCGAGCGCTGTTGGGCCAGGCCTAAAACAGGGCACGGGCACGCACGGCCTGGGTCCACACCGTATCTGACTCCGTATCCACCGCGCCCTCCCATAACGGCACGCGTCAAATGCGGCGTTGTGGGAGAGATCGTGGGTGATTCTTTATTCGGAAAAAGCGTAACGTTCGCCTCCTCCTCTTTATAAGCAGGGGAAACAGGGACAGTTCCCCCACCTTCGCCACTTGCGGTTCCAATCTCAGGAATCTCCGCCGCCCCCCTTCGCTTCCAAAGCCGAGAGAGAGCAGTGCTCCGCCCCCCATCGCCGCCGTCGCCGCCAACGCCCTCGATCTCCCCCACCGCCTCCACCATGGCTCCGAAGACCGGGAAGGGCGCGAAGTCGACCGAGGCGCTGCGGCTTGAGGCGTTGCGGAAGGAGCGGGCAACTTTCCCCCCTGAGCTGTCCGCGAAGGAGCTGAGGGAGTGGTTCTATCTCTTCTGGTCGACGGAGACGCAGCGCATCCGCGCACGCAGGTACTTTCCGCCGCCGCTTCCACTTCGAAACGGGCTCCAAACAGATACCCCTTCTTTGCACTGTTCTTCTATTGCGGGCTCTGCCCGCCCTTCTCTGAATTCTTTTGTGATATCATGAACACCTACAGGTTCCACCTCCTTGATTTCACCCCCAACGCCGTTCTGACCATGGCGGTTTTCGCACATCTCTGCGAGAACTTTGTCGGAATCCACCCAAACGTAGCCCTTTTCCGCCACTACTTCATGCCCCGGGTCAAGAGAGGAGAGCCCTTAGCTGGCGGGATTGCCTGGATCTCGAGAGCCGGCAAGAAGGAGGCCTATCTGGAGGGGGAGCTTCGCAGCAAATGGGAGGAGTGGAGAGCGGAATGGTGTTGGATTGTTGAGGAGAACCCGCAGCCATTCACTGCCTTGTGCCAAACCCCAGCAGTGCGCGGCAACGATTGGAGCGCCCTGGCGGCGGACGATGCTAAGCTGAAGATCGCCACCACCCGGATCTTGTGACTCAGGCTTGCCGGGCTCACTGTAGGCGTTGTTGGCGCGGACTTTCTTTGTCGCCGCATCACCCCTCTGCAGGAGAGGGGGAGACCCGCCTGGCTGTTCGGGGCTCCGGCGGACATCATGAGGCTGCGCCCGGGCCTCAACTTCAATTTCACTGTCTTGGAGTTGGATGGGATGCTCAAGGAGCTGTTCAAGCACGACCCCAATCATCCCGAGTGGTTCAGGCTTCCGCAGGGCGTCGTCCCGTTGTGCAACAACTCCTCGCTCGATCGCATCAGCGCAATGATGCCGGAGTGCGACTCGCATGGAATTATTCCAACTTGGTAGGAGCCCGCCGACGACGTCGTGCAGCAGTTCTTCGACGGCTTGGTGGAGGTGGCGGTCCGCGCCGACGAACAGAGGAGCCTCACCCGCGACACCACCGAAGATGAGATGCGGCGCATCGCCACCAGGGCGGAAGAGGCGGCGGCCGCTGCCGCGGGCGAATTTGGGTTTACTGTGGAGGAGGCAGAGGCAGCCGAAGCGGTAAGCCTTGCCGACCGAGACAAGCTTCTCGGGGAGATCGCCGGCAAGGGAGAGCCTGAAGCTGAATCGAGCGAGCCCGCCGAGGACGCTAGTGGCCAGCCGTCTTCAAGCAGCTTGCTGCAAGTAGAGCTCCCAGTGCAGCCCCCAGCTCCACCAAGAAGGGGCCTCCGCAGGACCGGAGACATAGCAGGGTGGCAGACGGGTCAACAGCCGCCGCGCCGCGGGACACGCTCCACCGCGACAAGCGCTGTTGCTGCGGGAGCGTCTCACGCCGCTGCGGCAACTGGAGCGGGGTCTTCTCGGACCGCCGCCTCTGATTCTGCCGCTGCCCCCGCCAAGCGGCCAAGGGAGCCTACTCCTCCGCCTCGTCGCGCTGAAAGAGTACCAGACTTCGACCTCTCCGCGCTCAGCTCCGACGAGGAGGAAGAAGAGGACTAAGTTTCTCTGTTGTGTCTGTAGTTCTTCGATTTCTTGCTGTCTTTACCTTGTATCTGATCTGCTCTACTCTGAACTGTTTCCTTTTCAGGACTCTGGCCCAGAGAGCGGCAAAGAGAGCCAAGGTCCCCATGGTTGTCATCGAGGACGATCCCGCTGTTACAACAGAGGGCGCGTCCGAGACCACCTTGTCGGACCCGGCAACTACTCCTCGAAGCAGCCCCCCAGCGCAGCCCCCATCGTAAGTACATAGTCTTACTTCCCACTGTTGGGTGCGCATAGGTGTTTTTTCTTTGCTGATATCTTGTCTGTTGGTTTGCTTGTGTAGGAGCAGAACAGGCTCACCAGGAGCAACCGGAAGCCGCTCCTGAGGTGCTATCTGCTTCAACTACGCCGCCAATGGAGGATTCCCCGGCAAGGGAGCGCTCTCCGGCAAGGGAGAGGTCCCCGGCAAGGGGCAGTTCTCCGGCAAGGGACGGGACCAGCGATGCCCCGGTGGTGGAGCCCATGACTACAGAGCCCAGCACAGGTAATCCTTCTTGTTGGAAAACTTCCCTTGGGTTCTTCTTCTTCTGATCTATCTTTTTGGATATTTGCTTGACTCTTCTCCCTCTTCCGTCTGCCAGATCCACCTTCCGCGGAGCCGATGGAGACCGAGGCCACCGGCGAGGAGAACGTGCGCGGCAACACTGACGATGCCGTCGCCACCGAAGAAGAGGCCGGCGCTGATGATCCTACCGACGAAGAGGCCGCCAAGGCTGCCGGCGCAGGAGCTGGCGAGGGGTCCGGCGATCGCACTGACGACCCTGGGGCCGCAGGAACGCAAGGCGCTACACCGACCGCCGACCCCTCCGCCGCTGACGCAGCGCTAGGCTCCGAAGAGCCCCAGCCCGGCGCCTACTTGAAGGCCGGTGATGGTATCTTCATCAAGCTCCCCTGGGCTTCGAGCTCCAGGGCGCCGGTCGAAGGAGAAGTTTTTGACGGAGAAGTGCTCGCCTCCGCTGGGTTGACACTGGTCGACGCGCCAAGCAGCAGCAGCGAGCCTGAAGAGGAACAGCTGTTGCGGAGGCTGCTGTCGCTATACCGCGCCCGACAAGCCAAGCTGGAGTCTTGGGAAGCGCTTGTCGCGCGGGTAGGAGTAGACATTGAGAAGCATGCGGAGGAGCTCCAGAGTCGCAACCAAGAGGCCCTCCGGTCCATTGCAGAGGAGAGGGCACAGCTTGTCGAGGCGCGGAAGGCCTTCCTCCTCGAGAAGGCAGAAGCCGAAGAGCAACAGCGGCTTGCCGCCGAGGAGCTGTCCGTGCGGGAAGGCGAGTTGACGCAACGGAAGGTCAATCTGGACAGCTATGAGGAGGAGCTTGCTGCGCGCGAGGAGACACTTGGCGGGGCCCTCAAGGAAGCGAAGGATGCTGCTGCAGGTGCCGAGGCCGCCAAGAAGGAGCTGGAGGTGAAAGTGGTGCAGCTAGAGGCCGATCTGAAGGCGAGAAATGAAGAGCTTGCTGCGCTCCAACGCGAGCGCGAGAAGGACGCCCTCGCCCACGGCGAGCTGTAGGGTCGCCTCCTCGAGAGGGGCAAAGAGCTGAGCGCCGCCAAGGACTCCAATGCCGATCTTGAGTTGAAGCTGGCTACGCTGACTGAGACGCTGGACGGCGCCAAGAAGCGGGAGGAGGCCTTGAAGGAGGAGATCAAGGCCAACGAGGCGCTGCTGACGAGGGCTGCCGAAACCCAGAACACCTTCAGGGATACTGTGGAGCTCTGGACGGAAGGCCTCGTCAACATCGCCGCAGTCATCGACGAGGTGCTGGCGCAGCTGGAAATGGAGGGTTTCGGGTACTCCTCCGACGAGAACCTCCAGCCCAGCGCCAAGCTCACTCTGTTCTTCAAGGGCGTGGCGACGGCCCTCCAGCAACTCCGGGAAAGGATCCCAAAGCAGCTGGCCGACGAGTCGCGCACGATCTGTGCCAGAGTTCTGGAGAAGGTGTTGGTGAAGGTGGCCTTCCGCAACCCAGGCCTCAACCTCACCAACGTCCTCAAGGAGCTGCCGGCGAGTGCTGATCTTGGAGAGCTCAAAGCCCTTGTCGCACCCATTGTGGACAAGGTGAATGAAGTCAGGAGGGTTGATGGCGGTCGCGTAGATTAGGCCGCATGTTTTCTCCTTTTCTTGCCGCTGCTAGTCATGTTACGAGAACAATTCAGTCAGTGCTGCGACAAGTTATCTTTGTAATATAACTTTATTCTGGGCAGTATTTGCTATGTTACTTCCTTTACTTGATTCCTTCCTTTGTATGTTTCTACCCTATGCTTTTTAGGGAACTTGCCGGCGCAGGCACCCTTGCCGCGAGCGCTGAGTGCGGAACGTTAGCAGCCTGCTGGCGGTGCTGCCACCGACAAGAAACCTTGTCGCAGCTAGTCGCAGCACACTTAAGTTGTTGAGCGGACTCGAAACAAAGTAAGGGCGCAACTAGCTACGAGTTGGTTCCTCCGCGCACAGGTTTTCCATACAAAGCACGGTCGTTCAAGGAAGATAACTTAAAAAAATTTAAAACTGATTGTGCTCAAACTTTGGCAACTTAGCTTTTCTGTCGTTTGCGTCCCGGCAAGGCGAAACTTTCTTGAACGATGCCTGGTCCACACCATTATCCCCTCCTTCCCCCCTGGTGAACTTGTGGGCGAGGGAACCTTCCTTTTGAGAAAAAGAAAGAAGAGAAAATGAAGATATGGAGCCTTAAGGCTCGTTATTGCTTACTGGGGGTAAGTGCTGCACAAAGTGTCAGATAATACATGCAAAAAATAGAAAGCATGAAATTGACAAGGTGTGCGGAGCATATGATCTTTATTTATGCACGGGATCTGCGCCCGGCTTTGTACAAAGGGTTACATGCAACAGCGGCAAGGCTTGTACAAAAGGTGGTTGCCGGAACAGGTTCCGACAACTGCGCCTTATGGGTAAAACTTACGAAGATGCTCAATGTTCCAGGAGTTGCTCACCGGAAAGCCATCTTCGGTCTCAAGGCGGACAGCGCCAGGCCTAGTGACTCGCTTCACCCGATAAGGGCCTTCCCACTTTGGCGTCAACTTGTTGGAATTCTTGGCGGATTGAACGCGCCGAAGAACAAGGTCGCCTTCCTCGAGACTTCTGGCATTAACTTTGCGGCTATGGTAGCGGCGCAAAGCTTGCTGGTATTGAGCAGCTCGTACAGCAGCCTGAAGACGATCCTCCTCAAGGAGCAGCGCATCATCTTGTCGCAGCTGCGCTTGCTCAAGCTCATCATAAGCGAGCACTCGAGGCGATCCATATACGAGTTCCGTGGGGAGAACTTCCTCTGCTCCATAGACTAGAGTGAAAGGTGTCTGGCCAGTGGCTCGATTTGGCATCGTCCTGATCGACCAAAGAACCACCGGCAGCTCCTCGATCCAGTTCTTTCCGCACTTGTGCAACCTGTCGAAAGTTCTGGTCTTGAGCCCGCACAGCACTTCAGCATTTGCCCTCTCCGCTTGACCGTTGCTTCTCGGTGAGCAACAGAAGCGAAGCAGACCTTGGCGCCAAGATCTTGGACATACTGCATGAAGGTGCGGCTCGTGAATTGCGTGCCGTTGTCGGTGATGATCCTGTTAGGGACTCCGAAACGTTAAACAATCGACCTGAAGAACTTGACTGCTGACTATGCTGTCACCTTCCTCACTGCTTCCACTTCCGGCCACTTTGTGAACTTGTTGATTGCTACGTGCAAGTACTCAAAGCCCCTGACAGCTCGGGAAAAGGGGCCGAGGATGTCGAGCCCCCAGACCGAGAATGGCCAGGATAAAGGGATCGTCTGGAGAGCTTGAGCTGGCTGGTGTATCTGTTTGGAATGGAACTGGCACGCTTCACATTTGGTTACTTGTGCAGTTGCATCCTGGAGGGCTGTTGGCCAAAAGAAACCTTGCCGGAATGCTTTGCCGGCAAGTGCTCTTGCGCCAATGTGGTGACCACATATGCCTCCATGTATCTCCGCCAACAGCTTTGGTCCATCTTCCCGGGGAATGCACTTCAATTTCACTCCGTTGAATCTTCTTTTGTACAGTATGTCGTCGACAAAATGGTACATACTTGATTGCCGGGCTACTCTCTCCGCTTCTTCTTGCTCTTCGGGAAGTTCTCCTGTCTGAAGGAAACGGACAATCTGCTGTGCCCATGCTGGAGCTTGTAGCTCGACAATAAGGACTAAAGGCAGATATGCTGCTGTGAGAACATCCGCTTCTACGGCAAGAACCCGCGGCTCAGTCGGAGCTTGATGTTCCCCGAGAAGCTTGCCGGAGCAAGACTTGTCGGGAGCGTCTGCTTCAACGGAACAAACCCTAGGGCTTGTCGGAGCAGACTGCTCCTCAGCACTCTGGGTGTTGATCTTTGGGACCTTCTTGGCGGCGGCTTCGGGGAGCTCTGCCGGGAAGTAGTCACCAGAAATCAACTTCCTCTTCTTGCTCTGCCCATTTGATGGTGTTACAGATGGTTGAGTCAGCTTAAGAACAATGATCCCTGGTTCCACGGGTAACTTAAGTGCGGCGCACTTTGACAGGCCATCTGCAATGTCATTCTGAGCTCTCGGAACATGTTCCATCTGTAGGCCGTCAAAGTGCTCTTCCAACTTTCTCACTTCATCAATGTAAGCTTCCATCAATGGACTCTGATAGTCTTTGTTAACTTGGCGGACGACAAGCTGCGAGTCACCCCTAACAATAAGCTTCTTGATCCCAAGGTCTGCTGCGATCCTAAGTCCGGCAAGCAAACCTTCATACTCTGCAGTATTGTTTGTTGCTTGCTCCTTGGGAAAGTGCATCTGGACCACGTACTTGAGGTGCTCTCCGGTGGGTGCGACAAGTAACATGCCCGCACCGGCGCCTTCCAGCGAGAAGGCACCATCAAAGTACATGATCCATTCTTTGTTTGCCTCCTTGACAGGGATGCTCATTTCTGGAATTTCTTCATCTGGTATTGGCGTCCACTCTGCTATGAATTATGCCAATGCTCGGCTCTGGATAGTTGAGGTACTCTCAAACTTGAGGCCAAAGCTTGACAATTCCAGTGCCCACTCAACAACCCTGCCTGTTTCTTCTGGATTCTGCAGTATCCTCTTCAGCGGAAAGCGAGTGACAACTGTGATCTCATGTGCTTGGAAGTAATGGTGCAGCTTTCTCGAGGCCATGCGAAGGCCAAAAAGCAATTTCTGCACACCAGAGTACCTTGACCTAGCCCCCTGCAGAAGGGAACTGACAAAGTAAACTGGGCGCTGCACCATTTTCTTCTGCATCTCCTGTGTCTGCGCAGATCAATCCTTGTCGGGACCAGAACTTGTCGGGGAAGCCCCCTGCTTGTCGCTGGACGCGCTTGCCATGGTTGCTGGCTCATCATCCGCCTCCCTCTCCGCTACTAACGCAGCACTAACCACTTGATTGGTTGCCGCTAGATACAGCAACAACTTCTCTTGTGGCTTAGGTGCGACGAGTATTGGAGTGGAGGACGGGTATCTCTTCAAGTTCTGCAGCGCAGACTCCGCTTTCGGAGTCCATTTCATTGGACCTGCCTTCTTCAATATTTTGAAAAATGGCAGGGCGCACTCAGTAGACTTAGAGATAAACCTACTAAGAGCAGCCACGCAACCGGCAAGCCTTCGTACATCCTTGACGCGCTTCGGTGCTTCAATCTGCTCAATGGCCTTGATCTTGTCGGGGTTGGCTTCAATTCCCCGCTGAGACACGAAGAACCCGAGAAGCTTGCCGGAAGGGACTCCAAACACGCACTTCTCGGGGTTCAGCTTGAGGTTGATCTTGCACAGATTTATGAAAGTTTCATCCAAATCCTAAATCAGAGTTGCCCTGTCCTTGCTCTTAACCACTATGTCATCCATGTAGGCTTCCACATTTCTGTGTAACTGTGGCTCAAAAGCATGACTGACTACTCTTGCAAATGTTGAACCTGCATTCTTCAAACCGAAGGGCATCCGTACGAAACAGTACGTGCCACACGGGGTGATGAATGCGGTCTTCTCCTCATCCTCTTCTGCCATGAAGATCTGATGGTATCCTGAATATGCATCAAGGAATGAAAGCAAATCACATCCTGCCATGGAGTCGACAATCTGGTCAATGCGCGGCAAGGGAAATGGGTCTTTGGGACAAGCTTTATTAACACCAGTAAAATCAATACAAAGCCTCCATTTCCCGTTTGCCTTGCGCACGACTACAGGATTGGCCAACCATGTAGGATGGAGCACTCCTCTGACAAGGCCTGCTGCTTCCAACTTCTTGATTTCTTCTGCAATGAATTCTTGGCGCTCCACTGCTTGCTTCCTAACTTTCTGCTTGACGGGCTGCGCGTGAGGACAAACAGCAAGATGGTGCTCAATTACTTTCCTGGGAACACCGGGGATGTCAGACGGTTGCCATGCAAACACGTCGATGTTCGCCCGCAGGAAAGCAACGAGCGCGCTTTCCTATTTAGGGTCAAGCGTGGCACTAATGGTGAAGGTACCACCAGTGTCGTCCTCCTTGGCGGACACCTTTTTGGTTTCTGGCGGAGCTGCCTTCGCCTTCTTACACTTGCCGGTGGAGCTCGATGGTGCGTCCTCGATGGTAGCGCAGCACTCCGAAGAGGTGCGCTTGCCGGAGTGGGCATCAGAGCTCTTGCCGGACTTGGTCTTCTTCTTCCCCCCGGGAGCTTCAGCGGCAAGTGTCTTGCGATCTGCTGCGGCTGCTGCTTCCCGGTAAATCTTGTCGGTACAGATAAGAGCATCTTTCTTGTCGCCAGGGACAGAGATGACACTTATCGGACCTGGCATCTTGAGCACGTTGTAGGCATAGTGAGAGGCTGCCATGAACGTGGCGAGCGCTGGACGGCCGAGTATCCCATTGTAAGGCAATGGGAAATCAGCAACGTCAAAAGTGACCCTCTCAGTCCTGAAGTTCAATTCGCTGCCAAATGTTACCGGCAACGTGATCTTTCCCTTCGGCTTGCTCCTTCCCGGGTTGATTCCTTGGAACGTGCCAGTCTCCTCGAGCTCGCTGTCAGGGATCTGAAGCTTCTGGAGTACCGCTGAGGAGATCAGATTCAAGCCGGCCCCGCCGTCAACTAGCATCTTAGTGACCTTGAGGTTGCGGATGGTTGGTGAGACCAACATCGGCAAGCACCCGACCGCAGTTACGCGATCAGGGTGGTCCTCAATATCAAAGACGATAGGCGTGCTGGATCACCTCAGAGGCTTGCGTCACACAACTGGGGGTTCTGCTGCATTAACTTCCCGCACCCACTGTTTGAGCTGGCGGTGCGAAGTATGCAGAGAAGCACCGCCGTCAACGCACAGAACCTCTGTGGCTTTCTGAAACTCCTGCTCGTCGGCCTCACCTTCATCCATCTCTTCATCGTCGTCTTCATCTTCGTCCTTGTCGCGGCCGCAGGGAGGTCTGTCTCCTTGCCGCTGATTGGCTTTGCCGCGGCGTCTTCCCCGGCCGGGGCGCTTCTTGTCGGATCCTCCAGTACCTTCTTGGGCCTTCTCCTTGTCGCGTCGCTCGTACTCAGCTTTCTGCTGCTCGACAAGTTGTTCAACCTTCTTGCAGCTCTGGAGATCATGGCCCTTGGTGCGGTGGATCAGGCAGTACTGCTTGTCGGAGCCGCCCTGCTTGTCGGCGACCACCACAGGTTCGACTTCCTTGGTGGCACCTCCGTTGCCGGACTGCTCAACAGCTAGTACATCTTTCCCTTTCCTTCTCCTGTTGTTCCGCCGCCGGTTTTTCTTTGCCGGGGCGGCATCCTCACTGTCAGATCCTCCTGCTCCTGCATTCTCTCCGGGGAGTTTCCTCCCTTCTTCAGCACGTGCGCACTTGTCGGCCAGGGCGTATAGCTCACTGACGTCTCTAATCTTGCACATCTCCATCTCCTCCCGCATCTTGCGGTTACACATGTTCTGATGGAACGCGCTGATGACCGCAGCAGGGTGGACATCTGGGATGTTGCGCTGCACTTGGCTGAACCTTTGAATGTACTTGCGCAGGGGCTCTCCTTCCTTCTGGGCGAGCAGATGAAGATCGCTCTCCTGGCCATGGGGCTTGTGGCCGCTTGTGAAGGCGCCGACAAACTGATGGCACAGATCCACCCATGAGGAGATGGAGTTGTCCGGCAAGTGCATGAGCCAGGATCTGACATTGGGCTTGAGCACCAGTGGGAAGTAGTTGGCAAGGATCTTCTCGTCGCGCCCCCCGGCAGCTTGCACCGCGATGGTGTAGATGCTGAGGAACTCCGACGGATGCAACGTGCCATCATACTTCTCTGGTACATCTGGCTTGAAGTTCTTTGTACTGGGCCACTGGACTTGCCGCAGCTCACGAGTGAACGCAGGGCAACCTACCGCGAACGGCAAGTCGCCTGGTTCCCCTGGCGCATGCATGTCAACAGTGGGCCCAGCGTGCTGGTCTGACTGACGCCGCGCTTCTCTTCGATGCTTGATGCGAGTACGAGCGTCTTCTTGTTGTCGTTCTTGAAGAACTTGGCGCTGATCGCGACGAGCTCGCGGATCTGATGACGCTGTGGAGTCAGTGTCGAGGTTGACCCGGCGAGTCGGTGATCTTGGCCTTCGGGGTGGGGAGTGCATGGTGGTTGCACCCCCACCGGTCTTGTCGCCATCGGCTCGCATCCGGCAATCTTGCCGCGGCTGCGACGCATTCGGCTGCCGTGGAGTGTCGCCATTGGCGAAGCCGATGAGGCTCTGGATGGTGGCCCTCCAATCGTCGATCTTGTCCGCCGTTGGAGGGTAATCTAGGAGCAGTTGGGCTCGAGCCAACGCTTCTTCTGGAGTCTTCGGTGGCGGTGGCGAACGGTGCGAGGAGCGGGATATGCTCGGACTTCTAACTATGTTAGAAGGAGCAGGATCCCGTCCAGGCGACCGTGTCTTGCTCGTTCCAGCAGGCTGGCGTGCGTGCTGGTCTTGAGCATCTCGAGATCCGCCAGCTCGATTTTGGTCCAACGAGCGTATGGTACCGCGAGTACCATGACGCTGTTGGCCCCGCACCTCCTGAGGCGGACGCCGAGGTTTGCGCGGCCTTGTCCTTGGACCTGGCGGCAGCGTGAGCTCCCTCGTCGGCGCCCGTTCCTCCGCCGGAGAGTACCCCACTGCCCGTTTGCTCCGGTGGCGGTGGGATCGACGTGGACGGAGCATCCACCTCCGAAGCCTTCTTCTTCGGTGGCATGTCGATGAAGATGATGAAGAAGATGAAGATCTGGCCCGCGCGAACGCCGGATCGGGTTCACACAACCTCGACGGCCCCTACCTGGCGCGCCAAAGATGTCGTGGGAAACGAACACCTATGGGGCAGGGCCCCTTTCGGTCCGGCAGGGAGCGGGGATCGCACGAAGAGCGGATCAAGGCGAGGCACGCGAGCGATTTTACCCAGCTTCAGAGCTCTCCGGAGAGATAATACTCCTACTGCTGCTTTGTGGTTTTATTATGTTCTTGCTCGAGAGCGTGGGAGTGTTCTGGTTTCGAATGAGTCGAACCCCCTCTACGTTGCGCATGGGCCTCCTCTTATAGGCTCAAGGGGTCACCGACAGGTGGTAACGCATGCAGGGGTAAAAGTGTAAAAAGAACTACGGTTGGTACAGCTACCTCTACAGTGCATCCTACCTAACTCAGACGGCAGGGGACAAGAGCATTTAATGCCCGTCCGCGTCACCTAAACAGTGCACAAAAGCGACCGTTAGGGGCGCCACCGCTTGCCACGATGGCCATCTCGTCATCTCCGCTCGCCACCTCGCACCGCTTGGCTGCACAGCTTCTCGCCACGTGCGCCTGGAACGGTCTCAGGGCGACACGTCGACGGACGCGCTAGAGCGTAGATACAGAGAGGTGGCTTGCCGCGGCTGTTGTCTTGTCGTGCCCGGAAGCTTGTCGCTCGCCGGGTCTTGCCGGGACGCGCGGCGCGTCGCGGCAAGTTCCTTGAAATGCTTTGGTTGGCCTTCCCGACAAGCTCCTCTTCCCGGGGCCTTGACCTTCCCGGCAAGCTCCCCTTGCCGGGGCCTTGTCTTCTCAGTTAAAACACTTTGTTCTTGAATGGCTCTAATAGGAACTACGAAGGATCTTGGCGGTCACCCGGCAAGCCTTGCCGCGGGGCGCTGCGACTACCCGTGCACAAGTTCGGGATACTAAGGTACCCCTTGAAGTGTGGTCTATTTTTATTGAATCTCGATAGTAGTGATACACATATTCATAGTGTTGAAACCAAAAGATGCAGAGGTTATAATGATAGTGCAACTTATTTGTGGCACTGCCGTTTAGGTCATATCGGTGTAAAGCGCATGAAGAAACTCCATACTGATGGGCTTTTGGAATCACTTGATTATGAATCACTTGGTACTTGTGAACCGTGCCTTATGGGCAAGATGACTAAAATGCCGTTCTCCGGTACTATGGAGAGAGCAACAGATTTGTTGTCAATCATACATACAGATGTATGTGGTCCAATGAATGTTGAGGCTCGTGGCAGATATCGTTATTTTCTCACCTTCACAGATGATCTAAGCAGATATGGGTATATCTACTTAATGAAACACAAGTCTGAAACATTTGAAAAGTTCAAAGAATTTCAGAGTGAAGTGGAAAATCATCGTAACAAGAAAATAAAGTTTCTACGTTCTGATCGTGGAGGAGAATATTTGAGTTACGAGTTTGGTCTACACTTGAAACAATGCGGGATAGTCTCGCAACTCACGCCACCTGGAACACCACAACGAAATGGTGTGTCCGAACGTCGTAATCGTACTTTACTTGATATGGTACGATCTATGATGTCTCTTACTGATTTACCTCTATCGTTTTGGGGTTATGCTTTAGAGACGGCCGCATTCACGTTAAATAGGGCACCATCAAAATCCGTTGAGACAACGCCTTATGAACTGTGGTTTGGCAAGAAACCAAAGTTGTCATTTCTTAAAGTTTGGGGCTGCGATGCTTATGTGAAGAAACTTCAACCAGATAAGCTCGAACCCAAATCGGAGAAATGTGTCTTCATAGGATACCCAAAGGAGACTATTGGGTACACCTTCTATCACAGATCTGAGGGCAAGATTTTCGTTGCTAAATTCGGATCCTTTCTAGAGAAGGAGTTTCTCTCGAAAGAAGTGAGTGGGAGGAAAGTAGAACTTGATGAGATAACTGTATCTACTCCCTTATTGGAAAGTAGTTCATCACAAGAACCGGTTCCTGTGACAACTACACCAATCAGTGAGGAAGCTAATGATATTGATCATGAAACTTCAGATCAAGTTTCTACAGAACCTTGTAGGTCTACCAGAGTAAGATCCGCACCAGAGTGGTATGGTAATCCTATTCTAGAAGTCATGTTACTTGACCATGATGAACCTACGAACTATGAGGGAGCGATGATGAGCCCAGATTCCGCAAAATGGCTAGAGGCCATGAAATATGAGATGGGATCCATTTATGAAAACAAAGTATGGACTTTGGTTGACTTGCCCGATGATCGGCAAGCTATCGAGAATAAACGGATTTTTAAGAAGAAGACTGATGCTGATGGTAATGTAACTTTCTATAAAGCTGGACTTGTTGCGAAAGGTTTTCGACAAGTTCAAGGGCTTGACTACGATGAGACTTTCTCACCCGTAGCGATGCTTAAGTCTGTCCGAATCATGTTAGCCATTGCTGCATTTCATGATTATGAAATTTGGCAAATGGATGTCAAGACTGCATTCTTGAATGGATTTCTAGAAGAAGAGTTGTATATGATGCAGCCGGAAGGTTTTGTTGATCCAAAAGGTGCTAACAAAGTGTGCAAGCTCCAGCATTCCATTTATGGACTGGTGCAAGCATCTCGGAGTTGGAATAAACGCTTTGATAGTGTGATCAAAGCATATGGTTTTATACAGACTTTTGGAGAAGCCTGTATTTACAAGAAAGTGAGTGGGAGCTCTGTAGCATTTCTAGTTTTATATGTAGATGACATATTGTTAATTGGAAATGATGTAGAATTTCTGGATAGCATAAAGGGATACTTGAATAAAAGTTTTTAAATGAAAGACCTCGGTGAAGCTGCTTATATATTGGGCATCAAGATCTATAGAGATAGATCAAGACGCTTAATAGGACTTCCACAAAGCACCTACCTTGACAAAATTTTGAAAAAGTTCATAATGGATGAGGCAAAGAAAGGATTCTTGCCTGTGCTACAAGGTGTGAAGTTGAGTCAAACTCAATGCCCGACCACAGCAGAAGATAGAGAGAAAATGAAAGATGTTCCCTATGCTTCAGCCATAGGCTCTATCATGTATGCAATGTTGTGTACCAGACCTGACGTATGCTTAGCAATAAGCTTGGCAGTAAGGTACCAAAGTAATCCAGGAGTGGATCACTGTACAGCGGTCAAGAACATCCTGAAATACCTGAAAAGGACTAAGGATATGTTTCTCGTATATGGAGGTGACAAAGAGCTAGTCGTAAAAGGTTAGGTCGATGCAAGCTTTGACACTGATCCGGACGATTCTAAATCGCAAACCGGATACGTATTTATATTAAACGGTGGAGCTGTAAGTTGGTGCAGTTCTAAACAAAGCGTCGTGGCGGGATCTACATGTGAAGCGGAGTACATAGCTGCTTCTGAAGCAGCGAATGAAGGAGTCTGGATGAAGGAGTTCATTTCTGATCTAGGTGTCATACCTAGTGCATCGGGACCAATGAAGATCTTCAGTGACAATACTGGTGCAATTGCCTTGGCAAAGGAATCCAGATTTCACAAGAGGACCAAGCACATCAAGAGACGCTTCAATTCCATTCGGGACCAAGTCCAAGTGGGAGACATAGAGATTTGCAAGATACATACGGATCTGAATGTTGCAGACCCGTTGACTAAGCCTCTCTCACGAGCAAAACATGATCAGCACCAAGACTCCATGGGTGTTAGAATAATTACTATGTAATCTAGATTATTGACTCTAGTGCAAGTGGGAGACTGAAGGAAATATGCCCTAGAGGCAATAATAAAGTTATTATTTATTTCCTCATATCATGATAAATGTTTATTATTCATGCTAGAATTGTATTAACCGGAAACATGATACATGTGTGAATACATAGACAAACATATAGTCACTAGTATGCCTCTACTTGACTAGCTCATTAATCAAAGATGGTTATGTTTCCTAACCATAGACATGTGTTGTCATTTGATTAATGGGATCACATCATTAGGAGAATGATGTGATTGACATGACCCATCCCGTTAGCTTAGCACATGATCGTTTAGTATTCTGCTATTGCTTACTTCATGACTTATACATGTTCCTGTAACTATGAGAATTATGCAACTCCCGTTTACCGGAGGAACACTTTGGGTACTACCAAACGTCACAACGTAACTGGGTGATTATAAAGGAGTACTACAGGTGTCTCCGAAGGTACATGTTGAGTTGGCGTATTTTGAGATTAGGTTTTGTCACTCCGATTGTCGGGGAGGTATCTCTGGGCCCTCTCGGTAATACTCATCACTTAAGCCTTGCAAGCATTATAACTAATGAGTTAGTTATGAGGTGACGTATTACAGAATGAGTAAAGAGACTTGCCGGTAACGAGATTGAACTAGGTATTGGATACCGACGATCAAATCTCGGGCAAGTAACATACCGATGACAAAGGGAACAACGTATGTTGTTATGCGGTTTGACCGATAAAGATCTTCGTAGAATATGTAGGAACCAATATGGGCATCCAGCTCCCGCTATTGGTTATTGACCGAGAATGGTTTTAGGTCATGTCTACATAGTTCTCGAACCCGTAGGGTCCGCACGCTTAATGTTTCGATGACAGTTTTATTATGAGTTTGTAAGTTTTGATGTACCGCAGTTTGTTCGGAGTCCCGGATGTGATCACGGACATGACGAAGAGTCTCGGAATGGTCGAGACATAAAGATTGATATATTGGAAGCCTATGTTTGGACATCGGAATAGTTCCGGGTGAAATCGGTATTTTACCGGAGTACCGGGAGGTTACCGGAACCCCCCGGGGGGTTAATGGGCCTACATGGGCCATGAGGGAGAAGAGGGAAGGAGCCAGGAGGGGGCCGCACGCCCCTCCCCCTCCTAGTCCGAATAGGACAAGGGAAGGGGGGCGGCGCCCCCCCCCCCCCTTTCCTTCCCCTCTTCCTCCTCTTTCCCCCCTTCTCCTACTCCTACTTGGAAAGAGGGAGTCCTACTCCCGGTGGGAGTAGGACTCCCCCCCTTGGCGCGCCCTCTAGGCCGGCCGCCTCCTCCCCCCTGGCTCCTTTATATACGGGGGCGGGGGGGCACCCCAAACACACACAAGTTGATCTACGGATCGTTCCTTAGCCGTGTGCGGTGCCCCCTTCCACCATATTCCACCTCGGTCATATCATCGCGGAGTTCAGGCGAAGCCCTGCGCCGGTAGAACATCATCATCCTCACCATGCCGTCGTGCTGACGGAACTCTCTCCGGAGCCTTTGCTGGATCGGAGGGCCGGAGATCATCATCGAGTTGAACGTGTGCTGAACTCGGAGGCCCCGTACGTTCGGTGCTTGGATCGGTCGGATCGTGAAGACGTACGACTACATCAACCGCGTTGTGCTAACGCTTCCGCTTACGGTCTACGAGGGTACGTGGACGAACACTCTCCCCTCTCGTTGCTATATCATCACCATGATCTTGCGTGTGCGTAGGAAATTTCTGAAACTACTACGTTCCCCAACAGGAGGCGCCCTAGGGTTTCCTCTAGGGGGCGGCGGCCAAGTAGATTGGATCTCCCTAGGGAAAATCCTAGGGAGACTTGCCCCCCAAGCCAAGCAGGTGGAGGATTACCTCCCAAGCCAGGTGGAGGCACCCCACCTCCCCAAATAACGTGGGAAAGGATGTGGGGGGCGCACCACCCCTTAGTGGGCTGGTTTGCCCCTTCCCCTTTGGCCCATGAGGCCCTCCAACACTTGTCGGGGCTCCCGAAACACCTTTCGGTCATGCTGGCCATAGCCTGGTACCCCCGGAACACTTCTGGACTCCAGTACCCTTAGTCCAATATATCGATCTTCATCGCCGGACCATTCCGGAACTCCTCGTGACGTTCGGGATCACATCTGGGACTCTGAACTACCTTCGGTAACCACATACTATTTCCCATAACAACTCTAGCGTCACCGAACCTTAAGTGTGTAGAACCTACGGGTTCGGGAACCATGCAGACATGACCGAGATGTTCTCTGGCCAATAACCAACAGTGGGATCTGGATACCCATGTTGGCTCCCACATGTTCCACGATGATCTCATCGGATGAACCATGATGTCAAGGATTCAAGCAATCCCGTATGCAATTCCCTTTCTCAATCGGTATGTTACTTGCCCGAGATTCGATCGTCGGTATCCCAATACCTCGTTCAATCTCGTTACCGGCAAGTCACTTTACTCGTTCCGTAATGCATGATCTCGTGACTAACTACTTAGTCACATTGAGCTCATTATGATGATGCATTACCGAGTGGGCCCAGAGATACCTCTCCGTCATACGGAGTGACAAATCCCAGTCTCGATTCGTGCCAACTGAACAGACACTTTCGGAGATACCTGTAGTGCACCTTTATAGCCACCCAGTTACGTTGTGACATTTGGTACACCCAAAATACTCCTACGGTATCAGGGAGTTACACAATCTCATGGTCTAAGGAAATGATACTTGACATTGGAAAAACTTTAGCAAATGAACTACACGATCTTGTGCTATGCTTAGGATTGGGTCTTGTCCATGACATCATTCTCCTAATGATATGATCCCGTTATCAATGACATCCAATGTCCATGGTCAGGAAACCATGACCATCTGTTGATCAACGAGCTAGTCAACTAGAGGCTCAATAGGGACATGTTGTGGTCTATGTATTCACACATGTATTGCGGTTTCCGGTCAATACAATTATAGCATGAATAATAGACAATTATCATGAACAAGGAAATATAATAATAACCATTTTATTATTGCCTCTAGGGCATATTTCCAACAGTCTCCCACTTGCACTAGAGTCAATAATCTAGTTCACATCACTATGTGATTGTAATGAATCAACACCCATGGGGTTTGATCATATCTCGCTTGTGAAAGAGGTTATTAGTCAACGGATCTGAACCTTTCAGATCTGTGTGTGCTTTGCAAATCTCTATGTCATCTCCTTGATGCAGCTACCACGCTCTATTTGGAGCTATTCCAAATAACTATTCTACTATACGAATCCGGTTTACTACTCAGAATAATCCGAATTAGTGTTAAAGTTTGCATCGGATTAACCCTTTACGATGAACTCTTTTACCACCTCCATAATCGAGAAAATTCCTTAGTCCACTAGTTACTAAGGATAACCTTGACCGCTGTCCTGTGATCCATTCCTGGATCACACTTGTACCCCTTGACTGACTCATGGCAATGCACACTTCAGGTGCGGTACACAGCATAGCATAATGTAGAGCCTACGTCTAAAGCATAGGGGACGACCTTCGTCCTTTCTCTCTTTTCTGCCATGGTCAGGTCTTGAGTCTTTCTCAATACTCATACCTTATAACACAGCCAAGAACTCCTTTGCCGATCTATTTTGAACTCCTTCAAAATCTTGTCACGGTATGTATTTATTTGAAAGTACTATTAAGCGTTTTGATCTATCTTTATAGATCTTGATGCTCAATGTTCAAGTAGCTTAATCCAGGTTTTCCATTGAAAAACACTTTTCAAATAACCCTATATGATGTCTAGAAACTCTGCATCATTTCTGCTCAACAATATGTCAACAACATATACTCATCAGAAATTATATAGTGCTCCCACTCACTTCTTTGGAAATACAAGTTTCTCATAGACTTGGTATAAACCCAAAATCTTTGATCGTCTCATCAATGTGTATATTCTAACTCCGAGATGCTTACTCCAATCCTTAGAAGGATTAATGGGGCTTTGCATACTTGTTAGCATCTTTCAGGATAGACAAAACCTTCTGGTTGTATCACATACAACCTTTCCTCAAGAAAATCGTCGAGGAAACAATGTTTTGACATCCTATCTACAAGATTTCATAAATAATGCAGTAATTGCTAATATAATTCCAACAGACTCGTAGCATCGCTACGAGTGAGAAAGTCTCATCGTAGTCAACTCCTTGAACTTGTCTGAAAACATCTTAGCGACAAGTCGAGTTTTCTTAATGGTGACACTTACCATCATTGTCCGTCTTCCTTTTAAAATCCATCTGTACTCAACAGCCTTACGACCATCGAGTAGTTCTTCCAAAGTCTATACTTTGTTTTCATACATGGATCCTTTCTTGGATTTTATGGCCTCGAGCCATTCGTCGGAATCCGGGCCCACCATAGCTCGTAGGTTCATTGTTGTCTAGCAACATGACCTTCAACACATGATTACTATACTACTCTGAAGTAGTACGCATCCTTGTCACCCTATGAGGTACGGTAGTGACCTGATACGAAGCTTCATGATCACTATCATAAGCTTCTACTTCAATTGGTGTAAACGCCACAGGAACAACTTCCTGTGCCCTTCTACACTCTAGTTGAAGTGACGGTTCAATAACCTCATCATGTCTCCACCATCCTCCCACTCAATTCTTTCGAGAGAAACTTTTCCTCGAGAAACGACCTGATTCTAGAAACAATCGCTTTTGCTTCTGGAACTGAGACTGGAGGTATACCCAACTATTTTGGGTGTCCTAGGAAGATGCATTTATCCGCTTTGGGTTCGAGCTTATCAGCCTGAAACTTTTTCACATAAGCGTCGCAGCCCCAAACTTTTAAGAAACCACAACTTAGGTTTCTCCAAACCATAGTTCATACGGTGTCGTCTCAACGGAATTGCGTGGTACCCTATTTAAAGTGAATGCGGTTGTCTCTAATGCCTAACCTATAAAACGATAGTGGTAATTTGATAAGAGACATCATGGTGTGCACCATATCCAATGAGGTGCAACTATGATGTTCGGACACACCATCACCCTATGGTGTTCCAGGCGGTATTAATTGTGAAACAATTTCCACAATGTCTTAATTGCGTGCCAACTCGTAACTCAGATATTCATCTCTATGATCATATCATAGATATTTTATCCTCTAGTCACGACGATCTTCAACTTCACTCTGAAATTACTTGAACCTTTCAATAATTCAGACTTGTGTTTCATCAAGTAAATATACTCAGCATCTACTCAAATTCCTCTGTGAAGTAAGAACATAACGATATCCACTGCGTGCCTCAGCACTCATTGGACATCACACGTCAAAATGTATTACTTCCAACAAGTTGCTTTCTTGTTCCATCTTACTGAAAAACGAGGCTTCTCAGTCATCTTGCCCATGTGGTATGATTTGCATGTATCAAGTGATTTAGAATTAAGTGAGTCCAAATGATCCATCTGCATGGAGTTTCTTCATGCTCACATACCAATAGACATGGTTCGCATGTCTCAAACTTTTCAAAAATGAGTGAGTCCAAAGATCCATCAGCATGGAGCTTCTTCATGCACTTTATACCAATATGACTCAAATGGCAGTGCCACAAGTAGGTGGTACTATCATTACTATCTTTTATCTTTTTGGCATGAACATGTGTATCACTACGATCGAGATTCAATAAACCATTCATTTTAGGTGCAAGACCATTGAAGGTATTATTCAAATAAACAGAGTAACCATTATTCTCCTTAAATGAATCACCGTATTTTGATAGACATAATACAATCATGTCTATGCTTAACGCAAATACTAAATAACAATTATTTAGGTTTAACACCGATCCCAATGGTAGAGGGAGCGTGTGATGTTTGATCACATCAACCTTGGAAATACTTCCAACACATATCGTCACCTTGCCTTTAGCTAGTCTCCGTTTATTCCGTAGCCTTTTATTTCGAGTTACTAACACTTAGCAACTGAACCGGTATCTATTACCATGGTGCTACTAGTAGTACTAGTAAAGTGCACATTAATATAATGTATATCCAATATACTTCTGTCGACCTTGCCAGCCTTCTCCTCTACCAAGTATCCAGGGTAGTTCTACTTCAGTGACCGTTCCCCTCATTACAGAAGCACTTAGTCTCGGGTTTGGGTTAAACCTTGGGTTTCTTCACTAGAGCAGCAACTGATTTGTCGTTTCATGAAGTATCCCTTATTGCCCTTGCCCTCTTTGAAACTAGTGGTTTCACTAACCATCAACAATTGATGCTCCTTCTTGATTTCTACTTTCGCGGTGTCAAACATCGCGAATAGCTCAAGGATCATCATATCTATCCCTGATATGTTATAGTTCATCACGAAGCTCTAGTAGCTTGGTGGCAGTGACTATGGAGAAACATCACTATCTCATCTGGAAGATTAACTCCCACTTGATTCAAGTGATTGCTGTACCCAGACAATCTGAGCACAAGCTCAACGATTGAGCTTTTCTGCCTTAGTTTGTAGGCTAAGAAACTTGTCGGAGGTCTCATACCTCTTGACGTGGGCACGAGCCTGAAATCCCAATTTCAGCTCTTGGAACATCTCATATGTTCTGAGACGTTTCAAAAATGTCTTCGGTGCCTCAATTCTAAACCGTTTAACATTATGCACTGAACTATCATGTAGTCATCAAAACGTGTATGTCAGATGTTCGCAACATCCACAAACGACGCTCGAGGTTCAGCACACCGAGCGGTGCATTAAGGACATAAGCCTTCTGTGCAGCAATGAGGACAATCCTCAGTATACGGACCCAGACCGCATAATTGCTACTGTCAACTTTCAACTAAATTTTCTCTAGGAACATATCTTAAACAGTAGAATTAAAGTGAGAGCTACGACATAATTTGCAAAAAACCTTTTGACTATGTTCAGGATAATTAAGTTCATCTAATCACATTATTTGATGAACTCCCACTCAGATAGACATCCCTCTAGTCATCCAAGTGATACATGATCCGAGTCAACTAGGCCGTGTCCGATCATCACGTGAGACGGACTAGTCATCATCGGTGAACATCTTCATGCTGATTGTATCTACTATACGACTCATGTTCGACCTTTCGGTCTCTTGTGTTCCGAGGCCATGTCTGTACATGCTAGGCTCGTCAAGTCAACCTAAGTGTTTCGCGTGTGTAAATCTGGCTTACACCCGTTGTTTGTGAACGTTAGAATCTATCGCACCCGATCATCACGTGGTGCTTCGAAGTAACGATCTTTAGCAACAGTGCACAGTTAGGGGGAACACTTTCTTGAAATTACTATGAGGGATCATCTTATTTACTACCGTCGTTCTAACCAAATAAGATGCATAAACATGATAAACATCACATGCAATCAAAAAGTGACATGATATGGCCAATATCATTTTGCTCCTTTTGATCTCCATCTTCGGGGCTCCATGATCATCATCGTCACCGGCATGACACCATGATCTCCATCATCGTGTCTCCATGAAGTTGTCTCGCCAACTATTACTTCTACTACTATGGCTAACAGTTTATCAATAAAGTAAAGTAATTATATGGCATTGTTCAATGACACGCAGGTCATACAATAAATTAAGACAACTCCTATGGCTCCTGCCGGATGTCATACTCATCGACATGCAAGTCATGATTCCTATTACAAGAACATAATCAATCTCATACAACACATATCGTTCATGACATTCTTTTGGCCATATCACATCACATAGCATACCCTGCAAAAACAAGTTAGACGTCCTCTAATTGTTGTTGCATGTTTTACGTGGCTGCTATGGGTTTCTAGCAAGAACGTTTCTTACCTACGCAGAAGCCACAACAGTGATATGCCAATTGCTATTTACCCTTCATAAGGACCCTTTTCATCAAATCCGATCCGACTAAAGTGGGAGAGACTGGCACCCGCTAGCCACCTTTATGCAACAAGTGCATGTCAGTCGGTGGAACCTGTCTCACGTAAGTGTATGTGTAAGGTCGGTCCGGGCCGCTTCATCCCACAAAACCATCGAAACAAGATAGGACTAGCAACGGTAAGCATATTGAACAAAACCAACGCCCACAACTACTTGTGTTCTACTCGTGCATAGAATCTACGCAATAGACCTAGCTCAGATACCACTGTTGGGAACGTAGCAGAAATTCAAAATTTTCTACGCAACACCAAGATCAATCTATGGAGATTCTAGCAACAAGAGAGGGAGAGGATGAGCATCTTCATACCTTTGAAGATTGCTAAGCGGAGGCGTTACAAGAACGCGGATGAAGGAGTCGTACTCGTAGCGATTCAGATCGCGGTTGATTCCGATCTAAGCACCGAACAACGGTGCCTCCGGGTTCAACACACGTACAGCCCGGGGACGTCTCCTCCTTCTTGATCCAGCAAGGAGAGAGGAGAAGTTGAGGGAGAACTCCAACAGCACGATGGCATGGTGGTGATGGAGCTCGTGGTTCTCCGGCAGGGCTTCGCCAAGCACTACGGAGGAGGAGGAGGTGTTGGAGGAGGGAGAGGGCTACTCCAGGGGAAGGGTGCGGCTGCCCTCCCACCCCTCCACTATATATAGGGGCAAGGTGAGAGGGGGAGGCTCCCTAGGGTTTCCCCTAGGTAGGCGGCGGCCAAGCAGATTGGATCTCCCTAGGGAAAATCCTAGGGAGACTTGCCCCCCAAGCCAAGCAGGTGGAGGATTGCCTCCCAAGCCAGGTGGAGGCGCCCCACCTCCCCAAATAACGTGGGAAAGGATGTGGGGGGCGCACCACCCCTTAGTGGGCTGGTTTGCCCCTTCCCCTTTGGCCCATGAGGCCCTCCAACACTTGCCGGGGCTCCCGAAACACCTTTCGGTCATGCTGGTCATAGCCTGGTACCCCCGGAACACTTCCGGACTCCAATACCCTTAGTTCAATATATCGATCTTCACCGCCGGACCATTCCGGAACTCCTCGTGACGTCCGAGATCACATCCGGGACTCCGAAATACCTTCGGTAACCACATACTATTTCGCATAACAACTCTAGCGTCACCGAACCTTAAGTGTGTAGAACCTATGGGTTCGGGAACCATGCAGACATGACTGAGACGTTCTCCGGCTAATAACCAACAACGGGATCTGGATACCCATGTTGTCTCCCACATGTTCCACGATGATCTCATTGGATGAACCACGATGTCAAGGATTCAAGCAATCCCGTATGCAATTCCCTTTGTCAATCGGTATGTTACTTGCCCGAGATTCGATCGTCGGTATCCCAATACCTCGTTCAATCTCGTTACCGGCAAGTCACTTTACTCGTTCTGTAATGCATTATCCCGTGACTAACTACTTAGTCACATTGAGCTCATTATGATGATGCATTACCGAGTTGGCCCAAAGATACCTCTCCGTCATACGGAGTGACAAATCCCAGTCTCGATTCGTGCCAACTCAACAGACACTTACGGAGATACCTTTAGTGCACCTTTATAGCCACCCAGTTACGTTGTGACGTTTGCTACACCCAAAGTACTCCTACGGTAGTAGGGAGTTACACAATCTCATGGTCTAAGGAAATGATACTTGACATTAGAAAAGCTTTAGCAAACGAACTACACGATCTTGTGCTATGCTTAGGATTGGGTCTTGTCCATCACATCATTCTCCTAATGATGTGATCGCATTATCAATGACATCCAATGTCCATGGTCAGGAAACCATGACCATCTGTTGATCAACGAGCTAGTCAACTAGAGGCTCACTAGGGACATGTTGTGGTCTATGTATTCACACATGTATTGCGGTTTTCGGTCAATACAATTATAGCATGAATAATAGGAAATTATCATGAACAAGGAAATTCAATAATAACCATTTTATTATTGCCTCTAGGGCATATTTCCAATAGTTGCAACACGTACCAGCAAAGGTAACAGATGAAATGAATGACAGTCTCATGGCTCCATATAAGGAAGAGGAAGTGAAAACTGCACTCTTCCAAATGTTTCCCACGAAGGCTCCCGGGCCGGATGGTACCCAGCCCACTTCTTTCAGAGACACTGGGACATATGCGGGGCCTCGGTCACCATTGTAGTTCTTGGTATACTAAGGGGAGAAGAAAGTCCAAAACGCATAAATGATACTTTGCTGGTTTTAATACCGAAGGTAGCAAATCCAACACTTTTGACTCAGTTCCGACCCATTAGCCTCTGTAATATATTTTACAAAATAGCTTCAAAGGTACTTTCAAACCGCATCAAGTTGATCTTCCCAGATATCATATCAGAGGAGCAATCGGCCTTTGTTCCGGGGCCACTCATCACAGATAATATAATCTCAGCCTATGATTGTCTACATTTTATGAAAAGAAACCGTTTGAAGAATAATAGTTTTTGTACTTTGAAGCTAGATATGCTGAAGGCTTATGAGAGAGTTGAGTGGAGTTACCTCAAAGCCATTATGGAGAAACTGGTGTTTGCAGCACCATGGGTCTCCATCATAAAGGAGCAGTCGCTGGTTGATGGCTTCCTCCGGAGGATGGGGTAGCAAAAATCAACGCGGATGGGGCTGTTTCTGGCGAAGGTAATGTGGGTGTTGCAGCTGCAATATGTCGACATCACACAGGAGAATACCTCGGCTCCTCAGTTGTTGTTTTCAAAGGCATCGCAGATCCTTTGATTCTTGCAGTTTATGTGTGCAGAGAAGCAATGGCCCTGGCAGAAGACCTCGACATCCACAGGCTATGTATTGCTAATGATTGTCAAGGGGTGATCGCTGACATCAACTCCGGAAGCAGAGGACCACATGCAACGATACTACATGAAATGTCAGAACGGAAGAGTCTTTTTCTTTCTTGCAATTTTGTTTTTGAACGTAGAAATTTTAATTTCGAGGCTCATGACCTCGCCAAGTTTGCTAGTAGTCTTTCGGTTGGCCGTCATGTCTGGTTGGGCATGCCTCAGGACCAAAACCTTATACCCACAACCATTTTGATGGTTTAATAAAGACTGGCGAGAATTCTCAAAAAAAAGCTATGCAAATTGAACATTAAATGTATTACTCCCTCCGTTCCATAATATAAGAAGGTTATGACACTAGTGTATTGTTAAAAACGTTCTTATATTTTAGGACAGAGGAAGTAAAAAAATTAGACATCAAATGGTATTTGGTCTGTTTGCTAGGCCGGCCGACCGGAGTCCTACGGGTCGGCGCGTCGCGAGATTTTGCATATTAATTTCCTCCCTGTTATGAATCTTGACGGGTGGGGCCCAATGGTGGCGTTTCATTTCTTTAAGAACAAAATTTCCAGGGGCTTTCTCATGAGGAAAAAAATAGGGGGGTTCTCGTAAAAATGCCAGGTCACATGCCCTTTGTCCCTGCCTCCCCGTCACTGACGGGTGGGCCCTGCGCCATGCTAATGCGTCACATCAGCACTCGCTAGTTTTGTCACCGATTCAATGCATGCCCCAAGTTTTAGCAACAAACTATTTTTTCTTGCCAAGTTCAAACACTTGTGATGTATAATTGACTCTTTTGATTTTCTTTCTTTCCTTGAGGAATTGCCTGCTAGCCATCAAAGAATCTCGAGGTTGCGCACTCTCACTGCTCTACTATTCTTCTCTGACAGAAACCCTCACTGTCCCGCCACCGCCCGTCGCCACCGTCCTCCTTAGCCCCGTCTCCCTTCTAGACATCGCCCCCGCATCCTCCACGACCGCTCTCATCGCGACGCTGCCCCCCATCCATGAAGAGCGCCTCGCGCGACCTGCTCGGCGCCAAGCCAGGTCACCACGTGCTCGACGTCGGATGTGGCGTTGGCGAGCCCATGGAGCGGTCGCCGCACACTCCTGTTAGAACACGATGCAGTAGTACTTCGCCGACGATCCGGAGCACGTCGAGGCCATCCGCAGCATCGAGCACAGCGATGGCTTAATTCAGTTATCGGTCTCTTTGCTGGCTTAGTTCGGTAGATAAGCTACCCTTTATTATCTTGAGAACCAAAATTTTAGACCTTTTGCAGTCTGACCACACCTATGTAGTGAACCGGCAATGCTACATCAACGGACAATTACGGGCGTTTTACGGGGTGAAGATTAGTTGGCAATCTGTATTGGATCAAGGGAGAGGGAGAGGCCCCACCCACCCTGAAAATCAGGGGGTGGCAAGTATAGATGGTTGGGAGGGTCCGTTCATTCCCCGTATTAGTCCGTCGATGTACTACCTCCGTCTAGGTGAATAAGTCATTCGCGTAGTTTTAGGTCATCGATTTGAGCAATTAAATATGTGTCATATGTTATGAAAAGTACATCACTAGATTTCTACAAGGATGTAGTTTCTAAATATATATTTTTTGTCACATATAATACATATTTAGATAGTTAAATCATCAACCTAGAACTACGCGAATGACTTATTCACCGAGACGGAGGTAGTAGCATTTTTGGTAGTGAGTAGACTCCCCAAAAATTTCGGATCCCACCCTCCCGAGCCGCCCCTGCGAGACGATCAGGAGGCGCCTCGCATCTCAGCCGCCGGTACCTCCCTCTCCCTCACATTCCTTGCCGCCACCGAAGTGCGTCACTAGGCGAAGCCTAGCGACGGCAGTGGCGGGGGCTCCTTCGTCGCGCACCACCTTGTCGTGGGTGGGTACGGCGCATATGGAGATGTTGCTGCAACAGGGCATCACTTCACGATTGCACTCTTACGTGTGGTTGCGCATCGGCAGAGGGTCAGCCGCGTGACAGGCCGTGGAGGGCGACACCTGGCGGTAGCGGTCGCGTCTGGTTCTAGCTGACATCGCCGGATCTGGGCCATGGCAGGCATGCGAGGTGAGTCGGTGGCTGGCGGGGCGCCTGCTGGTCGACGGCATGGCCTTCTCTCGTCGGTGCACGCGGCTCAGACGAGGGCCCATCCGACGGTGTGGTAGGTCGTGACAGAGCTCCTGTCCTTTGCACTGGCTTGCCCTGATTTGGTTCTGCCGGATCTTGGCCCTAGCATTCTTCCTATGCCAAGTCATCTAGCCCTTTGACGCTCCGGTGCGACGCTCCGGTGGCATTGCTACCCCCCGAGGGCCCCCGTCCCGCCTAACCCTGGAGCGGTTGACCATGATATGTAGCCCTTTGACTTCCCACAGACAGCCTTTGACCAGTTGACCTCTCCACGCGGTTGTGTTAGGTCAGCCCAAAGGGACACCTGGGAGCAACATCCAGGCCAAACCCACAGCAACATACCCTCCGTGTAGACCTGACGCGTCCGTTTCCCCCCTCCAGGTGCCGGCGCCGGCGCCGTTCGTGAGGGGGGCCACACCTCGGAGACGTGTGCGGGTGTTTTTAATCGCCACAACAATTTCAGACTTGAGAGGCTGCGTACGCAACATTGGCGGCATGCTAGCCCACGGAGGCCGCCGGCCACAGTCGTAGACATGCGAAGGGCAATCCGTGTAGAGGGAAGTGTTCGGATACTTCTCCATCACCAAAAATTATCAAAAATTAAGATCATTCCTATAGCGCATGTGCCCACGTCTTGTAAAAAACTCATGATATTATCGCGCTCCAAGTATTTAATAATATTCAGGCTGCACTATTACCGCAGAACGTCTACTACTGTGTCATCACCGTCCGTGAGGAGGGACACATGCCGGAGATGCGTGACGCCTCTTCAGACATGCGAACACACCACCCGGCATGTATGACGGCCCGGTACGATGCTTCGGTGGCATTGCTACACCCCCCCCCCCCCGGGGGGGTGCATTCTTTCTAACCCTGGAGAGCGTGACCGTGAGATATAGTTGTTGGATATATGCCCTAGAGGCAATAATAAAATGGTTATTATTATATTTCTTTGTTCATGATAATTGTCTGTTATTCATGCTATAACTGTGTTATCCGGAAATCGTAACACACGTGTGAATACATAGACCACAACATGTCCCTAGTAAGCCTCTAGTTGACTAGCTCGCTGATCAACAGATAGTCATGGTTTCCTGACTATGGGCATTGGATGTCATTGATAACGGGATCACATCATTAGGAGAATGATGTGATGGACAAGACCCAATCCTAAGCATAGCTCAAAGATCGTGTAGTTCGTTTAGCTAGAGCTTTTCCAAATGTCAAGTATCATTTCCTTAGACCATGAGATTGTGCAACTCCCGGATACCGTAGGAGTGCTTTGGGTGTGCCAAACGTCACAACGTAACTGGGTGACTATAAAGGTGCACTACGGGTATCTCCGAAAGTGTCTGTTGTGTCCGTAGGAGTGCTTTGACTTCCCACGGACAGGCTTTGACCAGTGGACCTCTCCACCCGGTTGTGTTAGGTCAGCCCAGAGGGACACCTAGGAGCAACATCCGGACCAAACTGACAGCTACATCCCCTCCGTGTAGACCCGACGCGTCCGCTTCCCGCCTCCAGGTGCCGGCGGCGGGGCTGTCCGTGAGGGGGGCCACACCCTGGAGACGCTTGCCGCCTCTTCAGACATGCCACAACACCACCCCGCATTTTAGAGGGGCCGGTGCGACGCTCCGGTGGCATTGCTAACTCGAGGGCCCCCATCCCGCCTAACCCTGGAGCGGTTGACCACGAGATCTAGCCCTTTGACTTCCCACGGACGGGCTTTGACCAGTGGACCTCTCCACCCGGTTGTGTTGGGTCAGCCCAGAGGGACACCTGGGAGCAACATCCAGGTCAAACCCACAGCTACATCCCCTCCGTGTAGACCCGACGCATCCGTTTCCCCCCTCTAGATGCCGGCGGTTGCGTTGTCCGTGAGGGGGGCCACTAAAGGAAATATGCCCTAGAGGCAATAATAAAGTTATTATTATTTCCTCATATCATGATAAATGTTTATTATTCATGCTAGAATTGTATTAACCGGAAACATGATACATGTGTGAATACATAGACAAACATAACGTCACTAGTATGCCTCTACTTGACTAGCTCATTAATAAAAGATGGTTATGTTTCCTAACCATAGGCATGTGTTGTCATTTTATTAATGGGATCACATCATTAGGAGAATGATGTGATTGACATGACCCATTCCGTTAGCCTAGCACTTGATCGTTTAGTATATTGCTATTGCTTGCTTCATGACTTATACATGTTCCTGTTACTATGAGATTATGCAACTCCCGTTTACCGGAGGAACACTTTGGGTGCTACCAAATGTCACAACGTAACTGGGTGATTGTAAAGGAGTACTACAGGTGTCTCCAAAGGTACACGTAGGGTTGGCATATTTTGAGATTAGGTTTTGTCACTCCGATTGTCGGAGAGGTATCTTTGGGCCCTCTCGGTAATGCACATCAATATAAGCCTTGCAAGCAATGTAGCTAATGAGTTAGTTACAGAATGATGCATTACATAACGAGTAAAGAGACTTGCCGGTAACGAGATTGAACTAGGTATTGGATACCGACGATCGAATCTCGGGCAAGTAATATACCGATGACAAAGGGAACAACGTATGTTGTTATGCGGTTTGACCGATAAAGATCATCGTAGAATATGTAGGAGCCAATATGGGCATCTAGGTTCCGCTATTGGTTATTGACCGACAATAGTTCTAGGTCATGTCTACATAATTCTCGAACCCGTAGGGTCCGCATGCTTAACGTTACGATGACAGTTTTATTATGAGTTTATAAGTTTTGATGTACCGAAGTTTGTTCGGAGTCCCGGATGTGATCACGGACATGACGAGGAGTCTCGAAATGGTCGAGACATAAACATTGATATATTGGTAGCCTATGTTTGGACATCGGAAGTGTTCCGGGTGAAATCGGCATTTTACCGGAGTACCGGGAGGTTACCGGAACCCCCGCACCCCCCCCCCCCCCCGCCTTGCTCCTTTATATACGGGGGCAGGGGGCACCCTAGAGACACACAAGTTGATCTACGGATCGTTCCTTAGCCGTGTGCGGTGCCCCCCTCCACCATATTCCACCTCGGTCATATCGTCGCGGAGTTTAGGCGAAGCCCTGTGCCGGTAGAACATCATCATCGTCACCACGCCGTCGTGCTGATGGAACTCATCCACGACAATTTGCTGGATCGGAGTCCGAGGATCGTCATTGAGCTGAACGTGTGCTGAAGTCGGAGGTGTCGTACGTTCGGTGCTTGGATCGGTTGGATCGTGAAGACATACGACTACATCAACCGCGTTATCATAACGCTTCCGCTTACGGTCTACGAGGGTACGTGGACACACTCTCCCCTCTCGTTGCTATGCCATCACCATGATCTTGCGTGTGCGTAGGAAATTTTTTGAAATTACTACGTTCCCCAACAGTGGCATTTGAGCCTGGTTTTATGCGTAGATGTCATATGCACGAGTAGAACACAAGTGAGTTGTGGGCGATACAAGTCATACTGCTTACCAGCATGTCATACTTTGGTTCGGCGGTATTGTGAGATGAAGCGGCCCGAACCGACATTACGCGTACGCTTACGCGAGACTGGTTTCACCGTTACGAGCAATCGTGCTTAAAGGTGGCTGGCGGGTGTCTGTCTCTCTCACTTTAGCTGAATCGAGTGTGGCTACGCCCGGTCCTTGCGAAGGTTAAAACAGCACTAACTTGACGAACTATCATTGTGGTTTTGATGCGTAGGTAAGAACGGTTCTTGCTAAGCCCGTAGCAGCCACGTAAACATTTGCAACAACAAAGTAGAGGACGTCTAACTTGTTTTTGCAGGGCATGTTGTGATGTGATATGGTCAAGACGTGATGCTATATTTTATTGTATGAGATGATCATGTTTTGTAACCGAAGTTATCGGCAATTGGCAGGAGCCATATGGTTGTCGCTTTATTGTATGAAATGCAAACGCCCTGTAATTGCTTTACTTTATCACTAAGCGGTAGCGATAGTCGTAGTAGCAATAGATGGCGCAATGACAACGATGCTACGATGGAGATAAAGGTGTCGCGCCGGTGACGATGGTGATCACGACAGTGCTTCGAAGATGGAGATCACGAGCACAAGATGATGATGGCCATATCATATCACTTATATTGATTGCATGTGATGTTTATCCTTTATGCATCTTATATTGCTTTGATTGATGGTAGCATTTTAAGATGATCTCTCACTAAATTATCAAGAAGTGTTCTCCCTGAGTATGCACCGTTGTGAAAGTTCTTCGTGCTGAGACACCACGTGATGATCGGGTGTGATAGGCTCTACCTTCAAATACAACGGGTGCAAAACAGTTGCACACGCGGAATACTCAGGTTAAACTTGACGAGCCTAGCATATAACAGATATGGCCTCGGAACACGGAGACTGAAAGGTCGAGCGTGAATCATATAGTAGATATGATCAACATATTGATGTTCACCGTTGAAACTACTCCATCTCACGTGACGATCGGACATGGTGTAGTTGATATGGATCACGTAATCACTTAGAGGATTAGAGGGATGTCTATCTAAGTGGGAGTTCTTAAGTAATATGATTAATTGAACTTAAATTTATCATGAACTTAGTACCTGATAGTATTTTGCTTATCTATGTTTGTTGTAGATAGATGGCTCATGCTGTTGTTCCGTTGAATTTTAATGCGTTCCTTGAGAAAGCAAAGTTGAAAGATGATGGTAGCAATTACACGGACTGGGTCCGTAACCTGAGGATTATCCACATTGCTGCACAGAAGAATTATGTCCTGGAAGCACCGCTGGGTGCCAGGCCTGCTGCTGATGCAACTGACGACGTTAAGAACGTCTGGCAGAGCAAAGCTGATGACTACTCGATAGTTCAGTGTGCCATGCTTTAAGGCTTAGAACCGGGTCTTCAACGACGTTTTGAATGTCATGGAGCATATGAGATGTTCCAGGAGTTGAAGTTAATATTTCAAGCAAATGCCCGGATTGAGAGATATGAAGTCTCCAATAAGTTCTATAGCTGCAAGATGGAAGAGAATAGTTCTGCCAGTGAACGCATACTCAAAATGTCTGGGTATAATAATCACTTGATTCAACTGGGAGTTAATCTTCCTAATGATAGTGTCATTGACAGAATTCTTCAATTACTGCCACCAAGCTACAAGAGCTTCGTGATGAACTATAATATGCAAGGGATGGACAAGACTATTCCCGAGCTCTTCACAATGCTAAAAGCCGCGGAGGTAGAAATCAAGAAGGAGCATCAAGTGTTGATGGTTAACAAGACCACCAGTTTCAAGAAAAAGGGCATAGGGAAGAAGAAGGGGAACTTCAAGAAGAACAGCAAACAAGTTGCTGCTCAAGAGAAGAAACCTAAGTCTGGACCTAAGCCTGAGATTGAGTGCTTCTACTGCAAGCAGACTGGACACTGGAAGCGGAACTGCCCCAAGTATTTGGCGGATAAGAAGGATGGCAAAGTGAACAAAGGTATATGTGATATACATGTTATTGATATGTACCTTACTAATGCTCGTAGTAGCACCTGGGTATTTGATACTGGTTCTGTTGCTAATATTTGCAACTCGAAACAGGGACTATGGATTAAGCGAAGATTGGCTAAGGACGAGGTGACGATGCGCGTGGGAAATGGTTCCAAAGTCGATGTGATCGCGGTCGGCATGCTACCTCTACATCTACCATCGGGATTAGTTTTAGACCTAAATAGTTGTTATTTGGTGCCAGCGTTGAGCATGAACATTATATCTGGATCTTGTTTGATGCGAGACGGTTATTCATTTAAGTCAGAGAATAATGGTTGTTCTATTTATATGAGTAATATCTTTTATGGTCATGCACCCTTGAAGAGTGGTCTATTTTTATTGAATCTCGATAGTAGTGATACACATATTCATAGTGTTGAAACCAAAAGATGCAGAGTTGATAATGATAGTGCAACTTATTTGTGGCAATGCCGTTTAGGTCATATTGGTGTAAAGCGCATGAAGAAACTCCATACAGATGGGCTTTTGGAATCACTTGATTATGAATCACTTGGTACTTGCGAACCGTGCCTCATGGGCAAGATGACTAAAACGCCGTTCTCCGGAACTATCGAGCGATCAACTGATTTGTTGGAAATCATACATACAGATGTTTGTGGTCCAATGAATGTTGAGGCTCGCGGCGGGTATCGTTATTTTCTCACCTTCACAGATGATTTGAGCAGATATGGGTATATCTACTTAACAAAACACAAGTCTGAAACATTTGAAAAGTTCAAAGAATTTTAGAGTGAAGTGGAAAATCATCGTAACAAGAAAATAAAATTTCTACGATCTGATCGTGGAGGAGAATATTTGAGTTACAAGTTTGGTCTACATTTGAAACAATGCGGAATAGTTTCGCAACTCACGCCACCCAGAACACCACAACGAAATGGTGCGTCCGAACGTCGTAATCGTACTTTACTAGATATGGTGCGATCTATGATGTCTCTTACTAATTTACCGCTATCGTTTTGGGGTTATGCTTTAGAGACGGCCGCATTCATGTTAAATAGGGCACCATCAAAATCCGTTAAGACAACGCCTCATGAACTGTGGTTTGGCAAGAAACCAAAGTTGTCGTTTCTTAAAGTTTGGGGCTGCGATGCTTATGTGAAGAAACTTCAACCAGATAAGCTCGAACCGAAATCGGAGAAATGTGTCTTCATAGAATACCCAAAAGAGACTGTTGGGTACACCTTCTATCACAGATCTGAAGGCAAGATTTTCGTTGCTAAATTCGGATCCTTTCTAGAGAAGGAGTTTCTCTCGAAAGAAGTGAGTGGGAGGAAAGTAGAACTTGATGAGGTAACTGTACCTGCTCCCTTATTGGAAAATAGTTCATCACAAGAACCGGTTCCTGTGGCAACTACACCAATTAGTGAGGAAGCTAATGATATTGATCATGAAACTTCAGATCAAGTTTCTACTGAACCTAGTAGGTCTACCAGAGTAAGATCTGCACCAGAGCGGTACGGTAATCCTATTCTGGAAGTCATGTTACTTGACCATGACGAACCTACGAACTATGAGGAAGTGATGATGAGCCCAAATTTCGCAAAATGGCTGGAGGCCATGAAATCTGAGATGGGATCCATGTATGAGAACAAAGTATGGACTTTGGTTGACTTGCCCGATGATCGGCAAGCCATTGAGAATAAATGGATCTTTAAGAAGAAGACTGATGCTGATGGTAATGTAACTATCTATAAAGCTCGACTTGTTGCAAAAGGTTTTCGACAAGTTCAAGGGGTTGACTACGATGAGACTTTCTCACCCATAGCGATGCTTAAGTCTGTCCGAATCATGTTAGCAATTGCCACATTTTATGATTATGGATGTCAAAACTGCATTCTTGAATGGATTTCTGGAAGAAGAGTTGTATATGATGCAACCAGAAGGTTTTGTTGATCCAAAAGTTGCTAACAAAGTGTGCAAGCTCCAGCGATCCATCTATGGACTGGTGCAAGCATCTCGGAGTTGGAATAAACGCTTTGATAGTGTGATCAAAGCATATGGTTTTATACAGACTTTTGGAGAAGTCTGTATTTACAAGAAAGTGAGTGGGAGCTCTGTAGCATTTCTGATATTATATGTAGATGACATATTATTAATTGGAAATGATATAGAATTTCTGGATAGCATAAAGGGATACTTGAATAAAAGTTTTTCAATGAAAGACCTCGGTGAAGCTGCTTACATATTGGGCATCAAGATTTATAGAGATAGATCAAGACGCTTAACTGGACTTTCACAAAGCACATACCTTGATAAAGTTTTGAAAAAGTTCAAAATGGATCAGGCAAAGAAAGGGTTCTTGCCCGTGCTACAAGGTGTGAAGTTGAGTCAGATAGGCTCTATCATGTATGCAATGCTGTGTACCAGACCTGACGTGTGCTTAGCAATAAGCTTGGCAGGAAGGTACCAAAGTAATCCAGGAGTGGATCACTGGACAGCGGTCAAGAACATCCTGAAATACCTGAAAAGGACTAAGGATATGTTTCTCGTATATGGAGGTGACAAAGAGCTAGTCGTAAATGGTTACGTCAATGCAAGCTTTGACACTGATCCGGACGATTCTAAATCGCAAACCGGATACGTGTTTTTATTAAACGGTGGAGCTGTAAGTTGGTGCAGTTCTAAACAAAGCATCGTGGCAGGATCTACATGTGAAGCGGAGTACATAGCTGCTTCGGAAGTAGCAAATGAAGGAGTCTGGATGAAGGAGTTCATTTCCGATCTAGGTGCCATACCTAGTGCATCGGGACCAATGAAGATCTTCTGTGACAATACTGGTGCAATTGCCTTGGCAAAGGAATCCAGATTTCACAAGAGGACCAAGCACATCAAGAGACGCTTCAATTCCATCCGGGACCAAATCCAGGTGGGAGACATAGAGATTTGCAAGATACATACGGATCTGAATGTTGCAGACCCATTAACTAAGCCTCTCTCACGAGCAAAACATGATCAACACCAAGACTCCTTGGGTGTTAGAATCATTACTGTGTAATCTAGATTATTGACTCTAGTGCAAGCGGGAGACTGAAGGAAATATGCCCTAGAGGCAATAATAAAGTTATTATTTATTTCCTCATATCATGATAAATGTTTATTATTCATGCTAGAATTGTATTAACCGGAAACATGATACATGTGTGAATACATAGACAAACATAATGTCACTAGTATGCCTCTACTTGACTAGCTCATTAATCGAAGATGGTTATGTTTCCTAACCATAGGCATGTGTTGTCATTTGATTAATGGGATCACATCATTAGGAGAATGATGTGATTGACATGACCCATAACGTTAGCCTAGCACTTGATCGTTTAGTATATTGCTATTGCTTTCTTCATGACTTATACATGTTCCTGTAACTGTGAGATTATGCAACTCCCGTTTACCGGAGGAACACTTTGGGTGCTACCAAACGTCACAACGTAACTGGGTGATTGTAAAGGAGTACTACAGGTGTCTCCAAAGGTACATGTTGGGTTGGCGTATTTTGAGATTAGGTTTTGTCACTCCGATTGTCGGAGAGGTATCTCTGGGCCCTCTCGGTAATGCACATCACTATAAGCCTTGCAAGCAATGTAGCTAATGAGTTAGTTACGGAATGATGCATTATGTAACGAGTAAAGAGACTTGCTGGTAACGAGATTGAACTAGGTATTGGATACCGACGATCGAATCTCGGGCAAGTAACATACCGATGACAAAGGGAACAACGTATGTTGTTATGCGGTTTGACCGATAAAGATCTTCGTAGAATATGTAGGAGCCAATATGGGCATCCAGGTTCCGCTATTGGTTATTGACCGAGAATAGTTCTAGGTCATGTCTACATAGTTCTCGAACCCATAGGGTCTGCACGCTTAACGTTACGATGATTGTTTTATTATGAGTTTATAAGTTTTGATGTACCGAAGTTTTTTCGGAGTCCCGGATGTGATCACGGACATGACAAGGAGTCTCAAAATGGTCGAGACATAAAGATTGATATATTGGAAGCCTATGTTTGGGCATCGGAAGTGTTCCGGGTGAAATCGGCATTTTACCGGAGTACCGGGAGGTTACCTGAACCCCCCGGTGACCTAATGGGCCTTAGTGGGCCTAGTAGAGAAAGAGGAGAAGGGGCCAAGGGGCAGCCGCGCACCCCTCCCCCCCCCCAAGTCCGAATAGGACAAGGAGGGGGGCGGCGCCCTCCCTTTCCTTTCCCCCCTCTCCTCCTTCCCCCCAAGTCCTAGTCCAACTAGGGAAGGGTGGGAGTCCTACTCCCGGTGGGAGTAGGACTCCTCCGGCGCGCCTCCTCCCACGGCCGGCCACACCCCCCCCCCCCTTGCTCCTTTATATACGGGGGCAGGGGGGCACCCTAGAGACACACAAGTTGATCTACGGATGGTTCCTTAGCCGTGTGCGGTGCCCCCCTCCACCATATTCCACCTCGGTCATATCATCGCGGAGTTTAGGCGAAGCCCTGCGCCGGTAGAACATCATCATCGTCACGACGCCGTCATGCTGACGGAACTCATCCCCGACACTTTGCTGGATCGGAGTCCGGGGATCGTCATCGAGCTGAACGTGTGCTGAACTCGGAGGTGCCGTACGTTCGGTGCTTGGATCGGTCGGATCATGAAGACGTACGACTACATCAACCGCGTTATCATAACGCTTCCGCTTACGGTCTACGAGGGTACGTGGACACACTCTCCCCTCTCGTTGCTATGCCATCACCATGATCTTGCGTGTGAGTAGGAAATTTTTTGAAATTACAACGTTCCCCAACAGCCACACCCCGGAGACGCATGCCGCCTCTTCAGACATGCCGCAACACCACCCACATGTATGAGCCCGCTACTACCTCGTATCCAAATACCTGCGATCTAGCTCGATGGTGCGACGCTCCGTTGGCATTGCTACCACCCACATGTATGAGCCCGCTACTACCTCGTATCCAAATACCTGCGATCTAGCTCGATGGTGCGACGCTCGATGGTGCGACGCTCCGTTGGCATTGCTACCCCCCAGGGCCCCCTCCCGACTAACCCTGGAGCGGTTGACCACGAGATCTAGCCCTTTGACTTCCCACGGACGGGCTTTGACGAGTGGACCTCTCGACCCGGTTGTGTTAGGTCAGCCCACATGGACACCTGGGAGCAACATCCAGGCCAATCCCAAAGCAACATCCCCTCCGTATAGACCCGGCGCGTCCATTTCCCCCCTCCAGGTGCTGGCGGCGGTGCCGTCCGTGAGGGGGGCACACCCTGGAGTCGCGTGCCGCCTCTTCAAACATGCCACCACACCACACGGTTGTGGTAGGTCATCCCTATAAACAATTGGGAGCAACGTCCCCTCCGTATATATCCAATGCGGCTGTTTTCCCCCTCCAGGTGTCGGCTACCGCCGGCGGCGCCATCCGTGAGGGGGGTCACACCCCTCCGTATAGATTTGAAAAGTAAGGTATTTTTTTCTTATATTAACACATGCTACATGTAAGTTAATTAAACAATAATACGTAAAAGAACAAAAAAATTCTATAATAAATGCAAAAAAACTATATCGACATCAAAGCCGTCGGCATAGCCTAGGCTAGGGGCATATGGACGGCGCGTCCCGGATCAATGACGTGACATCTATGCCGACGGCAGCCGTCCGCATAGATGGTGGTCGGTGCGCCTCGGATCAATGACGTGGCACGTGCATCTGTGCCAACGGCCGCCCGTCTAGGCCGTCGGCATAGATCGGACGCCGTTAGCCGTACGTCATGAGCGGGGCCGCCGGGCCCGCATCTATGCCGACAGCTTATGTATGCTGATGGCTGCTGTAGGCATAGGCTGGGGCTAAGCCGACAGCTGACCTATGCCGACGGTGGCCATCGGCATAGCTCGGGATAGCCCGACGGCCAAGCTACACCGACGGCCTCGATTCGGCTGTCGGCATATCCAGGAGTAGGCCGACGGTGGCCGTCGGCACCGGCCCCTGTTCCGGTAGTGGTAATTGACTCTTCTGATTTTCTTTCTTTCCTTGAGGAATTGCGGCTAGCCATCGAAGAATCTCGTGGTCGCGCACTCTCACTCCTCTAGTATTCTTCTCTGACAGAAACCCCGCTGCCCCGCCACCGTCCTTCTTAGCCCCATCTCCCTTCTAGGTGTCGCCCACGCATCCTCCACGAACGCTCTCATCGCGATGCCACCCCCCATCCATGAAGAGCGCCTCGCATGACCTGCTCGGCGCCAGGCCAGGTCACCGCGTGCTCGACGTCGGATGTGTCGTTGGCGAGCCCATGGAGTGGTCGCCGCACACTCCTGTTAGATCACGACGCAGTAGTACTTCGCCGACGATCCGGAGGACGTCGAGGCCATCCACAGCATCGAGCGCAGTGATGGCTTAATTCAGTTATCGGTCTCTCTGCTGGCTTAGTTCGGTAGATAGATACACTGTATTATCGTGACAACCAAAATTTTAGACTTTTTGCGTTGGACTGGTGTGGTGAAATACAAAAACATGCGAAATACAAAAAAATTACTGTAATTTTTTATCGTGTTTGGACTTTGTTTGATATGGATTTTGCGAAATACAAAAACATGCAAAAAAACAGGAACTGGTAATGTGCACTAGACCAATATGTTAATCCCAAAATAATATAAATTGTTGACAAAAGTATATGAAAACTGTAAATAATGGTATGAAATGCGCCTGGCGAGGGAGGGAGTTTGGGTGGGGCCGGGCAGTCAAAAGCGGACGTGACAGCACTCTGGATGCCCACATATCCCCCCCCCCCGGCACCACATGGACGTGGTTTTCCAGAAAAGGTGCGTCCAGATCGCCGAGTGGATGGATACAGGCATACGTCGGATGGCAAAGCACATTAGGTCAACGCGGTCGAGACGTATGCATGTGGTTTTGAGGGTCCGCGTTGGACATGCCCTAAGGGTGTTGAATTGGCTAATATATTTAACGTCCACGAAGATTAAGTTTGTGAGCTTTTTTTTTGAAATCTATGAATAATTTGAAAAACATGTTTTTTAATATGATTAAAAATTTTAACATTGAACCTGCCTCCGATGACCATCACACATGCCCATGTGCACCCCGCAGCCCTTGCCTACCCCACCCCACCACCACCACCACCACACTTCGATTCGTCTGCCGACCACTGCCTTCGCTGGAATCGACGCATCTAGCTGTGAAAAGATCATCGACAAGGAGCCGGAACGAGACCTCTAATTCGGGCCGCCATGGCATCCTCAAGCCTCCATGTAGCAGCTGCCACCGCCAAAGTACCGAGACATGCAGTAGCGACCATAGGCACTTGGGCAACGAAGATCCCAAATCTAGATAAGCGATAGAAGAGGTGGCTCGACACGTTTGCCACCACGGAGGAGGTGGCGCACGCCTACGACATGATGCCGTCGACTCGTCCTAGCACCAACAACGACGAGGCGAGGTTATGGATCATCACTATCACCCGGCCAGCATATATTTCCTTAATTGCAGAAACTCGAGCAGCTTATATATAAACTCGATCAGCCAAAGATAAAAACAGAATCCTCAGAGGGAGGTTGTGGAACTCTGTGAAGCACAAAAATTGACCGATCGGCCATCATGGGCGGTCCCACCTGTCGGAGGCTCCCCACGGCCCACCCACGCACAACACAACTCCACATCCACATCGACATCGATCCCCCTCCCGACTGAAACCCTCGCCTCCGCCATGCCGCCGCCATCGCCATCGCTGCCGGACGAGCTCCTCGAGGAGATCTTCCTCCGCCTCCCGCCGGACGAGCCCGCGCACCTTCTGCGCGCCTCCCTCGCCAGCAAGCGCTGGCTCGGCCTCCTCTCGTCCCCTCGCTTCCGCGGTCGCTACCACGAGCACCACGGAGCTCCCCCCATGCTGGGTTTCCTTCATACCTGGCACTACGGCTCCCACTCCACCAAGGTAAAAGACCCCATTCCACACTTCACATCCACCGCCAAATTCGGCGCGCGCATTCCCGACGACGAATGGGCCGACGACGAATGGGGGAACATTTACTACACTGTTAGCGTCCAACTCGATCTAGCCCACACTCTACTTACGTTCTGGACGTTTATGCGCACATGGGCCAACATTCAGTGGAGAGCCCACTCCATCCCAAAAGCCCGGACTGATAGGAGGAAGGAATCTCTCCCTTATAAGTTGGTCATGGCCTTCTCCTGTAAGCAAGGTGGGACTAAACCGAGCCAGCCTCACCGGCCTACAGCAGCCCTAACATCCCATCCCCTTGAGAAGCCCCTCAGGAAGGCATGGCGATGCTGGCTCTGATACCAGATGTTAGCGTCCAACTCGATCTAGCCCACACTCTACTTACGTTCTGGACGTTTATGCGCACATGGGCCAACATTAAGCAGAGAGCCCACTCCATCCCAAAAGCCCGGACTGATAGGAGGAAGGAATCTCTCCCTTATAAGTTGGTCATGGCCTCCTCCTGTAAGCAAGGTGGGACTAAACCGAGCCAGCCTCACCGGCCTACAGCAGCCCTAACATACACTGCGTGGGACTGCCGCCATGGCCGCGTCCTCCTTGGGGGTTCAAACCAGTTACCTATGCCGCTCGTCGTTTGGGACCCCATGATGGGTTGCCGGAGGAAGCTGCCCGCCCCATGGATCTCGGACGACAGCCACCGTACTTGTCACTCGGCTCCCTTCGTACATCCTTGACGCGCTTCGGTGCTTCAAGCTGCTCAATGGCCTTGATCTTGTCGGGGTTGGCTTCAATTCCCCGCTGAGACACGAAGAACCCGAGAAGCTTGCCGGAAGGGACTCCAAACACGCACTTCTCGGGGTTCAGCTTGAGGTTGATCTTGCACAGATTTATGAAAGTTTCATCCAAATCCTAAATCAGAGTTGCCCTGTCCTTGCTCTTAACCACTATGTCATCCATGTAGGCTTCCACATTTCTGTGTAACTGTGGCTCAAAAGCATGACTGACTACTCTTGCAAATGTTGAACCTGCATTCTTCAAACCGAAGGGCATCCGTACGAAACAGTACGTGCCACACGGGGTGATGAATGCGGTCTTCTCCTCATCCTCTTCTGCCATGAAGATCTGATGGTATCCTGAATATGCATCAAGGAATGAAAGCAAATCACATCCTGCCGTGGAGTCGACAATCTGGTCAATGCGCGGCAAGGGAAATGGGTCTTTGGGACAAGCTTTATTAACATCAGTAAAATCAATACAAAGCCTCCATTTCCCGTTTGCCTTGCGCACGACTACAGGATTGGCCAACCATGTAGGATGGAGCACTCCTCTGACAAGGCCTGCTGCTTCCAACTTCTTGATTTCTTCTGCAATGAATTCTTGGCGCTCCACTGCTTGCTTCCTAACTTTCTGCTTGACGGGCCGCGCGTGAGGACAAACAGCAAGATGGTGCTCAATTACTTTCCTGGGAACACCGGGGATGTCAGACGGTTGCCATGCAAACACGTCGATGTTCGCCCGCAGGAAAGCAATGAGCGCGCTTTCCTATTTAGGGTCAAGCGTGGCACTAATGGTGAAGGTACCACCAGTGCCGTCCTCCTTGGCGGACACCTTTTTGGTTTCTGGCAGAGCTGCCTTCGCCTTCTTACACTTGCCGGTGGAGCTCGATGGTGCGTCCTCGACGGTAGCGCAGCACTCCGAAGAGGTGCGCTTGCCGAAGTGGGCATCAGAGCTCTTGCCGGACTTGGTCTTCTTCTTCCCCCCGGGAGCTTCAGCGGCAAGTGTCTTGCGATCTGCTGCGGCTGCTGCTTCCCGGTAAATCTTGTCGGTACAGATAAGAGCATATTTCTTGTCGCCAGGGACAGAGATGACACTTATCGGACCTGGCATCTTGAGCACGTTGTAGGCATAGTGAGAGGCTGCCATGAACGTGGCGAGCGCTGGACGGCCGAGTATCCCATTGTAAGGCAATGGGAAATCAGCAACGTCAAAAGTGACCCTCTCAGTCATGAAGTTCAATTCGCTGCCAAATGTTACCGGCAATGTGATCTTTCCCTTCGGCTTGCTCCTTCCCGGGTTGATTCCTTGGAACGTGCCAGTCTCCTCGAGCTCGCTGTCAGGGATCTGAACCTTCTGGAGTACCGCTGAGGAGATCAGATTCAAGCCGGCCCCGCCGTCAACTAGCATCTTAGTGACCTTGAGGTTGCGGATGGTTGGTGAGACCAACATCGGCAAGCACCCGACCGCAGTTACTCGATCAGGGTGGTCCTCAATATCAAAGACGATAGGCGTGCTGGATCACCTCAGAGGCTTGCGTCACACAACTAGGGGTTCTGCTGCATTAACTTCCCGCACCCACTGTTTGAGCTGGCGGTGCGAAGTATGCAGAGAAGCACCGCCGTCAACGCATAGAACCTCTGTGGCTTTCTGAAACTCCTGCTCATCGGCCTCACCTTCATCCATCTCTTCATCGTCGTCTTCATCTTCGTCCTTGTCGCGGCCGCAGGGAGGTCTGTCTCCTTGCCGCTGATTGGCTTTGCCACGGCGTCTTCCCCGGCCGGGGCGCTTCTTGTCGGATCCTCCAGTACCTTCTTGGGCCTTCTCCTTGTCGCGTCGCTCGTACTCAGCTTTCTGCTGCTCGACAAGTTGTTCAACCTTCTTGCAGCTCTGGAGATCATGGCCCTTGGTGCGGTGGATCTGGCAGTACTGCTTGTCGGAGCCGCCCTGCTTGTCGGCGGCCGCCACAGGTTCGACTTCCTTGGTGGCACCTCCGTTGTCGGACTGCTCAACAGCTAGTACATCTTTCCCTTTCCTTCTCCTGTTGTTCCGCCGCCGGTTTTTCTTTGCCGGGGCGGCATCCTCACTGTCAGATCCTCCTGCTCCTGCATTCTCTCCGGGGAGTTTCCTCCCTTCTTCAGCACGTGCGCACTTGTCGGCCAGGGCGTATAGCTCACTGACGTCTCTAATCTTGCACATCTCCATCTCCTCCCGCATCTTGCGGTTACGCATGTTCTGATGGAACGCGCTGATGACCGCAGCAGGGTGGACATCTGGGATGTTGTGCTGCACTTGGCTGAACCTTTGAATGTACTTGCGCAGGGGCTCTCCTTCCTTCTGGGCGAGCAGATGAAGATCGCTCTCCTGGCCATGGGGCTTGTGGCCGCTTGTGAAGGCGCCAACAAACTGATGGCACAGATCCGCCCATGAGGAGATGGAGTTGTCCGGCAAGTGCATGAGCCAGGATCTGACATTGGGCTTGAGCACCAGTGGGAAGTAGTTGGCAAGGATCTTCTCGCCGCGCCCCCCGGCAGCTTGCACCGCGATGGTGTAGATGCTGAGGAACTCCGACGGATGCAACCTGCCATCATACTTCTCTGTTACATCTGGCTTGAAGTTCTTTGTACTGGGCCACTGGACTTGCCGCAGCTCACGAGTGAACGCAGGGCAACCTACCGCGAACGGCAAGTCGCCTGGTTCCCCTGGCGCATGCATGTCAACAGTGGGCCCAGCGTGCTGGTCTGACTGACGCCGCGCTTCTCTTCGATGCTTGATGCGAGTACGAGCGTCTTCTTGTTGTCGTTCTTGAAGAACTTGGCGCTGATCGCGACGAGCTCGCGGATCTGATGACGCTGTGGAGTCAGTGTCGAGGTTGACCCGGCGAGTCGGTGATCTTGGCCTTCGGGGTGGGGAGTGCACGGTGGTTGCACCCCCACCGGTCTTGTCGCCATCGGCTCGCATCCGGCAATCTTGCCGCGGCTGCGACGCATTCGGCTGCCGTGGAGTGTCTCCGTTGGCGAAGCCGATGAGGCTCTGGATGGTGGCCCTCCAATCGTCGATCTTGTCCGCCGTTGGAGGGTAATCTAGGAGCAGTTGGGCTCGAGCCAACGCTTCTTCTGGAGTCTTCGGTGGCGGTGGCGAACGGTGCGAGGAGCGGGATATGCTCGGACTTCTAACTATGTTAGAAGGAGCAGGATCCCGTCCAGGCGACCGTGTCTTGCTCGTTCCAGCAGGCTGGCGTGCGTGCTGGTCTTGAGCATCTCGAGATCCGCCAGCTCGATTTTGGTCCAACGAGCGTATGGTACCGCGAGTACCATGACGCTGTTGGCCCCGCACCTCCTGAGGCGGGCGCGGTGCGTGTACGGACGCCGAGGTTTGCGCGGCCTTGTCCTTGGACCTGGCGGCAGCGTGAGCTCCCTCGTCGGCACCCGTTCCTCCGCCGGAGACTACCCCACTGCCCGTTTGCTCCGGTGGCGGTGGGATCGACGTGGACGGAGCATCCACCTCCGAAGCCTTCTTCTTCGGTGGCATGTCGATGAAGATGATGAAGAAGATGAAGATCTGGCCCGCGCGAACGCCGGATCGGGTTCACACAACCTCGACGGCCCCTACCTGGCGCGCCAAAGATGTCGTGGGAAACGAACACCTATGGGGCAGGGCCCCTTTCGGTCCGGCAGGGAGCGGGGATCGCACGAAGAGCGGATCAAGGCGAGGCACGCGAGCGATTTTACCCAGCTTCAGAGCTCTCCGGAGAGATAATACTCCTACTGCTGCTTTGTGGTTGTATTATGTTCTTGCTCGAGAGCGTGGGAGTGTTCTGGTTTCGAATGAGTCGAACCCCCTCTACGTTGCGCATGGGCCTCCTTTTATAGGCTCAAGGGGTCACCGACAGGTGGTAACGCATGCAGGGGTAAAAGTGTAAAAAGAACTGCGGTTGGTACAGCTACCTCTATAGTGCATCCTACCTAACTCAGACGGCAGGGGACAAGAGCATTTAATGCCCGTCCGCGTCACCTAAACAGTGCAGAAAAGCGACCGTTAGGGGCGCCACCGCTTGCCATGATGACCATCTCGTCATCTCCGCTCGCCACCTCGCACCGCTTGGCTGCACAGCTTCTCGCCACGTGCGCCTGGAACGGTCTCAGGGCGACACATCGACGGATGCGCTAGAGCGTAGATACAGAGAGGTGGCTTGCCGCGGCTGTTGTCTTGTCGTGCCCGGAAGCTTGTCGCTCGCCGGGTCTTGCCGGGACGCGCGGCGCGTCGCGGCAAGTTCCTTGAAATGCTTTGGTTGGCCTTCCCGACAAGCTCCTCTTTCCGGGGCCTTGACCTTCCCGGCAAGCTCCTCTTGCCGGGGCCTTGTCTTCTCAGTTAAAACACTTTGTTCTTGAATGGCTCTAATAGGAACTACGGAGGATCTTGGCGGTCACCCGGCAAGCCTTGCCGCGGGGCGCTGCGACTACCCGTGCACAAGTTCGGGATACTAAGGTACCCCTACTTTAGTACACCAACACAGAGAATAATGGTTGTTCTATTTATATGAGTAATATCTTTTATGGTCATGCACCCTTGAAGTGTGGTCTATTTTTATTGAATCTCGATAGTAGTGATACACATATTCATAGTGTTGAAACCAAAAGATGCAGAGGTTATAATGATAGTGCAACTTATTTGTGGCACTGCCGTTTAGGTCATATCGGTGTAAAGCGCATGAAGAAACTCCATACTGATGGGCTTTTGGAATCACTTGATTATGAATCACTTGATACTTGCGAACCGTGCCTTATGGGCAAGATGACTAAAATGCCGTTCTCCGGTACTATGGAGAGAGCAACAGATTTGTTGTCAATCATACATACAGATGTATGTGGTCCAATGAATGTTGAGGCTCGTGGCGAATATCGTTATTTTCTCACCTTCACAGATGATCTAAGCAGATATGGGTATATCTACTTAATGAAACACAAGTCTGAAACATTTGAAAAGTTCAAAGAATTTCAGAGTGAAGTGGAAAATCATCGTAACAAGAAAATAAAGTTTCTACGATCTGATCGTGGAGGAGAATATTTGAGTTACGAGTTTGGTCTACACTTGAAACAATGCGGGATAGTCTCGCAACTCACGCCACCTGGAACACCACAACGAAATGGTGTGTCCGAACGTCGTAATCGTACTTTACTTGATATGGTACGATCTATGATGTCTCTTACTGATTTACCTCTATCGTTTTGGGGTTATGCTTTAGAGACGGCCGCATTCACGTTAAATAGGGCACCATCAAAATCCGTTGAGACAACGCCTTATGAACTGTGGTTTGGCAAGAAACCAAAGTTGTCGTTTCTTAAAGTTTGGGGCTGCGATGCTTATGTGAAGAAACTTCAACCAGATAAGCTCGAACCCAAATCGGAGAAATGTGTCTTCATAGGATACCCAAAGGAGACTATTGGGTACACCTTCTATCACAGATCTGAGGGCAAGATTTTCGTTGCTAAATTCGGATCCTTTCTAGAGAAGGAGTTTCTCTCGAAAGAAGTGAGTGGGAGGAAAGTAGAACTTGATGAGATAACTGTATCTACTCCCTTATTGGAAAGTAGTTCATCACAAGAACCGGTTCCTGTGACAACTACACCAATCAGTGAGGAAGCTAATGATATTGATCATGAAACTTCAGATCAAGTTTCTACAGAACCTCGTAGGTCTACCAGAGTAAGATCCGCACCAGAGTGGTATGGTAATCCTATTCTAGAAGTCATGTTACTTGACCATGATGAACCTACGAACTATGAGGAAGCGATGATGAGCGCAGATTCCGCAAAATGGCTAGAGGCCATGAAATATGAGATGGGATCCATTTATGAAAACAAAGTATGGACTTTGGTTGACTTGCCCGATGATCGGCAAGCTATCGAGAATAAATGGATTTTTAAGAAGAAGACTGATGCTGATGGTAATGTAACTTTCTATAAAGCTGGACTTGTTGCGAAAGGTTTTCGACAAGTTCAAGGGGTTGACTACGATGAGACTTTCTCACCCGTAGCGATGCTTAAGTCTGTCCGAATCATGTTAGCCATTGCTGCATTTCATGATTATGAAATTTGGCAAATGGATGTCAAGACTGCATTCTTGAATGGATTTCTAGAAGAAGAGTTGTATATGATGCAGCCGGAAGGTTTTGTTGATCCAAAAGGTGCTAACAAAGTGTGCAAGCTCCAGCATTCCATTTATGGACTGGTGCAAGCATCTCGGAGTTGGAATAAACGCTTTGATAGTGTGATCAAAGCATATGGTTTTATACAGACTTTTGGAGAAGCCTGTATTTACAAGAAAGTGAGTGGGAGCTCTGTAGCATTTCTAGTTTTATATGTAGATGACATATTGTTAATTGGAAATGATATAGAATTTTTGGATAGCATAAAGGGATACTTGAATAAAACTTTTTAAATGAAAGACCTCGGTGAAGCTGCTTATATATTGGGCATCAAGATCTATAGAGATAGATCAAGACGCTTAATAGGACTTCCACAAAGCACTTACCTTGACAAAATTTTGAAAAAGTTCATAATGGATGAGGCAAAGAAAGGATTCTTGCCTGTGCTACAAGGTGTGAAGTTGAGTCAAACTCAATGCCCGACCACAGCAGAAGATAGAGAGAAAATGAATGATGTTCCCTATGCTTCAGCCATAGGCTCTATCATGTATGCAATGTTATGTACCAGACCTGACGTATGCTTAGCAATAAGCTTGGCAGGAAGGTAACAAAGTAATCCAGGAGTGGATCACTGTACAGCGGTCAAGAACATCCTGAAATACCTGAAAAGGACTAAGGATATGTTTCTCGTATATGGAGGTGACAAAGAGCTAGTCGTAAAAGGTTAGGTCGATGCAAGCTTTGACACTGATCCGGACGATTCTAAATCGCAAACCAGATACGTATTTATATTAAACGGTGGAGCTGTAAGTTGGTGCAGTTCTAAACAAAGCGTCGTGGCGGGATCTACATGTGAAGCGGAGTACATAGCTGCTTCTGAAGCAGCGAATGAAGGAGTCTGGATGAAGGAGTTCATTTCTGATCTAGGTGTCATACCTAGTGCATCGGGACCAATGAAGATCTTCAGTGACAATACTGGTGCAATTGCCTTGGCAAAGGAATCCAGATTTCACAAGAGGACCAAGCACATCAAGAGACGCTTCAATTCCATTCGGGACCAAGTCCAAGTGGGAGACATAGAGATTTGCAAGATACATACGGATCTGAATGTTGCAGACCCGTTGACTAAGCCTCTCTCACGAGCAAAACATGATCAGCACCAAGACTCCATGGGTGTTAGAATCATTACTATGTAATCTAGATTATTGACTCTAGTGCAAGTGGGAGACTGAAGTAAATATGCCCTAGAGGCAATAATAAAGTTATTATTTATTTCCTCATATCATGATAAATGTTTATTATTCATGCTAGAATTGTATTAACCGGAAACATGATACATGTGTGAATACATAGACAAACATATAGTCACTAGTATGCCTCTACTTGACTAGCTCATTAATCAAAGATGGTTATGTTTCCTAACCATAGACATGTGTTGTCATTTGATTAATGGGATCACATCATTAGGAGAATGATGTGATTGACATGACCCATCCCGTTAGCTTAGCACATGATCGTTTAGTATTCTGCTATTGCTTACTTCATGACTTATACATGTTCCTGTAACTATGAGAATTATGCAACTCCCGTTTACCGGAGGAACACTTTGGGTACTACCAAACGTCACAACGTAACTGGGTGATTATAAAGGAGTACTACAGGTGTCTCCGAAGGTACATGTTGAGTTGGCGTATTTCGAGATTAGGTTTTGTCACTCCGATTGTCGGGGAGGTATCTCTGGGCCCTCTCGGTAATACTCATCACTTAAGCCTTGCAAGCATTATAACTAATGAGTTAGTTATGAGGTGACGTATTACAGAATGAGTAAAGAGACTTGCCGGTAACGAGATTGAACTAGGTATTGGATACCGACGATCAAATCTCGGGCAAGTAACATACCGATGACAAAGGGAACAACGTATGTTGTTATGCGGTTTGACCGATAAAGATCTTCGTAGAATATGTAGGAACCAATATGGGCATCCAGCTCCCGCTATTGGTTATTGACCGAGAATGGTTTTAGGTCATGTCTACATAGTTCTCGAACCCGTAGGGTCCGCACGCTTAATGTTTTGATGACAGTTTTATTATGAGTTTATAAGTTTTGATGTACCGCAGTTTGTTCGGAGTCCCGGATGTGATCACGGACATGACGAGGAGTCTCGGAATGGTCGAGACATAAAGATTGATATATTGGAAGCCTATGTTTGGACATCAGAATAGTTCCGGGTGAAATCGGTATTTTACCGGAGTACCGGGAGGTTACCGGAACCCCCCGGGGGGTTAATGGGCCTACATGGGCCACGAGGGAGAAGAGGGAAGGAGCCAGGAGGGGGCCGCGCGCCCCTCCCCCTCCTAGTCCGAATAGGACAAGGGAAGGGGGGCGGCGCCCCCCCCCCCTTTCCTTCCCCTCTTCCTCCTCTTTCCCCCCTTCTCCTACTCCTACTTGGAAAGAGGGAGTCCTACTCCCGGTGGGAGTAGGACTCCCCCCCTTGGCGCGCCCTCTAGGCCGGCCGCCTCCTCCCCCCTGGCTCCTTTATATACGGGGGAGGGGGTGCACCCCAAACACACACAAGTTGATCTACGGATCGTTCCTTAGCCGTGTGCGGTGCCCCCTTCCACCATATTCCACCTCGGTCATATCATCGCGGAGTTCAGGCGAAGCCCTGGGCCGGTAGAACATCATCATCCTCACCACGCCGTCGTGCTGACAGAACTCATCTCCGGATCCTTTGCTGGATCGGAGGGCCGAAGATCATCATCGAGCTGAACGTGTGCTGAACTCGGAGGCCCCGTACGTTCGGTGCTTGGATCGGTCGGATCGTGAAGACGTATGACTACATCAACCGCGTTGTGCTAACGCTTCCGCTTACGGTCTACGAGGGTACGTGGACGAACACTCTCCCCTCTCGTTGCTATATCATCACCATGATCTTGCGTGTGCGTAGGAAATTTCTGAAACTACTACGTTCCCCAACAGGAGGCGCCCTAGGGTTTCCTCTAGGGGGCGGCGGCCAAGTAGATTGGATCTCCCTAGGGAAAATCCTAGGGAGACTTGCCCCCCAAGCCAAGCAGGTGGAGGATTACCTCCCAAGCCAGGTGGAGGCGCCCCACCTCCCCAAATAACGTGGGAAAGGATGTGGGGGGCGCACCACCCCTTAGTGGGCTGGTTTGCCCCTTCCCCTTTGGCCCATGAGGCCCTCCAACACTTGTCGGGGCTCCCGAAACACCTTTCGGTCATGCTGGCCATAGCCTGGTACCCCCGGAACACTTCTGGACTCCAGTACCCTTAGTCCAATATATCGATCTTCATCGCCGGACCATTCCGGAACTCCTCGTGACGTACGGGATCACATCTGGGACTCTGAACTACCTTCGGTAACCACATACTATTTCCCATAACAACTCTAGCGTCACCGAACCTTAAGTGTGTAGAACCTACGGGTTCGGGAACCATGCAGACATGACCGAGATGTTCTCTGGCCAATAACCAACAGCGGGATCTGGATACCCATGTTGGCTCCCACATGTTCCACGATGATCTCATCGGATGAACCATGATGTCAAGGATTCAAGCAATCCCGTATGCAATTCCCTTTCTCAATCGGTATGTTACTTGCCCGAGATTCGATTGTCGGTATCCCAATACCTCGTTCAATCTCGTTACCGGCAAGTCACTTTACTCGTTCCGTAATGCATGATCCCGTGACTAACTACTTAGTCACATTGAGCTCATTATGATGATGCATTACCGAGTGGGCCCAGAGATACCTCTCCGTCATACGGAGTGACAAATCCCAGTCTCGATTCGTGCCAACTGAACAGACACTTTCGGAGATACCTGTAGTGCACCTTTATAGCCACCCAGTTACGTTGTGACATTTGGTACACCCAAAATACTCCTACGGTATCAGGGAGTTACACAATCTCATGGTCTAAGGAAATGATACTTGACATTGGAAAAACTTTAGCAAATGAACTACACGATCTTGTGCTATGCTTAGGATTGGGTCTTGTCCATGACATCATTCTCCTAATGATATGATCCCGTTATCAATGACATCCAATGTCCATGGTCAGGAAACCATGACCATCTGTTGATCAACGAGCTAGTCAACTAGAGGCTCAATAGGGACATGTTGTGGTCTATGTATTCACACATGTATTGTGGTTTCCGGTCAATACAATTATAGCATGAATAATAGACAATTATCATGAACAAGGAAATATAATAATAACCATTTTATTATTGCCTCTAGGGCATATTTCCATCAGTCTCCCACTTGCACTAGAGTCAATAATCTAGTTCACATCACTATGTGATTGTAATGAATCAACACCCATGGGGTTTGATCATATCTCGCTTGTGAAAGAGGTTATTAGTCAACGGATCTGAACCTTTCAGATCTGTGTGTGCTTTGCAAATCTCTATGTCATCTCCTAGATGCAGCTACCACGCTCTATTTGGAGCTATTCCAAATAACTATTCTACTATACGAATCCGGTTTACTACTCAAAATAATCCGAATTAGTGTTAAAGTTTGCATCGGATTAAACCTTTACGATGAACTCTTTTACCACCTCCATAATCGAGAAAATTCCTTAGTCCACTAGTTACTAAGGATAACCTTGACCGCTGTCCTGTGATCCATTCCTGGATCACACTTGTACCCCTTGACTGACTCATGGCAATGCACACTTCAGGTGCGGTACACAGCATAGCATAATGTAGAGCCTACGTCTAAATCATAGGGGACGACCTTCGCCCTTTCTCTCTTTCCTGCCATGGTCAGGTCTTGAGTCTTTCTCAAGACTCATACCTTATAACACAGCCAAGAACTCCTTTGCCGATCTATTTTGAACTCCTTCAAAATCTTGTCACGGTATGTATTTATTTGAAAGTACTATTAAGCGTTTTGATCTATCTTTATAGATCTTGATGCTCAATGTTCAAGTAGCTTAATCCAGGTTTTCCATTGAAAAACACTTTTCAAATAACCCTATATGCTGTCTAGAAACTCTGCATCATTTCTGCTCAACAATATGTCAACAACATATACTCATCAGAAATTATATAGTGCTCCCACTCACTTCTTTGGAAATACAAGTTTCTCATAGACTTCGTATAAACCCAAAATCTTTGATCGTCTCATCAATGTGTATATTCCAACTCCGAGATGCTTACTCCAATCCTTAGAAGGATTGCTGGGGCTTTGCATACTTGTTAGCATCTTTCAGGATAGACAAAACCTTCTGGTTGTATCACATACAACCTTTCCTCAAGAAAATCGTCGAGGAAACAATGTTTTGACATCCTATCTGCAAGATTTCATAAATAATGCGGTAATTGCTAATATAATTCCAACAGACTCGTAGCATCGCTACGAGTGAGAAAGTCTCATCGTAGTCAACTCCTTGAACTTGTCTGAAAACATCTTAGCGACAAGTCGAGTTTTCTTAATGGTGACACTTACCATCATTGTCCATCTTCCTTTTAAAATCCATCTGTACTCAACAGCCTTACGACCATCGAGTAGTTCTTCCAAAGTCTATACTTTGTTTTCATACATGGATCCTTTCTTGGATTTTATGGCCTCGAGCCATTCGTCGGAATCCGGGCCCACCATCGCTTCTCCATAGCTCGTAGGTTCATTGTTGTCTAGCAACATGACCTTCAACACATGATTACTATACTACTCTGAAGTAGTACGCATCCTTGTCACCCTACGAGGTACGGTAGTGACTTGATACGAAGATTCATGATCACTATCATAAGCTTCTACTTCAATTGGTGTAGACGCCACAGGAACAACTTCCTGTGCCCTTCTACACTCTAGTTGAAGTGACGGTTCAATAACCTCATCATGTCTCCACCATCCTCCCACTCAATTCTTTCGAGAGAAACTTTTCCTCGAGAAACGACCTGATTCTAGAAACAATCGCTTTTGCTTCTGGAACTGAGACTGGAGGTATACCCAACTATTTTGGGTGTCCTAGGAAGATGCATTTATCCGCTTTGGGTTCGAGCTTATCAGCCTGAAACTTTTTCACATAAGCGTCGCAGCCCCAAACTTTTAAGAAACCACAACTTAGGTTTCTCCAAACCATAGTTCATACGGTGTCATCTCAACGGAATTGCGTGGTACCCTATTTAAAGTGAATGCGGTTGTCTCTAATGCCTAACCTATAAAACGATAGTGGTAATTTGATAAGAGACATCATGGTATGCACCATATCCAATGAGGTGCAACTATGATGTTCGGACACACCATCACCCTATGGTGTTCCAGGCGGTATTAATTGTGAAACAATTTCCACAATGTCTTAATTGTGTGCCAACTCATAACTCAGATATTCATCTCTATGATCATATCATAGATATTTTATCCTCTAGTCACGACGATCTTCAACTTCACTCTGAAATTACTTGAACCTTTCAATAATTCAGACTTGTGTTTCATCAAGTAAATATACTCAGCATCTACTCAAATTCCTCTGTGAAGTAAGAACATAACCATATCCACTGCGTGCCTCAGCACTCATTGGACATCATACGTCAAAATGTATTACTTCCAACAAGTTGCTTTCTTGTTCCATCTTACTGAAAAACGAGGCTTCTCAGTCATCTTGCCCATGTGGTATGATTTGCATGTATCAAGTGATTTAGAATCAAGTGAGTCCAAACGATCCATCTGCATGGAGTTTCTTCATGCTCACATACCAATAGACATGGTTCGCATGTCTCAAACTTTTCAAAAATGAGTGAGTCCAAAGATCCATCAGCATGGAGCTTCTTCATGCACTTTATACCAATATGACTCAAATGGCAGTGCCACAAGTAGGTGGTACTATCATTACTATCTTTTATCTTTTTGGCATGAACATGTGTATCACTACGATCGAGATTCAATAAACCATTCATTTTAGGTGCAAGACCATTGAAGGTATTATTCAAATAAACAGAGTAACCATTATTCTCCTTAAATGAATCACCGTATTTCGATAGACATAATACAATCATGTCTATGCTTAACGCAAATACTAAATAACAATTATTTAGGTTTAACACCGATCCCGATGGTAGAGGGAGCGTGTGATGTTTGATCACATCAACCTTGGAAATACTTCCAACACATATCGTCACCTTGCCTTTAGCTAGTCTCCGTTTATTCCGTAGCCTTTTATTTCGAGTTACTAACACTTAGCAACTGAACCGGTATCTATTACCATGGTGCTACTAGTAGTACTAGTAAAGTGCACATTAATATAATGTATATCCAATATACTTCTGTCGACCTTGCCAGCCTTCTCATCTACCAAGTATACAGGGTAGTTCTGCTTCAGTGACCGTTCCCCTCATTACAGAAGCACTTAGTCTCGGGTTTGGGTTCAACCTTGGGTTTCTTCACTAGAGCAGCAACTGATTTGTCGTTTCATGAAGTATCCCTTATTGCCCTTGCCCTCTTTGAAACTAGTGGTTTCACTAACCATCAACAATTGATGCTCCTTCTTGATTTCTACTTTCGCGGTGTCAAACATCGTGAATAGCTCAAGGATCATCATATCTATCCCTGATATGTTATAGTTCATCACGAAGCTCTAGTAGCTTGGTGGCAGTGACTATGGAGAAACATCACTATCTCATCTGGAAGATTAACTCCCACTCGATTCAAGTGATTGCTGTACCCAGACAATCTGAGCATAAGCTCAACGATTGAGCTTTTCTGCCTTAGTTTGTAGGCTAAGAAACTCGTCGGAGGTCTCATACCTCTTGACGTGGGCAAGAGCCTGAAATCCCAATTTCAGCTCTTGGAACATCTCATATGTTCTGAGACGTTTCAAAAATGTCTTCGGTGCCTCAATTCTAAACCGTTTAACATTATGCACTGAACTATCATGTAGTCATCAAAACGTGTATGTCAGATGTTCGCAACATCCACAAACGACGCTCGAGGTTCAGCACACCGAGCGGTGCATTAAGGACATAAGCCTTCTGTGCAGCAATGAGGACAATCCTCAGTATACGGACCCAGACCGCATAATTGCTACTGTCAACTTTCAACTAAATTTTCTCTAGGAACATATCTTAAACAGTAGAATTAAAGTGAGAGCTACGACATAATTTGCAAAAAACCTTTTGACTATGTTCAGGATAATTAAGTTCATCTAATCACATTATTTGATGAACTCCCACTCAGATAGACATCCCTCTAGTCATCCAAGTGATACATGATCCGAGTCAACTAGGCCGTGTACGATCATCACGTGAGACGGACTAGTCATCATCGGTGAACATCTTCATGCTGATCGTATCTACTATACGACTCATGTTCGACCTTTCGGTCTCTTGTGTTCCGAGGCCATGTCTGTACATGCTAGGCTCGTCAAGTCAACCTAAGTGTTTCGCGTGTGTAAATCTGGCTTACACCCGTTGTTTGTGAACGTTAGAATCTATCGCACCCGATCATCACGTGGTGCTTCGAAGCAACGATCTTTAGCAACAGTGCACAGTTAGGGGGAACACTTTCTTGAAATTACTATGAGGGATCATCTTATTTACTACCGTCGTTCTAACCAAATAAGATGCATAAACATGATAAACATCACATGCAATCAAAAAGTGACATGATATGGCCAATATCATTTTGCTCCTTTTGATCTCCATCTTCGGGGCTCCATGATCATCATCGTCACCGGCATGACACCATGATCTCCATCATCGTATCTCCATGAAGTTGTCTCGCCAACTATTACTTCTACTACTATGGCTAAGAGTTTATCAATAAAGTAAAGTAATTATATGGCATTGTTCAATGACACGCAGGTCATACAATAAATTAAGACAACTCCTATGGCTCCTGCCCGATGTCATACTCATCGACATGCAAGTCATGATTCCTATTACAAGAACATAATCAATCTCATACAACACATATCATTCATGACATTCTTTTGGCCATATCACATCACATAGCATACCCTGCAAAAACAAGTTAGACGTCCTCTAATTGTTGTTGCATGTTTTACGTGGCTGCTATGGGTTTCTAGCAAGAACGTTTCTTACCTACGCAAAAGCCACAACGGTGATATGCCAATTGCTATTTACCCTTCATAAGGACCCTTTTCATCAAATCCGATCCGACTAAAGTGGGAGAGACTGGCACCCGCTAGCCACCTTTATGCAACAAGTGCATGTCAGTCGGTGGAACCTGTCTCACGTAAGTGTATGTGTAAGGTCGGTCCGGGCTGCTTCATCCCACAAAACCATCGAAACAAGATAGGACTAGCAACGGTAAGAATATTGAACAAAACCAACGCCCACAACTACTTGTGTTCTACTCGTGCATAGAATCTACGCAATAGACCTAGCTCGGATACCACTGTTGGGAACGTAGCAGAAATTCAAAATTTTCTACGCAACACCAAGATCAATCTATGGAGATTCTAGCAACAAGAGAGGGAGAGGATGAGCATCTTCATACCTTTGAAGATTGCTAAGCGGAGGCGTTACAAGAACGCGGATGAAGGAGTCGTACTCGTAGCGATTCAGATCGCGGTTGATTCCGATCTAAGCACCGAACAACGGTGCCTCCGGGTTCAACACACGTACAGCCCGGGGACGTCTCCTCCTTCTTGATCCAGCAAGGAGAGAGGATAAGTTGAGGGAGAACTCCGACAGCACGACGGCATGGTGGTGATGGAGCTCGTGGTTCTCCGGCAGGGCTTCGCCAAGCACTACGGAGGAGGAGGAGGTGTTGGAGGAGGGAGAGGGCTACGCCAGGGGAAGGGTGCGGCTGCCCTCCCACCCCTCCACTATATATAGGGGCAAGGTGAGAGGGGGAGTCTCCCTAGGGTTTCCCCTAGGTAGGCGGCGGCCAAGCAGATTGGATCTCCCTAGGGAAAATCCTAGGGAGACTTGCCCCCCAAGCCAAGCAGGTGGAGGATTGCCTCCCAGGCCAGGTGGAGGCGCCCCACCTCCCCAAATAACATGGGAAAGGATGTGGGGGGCGCACCACCCCTTAGTGGGCTGGTTTTCCCCTTCCCCTTTGGCCCATGAGGCCCTCCAACACTTGCCGGGGCTCCCGAAACACCTTTCGGTCATGCTGGTCATAGCCTGGTACCCCCGGAACACTTCCGGACTCCAATACCCTTAGTTCAATATATCGATCTTCACCGCCGGACCATTCCGGAACTCCTCGTGACGTTCGAGATCACATCCGGGACTCCGAAATACCTTCGGTAACCACATACTATTTCGCATAACAACTCTAGCGTCACCGAACCTTAAGTGTGTAGAACCTATGGGTTCGGGAACCATGCAGACATGACTGAGACGTTCTCCGGCTAATAACCAACAACGGGATCTGGATACCCATGTTGTCTCCCACATGTTCCACGATGATCTCATCGGATGAACCACGATGTCAAGGATTCAAGCAATCCCGTATGCAATTCCCTTTGTCAATTGGTATGTTACTTGCCCGAGATTCGATCGTTGGTATCCCAATACCTCGTTCAGTCTCGTTACCGGCAAGTCACTTTACTCGTTCTGTAATGCATTATCCCGTGACTAACTACTTAGTCACATTGAGCTCATTATGATGATGCATTACCGAGCTGGCCCAAAGATACCTCTCCGTCATACGGAGTGACAAATCCCAGTCTCGATTCGTGCCAACTCAACAGACACTTACGGAGATACCTTTAGTGCACCTTTATAGCCACCCAGTTACGTTGTGACGTTTGCTACACCCAAAGTACTCCTACGGTAGTAGGGAGTTACACAATCTCATGGTCTAAGGAAATGATACTTGACATTAGAAAAGCTTTAGCAAACGAACTACACGATCTTGTGCTATGCTTAGGATTGGGTCTTGTCCATCACATCATTCTCCTAATGATGTGATCGCGTTATCAATGACATCCAATGTCCATGGTCAGGAAACCATGACCATCTGTTGATCAACGAGCTAGTCAACTAGAGGCTCACTAGGGACATGTTGTGGTCTATGTATTCACACATGTATTGCGGTTTTCGGTCAATACAATTATAGCATGAATAATAGGAAATTATCATGAACAAGGAAATACAATAATAACCATTTTATTATTGCCTCTAGGGCATATTTCCAATAGTTGCAACACGTACCAGCAAAGGTAACAGATGAAATGAATGACAGTCTCATGGCTCCATATAAGGAAGAGGAAGTGAAAACTGCACTCTTCCAAATGTTTCCCACGAAGGCTCCCGGGCCGGATGGTACCCAGCCCACTTCTTTCAGAGACACTGGGACATATGCGGGGCCTCGGTCACCATTGTAGTTCTTGGTATACTAAGGGGAGAAGAAAGTCCAAAACGCATAAATGATACTTTGCTGGTTTTAATACCGAAGGTAGCAAATCCAACACTTTTGACTCAGTTCCGACCCATTAGCCTCTGTAATATATTTTACAAAATAGCTTCAAAGGTACTTTCAAACCGCATCAAGTTGATCTTCCCAGATATCATATCAGAGGAGCAATCGGCCTTTGTTCCGGGGCCACTCATCACAGATAATATAATCTCAGCCTATGAGTGTCTACATTTTATGAAAAGAAACCGTTTGAAGAATAATAGTTTTTGTGCTTTGAAGCTAGATATGATGAAGGCTTATGAGAGAGTTGAGTGGAGTTACCTCAAAGCCATTATGGAGAAACTGGTGTTTGCAGCACCATGGGTCTCCATCATAAAGGAGCAGTCGCTGGTTGATGGCTTCCTCCGGAGGAGGGGGTAGCAAAAATCAACGCGGATGGGGCTGTTTCTGGCGAAGGTAATGTGGGTGTTGCAGCTGCAATATGTCGAGATCACACAGGAGAATACCTCGGCTCCTCAGTTGTTGTTTTCAAAGGCATCACGGATCCTTTGATTCTTGAAGTTTATGTGTGCAGAGAAGCAATGGCCCTGGCAGAAGACCTCGACATCCACAGGCTATGTATTGCTAATGATTGTCAAGGGGTGATCGCTGACATCAACTCCGGAAGCAGAGGACCACATGCAACGATACTACATGAAATGTCAGAACGGAAGAGTCTTTTTCTTTCTTGCAATTTTGTTTTTGAACGTAGAAATTTTAATTTCGAGGCTCATGACCTCGCCAAGTTTGCTAGTAGTCTTTCGGTTGGCCGTCATGTCTGGTTGGGCATGCCTCAGGACCAAAACCTTATACCCACAACCATTTTGATGGTTTAATAAAGACTGGCGAGAATTCTCAAAAAAAGCTATGCAAATTGAACATTAAATGTATTACTCCCTCCGTTCCATAATATAAGAAGGTTATGACACTAGTGTATTGTTAAAAACGTTCTTATATTTTAGGACAGAGGAAGTAAAAAAATTAGACATCAAATGGTATTTGGTCTGTTTGCTAGGCCGGCCGACCGGAGTCCTACGGGTCGGCGCGTCGCGAGATTTTGCATATTAATTTCCTCCCTGTTATGAATCTTGACGGGTGGGGCCCAATGGTGGCGTTTCATTTCTTTAAGAACAAAATTTCCAGGGGCTTTCTCATGAGGAAAAAAATAGGGGGGTTCTCGTAAAAATGCCAGGTCACATGCCCTTTGTCCCTGCCTCCCCGTCACTGACGGGTGGGCCCTGCGCCATGCTAATGCGTCACATCAACACTCGCTAGTTTTGTCACCGATTCAATGCATGCCCCAAGTTTTAGCACCAAACTATTTTTTCTTGCCAAGTTCAAACACTTGTGATGTATAATTGACTCTTTTGATTTTCTTTCTTTCCTTGAGGAATTGCCTGCTAGCCATCAAAGAATCTCGAGGTTGCACACTCTCACTGCTCTACTATTCTTCTCTGACAGAAACCCTCACTGTCCCGCCACCGCCCGTCGCCACCGTCCTCCTTAGCCCCGTCTCCCTTCTAGACATCGCCCCCGCATCCTCCACGACCGCTCTCATCGCGACGCTGCCCCCCATCCATGAAGAGCGCCTCGCGTGACCTGCTCGGCGCCAAGCCAGGTCACCACGTGCTCGACGTCGGATGTGGCGTTGGCGAGCCCATGGAGCGGTCGCCGCACACTCCTGTTAGAACACGATGCAGTAGTACTTCGCCGACGATCCGGAGCACATCGACGCCATCCGCAGCATCGAGCACAGCGATGGCTTAATTCAGTTATCGGTCTCTTTGCTGGCTTAGTTCGGTAGATAAGCTACCCTGTATTATCTTGAGAACCAAAATTTTAGACCTTTTGCAGTCTGACCACACCTATGTAGTGAACCGGCAATGCTACATCAACGGACAATTACGGGCGTTTTACGGGGTGAAGATTAGTTGGCAATCTGTATTGGATCAAGGGAGAGGGAGAGGCCCCACCCACCCTGAAAATCAGGGGGTGGCAAGTATAGATGGTTGGGAGGGTCCGTTCATTCCCCGTATTAGTCCGTCGATGTACTACCTCCGTCTAGGTGAATAAGTCATTCGCGTAGTTTTAGGTCATCGATTTGAGCAATTAAATATGTGTCATATGTTATGAAAAGTACATCACTAGATTTCTACAAGGATGTAGTTTCTAAATATATATTTTTTGTCACATATAATACATATTTAGATAGTTAAATCATCAACCTAGAACTACGCGAATGACTTATTCACCGAGACGGAGGTAGTAGCATTTTTGGTAGTGAGAAGACTCCCCAAAAATTTCGGATCCCACCCTCCCGAGCCGCCCCTGCGAGACGATCAGGAGGCGCCTCGCATCTCAGCCGCCGGTACCTTCCTCTCCCTCACATTCCTTGCCGCCACCGAAGTGCGTCACTAGGCGAAGCCTAGCGACGGCAGTGGCGGGGGCTCCTTCGTCGCGCACCACCTTGTCGTGGGTGGGTACGGCGCATATGGAAATGTTGCTGCAACAGGGCATCACTTCACGATTGCACTCTTACGTGTGGTTGCGCATCGGCAGAGGGTCAGCCGCGTGACAGGCCGTGGAGGGCGACACCTGGCGGTAGCGGTCGCGTCTGGTTCTAGCTGACATCGCCGGATCTGGGCCATGGCAGGCATGCGAGGTGAGTCGGTGGCTGGCGGGGCGCCTGCTGGTCGACGGCATGGCCTTCTCTCGTCGGTGCACGCGGCTCAGACGAGGGCCCATCCGACGGTGTGGTAGGTCGTGACAGAGCTCCTGTCCTTTGCACTGGCTTGCCCTGATTTGGTTCTGCCGGATCTTGGCCCTAGCATTCTTCCTATGCCAAGTCATCTAGCCCTTTGACGCTCCGGTGCGACGCTCCGGTGGCATTGCTACCCCCCGAGGGCCCCCGTCCCGCCTAACCCTGGAGCGATTGACCATGATATGTAGCCCTTTGACTTCCCACAGACAGCCTTTGACCAGTTGACCTCTCCACGCGGTTGTGTTAGGTCAGCCCAAAGGGACACCTGGGAGCAACATCCAGGCCAAACCCACAGCAACATCCCCTCCGTGTAGACCTGACGCGTCCGTTTCCCCCCTCCAGGTGCCGGCGCCGGCGCCGTTCGTGAGGGGGGCCACACCTCGGAGACGTGTGCGGGTGTTTTTAATCACCACAACAATTTCAGACTTGAGAGGCTGCGTACGCAAGATTGGCGGCATGCTAGCCCACGGAGGCCGCCGGCCACAGTCGTAGACATGCGAAGGGCAATCCGTGTAGAGGGAAGTGTTCGGATACTTCTCCATCACCAAAAAATATCAAAAATTAAGATCATTCCTATAGCACATGTGCCCACGTCTTGTAAAAAACTCATGATATTATCGCGCTCCAAGTATTTAATAATATTCAGGCCGCACTATTACCGTAGAACGTCTACTACTGTGTCATCACCGTCCGTGAGGAGGGACACATGCCGGAGATGCGTGACGCCTCTTCAGACATGCGACCACACCACCCGGCATGTATGACGGCCCGGTACGATGCTCCGGTGGCATTGCTACACCCCCCCCCCCCCCCGGGGGCATTCTTTCTAACCCTGGAGAGGGTGACCGCGAGATATAGCTGTTGGATATATGCCCTAGAGGCAATAATAAAATGGTTATTATTATATTTCTTTGTTCATGATAATTGTCTGTTATTCATGCTATAACTGTGTTATCCGGAAATCGTAACACACGCGTGAATACATAGACCACAACATGTCCCTAGTAAGCCTCTAGTTGACTAGCTCGTTGATCAACAGATAGTCATGGTTTCCTGACTATGGGCATTGGATGTCATTGATAACGGGATCACATCATTAGGAGAATGATGTGATGGACAAGACCCAATCCTAAGCATAGCTCAAAGATCATGTAGTTCGTTTAGCTAGAGCTTTTCCAAATGTCAAGTATCATTTCCTTAGACCATGAGATTGTGCAACTCCCGGATACCGTAGGAGTGCTTTGGGTGTGCCAAACGTCACAACGTAACTGGGTGACTATAAAGGTGCACTACGGGTATCTCCGAAAGTGTCTGTTGTGTCCGTAGGAGTGCTTTGACTTCCCACGGACAGGCTTTGACCAGTGGACCTCTCCACCCGGTTGTGTTAGGTCAACCCAGAGGGACACCTGGGAGCAACATCCAGACCAAACTGACAGCTACATCCCCTCCGTGTAGACCCGACGCGTCCGCTCCCGCCTCCAGGTGCCGGCGGCGGGGCTGTCCGTGAGGGGGGCCACACCCTGGAGACGCTTGCCGCCTCTTCAGACATGCCACAACACCACCCCGCATTTTAGAGGGGCCGGTGCGACGCTCCGGTGGCATTGCTAACTCAAGGGCCCCCATCCCGCCTAACCCTGGAGCGGTTGACCACGAGATCTAGCCCTTTGACTTCCCACGGACGGGCTTTGACCAGTGGACCTCTCCACCCGGTTGTGTTGGGTCAGCCCAGAGGGACACCTGGGAGCAACATCCAGGTCAAACCCACAGCTACATCCCCTCCGTGTAGACCCGACGCATCCGTTTCCCCCCTCTAGATGCCGGCGGTTGCGTTGTCTGTGAGGGGGGCCACTAAAGGAAATATGCCCTAGAGGCAATAATAAAGTTATTATTATTTCCTCATATCATGATAAATGTTTATTATTCATGCTAGAATTGTATTAACCGGAAACATGATACATGTGTGAATACATAGACAAACATAACGTCACTAGTATGCCTCTACTTGACTAGCTCATTAATAAAAGATGGTTATGTTTCCTAACCATAGGCATGTGTTGTCATTTGATTAATGGGATCACATCATTAGGAGAATGATGTGATTGACATGACCCATTCCGTTAGCCTAGCACTTGATCGTTTAGTATATTGCTATTGCTTGCTTCATGACTTATACATGTTCCTGTTACTATGAGATTATGCAACTCCCGTTTACCGGAGGAACACTTTGGGTGCTACCAAACGTCACAACGTAACTGGGTGATTGTAAAGGAGTACTACAGGTGTCTCCAAAGGTACATGTAGGGTTGGCGTATTTTGAGATTAGGTTTTGTCACTCCGATTGTCGGAGAGGTATCTCTGGGCCCTCTCGGTAATGCACATCACTATAAGCCTTGCAAGCAATGTAGCTAATGAGTTAGTTACAGAATGATGCATTACGTAACGAGTAAAGAGACTTGCCGGTAACGAGATTGAACTAGGTATTGGATACCGACGATCGAATCTCGGGCAAGTAACATACCGATGACAAAGGGAACAACGTATGTTGTTATGCGGTTTGACCGATAAAGATCATCGTAGAATATGTAGGAGCCAATATGGGCATCTAGGTTCCGCTATTGGTTATTGACCGACAATAGTTCTAGGTCATGTCTACATATTCTCGAACCCGTAGGGTCCGCATGCTTAACGTTACGATGACAGTTTTATTATGAGTTTATAAGTTTTGATGTACCGAAGTTTGTTCGGAGTCCCGGATGTGATCACGGACATGACGAGGAGTCTCGAAATGGTCGAGACATAAACATTGATATATTGGTAGCCTATGTTTGGACATCGGAAGTGTTCCGGGTGAAATCGGCATTTTACCGGAGTACCGGCGGGTTACCGGAACCCCTGCACCCCCCCCCCCCCCCCCCGCCTTGCTCCTTTATATACGGGGGCAGGGGGCACCCTAGAGACACACAAGTTGATCTACGGATCGTTCCTTAGCCGTGTGCGGTGCCCCCCTCCACCATATTCCACCTCGGTCATATCGTCGCGGAGTTTAGGCAAAGCCCTGCGCCGGTAGAACATCATCATCGTCACCACGCCGTCGTGCTGATGGAACTCATCCCCGACAATTTGCTGGATCGGAGTCCGAGGATCGTCATTGAGCTGAACGTGTGCTGAAGTCGGAGGTGCCGTACGTTCGGTGCTTGGATCGGTTGGATCGTGAAGACATACGACTACATCAACCGCGTTATCATAACGCTTCCGCTTACGGTCTACGAGGGTACGTGGACACACTCTCCCCTCTCGTTGCTATGCCATCACCATGATCTTGCGTGTGCGTAGGAAATTTTTTGAAATTACTACGTTCCCCAACAGTGGCATTTGAGCCTGGTTTTATGCGTAGATGTCATATGCACAAGTAGAACACAAGTGAGTTGTGGGCGATACAAGTCATACTGCTTACCAGCATGTCATACTTTGGTTCGGCGGTATTGTGAGATGAAGCGGCCCGAACCGACATTACGCGTACGCTTACGCGAGACTGGTTTCACCGTTACGAGCAATCGTGCTTAAAGGTGGCTGGCGGGTGTCTGTCTCTCTCACTTTAGCTGAATCGAGTGTGGCTACGCCCGGTCCTTGCGAAGGTTAAAACAGCACTAACTTGACGAACTATCATTGTGGTTTTGATGCGTAGGTAAGAACGGTTCTTGCTAAGCCCGTAGCAGCCACGTAAACATTTGCAACAACAAAGTAGAGGACGTCTAACTTGTTTTTGCAGGGCATGTTGTGATGTGATATGGTCAAGACGTGATGCTATATTTTATTGTATGAGATGATCATGTTTTGTAACCGAAGTTATCGGCAATTGGCAGGAGCCATATGGTTGTCACTTTATTGTATGAAATGCAAACGCCCTGTAATTGCTTTACTTTATCACTAAGCGGTAGCGATAGTCGTAGTAGCAATAGATGGCGCAACGACAACGATGCTACGATGGAGATAAAGGTGTCGCGCCGGTGACGATGGTGATCACGACAGTGCTTCGAAGATGGAGATCACAAGCACAAGATGATGATGGCCATATCATATCACTTATATTGATTGCATGTGATGTTTATCCTTTATGCATCTTATCTTGCTTTGATTGATGGTAGCATTTTAAGATGATCTCTCACTAAATTATCAAGAAGTGTTCTCCCTGAGTATGCACCGTTGCGAAAGTTCTTCGTGCTGAGACACCACGTGATGATCGGGTGTGATAGGCTCTACGTTCAAATACAACGGGTGCAAAACAGTTGCACACGCGGAATACTCAGGTTAAACTTGACGAGCCTAGCATATAACAGATATGGCCTCGGAACACGGAGACCGAAAGGTCGAGCGTGAATCATATAGTAGATATGATCAACATATTGATGTTCACCGTTGAAACTACTCCATCTCACGTGACGATCGGACATGGTGTAGTTGATATGGATCACGTAATCACTTAGAGGATTAGAGGGATGTCTATCTAAGTGGGAGTTCTTAAGTAATATGATTAATTGAACTTAAATTTATCATGAACTTAGTACCTGATAGTATTTTGCTTATCTATGTTTGTTGTAGATAGATGGCTCGTGCTGTTGTTCCGTTGAATTTTAATGCGTTCCTTGAGAAAGCAAAGTTGAAAGATGATGGTAGCAATTACACGGACTGGGTCCGTAACCTGAGGATTATCCACATTGCTGCACAGAAGAATTATGTCCTGGAAGCACCGCTGGGTGCCAGGCCTGCTGCTGATGCAACTGACGACGTTAAGAACGTCTGGCAGAGCAAAGCTGATGACTACTCGATAGTTCAGTGTGCCATGCTTTAAGGCTTAGAACCGGGTCTTCAACGACGTTTTGAACGTCATGGAGCATATGAGATGTTCCAGGAGTTGAAGTTAATATTTCAAGCAAATGCCCGGATTGAGAGATATGAAGTCTCCAATAAGTTCTATAGCTGCAAGATGGAAGAGAATAGTTCTGCCAGTGAACACATACTCAAAATGTCTGGGTATAATAATCACTTGATTCAACTGGGAGCTAATCTTCCTAATGATAGTGTCATTGACAGAATTCTTCAATTACTGCCACCAAGCTACAAGAGCTTCGTGATGAACTATAATATGCAAGGGATGGACAAGACTATTCCCGAGCTCTTCACAATGCTAAAAGCCGCGGAGGTAGAAATCAAGAAGGAGCATCAAGTGTTGATGGTTAACAAGACCACCAGTTTCAAGAAAAAGGGCAAAGGGAAGAAGAAGGGGAACTTCAAGAAGAACAGCAAACAAGTTGCTGCTCAAGAGAAGAAACCTAAGTCTGGACCTAAGCCTGAGATTGAGTGCTTCTACTGCAAGCAGACTGGACACTGGAAGCGGAACTGCCCCAAGTATTTGGCGGATAAGAAGGATGGCAAAGTGAACAAAGGTATATGTGATATACATGTTATTGATATGTACCTTACTAATGCTCGTAGTAGCACCTGGGTATTTGATACTGGTTCTGTTGCTAATATTTGCAACTCGAAACAGGGACTACGGATTAAGCGAAGATTGTCTAAGGACGAGGTGACGATGCGCGTGGGAAATGGTTCCAAAGTCAATGTGATCGCGGTCGGCATGCTACCTCTACATCTACCATCGGGATTAGTTTTAGACCTAAATAGTTGTTATTTGGTGCCAGCGTTGAGCATGAACATTATATCTGGATCTTGTTTGATGCGAGACGGTTATTCATTTAAGTCAGAGAATAATGGTTGTTCTATTTATATGAGTAATATCTTTTATGGTCATGCACCCTTGAAGAGTGGTCTATTTTTATTGAATCTCGATAGTAGTGATACACATATTCATAGTGTTGAAACCAAAAGATGCAGTGTTGATAATGATAGTGCAACTTATTTGTGGCAATGCCGTTTAGGTCATATTGGTGTAAAGCGCATGAAGAAACTCCATACAGATGGGCTTTTGGAATCACTTGATTATGAATCACTTGGTACTTGCGAACCGTGCCTCATGGGCAAGATGACTAAAACGCCGTTCTCCGGAACTATCGAGCGATCAACTGATTTGTTGGAAATCATACATACAGATGTTTGTGGTCCAATGAATGTTGAGGCTCGCGGCGGGTATCGTTATTTTCTCACCTTCACAGATGATTTGAGCAGATATGGGTATATCTACTTAATAAAACACAAGTCTGAAACATTTGAAAAGTTCAAAGAATTTCAGAGTGAAGTGGAAAATCATCGTAACAAGAAAATAAAATTTCTACGATCTGATCGTGGAGGAGAATATTTGAGTTACAAGTTTGGTCTACATTTGAAACAATGCGGAATAGTTTTGCAACTCACGCCACCCAGAACACCACAACGAAATGGTGTGTCCGAACGTCGTAATCGTACTTTACTAGATATGGTGCGATCTATGATGTCTCTTACTAATTTACCGCTATCGTTTTGGGGTTATGCTTTAGAGACGGCCGCATTCACGTTAAATAGGGCACCATCAAAATCCGTTAAGACAACGCCTCATGAACTGTGGTTTGGCAAGAAACCAAAGTTGTCGTTTCTTAAAGTTTGGGGCTGCGATGCTTATGTGAAGAAACTTCAACCAGATAAGCTCGAACCGAAATCGGAGAAATGTGTCTTCATAGAATACCCAAAAGAGACTATTGGGTACACCTTCTATCACAGATCTGAAGGCAAGATTTTCGTTGCTAAATTCGGATCCTTTCTAGAGAAGGAGTTTCTCTCGAAAGAAGTGAGTGGGAGGAAAGTAGAACTTGATGAGGTAACTGTACCTGCTCCCTTATTGGAAAATAGTTCATCACAAGAACCGGTTCCTGTGGCAACTACACCAATTAGTGAGGAAGCTAATGATATTGATCATGAAACTTCAGATCAAGTTTCTACTGAACCTCGTAGGTCTACCAGAGTAAGATCTGCACCAGAGTGGTACGGTAATCCTATTCTGGAAGTCATGTTACTTGACCATGACGAACCTACGAACTATGAGGAAGTGATGATGAGCCCAGATTTCGCAAAATGGCTGGAGGCCATGAAATCTGAGATGGGATCCATGTATGAGAACAAAGTATGGACTTTGGTTGACTTGCCCGATGATCGGCAAGCCATTGAGAATAAATGGATCTTTAAGAAGAAGACTGACGCTGATGGTAATGTAACTATCTATAAAGCTCGACTTGTTGCAAAAGGTTTTCGACAAGTTCAAGGGGTTGACTACGATGAGACTTTCTCACCCATAGCGATGCTTAAGTCTGTCCGAATCATGTTAGCAATTGCCGCATTTTATGATTATGAAATTTGCAAAATGGATGTCAAAACTGCATTCTTGAATGGATTTCTGGAAGAAGAGTTGTATATGATGCAACCAGAAGGTTTTGTTGATCCAAAAGTTGCTAACAAAGTGTGCAAGCTCCAGCGATCCATCTATGGACTGGTGCAAGCATCTCGGAGTTGGAATAAACGCTTTGATAGTATGATCAAAGCATATGGTTTTATACAGACTTTTGGAGAAGTCTGTATTTACAAGAAAGTGAGTGGGAGCTCTGTAGCATTTCTGATATTATATGTAGATGACATATTATTAATTGGAAATGATATAGAATTTCTGGATAGTATAAAGGGATACTTGAATAAAAGTTTTTCAATGAAAGACCTCGGTGAAGCTGCTTACATATTGGGCATCAAGATTTATAGAGATAGATCAAGACGCTTAACTGGACTTTCACAAAGCACATACCTTGATAAAGTTTTGAAAAAGTTCAAAATGGATCAGGCAAAGAAAGGGTTCTTGCCCGTGCTACAAGGTGTGAAGTTGAGTCAGATAGGCTCTATCATGTATGCAATGCTGTGTACCAGACCTGACGTGTGCTTAGCAATAAGCTTGGCAGGAAGGTACCAAAGTAATCCAGGAGTGGATCACTGGACAGCGGTCAAGAACATCCTGAAATACCTGAAAAGGACTAAGGATATGTTTCTCGTATATGGAGGTGACAAAGAGCTAGTCGTAAATGGTTACGTCAATGCAAGCTTTGACACTGATCCGGACGATTCTAAATCGCAAACCGGATACGTGTTTTTATTAAACGGTGGAGCTGTAAGTTGGTGCAGTTCTAAACAAAGCATCGTGGCGGGATCTACATGTGAAGCGGAGTACATAGCTGCTTCGGAAGTAGCAAATGAAGGAGTCTGGATGAAGGAGTTCATTTCCGATCTAAGTGTCATACCTAGTGCATCGGGACCAATGAAGATCTTCTGTGACAATACTGGTGCAATTGCCTTGGCAAAGGAATCCAGATTTCACAAGAGGACCAAGCACATCAAGAGACGCTTCAATTCCATCCGGGACCAAGTCCAGGTGGGAGACATAGAGATTTGCAAGATACATACGGATCTGAATGTTGCAGACCCATTAACTAAGCCTCTCTCATGAGCAAAACATGATCAACACCAAGACTCCATGGGTGTTAGAATCATTACTGTGTAATCTAGATTATTGACTCTGGTGCAAGCGGGAGACTGAAGGAAATATGCCCTAGAGGCAATAATAAAGTTATTATTTATTTCCTCATATCATGATAAATGTTTATTATTCATGCTAGAATTGTATTAACCGGAAACATGATACATGTGTGAATACATAGACAAACATAATGTCACTAGTATGCCTCTACTTGACTAGCTCATTAATCGAAGATGGTTATGTTTCCTAACCATAGGCATGTGTTGTCATTTGATTAATGGGATCACATCATTAGGAGAATGATGTGATTGACATGACCCATAACGTTAGCCTAGCACTTGATCGTTTAGTATATTGCTATTGCTTTCTTCATGACTTATACATGTTCCTGTAACTGTGAGATTATGCAACTCCCGTTTACCGGAGGAACACTTTGGGTGCTACCAAACGTCACAACGTAACTGGGTGATTGTAAAGGAGTACTACAGGTGTCTCCAAAGGTACATGTTGGGTTGGCGTATTTTGAGATTAGGTTTTGTCACTCCGATTGTCGGAGAGGTATCTCTGGGCCCTCTCGGTAATGCACATCACTATAAGCCTTGCAAGAAATGTAGCTAATGAGTTAGTTACGGAATGATGCATTACGTAACGAGTAAAGAGACTTGCTGGTAACGAGATTGAACTAGGTATTGGATACCGACGATCGAATCTCGGGCAAGTAACATACCGATGACAAAGGGAACAACGTATGTTGTTATGCGGTTTGACCGATAAAGATCTTCGTAGAATATGTAGGAGCCAATATGGGCATCTAGGTTCCGCTATTGGTTATTGACCGAGAATAGTTCTAGGTCATGTCTACATAGTTCTCGAACCCATAGGGTCTGCACGCTTAACGTTACGATGACAGTTTTATTATGAGTTTATAAGTTTTGATGTACCGAAGTTTGTTCGGAGTCCCGGATGTGATCACGGACATGACAAGGAGTCTCAAAATGGTCGAGACATAAAGATTGATATATTGGAAGCCTATGTTTGGGCATCGGAAGTGTTCCGGGTGAAATCGGCATTTTACCGGAGTACCGGGAGGTTACCTGAACCCCCCGGTGACCTAATGGGCCTTAGTGGGCCTAGTAGAGAAAGAGGAGAAGGGGCCAAGGGGCAGCCGCGCACCCCTCCCCCCCCCCCCCCCAAGTCCGAATAGGACAAGGAGGGGGGCGGCGCCCTCCCTTTCCTTTCCCCCCTCTCCTCCTTCCCCCCAAGTCCTAGTCCAACTAGGGAAGGCTGGGAGTCCTACTCCCGGTGGGAGTAGGACTCCTCCGGCGCGCCTCCTCCCACGGCCGGCCACACCCCCCCCCCCCCCCTTGCTCCTTTATATACGGGGGCAGGGGGGCACCCTAGAGACACACAAGTTGATCTACGGATGGTTCCTTAGCCGTGTGCGGTGCCCCCCTCCACCATATTCCACCTCGGTCATATCGTCGCGGAGTTTAGGCGAAGCCCTGCGCCGGTAGAACATCATCATCGTCATGACGCCGTCGTGCTGACGGAACTCATCCCCGACACTTTGCTGGATCAGAGTCCGGGGATCGTCATCGAGCTGAACGTGTGCTGAACTCGGAGGTGCCGTACGTTCGGTGCTTGGATCGGTCGGATCATGAAGACGTACGACTACATCAACCGCGTTATCATAACGCTTCCGCTTACGGTCTACGAGGGTACGTGGACACACTCTCCCCTCTCGTTGCTATGCCATCACCATGATCTTGCGTGTGAGTAGGAAATTTTTTGAAATTACTACGTTCCCCAACAGCCACACCCCGGAGACGCATGCCGCCTCTTCAGACATGCCGCAACACCACCCACATGTATGAGCCCGCTACTACCTTGTATCCAAATACCTGCGATCTAGCTCGATGGTGCGACGCTCCGTTGGCATTGCTACCCCCCAGGGCCCCCTCCCGAGTAACCCTGGAGCGGTTGACCACGAGATCTAGCCCTTTGACTTCCCACGGACGGGCTTTGCCGAGTGGACCTCTCGACCCGGTTGTGTTAGGTCAGCCCACATGGACACCTGGGAGCAACATCCAGGCCAATCCCAAAGCAACATCCCCTCCGTATAGACCCGGTGCGTCCATTTCCCCCCTCCAGGTGTTGGCGGCGGTGCCGTCCGTGAGGGGGGCACACCCTAGAGTCGCGTGCCGCCTCTTCAAACATGCCACCACACCACACGGTTGTGGTAGGTCATCCCTATAAACAATTGGGAGCAACATCCCCTCCGTATATATCCAATGCGGCTGTTTTCCCCCTCCAGGTGTCGGCTACCGCCGGCGGCGCCATCCGTGAGGGGGGTCACACCCCTCTGTATAGATTTGAAAAGTAAGGTATTTTTTTCTTATATTAACACATGCTACATGTAAGTTAATTAAACAATAATACGTAAAAGAACAAAAAAAATTCTATAATAAATGCAAAAAAACTATATCGACATCAAAGCCGTCGGCATAGCCTAGGCTAGGGGCATATGGACGGCGCGTCCCGGATCAATGACGTGGCATCTATGCCGACGGCAGCCGTCCGCATAGATGGTGGTCGGTGCGCCTCGGATCAATGACGTGGCACGTGCATCTGTGCCAACGGCCGCCCGTCTAGGCCGTCGGCATAGATCGGACGCCGTTAGCCGTACGTCATGAGCGGGGCCGCCGGGCCCGCATCTATGCCGACGGCTTATGTATGCTGATGGCTGCTGTAGGCATAGGCTAGGGCTAAGCCGACAGCTGACCTATGCCGACGGTGGCCATCGGCATAGCTCGGGATAGCCCGACGGCCAAGCTACACCGACGGCCTCGATTCGGCTGTCGGCATATCCAGGAGTAGGCCGACGGTGGCCGTCGGCACCGGCCCCTGTTCCGGTAGTGGTAATTGACTCTTCTGATTTTCTTTCTTTCCTTGAGGAATTGCGGCTAGCCATCGAAGAATCTCGTGGTCGCGCACTCTCACTCCTCTAGTATTCTTCTCTGACAGAAACCCTCGCTGCCCCGCCACCGTCCTTCTTAGCCCCATCTCCCTTCTAGGTGTCGCCCACGCATCCTCCACGACCGCTCTCATCGCGATGCCACCCCCCATCCATGAAGAGCGCCTCGCACGACCTGCTCGGCGCCAGGCCAGGTCACCGCGTGCTCGACGTCGGATGTGTCGTTGGCGAGCCCATGGAGTGGTCGCCGCACACTCCTGTTAGATCACGACGCAGTAGTACTTCGCCGACGATCCGGAGGACGTCGAGGCCATCCGCAGCATCGAGCGCAGTGATGGCTTCATTCAGTTATCGGTCTCTCTGCTGGCTTAGTTCGGTAGATAGCTACACTGTATTATCGTGACAACCAAAATTTTAGACTTTTTGCGTTGGACTGGTGTGGTGAAATACAAAAACATGCGAAATACAAAAAAATTACTGTAATTTTTTATCGTGTTTGGACTTTGTTTGATATGGATTTTGCGAAATACAAAAACATGCAAAAAAACAGGAACTGGTAATGTGCACTAGACCAATATGTTAATCCCAAAATAATATAAATTGTTGACAAAAGTATATGAAAACTGTAAATAATGGTATGAAATGCGCCTGGCGAGGGAGGGAGTTTGGGTGGGGCCGGGCAGTCAAAAGCGGACGTGACAGCGCTCTGGACGCCCACATATCCCCCCCCCCCCCCCGGCACCACATGGACGTGGTTTGCCAGAAAAGGTGCGTCCAGATCGCCGAGTGGACGGATACAGGCATACGTCGGATGGCAAAGCACATTAGGTCAACGCGGTCGAGACGTATGCATGTGGTTTTGAGGGTCCACGTTGGACATGCCCTAAGGGTGTTGAATTGGCTAATATATTTAACGTCCATGAAGATTAAGTTTGTGAGCTTTTTTTTTGAAATCTATGAATAATTTAAAAAACATGTTTTTTAATATGATTAAAAATTTTAACATTGAACCTGCCTCCGATGACCATCACACATGCCCATGTGCACCCCGCAGCCCTTGCCTACCCCACCCCACCACCACCACCACCACACTTCGATTCGTCTGCCGACGACTGCCTTCGCTGGAATCGACGCATCTAGCTGTGAAAAGATCATCGACAAGGAGCCGGAACGAGACCTCTAATTCGGGCCGCCATGGCATCCTCAAGCCTCCATGTAGCAGCTGCCACCGCCAAAGTACCGAGACATGCAGTAGCGACCATAGGCACTTGGGCAACGAAGATCCCAAATCTAGATAAGCGATAGAAGAGGTGGCTCGACACGTTTGCCATCACGGAGGAGGTGGCGCACGCCTACGACATGATGCCGTCGACTCGTCCTAGCACCAACAACGACGAGGCGAGGTTATGGATCATCACTATCACCCGGCCAGCATATATTTCCTTAATTGCAGAAACTCGAGCAGCTTATATATAAACTCGATCAGCCAAAGATAAAAACAGAATCCTCAGAGGGAGGTTGTGGAACTCTGTGAAGCACAAAAATTGACCGATCGGCCATCATGGGCGGTCCCACCTGTCGGAGGCTCCCCACGGCCCACCCACGCACAACACAACTCCACATCCACATCGACATCGATCCCCCTCCCGACTGAAACCCTCGCCTCCGCCATGCCGCCGCCATCGCCATCGCTGCCGGACGAGCTCCTCGAGGAGATCTTCCTCCGCCTCCCGCCGGACGAGCCCGCGCACCTCCTGCGCGCCTCCCTCGCCAGCAAGCTCTGGCTCGGCCTCCTCTCGTCCCCTCGCTTCCGCGGTCGCTACCACGAGCACCACGGAGCTCCCCCCATGCTGGGTTTCCTTCATACCTGGCACTACGGCTCCCACTCCACCAAGGTAAAAGACCCCATTCCACACTTCACATCCACGGCCAAATTCGGCGCGCGCATTCCCGACGACGAATGGGCCGACGACGAATGGGGGAACATTTACTACACTGTTAGCGTCCAACTCGATCTAGCCCACACTCTACTTACGTTCTGGACGTTTATGCGCACATGGGCCAACATTCAGCGGAGAGCCCACTCCATCCCAAAAGCCCGGACTGATAGGAGGAAGGAATCTCTCCCTTATAAGTTGGTCATGGCCTTCTCCTGTAAGCAAGGTGGGACTAAACCGAGCCAGCCTCACCGGCCTACAGCAGCCCTAACATCCCATCCCCTTGAGAAGCCCCTCAGGAAGGCATGGCGATGCTGGCTCTGATACCAGATGTTAGCGTCCAACTCGATCTAGCCCACACTCTACTTACGTTCTGGACGTTTATGCGCACATGGGCCAACATTAAGCAGAGAGCCCACTCCATCCCAAAAGCCAGGACTGATAGGAGGAAGGAATCTCTCCCTTATAAGTTGGTCATGGCCTCCTCCCGTAAGCAAGGTGGGACTAAACCGAGCCAGCCTCACCGGCCTACAGCAGCCCTAACATACACTGCGTGGGACTGCCGCCATGGCCGCGTCCTCCTTGGGGGTTCAAACCAGTTACCTATGCCGCTCGTCGTTTGGGACCCCATGACGGGTTGCCGGAGGAAGCTGCCCGCCCCATGGATCTCGGACGACAGCCACCGTACTTGTCACTCGGCTCCCTTCCAGGTGGTCTTTGTCAGCCTGAAAGAAGATGATCATGATGATTGTGATGCACGCGCCTGTGTGTCCTTGCCAGAGACTGGTGACTGGAGCAAGCCCGTCCCTCAATTCGATGAGTGGGTCAAGCCATGCCCTGATCTTCATCTTCCAGGCAGTGCATTCATCAAGCCAATGCCCCCTCTCCTTGTCCAAGGAGCACTTCACTTCATGCTTCAGCATTATTATGATGATGATAGTGTAGAAATTCTCAAGTACGAATTGAGCACTAATGTCTTATCACTGGTTGATGCACCGGTTCAGTATTCTCACACCAGTGCCCCTATCCTCATGGCGATGGAGGGATGGCAGCTTGGGGTTTGCACTAGTGGATAAGCTAACCCTCTACATATGGTCAAGACTGATGGATTCCAACAGAGTTGCGTCATGGAGTCAATGTAGAATTACCAATCTCAGGAGCCTTCTACCCATCCAAAATCCCGAGGAAATTCACCTTATACTGGTTGGATCTGTGGAGGGCAGTGATACCGTTTTCGGGACCACAGACCTGGGCATCTACGAGATTAATGTCAAGTCACAGCGATGGAAGAAGATATGGAAGAGAGAAATTTTCCGTTCTTTGATTCCATACATGAGTTTCTACAATCCACAAGGTATAGTTTTATTTATATGTCCATTGTTCTGATTTGGGGACAACTATTAAGTAATACTCCATATAAGTTAGTGAAGGAAATATGCCCTAGAGGCAATAATAAAGTTATTATTTATTTCCTTAGTTCATGATAAATGTTTATTATTCATGCTAGAATTGTATTAACCGGAAACATAATACATGTGTGAATACATAGACAAACAGAGTGTCACTAGTATGCCTCTACTTGACTAGCTTGTTAATCAAAGATGGTTATGTTTCCTAACCATGGACAAAGAGTTGTTATTTGATTAACAGGATCACATCATTAGTTGAATGATCTGATTGACATGACCCATTCCGTTAGCTTAGCACCCGATCGTTTAGTATGTTGCTATTGCTTTCTTCATGACTTATACATGTTCCTATGACTATGAGATTATGCAACTCCCGTTTACCGGAGGAACACTTTGTGTGCTACCAAACGTCACAATGTAACTGGGTGATTATAAAGGTGCTCTACAGGTGTCTCCAAAGGTACTTGTTGGGTTGGCGTATTTCGAGATTAGGATTTGTCACTCCGAATGTCGGAGAGGTATCTCTGGGCCCTCTTGGTAATGCACATCACTTAAGCTTGCAAGCATTGCAACTAATGAGTTAGTTGCGAGATGATGTATTACGGAACGAGTAAAGAGACTTGCCGGTAACGAGATTGAACTAGGTATTGGATACCGACGATCGAATCTCGGGCAAGTAACATGCCGATGACAAAGGGAACAACGTATGTTGTTATGCGGTCTGACCGATAAAGATCTTCGTAGAATATGTAGGAACCAATATGGGCATCCAGGTCCCACTATTGGTTATTGACCGGAGACGTGTCTCGTTCATGTCTACATTGTTCTCGAACCGTAGGGTCCGCACGCTTAAGGTTTCGATGACAGTTATATTATGAGTTTATGAGTTTTGATGTACCGAAGGAGTTCGGAGTCCCGGATGAGATTGGGGACATGACGAGGAGTCTCGAAATGGTCGAGACGTAAAAATCGATATATTGGACGACTATATTCGGAGTTCGGAAAGGTTCCGAATCATTCGGGTATTTTTCGGAGTACCGGAGAGTTACGGGAATTCGTATTGGGCCTCTTTGGGCCATACGGGAAAGGAGAGAAAGGGCCAAAAGGATGGCCGCACCCCTCCCCTTGGACTAGTCCGAATTGGACTAGGAAGGGGGGGCGCCCCCTTCCTTCCTTCTCCTTCTCTCTTCCCTTTCCTTCTCTCCTATTCCTACTACATGGAAGGGTTCCTAGTTGGACTAGGAAAGGGGGAATCCTACTCCCGGTGGGAGTAGGACTCCCCTAGGGCGCGCCATAGAGAGGGCCGGCCCTCCCCTCCTCCACTCCTTTATATACGGGGGCAAGGGGCACCCCATGGACACAAGTTGATCATCGTGATCGTTCCTTAACCGTGTGTGGTGCCCCCCTCCACGATATTACACCTCGGTCATATTGTAGCGGTGCTTAGGTGAAGCCCTGCGACGGTAGAACATCAAGATCGTCACCACGCTGTCGTGCTGACGGAACTCCTCCCTGAAGCTCTGCTGGATCGGAGCCCGGGGTGTGTCATCGAGCTGTACGTGTGTCAAGAACTCGGAGGTGCCGGAGTAACGGTGCTTGGATCGGTTGGACCGGGAAGACGTACGACTACTTCCTCTACGTTGCGTCAACGCTTCCGCTTCGGTCTACGAGGGTACGTAGACAACACTCTCCCCTCTCGTTGCTATGCATCACCATGATCTTGTGTGTGCGTAGGAAAATTTTTGAAATTACTACGTTCCCCAACAGTTAGTACAACAAACAAAACAATGAATCTCTAATCAGTATGGTTTTTAAGGTATAGCCCTTTATTGTGAGTTGGGGACAAATGTTAAGAAATACTCCATATAAGTTAGTGGAACAAACAAAACAATGTATTCAGCATTGTTTTAAAGCATCCCGCCTTGGACACTTAGGTGGCATGGCGCCCTGGCAGCGCCTTGCAATTATGCCCACTTTAAGCACTTAGGCATCCCCCCTCAAGCGTCAGGGCGGTGGATGCTCGCCTTAGGTCACCTTACCGCCTTAAAAACATTGCTGATCAGATATCAAGTTACATTTCAAATGTTCCCAACCAAACTTTGAGTGCTATGTAATTACATCTTAGTATGCTTACTTAAGTGGCTATTTATATCGTATCATATGTCATCCCCTTTTTGGAATCACATCGACAAATCTATGTATGCAGAAAGGGTGACGCCCACTCCCTGTGACGCAGCACATTGACAAGGTATGGTTGAATATGCTCAGGTTAGGATGCCACTCTCATCAACAAGAAAGATGACAAGCTTGGAGGCGAAAGGGATCTTGTGATGAATTATGTCACTATTTAGTAGCTCTTTTGGTTCAGTGGTGCTTGCTTGATTTCTCATATTGTTTTTCGCTTTTGTCAGTCAGCTTGATAGTTTCCCCATGTCGTTGGCGCGTGTAAACGGTTGAATGGAGTATCTTGTAATGAACCTCCAATTCTTGCTGCTGCAGTATGAACCATGTGCTCTGTTGTTTAATTTGCTGGAAAATGCATCTGCGGACGGATGCTTTTTCTTATCATTCTGAAAACTCTACACTCTACAGTTTGCTCTCCCAACTCTCTAAATTCATCTCTCCAAGGAGTTACTTTTGAACTTTGATGAGTTGATAATAATGACATGTCTACAACTAGTTGTTTGTCTCGCTCTAGAGAAGTAGAGATGACGATAGTTTCTTCATGTTGGCTCACTGATATGCCTTAATTAATTTAGTGAATTTGGTTAGTGTTCATTTTTAGCAAAGCAATGTTACTGGCGAGTATAAGATGTAAACTGAATCTTGAGTTATATGTTGAGGGAACTACAGATATTGCTGCCTGAAGATCTTGTAAGCTTTTATTTTGCTTCACTAGCTCAACAAAACTGAATGAAGATCTTGAGTAGTTCGTTATTTGTTGCATTTTTTTGGCCTGCAGTGCACATAATAGTAGACTGCAATGTCCATCTAGTGAGATGAAGATGTTCATATGTTTTATAAGAGGCACTGCTACAGTGATCATTGCAACTGCTTTGATATTCACAGATTTTCCTTATATAAGATATATTTTCTCAAAATCATGAACACACACTTCTTTATATTTGGACGAAGTATGGCTCTGTTCCAAATGCCTGATAGCTAGTTAATCTTGTTCATCCTTCATGAGAAAATTGAATTGCCTTTTGAGTTGGCTGTTTTTCTGCATTCACCCGTTCCTCGTATTCGGATCTTATTAGTACACATTGCTAGATAATTGCTTTCTGTTCTGGGCATACCTGAGACTTCAGTAAGTTATCATCTCCATTATGGCATATACACGCATTGAAAATTGTTGAGTATGCTGAAGGGCAGGGTGCTCGGCATGGAATGGCTGAAGCCAAGCTCGCTTGGACAGTTAAAAAAATCTGAGAACTATGAAGTTTCAAAATGTTCTAAAAAGAATCACTCATGTACATAGGGTAGTAAAGCAGTTACATGCAAGTTTTCGTGATAAAATCTGCTAATTTGTGTTTTCACAAAATGTATATGCCTAATTTTTGTTGAGAATTTGGACTTCGTGGGTCAGTTTGGTAAAACATTTGTGTAAGGGTGATCCTATATGTATATGCATGTAGTACCATTTAAAGAACTGTATAGTTTGCTCTCTCTGCTCTGGTCCAATCACAAATTCTCTCCCTAGGAGGTTCAGATGATCAGCAGAGTATGAGGGCTTGTCCTGAGCTAGGATTATCTGCCGATCAAGAGATGATGATGGCTTGTGCATGGTTTGGTGATAAATCATCACTAACCTTGTGAACTGAAGTGCTGAACAAGTACTACATGTCAGGTTATGTTACTGCAGCAAATGAGTACTTTTTGAGCAACATAATGTTACTGCAGTAATCTTTGTGGCTGGTTTTAGTTCTCTTTTTTTGTTTCCTATTTAAGATTACTGGATCTTGTTGCCAAGATTGCGAACGCAAACTCATGTTCTTGTTGTAACATAATTATACGAGCTCAGCTAAAACCATCTTTTAATGCTTAGTTTTATTTGAGAAAGAAATTGTTTGCTGGCGTATCCTTTTTGGAGAACTGTACAGTTTTCTCTCCCTTTGGTCCAATCTTCAAATGATCAGCAGACGATAGGGCATGTTCAGACTTTTGCTGCTTTTTCTTTAGGCCAAGACATAACGATGGCAGATAAATCTTAAAATTATCCTTGCGAACCGAAATAGTACTACATGTAAAGTACTAGGAGGCAACATGGGTTAAGTACGAGGCAACAGGGAGAGATTGGATCCTGGCAACGGCCAGAGAAGAGAAAAACTTTGACAACACCGGGGTGGAATTGTGTATATTGCAATGAGACAAGTGTTGGAAACTTTGAGAGTGCTAGATGGTGCTTCGTGCATGGTTATGTATCAGTTTCATATGCTTCATTGTCCAGGAATACATACACTGATACACACCATGGCCATTGTAGCAGCCACTGTTCAATTCTGAGAAAAGGTTCAGGCTGATGCTGAATTTTGATTTAACACATTCTCAAATTTCCTTAGCAAACTGACAATACGAGCACAAAAGTACTCCCTCCGTCCTATAATGTAAGACGTTTTTCGACACTACACAAGATAATCAGTGGGAGTTGATCTTCACTGCAGCTTCAGCACCAGTGGGCAAACAACAGAGTGGGCGATTCGCCAACTAAAAACTTTCATCTTGTTAGGGCACTGCACACACCATTGTCACTTAGTTTTTTGGTTTTCAACTTTTCATGCTTGCGAACCTGGATAGACAAAGAAACCATAATATGTCGTCAGCTCAAGAAATGGGGTGAACAAATATGCAAAAATAGAATATCAACAAGAAAAAATCAAGATGGATTCATGCCGAAGTTGTACCAGATAAGTCGATTCCCGCCTTTCGTCCACAACGCACACACAGATTGCTACAGGTTTAGAAGTACGCACCAGCCACCAGGCTAGGCCATCGCAGATCGCACTGAGAGATATACAATTGTTACCTCTCTCATTGCGATGGCCTATAGCATGTGTTCACTACGTCGACCCATTAGTGGGAGTGGGAGAAGCCGACTCTGGGATGCCGACATTTGGACTTTAATTTCTTACATTTTTCTATGCGATTTCTTTAATTCATGAACATTTTTCAAATTTGTGGAAGCTTTCCAAAAAACTGAATATTTTTAAATTCATGAATATTTTTAAAAATTCACCAAGATTTGTAAATTCATAAATATAATTTCAAATTTGGAATAATGTCAAATTTCACGTATATCTTTTGAATCCATGGACGTTTTTCATATTCATGGACATTTTGAATCCATGAACAATTTTTTAAATCATGAATATATTTTCAAATTCTATAACAATATTTGTTTCCAGGAACATTTTCGCATTCATGAATATTATTCTAATTCATGAGCATTTTTAAATTCATGAAAAGCCAACCCAAATTAAAAAATAAAGTGAAAAAATGCGTTGTGATTTTTCGAGGAAAAATATCGTGCCAGGAAAATCGGGTGAAGAGTTGTGTACATTACTGAGCTAGCCCAACTGTACGCATTGTAGGCGACCCGTCTTACCGCTCCCCATGAGCGATACATAGTAGCACCCCCATTAAATGGGTCCTAATTTGAGCCCGTATAGCAAAATATTTAGCAAACATGATAAGTTGATTTCTAAAGAATGAAAGAAGAATAAAAATATACCAGACTTAGAATATGTTATTAGTATCTCTCAAAATGAGAATACATTATTAGTTTATTCCACATATAACAAGCACCATGGCTGCTATATAAAGGATCACTCCGGATCTATTCACCGACAACACAGAAAGTAATATTGCCATTCGAAACACAACTCAAATAAACAATTCCTCCTACGGTCCACAAGTTCTTCTGTCAAGGATGATGACTACCAAGGTGGTGCTCCTAGGCCTCGTCCTTTTGGTGCTTTATTCAGGTATTTTGCAGGCATGGTTCTTATTTTCTAACGGACATGTGTATGAAACATTCTAATTACCATTGAATTCGTAGGTGTTATGTCAAAGGAGAGTATAGACGATGGATCCTATTTCCCCCAGGGTTGCGATATACACGTTGTCTCCAAGTCATGTCCATCCAAAGATGCATGTCTGACACAATGCAAACAAACATACCACTCGGGGAAGGTCTACGGTGAATGTGCTCCTGATGGATGTCATTGCATAGTATGTGTGTTATCTGCGGGGAATTGAGGATACTAGCAAGCCTTGCACGGCGCACCGCATGTTGTTTTCTAAGATTTAGAATATTTGTAGTAATAATATTTACATGCTCATTTAAAATAAATGTTAAAGCATGTGGTAAGCTGTGTTCAAGAAACATGACTGAAGTCTCCTGATGTAATAGTGATAAATGTATTCTCGCATTCAATCCTGAAGGCAAATTAATGCGATGGAATGGCTAACTGCCATACCCCATAACTGTCAGAGTAATGGAAGATATCATTTTTATGCATCGATCTCTTTTCAGACACAATAAAGCATCCCACTTTTAGTTAATGTACTGGTCGAATGCCCGTGTGTTGCCACAGAGAAAAAAAAAGGGAGGCGGCATCGTTCATAGTAAGATGAAGCACAAATCAAATGGATTTGGAAATGACACTTCGGTTTGTTGGCGGAACATTTCAGTTCTGACAATTTCAGTGTAACAAGAACGCTCATGTAATAAAATTGAGATGAAAGGACTTGTGCATATCCATAAGAAACATGAACAAATGCAAACATGTATATATTGGGCCATATATGAAAGATAGAAGTACAAGAATGAGTAAACGGGCTTTGACTGTGGCATTACAATAGCGAGGATGCATAATCATGACAATTTCAAAACCAACATCATTCAAATATCTTATTTCGTTATTTGACATCATTTCTTTACTTTTATACTTTTTTTAAGGACCTAGCCTCAGCTTCTCCAAACAATAACTTGAATCAATATGTCCTTTGCTGAACAAACAAAGAAAGGGAACAAAAAAAAAACAAGAAGAGCCTTACCAGATCTGATGCACAAAATAGTGGCACATTATCAAGTCTGTATTACCAATTAAAGATTGCACATGAATGTTTTTTATGCGTACTTACAATCAATCGTCTCGTGAAACATAAGGGCCTCAACACGAGAAGCGCACCATCACAAAGTTACTTGACAAAGAGCGTAATCTTGTTATTAAGCCTAGATGTACAAAAATGGGGCAGAAGTAACACGGTATCTCCCCTTGCCACAAAGCAGAGTATCTTCCATCTAAAAAAACAGAGTACCCCCCTCACTATAAAATCTACCACTGTAAAAAAGGCAGAGTGTCTTCCTTTGCTACAAACCAGCTCGTACCCAAGCACAGGAAATCAGACAAATTTTCGGCCATTGCTTTGCCTTCTTAGCGCGCTTGATTTGTCATCTCCAGGAAGCACTGTTTAATAACAAAATAATCAATGAGCCTGTTATACACTCTGGAGCATATGCACATATATACTGGTATACAAAGATTGTAGACACAAATTTTCCGTTACCAGATAGGGTTCTGGTTTTTTTTGCTTCATCTACCTGCTCGCTTAAAATGGCATCAGACTATCACTATTGCGTACATAACTGTCTGTGTTATATTCAAACAAAGGAAAACAAACTGAGTCTGTAGAGGGAATTCAGTATATTCGGGCAAAGCAAAAAACAACGAACAACACTTGCAATACATTTTGTACCGAGCAAAAAAACAAAATATACAGTAAAAGATGCTTTGTAATTATGCATATATAGAAGGGGCTAGTGCACATGTACATACACAAAAATTAGTACTGGGCCTCTTGTAACTATTACATCAACCAGGTTTCTGCCCAAAAAAAGATATTGATAACACACAAGAAGGAAAAAAAATATAACGGACAAGAGGGATCGCCCGGGTGAGGCGCACGAGACGCATCATAGTGGTTTCCTTAATGACTTCCGGTGGACACGAGCCGCACTTAAATTTTGCTTTTGATTAATCCAGAAGGAGAAGGGCCCAAAAGTGATCTGCAGCAGTACTAGTTGAGATCATATTAGTATCGATGGTGAATTCAATACTTAAAATTCCATTGTGCTGCAATAGTCCGAATCATGTTACAATTTGAAATAAACAAGTGTGTTGTGCTCACAAGCTCCGGCCGCCACTATGTGTTTCAGTCATGTACAACAGTTTTGTTTCGCCGCGCTCCGCCGCTGCACAGCATCGCCTTGCCCCTCCTCAATTACTCCTTGGCCGCCGTTCGCCAGTCGGCCGCTCCACCGTTGTCGCCCAAAGCGAGTCCGTTGTATGGTCGTGGCCTTCCTCGACGGCGCAAAGAGCACTCTCCGGTCTCTGCAGTAGCTGCTCCATCATCGTCCACCGCGCCATCTGCAGCAGCCTCGACCATGCCCTCTGCCATACCGCCGTCGCCACCGTCCCTAGGTGTCTCGTGTCGCCACCGCCGCCGTCATATAGGGTTTGGGTGGGGAATCAGGAGAGAACGCATGGGCCACATCACACGCGCTTCTGCCTTTTCAGCGGGCTAACGCGGGGTAGAAATGACTTTTCATGTTGCACATAAAGGTGTTCGTGGTTAAAACTAACGTAAATAAATGTTATAAAGAGAATAAAATAAAGTTTCAGTGTCAAAAGGGGAAGAAATATTAAGAAAGACACAGATAAGGAATTCTCTCCAGATCAAAAATTCCCCACCAGAAAGCCTCACTGCCTCGACCCTCCATGTCGCCGCCCGCATCGGCGTTGCCGGACGACCTTCTGGAGGAGACCTTCCTCCGCCTGCCACCGGACGAGGCTAAGCACCTTGTGCGCGCCTCCCTCGCCAGCAAGTTCTGGCTTGGCCTCCTCTCCGGCGCTCGCTTTCGCGGCCGCTACCGTGAGTTCCATGGAGCTCCCCATGGAGCTCCCCCCATGCTCGGCTTCCTTTATTCCTGCCACTGGAACTCCCGCCCAAAGATGGAATATAACATCCCACACTTGTCCCCGCCACGAAATTTCGTCTGTGCATTCCCGACGATGACGCGGGGGGGGGGGGGGGGGGGGGGGGGGGGGGGGGGCGCTGGGAATATGATGCGTGGGACTACCGCCATGGTCGTGTTCTCCGTGGCGATGCAGGCTAAAAACCCATGACGCTCGTCGTTTGGACCCCATGACGGGCTGCCGGAGGGAGTTGGATGCGCCCGTCCTGGTGGACAATAGCTATGGGGCAGCGGTGCTCTGTGCTGCGAGTGGCTGTGACCACAGTACGTGCCACGTAGGGCCCTTCCAGGTCGTCTTCATCGCTCTGAACAAGACTGATGCTCATGATTGTGTGGCATAGGCGTGGGTGACCTTGCAGTGACAGGTGACCACAGCAACCCCATTTTGTTGAGCACATACCGTTCTCATTTTGATAAGTGGAGCAAGTCGTGCTCTGGCCTTCATCTTGACTCCGGTGTGTACACCCACGAAGCGCCTCCTATCTTCGTCCAAGACATACTTCACTTCAAGCTTTGTGACTGCGTCGATGATCGCCTGGTAGGAATTCTCAAGTACAACCTGAGCACTAATTGCTTATCACTGATTGATATGCCGCTTGCGGGGTCTATCATTGCCGATGATGTTATCCTCATGGCGATGGAGGATGACAGTTTGGGGTTTGCACATGTGGGTGGGTTAATCCTCAATCTGTGGTCAAGGCACATGGGTTCTGACGGAGTTGCGTCATGGACTCAGCGTACAGTCATCAATATCAATGACATTCTTAGGCTGATTGGATCTATGGAAGGCACCGATATCATTTTCGTGACCACAGATCTTGGCATCTACAAGATTAATCTGAAGTCACTACAGTGGAAGAAAGTATGGGAGAGAGAAAAGTTTCAAGCTTTCATCCCATACATGAGTTTCTACAATTCACAAGGTATGTTTGTATCTATATGCCCTTTCTTTTGTGATGTGGGAACAACTCTTAAATAATACTCCATACAAGTTAGTGGAATAAACAAAACATTGAATGCCTGATCTGATTGAAAGTTATGTTTGAAATGGGTGTGAACAAACTTTGAGTGCCGTGTGGTCACAACTAATTATGCTTAATTTGTAATTTATACAGTATCATGTAATTCCCCTTCTAGAATCATACTGACAAATCTATGTTTGCAGAAAGGGTGACCCCCAGTGACGCGGCGCATTAAGAATGCGTGGTTGAATATGTACGAGGCTACACTCATCAACAAGATATGTGACAAACTTGGAGGCAACAGGGGTCTCGCAAAGTCCTGATGAATTATGTCATCATTCAATAGCCCTTTTGGTGCAGCGGTGCTTGCTTGTTTTCTCATGTTGTTGGTAGCTTTTGTCAGTTAGCTTGATAATCTCACGTGTTAGTGGCCGAGTGAATTGATTATCCTTGTAATGAACCTCTAATTTGATGTACCCTTTTGTAGAATTTACTTTAAAAAGCATTTGCAGACAGTAACTTGGTATTACCATTTTAAAAACTCTACAGTTTGCCCTGTCCCAGCTTTGATCCAATCTTTAAATTCATCTCTCAAAAGATGTACTGTTAGGGAGTGGTTTCTGTTTCCCCAGAGATGGTATGATGAACCTTTTTGCACCTTGGCTTGCTGGTTTTTTCTTAATGAATAATCTGATGGATTTAAGTTCTGTTTTTTAGCAAGCAATGTTGCTGAAGAGTATAGCACGCGAACTGGATCTCGAGCTATATAGGTTCAGTGAACTATAGGATATGGGGCTGCATGGCTATGAAGATATCATAGAGATTTCAATTGCTTCAGTAGCTCCAGAAAACTGTTAGGTGTGTGTTCGTTTTTCGTTGTACAGAGATGAAACATGTTGTTACATTTGGGGGGCTAATGTGACAACCAACCTCTGTTTCCCTGATGCTTCCTGAAGAAAGTAGTAGTATACATTGGCTAGAACAGAGTTTCACCTGTAACCTGCTCAACTTCTTCTCAGACCCACAATTGCAGTATTGTTCTGTGAAATTTCCATCCAACCACATCATGGGTATCAGGTATGTTTGGTCCACGACAAAAGATACCCTCCCTTGTTATTTCTTTCTATCTGTTTTCATATTCATGCGTTCCAAAAGGCGTCAGGAAATAATACAGGATGGATAATTTTCTAGAAGCATTCATCATACATTCTTGTGTACTGGCAGGATACATGTCTCGGAACTTGAATCCATTGAAACACAGCAGATCCACAAATACATGTCTCAAGAATACACTATGCCTCGATTTATTTCAGGTGCACAAAAACATGTCTGCATCCATCATCTGCCACTAGTGATGCCAAAGCAAAGAAAGTTTCACAGATGGCTCGACTCAGAAGTGACAAATCCTTTCTCTCTCAAGCTCTCGATAGTCTCCTTGAGGCTCGTCTCCAGGGGGGTCAGCTCCATGCCCAGACTTCTTATCTTGTCCTTTGATACCTGGTAGATTGTGGCAAACGGCGCATCATCTGCACACCTGCACACAAGAAAGGAAAAAACTAACTTCAGGGATCCCGTCGCCATATTGCTCTCTACAATGTTGAGAAATACATGATTGGGAAAACATCTATTATGTCCCTGAAGCCTCAACAAGAAACAAGCAACTAATAATATCCAACAGTGTACTGTTCTCGATTTAATTCCAAGGGATTCACTTGAATGTTAACTTACTTGTCTGGCACTGGAAATTCAGGATGCATCCCGTGTATGATCTTGACAAGGTCCGAGTGGTGGATGACTCTTTCAACCATACAATATCTTCCGTTTGCTGAAGGAACTTCATATGCAAGGATATGTGCCAGGGCAACATCTTTAACGTTTATCCATCCAAAGCAGAAATTGGCGTATGTAGAAGATGATCCTGCATGAAAACACCAAGGATTTCTTGTCAACTGTCCAGAAATGTCTTGTTAGAGTAGACTTCTTTTGGCACAACCACTGTAATTTTAACCCTTTTTTTAGACGAGTAACAAGTCAGTTCATGTTTTCCATTGGTCATTAAACATCCTCTATGCCAGATGAGATTATATTCATCACTTTGAAGCTCCAAGTATCCAAATAAATGAACGTAAAGCCAGAGAGAAACACAAAGGTACCATAGGCAGACCCACCATTGTAAACGAATCAAATGTCCAATTGAACAGAGTCCTCTTGATATATTTCTCAAAAGATTCATAACATTCACTGTACATGTACCTATTAGCTAGACAAACAATGAAGAGTAGAATCATTCCAATATGGCAATATCTCACAGTGCTTTTGCCAATGCCCAAAACACACACACACATACGGACATCTTGAGTTTGTTTGCAGAAATTGTGCTAATGGCTAACAGAAATTGGAATATCTTGAGCTTGGGTATTCTCTCGAACAAATGAGAAATGCAAAATGGGTATAGGGCAAAACAGAGCTCTACCTTGCATGCATAGAGTTAACCTATAAAAAGTTAATTATCAAGGCACATACGGACATACCATTTATAAACTTCAATATTGCTTCTGTGCTAGTATTCAGTGTAGGCTGCAACAGGGGACCGATGACCATTGTTGGGTTTATTGTAATTATTTCTAATCCATTATCATTTGCGTACTTCCATGCAGCCTCCTCGGCAAGGGTCTTGGATAGCACATACCATTGCTGAAGCAGACGAACATTCATCAGGATAACAAGATGAGAACATAAATGATGTACAGTCAACCATGGATTTAAAATTGAAATACAAAAGGATGTGGAAGTAAAGTTTTGAGATTTGCATACAAAATTAAATGAAGCAATCTAATTTTCAAGTTAGGAAACAAATATCGAAAGAACCCTGTTAAAGCAGAAATTATGGCAGCTTATAATCAGTATGAGGAACCAAATGCATATCCCCACTGAAGAACGATGTACTTATAATGACAAGTGCATGTGCCAGTTATACAGTAATAGTAGTGATGTACTTATGATTACAAGTTCAGATGTCAGTTATATGGCATTGTATGTCGCTTCAACATCTATGAGGTAGTATTCAGCATAATCTTGACTAACCAGTATGTGGATTCAGAGTTGTTATGCAATTGCTTAGTAACAGCAGACAGAGACTGACCATCTATAACATACTGGCATTAGTGCTGAGTTAACCAAGTATAATTGTTTTTTCCCTGAACACTAACCAAGTATAGTATAGTATGACACAAATAAAGATGGAATAAGATCAATTGACAGTTACTTTCCTATTCTTAAACTTCTTTTTGTGGATTATTGATTGTGTATCATTGGACTCAACCTACATCCTTGTGTGAAATCACAAAACCAAGGTCTTCAATAACAATGGTATCACCCTCTTATCCTAAGAAAATTCTATTTCAGTAGAGGTGCATATGCACAATGCATTTGCAGAATTGGTATGCAAGTCATCAAGTAGACAAAATAAGGGCATTTCAGTACATTCGGAGTGAAAGACATATAGAGCAATCAAAGCCAGATAGTATATTTTATTAACGTGATTGCCACTCCATATGTGAAAAACAAGCAGAGGTCTATGAGCACAGAAAGGCGTATTACCTTATTCTTTTCGCAGACCTCTGCACTTGAAAACCATGTCTCGTCAACCACTACATCAGGAGTCCTTGGCTTCCCATTGTAGGCAACAGCAGCCATGGATGAGGTTACGATGACTCTCTTGATAGAGGCTTTCTTGCAGGAACGGAGAACATTGAGCGTTCCATTGACTGCTGGGTCAAGTAACTCAGCCTGCAGGACAGTAAAGACACACATAAGTACACAGAACAAACGTCCGGTGAAGCTGTTGTATTTACTAACTGAACCTCATAAACAGTTTTAGCTGTTGAAAACATTAGCCCGTGCACATGCATAAGGAACAAGCACATGTTGTCTGTAATTTTGCACGGAATGGTCATGATATAGTACATACTAACCTTGGGATCCTTGACATTGTGATAAAAGGGAGAAGCAGTGTGGAAGACACAATCGCAGCCGGCAATGGCATCATCGAAAGAGCCTTCTTCCAACAAGCTTGCTTTGAACAAGTGCAGCCTGTCCTTGGCTCCATCCAGGGCCTGCAGGTGCAATGTTTTCTTGGGGTCGGCTGAAAGGAGGAACGGTCAGTTCAGTTAACGCCGGCGTCCGGCAGGGAGTGGCGTATCGGGGAAGGGCTGACGCCGGTGGTCTGGCGGTGGAGCGCGGTTGCGTGGTGCCCTGGTAAGCCTCCATCCTCATGAACTACCTTACGTCTTGCATTACGTTTTGGGTCAGCACCATCGATCAGGGTCGCGATCCCTCCATCGACCCAGCTCGACCCGACCTCGTCCCCGATCCCCGATCCGGATCGATCGACCCCGGGTCAGGGATCGCACCCTCGACCCGCGAACCAGGCTACTATGGTTTCAACCTGACATCCTGAACAAAACCTAGGCCAAGAGACAAACGCGTGATGTTCACAATAGTTTGCTAATTGTCTACGAGTGCTTACCCCCTTTCTTAGGCTTCCAACCACATTTTTCATGAGATGGCCTTGGGTAGTGAGCTTGGAAGCAATCTTCGCGGCACGACGCTCTAATTCCTCCTCGGGTGTGGAAGGAGGAGGGTTGACTTGATCATCTTGAGCGCCGTCTTGAGCTTGTTCTTGATCTTGAGCTTGCTCCTGATCTTGAACTTGCTCGAGGGGGAGAACTTGACCTTGGGCATCATTTAGAGGTTAACCACCATCTTGAGGTTGATCTTGCCCTTGGTCTTGTTCACGAGGTTGAGGGCCTTCACTTTATTCTTCGGAAGCGTGTGGGTCTTGGTGAGGTGATGGCTCCACTTGAGTAGAGCATTGTCCTTCTCCTTCGGCCACAAGGGGTTCCTCAATGGGTAGAATTTGACCAATACCCATTCTTCTTATGGCTTGGGGAGGAATTTCATCACCTACATCACAATTACCACTTTGCTCCACTTGGGAGCCGTTATTTTCATCAAACTCCACGTTACACATCTCCTCAATGAGTCCGGTGGACTTGTTGAGAACACGGTAAGCATGAGAGTTTGTAGCATAACCAACAAATATGCCCTCATGAGCTCTAGCCTCAAATTTAGACAAACGAACACCTTTCTTGAGAATGAAACACTTACAACCGAACACCCGGAAGTACTTGAGGTTGGGCTTGTTGCCGGTGAGTATCTCGTAAGGGGTCTTGTTCAAGCCTTTGCGGAGATAGAGCTGATTGGATGCATGACATGCGGTGTTGATGTCTTTGTCCCAAAAGTTGTATGGAGACTTGAACTCCGCCATCATGGTCCTTTCCGCATCCATCAACGTCCGGTTCTTCCTCTCCGCTACACCATTTTGTTGAGGAGTATAAGGTGCAGCATATTGATGCTTGATCCCCTCATCACTGAGAAACTCATCCAAGGTGTAGTTCTTGAACTCGGTGCCATTGTCACTTCTTATTGTCAAGATCTTTGAATTATGTTGTCGTTGAGCTTCATTTGCAAAGTCGATGACGGTTTGTTGAGTCTCACTCTTCCTCTTGAAGAAGTATACCCAAGTGTATCTTGAATAGTCATCCACAATCACCAAGCAATACTTTCTACCTCCAAGACTATCAAAAGATGGAGGCCCAAAGAGATCCATGTGAAGGAGCTCCAAGGGTCTCTTCGAGTAGATGATGGTTGATGGAGGGTGAGCCTTTTCATGAAGCTTTCCTTCGATACAAGCACTGCAAGCACGATCTTTGGCAAAACTAACATTTGTTAGTCCACGGACATGGTCCCCCTTGAGAAGACTTTGCAAAGATCTCATATTGACGTGGGCCAAACGGCGATGCCAAAGCCATCCCACGTCAACTTTAGCCATTAGGCATGTCGCGGTCTTAGTGGGCCGCTCCGAAAAGTTAATCACATAGAGACCATTCTCGACATGCGCAACAAAGGCTACTTTAAGAGTCTTGCTCCACAAGAGGGCCACGGTATCAATATCAAAGAAAGTAGCAAAACCCATGAGTGCAAGTTGACGAACGGAAAGCAAATTGTATGCAAGGGACTCAACAAGCATGACTTTCTCGATCGTTAGATCATGAGAAATGACAACCTTGTCGAGACCCAATACCTTAGAATGTGATGCATCACCCCACTCGACATTGGTGGGCATAGATGGAATCTTTTGCACGTCCACAAGTCCTTGCTCCCGGTCATATGATTTATTGCTCCACTATCGAGCAACCATGATCCCCCACCGGAAGCAAACACCTACAAGAGATCAATGCTTGGTTTTAGGTACCCATTTAGTAATGGGTCCTTTAATGTTAGTAACAAGGGTCTTGGGAACCAAAATAGACCATTCAATGTACTCATAAGGAGAACCAACAAATTTAGCATAAACATGTCCATCACTAGCACGGCACAACACATATGACGGGTTAAAGTCGCCGGCTTTGTTTGAGGAAATGCTTTTGCCCTTTTGGACATCAACTCCCTTCACGTTTTCCTTCTTCTCCTTAGGAGCACCCTCTCCCTCTTTCACAAATGTTTGCTTGAGAGGAGGAGGACGTTTGGTCTTGTTGTTGTTCTTCTTCTTGCTCTTGGACTTGGGTGCAAACCCAATTCCTTCCTTGGCCACAACTTCCTTTTGATTGCTCAAAAGCTTGTTGAGGTTCTTCTCACCTTGAATGCATGTCACAAGGCCTTTCTCAAGTTGATCCTACAACTTGGCATTCTCCTCCACAAGATGCACATGCTCACAACACGGGTTAGTAGCACATGCATTATCAATTAATACCATATGAGGAAAGGTGGCCTTTTCCTTGATTAGCTTAACTTGGAGTTGAGCATGAGACTCCTTGAGGTTAGCGTGAGCACCCTTCAAGACCTTGTGGGCCTTGTCAAGTATCTCAAACTCCTCTTTGAGTCTAGCATGATCAACCCCAAGTTTAGCCTTCTCGGAAGTTAGCACACGAGACACGACAAGAGCATGATCAAGATCTTTCTTTAACTTAGCATGGTCATCATTGTGTGACTCCTCAAAAGTCAAACGATGCACACGCTCTTCCTCAAGAGCATTAGAGAGATCCGATATCTCATCGGCATAGTCACGACTATGACCTTCCATCTTAGAGATGGTTTCTTCGTGAACCTCGATCATGTCATTGGCCTCACCAAGTTGTTCCAAGAGAGCAACAAAGTGCTTCTTGGACTTACCCTTGAGCTTACTCATAAAAGACTCAAATTCATTCACTTCCTCGTTAGACTCAACATGTTCATCAATGCAATCCTCCAAGGAGGGATTAGTAATGATGGTGGTTGTGATGTTGGGGGTTACCTTGTTTGAAGCTTTAGCCATGAGGCACTTGGCGGTGATGTTTTCGTTGGGTGAATCAAAAAGAGACACCTGGGAGTAGTAGCAATGGCAACGGATGCCATGGCCATTGCTTCTCCACTTTCATCATCATCGTCATCCTCTTGGTATTCTTCTTGGACCACCAACCCACTAGTTGGAGTCTTCTTGGCGAAGTTGTTCTTGTTGGGGAAGGACTTGGCTTTGTCTTTTCGAATGAATTTGCCACCATTGTCTTCCCGCTTCTCGTAAGGGCAATCCGCAACGAAATGGCTCACATTGCCACAGTTGAAGCAAGTTCTAACTCGTTGCTTGCCCTTGACGCCACTTGAGTTGTTCTTGTTGAAGTTGGGTCTTGAGTTCTTCTTGCTCCAAAATTGTCTTGAAGCAAGGGCCATGTGCTCATGATAATCATACTTGGTGTCTTCGGGATTACTCTCCTCATCTTCCACTTCTTCCTCTTCTTCCATGATAACCTTGGCCTTCAAAGCAAGGTTGGGCTTCTTTCCCCTTTGAGAACGGAGCACCGCATTGTCGGCGGTCTTGTCCAAGATGCTCATTGCAACGAACTCATCCAACACTTCACTTGAGGTCATGGAGTGGAAGTTCGGTCTTTGACGAATGACGGAGGACATGGCCTTGTTGTAGGGCATCATGGCCTTGAGGAACTTGCACTTGATCCAATTGTCATCCGTGTCCTTGCTTCCATGATCTCGGAGTGAGACCGCGAGTTTGGTCACTCTTCGAAAGAGCTCACGAGGTTCTTCATCTTCTTTCATTGCAAACTCATCGGCTTCATCTTGCACCACTTCATAGTTGGAGCGTTGAATGCTAGCACTCCCTCGATAGAGAGACTCAACACATTTCCATGCTTCTTTAGCCATGGCATGAGGTCGAAGATGAGGGAGATCTTTGGGAAGGATTGCATCTTGGATGATGAAGAGAGCACTCTCATTGAATTGATTGTCCACGGCTTCTCGAGGGGTGAAGTTGCTTCGGTCATGAGGATAGAAACCTTCTTCAATGATTCTCCAAAGGTTAGTGTTCACATGTTTTAAATGACGCTTGAAGCGATAAACCCAAGAATCAAAATCTTCATGTTTCTCATATTTAGGAGGAGGACCGGCATGATTCAAATGAGTGGAGGGGATCGGCCCTCCATAAATTGGGGGTTCCACATGGGCAAAGATGCCGGTGCCATTTCTACCACTAGTAGAAGGACTCTTTTCAATGTTAGCTTCCCCCTTGTCGGAGGTAGCATCCGTCACCTTGTTAGTGGGATCACCCACTTTCATCGGCGAGGTAGATTGTTTAAGTCCTTCTAGGAATTCAGTAAACATGCTTTTAACCTCGGACGTCATGGAGGTTTTCAATGTGTCTAAAGCCACATTGAATTCCTCACGTGAGACCGAGGTTCCCCCTTCGGCCGAAGACGAGATGGGATTCACACCGGAGTGCTCCTCCGCACCGTCGTTGGTGTCAACCATACTCTTCGGACGGCAAAGTCCTTAATAAAGAGACGAGGCTCTGATACCAATTGAAAGGATCGATATGGTTGACTAGAGGGGGGGTGAATAGGCAACTAACAATTTTTAAGCTTTTCTTTACCAAATTAAACTTTGCAACAAAATAGGTTGTCTAGATATGCAACTATGTGAGCAATCTATATGATGCAAATACAACTAGCACATAAGCAAGCAATGGAAACAACACAAGTAGGCTTGCAAGAGTAAAGGCACGAAGTAACCAAGAGTGGAGCCGGTGGAGACGAGGATGTGTTACCGAAGTTCCTTCCTTTTAAGGGGAAGTACGTCTCCGTTAGAGCGGTGTGGAGGCACAATGCTCCCCAAGAAGCCACTAGGGCCACCGTATTCTCCTCACGCTCTCACACAATGCGAGATGCCGTGATTCCACTATTGGTGCCCTTGAAGGCGGCGACCGAACATTTACAAACAAGGTTGGGGCTATCTCCACAACAATTGGAGGCTCCCAACAACACCACGAAACTTCACCACAATGGAGTATGGCTTCGAGGCGACCTCAACCGTCTAGGGTGCTCAAACACCCAAGAGTAACAAGATCCGCTAGGGATAAGAGAGGGAATCAAATTTCTCTTGGTGGAAGTGTAGATCGGGGCCTTCTCAACCAATCCCGAGCAAATCAACAAGTTTGATTGGCTAGGGAGAGAGATCGGGCGAAAATGGAGCTTGGAGCAACAATGGAGCTTTGGGGGAAAGAGGTAAGTCAACTTTGGGGAAGAAGACACCTTTATATAGTGGGGGAACCAATCCAACCGTTACCCCACTGTACATCCCCGCACAGAGCGGTACTACCGCTTGGGCAGGGCGGTACTACCGCTGAGAGCGGTACTACCGCTCCCACCCAGCGGTACTACCACGCTGACGAGGAAGACAGGGTCCTGGCCCCAGAGCGGTACTACCGCGGGAGTAGGAGCGGTACTACCGCTTGGAGCGGTACTACCGCCACTACTACCGCTCCTAGTACCGCAAAACCCGACACGAAAAACATCGATCTCGAATCGAGGCGATAGTAGCCCGGAACCACTGCGGTACTAAGGCCGAAGCCCGCAAGCGGTACTACCGCTCTGGGAGCGGTACTACCGCTGAGAGCGGTACTACCGCTTCGTGGAGCGGTACTACCGCTAGAGAGCTTCGGCGGTACTACCGCTGTGGACCGCGGTACTACCGCAGGGACAGAACGGAGCAGGTACGGAAGAAAAGGCAGCTCCAATGATGCGGAAGGAAGACGTCGGGTGTGATAAGGATGTGTACGTGTTGATTCCACCCTAGTCTTACCAAAGCGGATCCCCTCTTGATAGTACGGTGACTCCTACGAAACTAGTCCACCAACAACGAAACGAAGGAGCTACACCGTCTTGAATAAAACACCGAGGGGAGGTAATCGTCTCGTGCCAATGGATGAATCTCTGATAGAACTTAACGCACACGATTAGTCCGCAAAAGCATTGTCATCAATCACCAAAACAACTTGGGGATAAATATGCCCTTACAATCATGGACTCAGCATACAGTCATCAATATCAACGACATCCTTCCCATCCGAAATCCAAAGAAAAGACTTAGGCTGATTGGATCTATGGAAGGCACCAATATCATTTTCGTGACCACGGATCTTGGCATCTACAAGATTAATCTGAAGTCACTACAGTGGAAGAAAGTATGGGAGAGAGAGAAGTTTCAAGTTTTCATCCCATACATGAGTTTCTACAATTCACAAGGTATGTTTGTATCTATATGTCCTTTCTTTTGTGATGTGGGAAGAACTCTTAAATAATACTCCATACAAGTTAGTGGAATAAACAAAACATTGAATGCCTAGTCGGATTGAAAGCTATGTTTGAAATGGGTGCGAACAAACTTTGAGTGCCGTGTGGTTACAACTAATCATGCTTAATTTGTAATTTATACAGTATCATGTAATCCCCCTTCTAGAATCATACTGACAAACCTATGTTTGCAGAAAGGGTGACCCCTAGTGACGCGGGGCATTAAGAATGTGTGGTTGAATATGTACGAGGCTACACTCATCAACAAGATAGGTGACAAACTTGGAGGGAACAGGGGTCTCGCGAAGTCCTGATGAATTATATCATCATTCAGTAGCCCTTTTGGTGCAGCGGTGCTTGCTTGTTTTCTCATGTTGTTGGTAGCTTCTGTCAGTTAGCTTGATAATCTCCTGTGTTAGTGGCCGAGTGAATTGATTATCTTTGTAATGAACCTCTAATTTGATGTACCCTGTTGTAGAATTTACTTGAAAAAGCATTTGCAGACAGTAACTTGGTATTACCATTTTAAAAACTCTACAGTTTGCCCTGTCCCAGCTTTGATCCAATCTTTAAATTCATTTCTCAAAAGATGTACTGTTAGTGAGCAGATGATGAGGCCATAACCAGAGGGAGTGGCTTCTGCTTCCCAAGAGATGGTATGATGAACCTTTTTACACCCTGGCTTGCTGGTTTTTTCTTAATGAATAATCTGATGGATTTAATTAGTGCTACCTGCCAAGAGCTGATGTTACCATAGTTCAGCTTTTTTAGCAAGCAATGTTGCTGAAGAGTATAGCATGCGAATGGGATCTCGAGCTATAAGTTTAGTGAATTACTCCCTCTGTTCCTAAATATAAGACCTTTTAGAGATTCCACTATAAACTACATACGGATGTAAATAGACATACTTTAGAGTGTAGATTCACTCATTTGCTCCGTATGTAGTTTATAGTGGAATCTCTAAAAGGTCTTATATTTAGGAATGGAGGGAGTATAAGATATGGGGCTGCATGGCAATGAAGATCTCATACAGATTTTAATTGCTTCAGTAGCTCCAGAAAACTGTAGGTGTGCGTTCGTTATTCGTTGTGCATCTTTAGCCATGTAAAGAGATGAAACATGTTGTTACATTTGGAGGGCTAATGTGACAACCAACCTCTGTTTCCATGAAGCTTCCTGAAGAAAGTAGTAGTGTACATTGGCTAGAACAGAGTTTAACCTGTAACCTGCTCAACCTCTTCTCAGGCCCACAATTGCAGTATTCAGATGTGCCTCCCTCTACCTGCATGCAACTATCTCTCAAGCCTGAAGATCTGTAAACGGCAAATGATGGTTGTTGTTGCTGGTTATATTTTATCGACTCAACATACATAGTACGCTTCAGCCGAACTCATGCGCGTTTCAAAGTATACGTAACTGTTCTCTTTCCTGAAGTTCAGAACCTCCACTAGGGCCAGTACTGTTCTATCTTTCACAGCACCCTCGTAGATCGGAGCACATTGTTCTGTGAAATTTCCATCCAACCACATCATGCGTTATCAGGTATGTTTGGTTTACGACAAAAGATACCGTCCCTTGTTATTTCCTTCTATCTGTGTCTGTATTCATGCATTCCAAAAGGCATCGGGAAACAATACAGGATGGATAATCTTTCTAGAAGCATTCATCATACATTCTTGTATCAAGAATACATGTCTCGGAGCTTGAATCCATTGAAACACAGCAGATCCACAAATACATGTCTCAAGAATACACTATGCCTCGATTTATTTCAGGTGCACATAAACATGTGTGCATCCAGCGTCTGCCACTACTGATGCCAAAGCAAAGAAAGTTTCACAGATGGCTCGACTCAGAAGTGACAAATCCTTTCTCTCTCAAGCTCTCGATGGTCTCCTTGAGGCTCATCTCCAGGGGGGTCAGCTCCATGCCCAGACTTCTTATCTTGTCCTTTGATACCTGGTAGATTGTGGCAAACGGCGCATCATCTGCACACCTGCACACAAGAAAGGAAAAAAACTAACTTCAGGGGTCCCGTCGCCATATGGTGCAAAGGAACAGATTAAGCGGTCTCTACAATGTTGAGAAATGCATGATTGGGATAACATCTATTATGTCCCTCAAGCCTCAACAAGAAACAAGCAACTAATAATATCCAACAGTATACTGTTCTCGATTCAGTTCCAAGGGATTCACTTGAATGTTAACTTACTTGTCTGGCACTGGAAATTCAGGATACATCTCGTGTATGATCTTGGCAAGGTCCGAGTGGTGAATGACTCTTTCAACCATACAATATCTTCCGTTTGCTGATGGAACTTCATATGCAAGGATATGTGCCAGGGCAACATCTTTAACGTTTATCCAACCAAAGCAGAAATTGGCGTATGTAGAAGATGATCCTGCATGAAAACACCAAGGATTTCTTGTCAACTGTCCAGAAATGTCTTGTTAGATTAGACTTCTTTTGGCACAACCACTGTAATTTTAACCCTTTTTTTAGACAAGCAACAATTTCAGTTCATGTTTTCCATTGGTCATTAAACATCCTCTATGCCAGATGAGAATATATTCATCACTCTGAAGCTCCAAGTATCCAAATAAATGAACGCAAAGCCAAAGAGAAACACAAAGGTACCATAGGCAGACCCCCCATTGTAAACAAATCAAATGTCCAATTGAACAGAGTCCTCTTGATATTTCTCAGAAGACTCATAACATTAACTGTACATGTACCTTGCGGTAGGATGCACAAACTATTAGCTAGACAAACAATGAAGAGTAGAATAATTCCAATATGGTAATATCTCACAGTGCTTTTGCCAGTGCCAAACACACACACACACACACACACACACACACACACACACACACACACACACACACACACACACACACACAAACACACACAGAAGGAAATGAAAGAAACATAATTCAACATCACTTGAAATATCTTGAGTTTGTTTGCAGAAATTGTGCTAATGGCTAATAGAAATTGGAATATCTTGAGCTTGGGTATTCTCTCGAACAAATGAGAAATGCAAAATGGGTATAGGGCAAAGCAGAGCTCTACCTTACATGCATAAAGTTAACCTATAAAAAGTTATTTATCAAGGCACATACGGACATACCATTTATAAACTTCAATATTGCTTCTGCACTAGTATTCAGTGTAGGCTGCAACAGGGGACCGATGACCATTGTTGGGTTTATTGTAATTATTTCTAATCCATTATCATTTGCGTACTTCCATGCAGCCTCCTCGGCAAGGGTCTTGGATAGCACATACCATTGCTGAAACAGACAAACATTCAGGATAACAAGATGAGAACATAAATGATGTACAGTCAACAATGGATTTAAAATTGAAATACAAAAGGAAGTGGAAGTACAGTTTTGAGATATGCATACAAAATTAAATAGAGCAATCTAATTTTTCAAGTTAAGAAACAAATATCGAAAGAACCCTGTGTGTATTCAGCATAATCTTGACTCTGCATCTACACACTGGCATTAGTGCTGAGTTAGTGCTGAGTTAACGAGGTATAATTTTTTTCCCCTGAACACTAACCAAGTATAGTATAGTATGACACAAATAAAGATGGAATAAGATCAATTGACAGTTACTTTCCTATTCTTAAGCTTCTTGTTGTGGACTCAACCTACATCCTTGTGTGAAAACACAAAACCAAGGTCTTCAATACAATGGTATCACCCTCTTATCCTAAGAAAATTCTATTTCAGTAGAGGTGCATTTGCAGAATTGGTATGCAAGTCATCAAGTAGACAAAATAAGGGAATTTCAGTGCAGACGGAGTGAAAGACATATAGAGCAATCAAAGCCAGATAGTATATTTTATTAACGTGATTGCCACTCAATATGTGAAAAACAAGCAGAGGTCCATGAGCACAGAAAGGCATATTACCTTATTCTTTTCGCAGACCTCTGCACTTGAAAACCATGTCTCGTCAACTACTACATCGGGAGTTCTTGGTTTGCCATTGTAGGCAACAGCAGCCATGGATGACGTTACGATCACTCTCTTGATATTGGCCTTCTTGCAGGAACGGAGAACATTGAGCGTTCCATTGACTGCTGGGTCAAGTAACTCAGCCTGCAAGACAGTAAAGACACACATAAGTATACAGAACAAAACATCCGGTTAAGCCGCTGTAGTTACTAGCTAAACGTCATATACAGTTTTAGCTGTTGAAAACATAAGCCCGCGCACATGCATAAGGAACATGCATAAGGATATACTACATACTAACCTTGGGATCCTTGACGTTGTGATAAAAGGGAGAGGCCGTGCCCGTGCACATGCATAAGGAACATGCATAAGGATATACTACATACTAACCTTGGGATCCTTGACGTTGTGATAAAAGGGAGAGGCCGTGTGGAAGACACAATCGCAGCCGGCAACAGCATCATCGAAGGTGCCTTCTTCCAACAAGCTTGCTTTGAACAAGTGCAGCCTATCCTTGGCTCCATCCAGGGCCTGCAGGTGCAATGTTTTCTTGGGATCGGCTGGAAGAAGGAACCGTGAGTTCAGTTAGCGCCCCACATGCATGCTTTATTAAAAAGAAAACATTCCAACGGCCAAATTGCATAGTTTTAAACTCACAAGTCAGAATCGCTGCCCCTTGACTCCTCTAGACCAAGATTTACATATATGATAGTTGCAGTAGGGAGATGGCGTTGACGTCCAGACATTGCTACTCACTCACTATTATGAGAACTCACTTGTGTAGTTTCCAATTCAGAAGTGAGAATGGCTGCCACTTTACTCTTTATTTTAGACTTGGATATATAGGTGTAGTAGGGAGCGAGTGAACAGAGCCAGAGCCAGAGCCAGAATTATGTTAAGGGAGTCCCCAAGACTAGCACTCACAGGATGCTATTGGTAACCAATTCAGTAGTATAATACAAGGGAAATTGTGTTAATTTTGAACTCCAACAATCTAAACGATTTATAATGAAAATAATTGACTGTCGCAGCAACACGCTAGCGACAGTATTATGAGACTTGGTTTTAATCTGTCATCCTGAACAAAACCTAGTCCCCCCACCCACTGAATGTCTGAATCCATGAATCCCTCGCTGCGGCGGGGAGCAATAACCAGCCGGTAACCATGCATCCACCAGCTAGAGCAGGCGGAAAAGTAAGGGGAGGGGATGGAAGGGGATCCTGAGTCCTGACCGTACCGGTGTCCCTGACGGTGGCGCGGACGGTGTAGCCGCGCTGGAGGAGGAACTTGACGAGCCAGGACGCGATGTAGCCCGAGCCGCCGGTGACGCACACCACCTTCCCCGCGCCGGAGCTCATCTCGCGGTGCTCTTTTCCGGCGGCGGCTGGGTGGGTGTGGCGGAGTGTGGAGTGGAGCGGAGCGGAGACAGGGAAAGGGGAAGGGAAGAGATAACTAGTGTCAGCGTCCTGGTAGGGGAGTTCCTATACGACGCGCGCTGCGTCCGATTTCCACGCGCCGCACAGGGGACAGCCCCCGACTGGGCCGGCCCATTGGCAGGGTAGCTGGCGCGATTACTGTAGCGCGACAGTGCAGCATAAAAGCATTACCAAAAAAGCAGCAGCGCTCGCTCGTGGGATCGAACTGACGACCACTCGATGTTGAATGTCGTTGCATACCACTAGACATGATGACCATTCATGACTTTCAGGCACCGCTAAGCTCTAAAACATATATGCAGGGGCAGATCATACAGTTTAGAATGTTTTCGAACATTTTCTTGAAAATTGTGATTTAAAAAAAATCTGAACTGTTTCAGGAAAATGCGAACAAAATCTGAAATTCCAAAAAGTTTTTGAACATGAGATTTTTTTTTCAAATTTGTGATTTATCTTTGAAATTTCGAACAAATTTTGAAAACCACGAATATTTTTTGAATTTGTGAACAAAAATTGAAAAACAGGAACATCTTTTGAAATTCGGAACAAAATTTTGTAACCACGAACATTTTTTGAATTTGTGAACAAATTTTGTAAAAAAGGAACATTTTTGAATTCGTGTACAAAATATGAAAAACAGGAACATTTTCTGAAACTCGGAACAAATTTTTTGAAATCGAGAACATTTTTTGAATTTGAGAAAAAAAATTCCAATTAGTGAACACATTTATTGAAAATTCCAATTAGTGAACACATTTTTTTGAAAAGGGAACATTTTTTAAATTCCACAAAATTTTGTTTAAAATGCGAACATTCTTTGAATTTATGAACAATTTTGAAAAATACGGCCATTTTTTTATAAAATGAAGGTTTTTTGAAAGTGGGAACAATTTTTTAAGGTTATGAACAATTTTTGAAACATGAACTTTTTTCAAAAAAAATTGAAAAATAAAAAAGAAACAAAAATGGAAACCAAAAAGGAAACAAGAACATTTTTAGACCAAAGTGAGAAACAGAAAACAATTTTAAAAATTCCAAAAAAATTTGAAAGTTGAACATTTTTGGAAAATTGCAAACAATTTTTGAAACGGAAACATTTTTTCAAATCGCGAACATTTTTTTAAAAGTTGTCAAAATTTTGAACAAAAACATTCTGAACAATTTTGTTAACACAAAACATTTTTTGAAAATTCCGAACATTTTTTGATAAATGCATACAGTTTTTGAATTTATGAACAAAAATTGAAAACACAAACATTTTTCAAATTTTGAACATTTTTGTAAAAGCGCGAACATTTTTTTGAGAGAGAAAACATAAACTTGAAAAACAAAAAAGAAAAAAAGAAAAGAAAAAGAAACAGAAATAAAAAAGAAAGGAAAATAAAAAACCGGTTCAGGAACCTTCTAGAAGGTTCCCAAAACCGGAAAAAACCAGCTGGGAACCTCTGGAAGGTTCCCAAAACCGGGAGTGCTGGAACGTGCTGGAACGGTTAAACGGGCCGGCCCGTTGCGTCGCTGCTCGGTCGCTCGCCTGTGCGAAGCGCCGGCAGTTTGACGCAACGAGCGGCGAATAGGATATTCCTCCTGGTAGGTGGGGGCGCGTCAGCGCTTGCGCCACCGTCTCGGCCAAGTCGTCACCGCACACGTACACGGGGCCATGCGTCTACAGCCGGACCCTCTATTTCCTCCATACACTTTGTTTGTAGCCGTAGATTACTAGTTTGATATAAATAAATAAATAATAGTTTGGTAAAAAAATTTAATTGGACCCACTTCGTAATACACCGTGTTGACCTCTTGGTGGGAAGCCTCGCAGCGGGCCTGCCTCCGGGCCCGGGTAGCCTGCCAGGGACCCACGTGTCTTGATTTTAGCCCAAGCTCGCCTTTTCAATTCTTTGGCTAGCCTCGAGCTTTCGGTGGCCCATACGGTGGTCAATCTTGGCAGGAAACACAAACCTTCCAAAATCAACATAAAAACCTACCCTCAAACCTCCTCCCCCTCTTCCCCCCGAAACCCTCGCCGCCACCAACCATGCCTCCGCCACCGCCGCCGCCGATACAATCGCTACCGGACGAACTACTCGAGGAGATCTTCTTTCGCCTCCCGCCGAACGAGCCCGTGTGCCTCGTGCGTGCCTCCGTCACCAACAAGCGATGGCTCGGTATTCTCTCCTGCCACGCCTTCCGTGGTCGCTATCGTAAGTTCCATGGATCTCCTCCCATGCTGGGGTTCATTTATTCCTGGCCCCTCCACTTTCTCCCGAGGAAAGCCCCCTTCCCGCATTTCATCTCCGCCATGAAATTTAGTGCCAACATTCCTGACAAGAGCGGGGGTAACTATAAATACCCTGCGTGGGACTGTCGCCATGGTCGCGTTCTCCTTCGGGATAATTGGACGCCGACGCACCTTGTCGTTTGGGACCCCATGACAGGTCGCCAAAGAAAGCTAAAAGTGCCCACGTCGATGGGCTATGTCGACGGGGCCACTGCACTAATTTGTGCAGCGAGCGATTGTGACCATCGCGCGTGTCATACAGGGCCCTTCCAGGTGGTATTCTTGGGCCTTGACTTGACAGATGATGACAATTGTGTTGCACATGCACGTGTGTCCTCGCCGGTGACAGGTGACTGGAGCAAGTCATGCTCTCATGTTGAGTGGAGCGATATGTCCTCTAGTCTACAACTTGCACCTGATGCATTCGTCGACTCAATGCCCTCCATCCTTGTTGAAAATGCACTTCACTTCATGCTTACACATGATGGTGATGATAGTGTAGAAATTCTGAAATATGACTTGAGCTCTAATTGCTTATCGTTGATTGATACGCCATTGTCCGGGGCTATCATTAGCGGTTCCACTATCCTCATGGCGATGGAGCATGGCAGTTTGGGGTTTGCGCATGTGGACATGCTAACCCTCAACGTGTGGTCAAGACAATTAGATGATATTGGAATTGTGTCATGGACTATGCGTAGAGTCGTCAAACTCATGAACCTTCTCCCTATTCAAAATCCCAACAAAAGACTTAGACTGGTTGGATCTGTGGAGGGCAGTGATACCATTTTCATAACTGCGGAGCTTGGCATCTACGAGGTTAATATCAAGACACTACAGTGGAAGAAGCTATGGGAGAGAGAAAAATTCCGTTATTTGATCCCATACATGAGTTTCTACAATCCACCAGGTACATCTATATGTCCTTTCTTTTTTGATTTGGAACCATTCTTATATAAATACTAATATATTACCTAATGTTTAATCATATTAGTGATGATCACATAGAAAGTTATATGTTTCATATGTGCGCGAACAAACTTCCAGTAATATATGTCATTTGTGCTCGATCAAACTTCAAGTAATATGGATCCTCGAATGTTACACCTAATTATGCTTACGTCTACTTAATTGGAAATTTTATCATAGCATCCCCTTTTTGAAATCACACTGACACAATTATATTTACAGAATGGCTGAGACCTTGTGATGTGGCGCATTGACAATGTTTGATCAAAAAGTCTTAAAGGAAGGGGCCACTCTCGTCAACAAGAAAGATAATCAGCTCAGAGGCAACAAAGGGTCTTTTGATGAATCATGTCACTAATTAGCACCTGGTGTGGTGCAATGGTTCTTGTTTTCTCACACTACTGTTCTTTTGCTAGTAAGCTTGACAATTCCTTGTGTTGTTGGCATGTGCCAACGGGTGAATGAATTATGTTGTAATGAATCTCAATTTTCTCGCAACATCAACTTTGTGCTTTGTGGTTTAGTTGCCTTCAAATTTTATTTGTAGCTAGTAGCTTAGTCTTTCCATTTGAACTCTACAACTTGCACCCCTAGTTTTGTCTAGTCTCTAAATTGGTCTCGAGAAAGACGTGGCATTGATGAGAAAATGGTGATGGCATGTACACGGCTAGTGGTTTCTATCGCCCAAGACATCATATGATGATGGTTTTGCATGATGGCTCGTTGACATGTCTTAGTAAATCTTTTGGATATAATTAAATGCTTCTGCGGTTTTATTTGTTTATCAAGCAATGTTACTGAATAGTATAACATATGAAGTAAAATCTTGAGCCGGAAACTGAAGGTTGATAGGATATGAGTTGCATGCCCGCATGAAGATCTCTAGAACTTTTACTTTCTTCAGTTCCTCCACAAATCTCTTTGGTGTTTGTTCGGTAATTGTGCCAATGCGGACACACTTAATAGGAGATTGTGACGTCCATGAAGTGAGATGGAGATGTGCATATGCTTGGTCACACAGTGGCAGAGCTAGCAGTAGGTTATGCCTGGGGCTATGCTATGTTGAGTGATAAATTTCTGTGATTTTATATTTTCTATGAAGAAATTATAAGGAAAGTAGCTGCTAGGCCTCGGGCTATAGCCATAACTGCCCTGGGCTGTCTCCAGTACCATGGTCGCATATTTTAATGCTATAGTGATCATTGCAGTTGTTTTCGTTTTTATCATATTCTAGATTGATTTTATTAAGACATTTTACTCAAAATCACGAACACATATTTCTCTCTCTATGTTTTTTGTACCTATATATGGAAGAGGTGGGGCTCCATTCGAAGTTCCTCGATAGCTGATGATTAACATTGTTCATCGTTCATGGCCAAAATAAATCTTATAGTGCACATTCCTGGCTGAGTATGTGGAAGAGCAAGTTGCCACATCAGGTAATTAAGAATGTACTGCTGATGTAGAGCGAAGTCTATTTTAAACCCTGAAGATGTAGAGGGCGACGTAAATGAACCCCGACGTTCAAATCCCTGAAGTCCATACCCTGATCTCATCTATCCCGGTCGTTTTTAACCTTTGGGCTGTATCCAAACAGGGGGATTCGTACTTGGCTCGGGAAAGCCCGGGATCAGGGTGAGTCGTTCCCTATGCCATCTCCCAGTGAGGAGTGCACCAGCGGGTCTTAGCATGTGGTGCACCAGCGCCACCCCCGCCCTGCGCAAATCCTCCGGCCAGCAAACATGTTCTCCACTTGCACGTACCCATGTCATGTGTGATGAATGCATGTGGTTTACAGGACTTGTGTGCAGAGGAGGTCGAAGAAGTGCCAACGTCGTGTAGCATCTGCTGCGGCCCGCGTGCTTGGCATCGCCGCCGGCGCCACGCCTTGGGTCGCCACTGGCACGCTAGCAGGATCCACACCCACTAGAACGCGAGTCGGAGAGAGCCCTAGGCCTGGCCGCCTGGAGCGACGAGCGTGTGGCGGCTGCGTGATGAAGCAGCCGTGTACACCGGGATCAACAGGGCAGCAAGCAGTGGCGTTTTGGCATACTCATCTCGCCGGGCACACCGCCGAGAAGAGCTGCTGCGGGCACCTCGTCGCGCACGCCACCGCAGGAGCTATCATCGGAGGAGAAGCAAACACCCCGCGACCGCCGTCCACGGTTGAAGGCCCACGTCGTCCGTGCACGCTCCGAGGCACGTGGTCGCCTGTGAATAATGATGGAACATGCGCTGCTAGAGGGTCTCCTGATGTGCATGACCGCGTCGGCCAGTAGCACGCATCCGGCGACGCCATAGCAGGGGGCTCCATCGTTTACCAGAGCCACTCCATCGGTTACTCCTACGAGCATGTCGACACCCGCGGCTCCGCCCCCGCCGTTGGCTTCTCAAACTTCACCGCGAGTCGGCAGCAGCGGCAAGCGATGCACGGGGCTTGATGCTGTGGTGGTTGAGGCGTTTTCACCATGCAGTACGCGGAGGCCAAGCTGTTGCATGTGGGGAAGAAGAGAACAACCCGTTGAGTGCTGACGTGGCTGTTATTTATTTAGTCAAAGTCAGCAATCCCAGTCTCCGAATGCCACATCATCAAATCCACTCTAAAAACATGTGAAGGTTAAAAACCACCGGGATAGATGAGATCAGGGTATGGACTTCAGGGATTTAGACGTCGGAGTTAATTTACGTCGCCCTCTACATTCTCAGGGTTTAAAAAAAATGGCCAATAGGAGTGAGGCGGCATGGGTCTTGTGATTAACCATGTCACCAGCTGGTAGGTATTTATGGTGGTGCTGAGTTTCTCACGCTATATATTTGTTGGCTTTTTGTAAGTTACAGTTTGCTCTAATGTGGGCATGTCCAGAGCTGCTATTTTCTGTCCCCAATACATGATTATTATGGCTGCTGCATGCGAATGAACTGAACCAGTACTACATGGCAAACAAGGTTGCTAGTACTACAGTAGTTTTGTTATATTAGTAGGAAAAAAAATGTTACTGCAGCAGTACACACTGGTGCAGGAGGAGGAAAGTTACTGAACCGTACGTGTCTGAATCTACCATTCTTAAGAAGTTGCTCCCCACTACTTCATATTCTTTCAACATGCACACTGTCCACATCAGCGACGTGCCACGTCAGTATTTTTTCACCCACTAACTATTTTTGTTGTGATTTCCTTAAGCCACGTCACCGTTTCAGCTGTGAAGAGTCGCATCAGTTTCTAACCGAGGGGGCACGACCATCTTGAACCCGTCGTTTCCTTTCCCCACTAGGCGGCTACCCAACTCCTTAGGCCCTTCCCAATGCTCCACCTTGTACAGGTGCTAAGGTTGCCAACTAAGCAAAAAATCTGATGTGGCAATGCTAGTTAAGAAGAGAGAGAGTAGTATGGTGACCCCAGGAAGAAACGGTGCTAAGCACGTGTACCTAGGTGGAAGCACAATTCTGAGTCTACAGCTAATTAAATGCATGAAACTTAGCACCCACAAGCTTAGCACCTTTGCATTGGGGACTTGAGTTGCTAAGGCATTTAATATACTTAGCACCATATCTAAGCACCTTTGCATTGGGAGAGGTCTTATTAACCACGCGCGTATACTTCAACCAGCCAAAGGTGCTCCCTCCGCCACTAGGGATTCTCGCTATTTATCTTCCTCGATCATGATGATAGATAGATGAGGCGCGGCGGTCTTCTCCTATCTACAGGTTCTCTCTCAATCTATACCCTCACCTGTCCGATTTTGGTCCCGCACAGGAGCAGATCATCACACCGCATCAATGTCGCCAGGACCCCTGGTTGCCCTCCGCCTGCGCGCTCCACCAAAATTGGATCTGCCGATGGTGAGATTGGACTCTAAAGCTGGCTTTCTTTGCAGCCTCGCAGGTGCGATGCCGGGCCGGGACTCAGATTCATCGATAAGATGAACAGCGCATACATCGGGAGGGTGTTGCTCTCAAAAGCCTAGATGCCACCTACCTCGGCCACCTCTACGACTCCCATGTCCCTGCCCTGTGATGTCTGGAAGAGCAACACCTGAGAGGAGAGGAGAATCAGAAGAAATTGGCGGTGAGTTACAAATAGAGAACTTGATGGTGAGTTCAGATTTAGTTCAGTTTGTTTTCTTCTGTGAGTTACAAATAGATAACTTGATTGTGAGAGTTCAGATTTAGTTTAGTTTGTTTTCTCTAATTATTTGTTCCTGGCCTCTAATCAGTTTCTAATCTTTGAATTTATTTTTGTTCCCTACTCATGACCAGCTTGCTCATGACACACAGGTGGTGCTTGGACAGGGCTATCAGCATGACATGGATGCTGTCAACTTCTATGCTCTGTTGAATTTAGTAACTGGTGGCTTTATGGTCTACATTCTTATTTGAAATTGTTGGTTCAAGCTTGCTAGATTGTCAGATGACATATTAGATTATAACAGATATAAGGAGCAACAATAAACAAAAGTAAGAAGACACACGTATCCAAATTCTGCAAGTTTTGGTTTTTAGTCTGATCCCCTTTATCCAAATAGCTACTAATAACATTTTGTTGTACGTTTCATATGACATCCATCTAATATTTCCAGTAGCATTCAGACTGAAATGCAGGGCAGAACAAACTTGGCCCACTAAGTATTTTCCGTCATTTGAGGGCTTCACGTGTCTATCATTCCAATTTGAAGGTTTCTGATTGACTTCACGAAGATCATTTAGTGACTACTAAATTTCACTCTTGCGTGTACAGAAAATCAACAAATCTGTAAATTGTGACAATTTATGAAAACATGTAAATGGTCGAGATGATGATACGAAATTGAACCATTTCAGCCTTACATCAAGTATGGATAGGAAATGTTAATTGTTATCGGTGAAAAAATAGGTGACTTGATTTTTCTTCACTGATCTGACAATACATACATGGAGCTTCCGCTTTACTACATTATTTGCTATTACATGCATCTAATAGAGTTGGTACTTTAGTTAACCTGAAAATTTATTCCTTGAAATTCCGCCGCAACGCGCGGGGTATCTTCTAGTTTTGAAACATTGACAAATCTCTAAGAAGAAACTGTACGTTCAAGCCGCCGAAGGAGAATGTGGAGACCCTCAAATAGATTCTCACTAAATATGAAAAAGCATCTAGTCAGAAGGTAAACTTGCAGAAGTCCTCCATTTTCCTTGGGAGGGGGAGCCAGGATAGGATGAAGGAACAAATGAAACAGGCTGTGGGAATTCAGTCTGAAGCTCTTAGTTAACGGTATTTGGGTCTCCCAACACTGGTTGGAAGGTCAAAGGATAGCACTTTCAAACATGTCACCGAATGCTCTAAAAGCAAAGTGTGTGGGTGGAAGGGCCAAGGATTGTCTAAAGCAGCTAGAGAAGTACTCCCTCCGTCTCAAAATGTAAGACGTTTTTTCATACTAGCATAGTGTAAAAAAAGGTCTAACATTTTAGGACGGACGGAGTACTTATCAAATCTGTTCTGCAAGCGACTTCGACTTACATCATGAGTTGTTTTCACCTCTCGAAGGAGATGTGCTGGACCCGGAATCTGACTTCGGTCTCCTCTAAGTTCTGGTGGGGTGCAATAAATGGTGAGAGAAGGGTCCATTGGATTGCTTGGCAGAAGATGTGTGCAAGCAAGCGGGATGGGGGCATGGGTTTTCGAGATCCCGAGGCTTTTAACCAAGCCCTGTTGGCTAAGCAAGCATGACGTATTTTGCAAGTTCCATTCTCTCTATGTGCTAGAGTGCTTAAAGCACGGTACTGTACTTCAAAGATGACACAATTATGTCCGCTTCTTGCCCGGCTTCCGGCAATCAATCTAGAATATGATAAAAACCAAAACAACTGCAATGATCACTAGAGCCTTAAAATATGTGACCATGCGAGTATCATCACAAAATACTTGAGTACACGAGGAAATTAACATCCACTTCAAAGCATACATTTCAAGCTGCATGATCCCAAACAGGATTGGTCGTCGTGCTTAAAATTTCTCTAAAATATATATACTCCCACTACTCCGTTTGAATCGTCAAGAGAAAAAAGCTATTCGAATCGATGCTTATGTTTCAAGCCGCCGACACCCTCCCACGAGCCAAGTAGCTGGCCAGCGTCGCCGCCAGCTCGTCGCCGACAGGCTCAGCTCCGAACAGGTTGCGGCACCTCCAAGCCTCCCCCGCCGAGATCTTGCCCTGCTCTCGGAGCTCTTCGAGCTTCCGCATCAGCCCCTCCGTCTCCGGGTCACGGCGGTGCTTCGCCACCCGCAGGCGACGCCGGCGTTCCTCCCACGACACCTCGACCCCGCGATCTTCGGCCAATGCGGCGCCCGTCGCGACCAAGAAGATGACGACGAGCACCAAGGGGCCAACGTCGTCCTCGCCGTAGCGGCCGAGGTTCCCGGCCACCGCGTCCGCCAGCACCGCGAAGCAAGCCCAGACGACGCACGCGTTCCAGACCGCCCTGAAGCCCCCCAGGACGCGGCGGCACACGAGCTGGTCGACGTCCGTGGTTTCGGCGAGGCGGATGGCGTCGGCGAGGTATGTCTGAGCGCCGATGGCGACCACGGCAGCCGGGGCCTCGCCCTTGGCGCACGCGGAGCCGGCGTACACGGCGTCGCCGGGCCACTTGGCCACCGGGAAGCAGTCGCCCGTGATCGCGGACTGGTCGACCATGATGGTCGTCGCCGCCTGCAGCTGCCTCGCGTCCGCCGGAACGATGTCGCCGGACATGATCCAGATGACGTCCCCCGGCACGACCGCCGCCTTGTCCTGCACCGACCACGTGCCGTCCCTCAGCAGCCAGCAGTCCCGCCCGGAGGGCGCGAGGCGGGCGGCGAGTGCGGCCGCGGCGGATCTCCCGGCGCTGCCCCTCTCTGCGAGGCCGACGACGAGGTCGGCGACGAGCAGAGCGATGAGGGCGGCGCCGAAGGCCCCGTTCCCGCCTCCCGTGGCGAGTCCAACCACCATGGCGACCGCCGCGGCGGCCTCCACCGCCAGCGGCAGGAGCTTCAAGAACATGCTCTGTTTCTTGGGCTCCAGCTCGTTGGCTCCCCAGACACGGAGGCGGACGGCGGCCACGACGGCGGAGGTCAGGCCCCGTGGTCAGGTCCCGAGCGTGACGAACAACTCCTCCATCGGGAGCTTCTGCCACTTCAGGTCGAAGGCGTGGTCCTCGTCGTCGTCTTCAGCTGCTCCGGGTGTACTGTTTCCCGTGGTTGGCCATGACGATCACGGAGGGAGGCGATCGAGTGCGATTTGGCGGCGGCCGATCGATGAGCTCTGCGGGTTAGTTCCGGTGGATCTGATATAGAGTATGTTCACACGAAGATGGTAAGAAACAAAGACGCGGCAATGCAAAACCGATTCCAAAACCACTCGCTTTTACTTACACACAAGGAAAGTTTCTTATTTCCATGTGCGTGTTTGTGCCTCGATATTATGATTTCTTACTCCTTGCAAAGTTGCAAGTGCAGAGCTCAGCCTCTGTTCCGTTGCAAGAATTCAATTGATCGACGAAATTGGAGTTCAGCCTCCAATCCAATTCAGCTCTGAAATGGGAACGTGCTATGATTTTTTCTTTGCTTTTTAAAACATGGGAATATCTATTTCACATTCGATTGAAAACAAACTGAACTCAATAAAATTTCGCAGCTAATAAAAACATGACAGTCATATGTATATGAAACCAACAAATTCACCTTTCTTTGGCTAGAAAGCTTCCAATCTATTCATCGTCAATCATGGCAATAAAACGAACACAAGAAATAATGAAAATTACATCCAGGTCTGTAGACCACCTAGCGACGACTACAAGCACTGAAGCGAGCCAAAGGCGCGCCGCCGTCATTGCCCCTCCCTCGCCAGAGCCGGACAAAACTTCTTGTAGTAGACAGCCGGGAAGTCGTCGTGCTAATGTCCGATAGGACCAGCGCAGCAGAGCAGCAACCGCCGTCGATGAAGAGTAGCGTAGATCGGAAGGATCCAACCTGAAGATAGACGAACTACAACTAGATCCGAGCAAATCCACCAAGGACATATTCACAGACATACCTCCACACGCCCACCGACGATGCTAGACACACCACTGGAAACGTGGACTAGGCGGGGATAACCTTATTCCATCTTCAGGAAGCCGCCACCGTCTCGTCTTCCTGAGCAGGACACAAACCATAACAAAACTTGAAGAACCATCTAAAAACTAAGCCCTTCCACTGTCAAGGGCCAGGATCCATCGCGCCGCCATGGCCCTAAGGCCACCGGAGACGAGGCGGACCGGCGGCGGCGCCGGCGGGAGGCAAAGGAACGCTAAGCGTCTCTTGGGGAGGAGGCAATATCCAAATCATTAACCAAATTCACCTTGAACCGGAAACAAATTCAGCATCACTGAAAACTTTCAACGCATTAATTTTGAAGATAAAAAACAAGCCAAAAAAAATCCGGGCTAACACGCATATAATTACAATAGAGGTGCACTGTTTCCCGTGGTTGGCGGCCATGTCGATGACGGAGGGGGGAGGGGGGGGGGTGATCGAGTGATAGTTGGTGACGGGTTCCTTCTGGTGGATCTGAGAGCATCTCCGGCCGTTCGCCCACTGGGGGCTAGAAAAAAGCATCACTTGGGGGCGAAACGGCGATATTTTTGGCATGGGGGCGAACGGGTTCGCAGCTGCCGCCCCCGGGTCGCCCCCAGATGCACTTTTGTAAATATTTTTAAAGACAGAATCGGCCAAAATTTGACGAACACGACATAGATTCGGTGATATTTAGGCGTTCCACAGTTTTTTTACATATTGAAAACATAAATCTATTAAAAGGAAGAAAAAAACTGCTTTTGTTGCGCCTACAGGCCAAACAGCTTGTTGAAGGCGTCGAAGTCGCCGTCACCGCTGCCGTCCCTGCTGGACCCCTGCCCAGGGTCGCCCTGGCGGACTGGTTTGGCCGGCGGCGGCGCATCATCGTCGTTGTCCTCGAGGATGATGACACCTCCCTCGTCGCGGTCACGGCGGCGAGCGGCAATCTCCTCTAGGGCGCGACGCTGGCGCTCCATCTCCAGCCGGGCCCAATTCTCCCACACCCACTTCAGCGGCCCTTTCGCCCTCGAAGAGCACAAGCTGTACTTGGCCGGCTCGTAAGCCGAAGGAGCTTGGCGGTACGGGACGGGAGCGTGGCTCCGCCGGCGAGAAGATCCAGTGGACGACCTATTGTTGGAGAAATTCGACATGCTCTCGATCTAGGGTTTCGATCTTTTCGGACTAGAGGGGATGTTTTGGGACTATTGATGCTAGACGGACGACGGGGAGCTCCTTTTTGGCGCCTTCTGTGCTGCTTAGCGCTCTTGGCGCTCTCGCGCGCCTCCTTGCGGGCTGGCCCAACAACTTCTTTCAAAAGCAGAGGTGATAGGAAAAAATAATTGCGGAAGACAAGATTCAAACACGCGCGACAATGTATCGTATTCGGCCGAACGAAGAGACGCAAGAACCACTGCACTAGGACCGCTTTGGTGTCTACAATCCAAAACCAAACTTATTCAATACTTCTTCTATTACAATACATAAATTCTGGACACATAAAATCATTTCAAAAAATGAAAACATAAGTTTCAAAAATATAACATAGATTTGTAATCAAAAAGTGCTCCAGTACGGATAAAAGTTCATTTTTGAAAACAAGTTCATGGAATTCGAAAAAGGTTCATCAATATAGAAAAAAAGTTCACAATATTGAAAAAAGTTCACCGATTTTGAAAAAAATCACAAATGTGAAATAAGTTCATCTATTTTGAAAAAAAAAAACTAATCAGATTTGAAAGAAAAGTTCATCAAATGCGAAAATAGTTCATCAAATTTTAAAAAGTTCATCAAATTTGAAAAAAGTTCATTGAAATTGAAAAGAGTTCATTGATTTGAAAAAAATCACCGAAATTATAAATAAGTTCATCAATTTTAAACAAAAATCATCGATTTGGAAAAAAGTTCACAAATTTAAAAATAAGTTCACCGATTTGAAAAAAGTTCATCGAATTTAAAAAAATCATCGAATCAAAATAAAAGTTCACGTATTCGCAAACAAAATCAACGAACCAGGATGGAAAAAACTGAAAATGAAAAAGAGAAAGAAAAAAGGAAAAAAGGAAAAAAGGAAAATGGTGAAGGAAATAATAAAAGACGGTGAAAGCTCACGTTAGACAAAATACCTAGAGATGGGCCGGCCTAGCTGTCGCGGCTGCAGGCGCCGGTTTACAGAAACAGTAGTAACCGGCGCCTGCAGCGCCAAATAGGGTTTGCCCAGACGACAAGCATTTGATGCTGGTAGATTATTTATGGCGTCGTTGTCATGGATGTCCATGGCCCACATTGTTCACATCTCTGGGCCATACAGTGTGCACCAGCACAGCCCAGCACCCCTCCTACAAACTTTCTCCGTCGACCGAAACAAGATACATGCATCTCGTCCAGACCGAACCCACCAGCTGGTAAACGCCCAAGTCGTCGCACGAGCTGCATGCATGCATGCACACTGGCAAGCGGGGCCTACTCGCCACAGTTCGAGCAATCAAGTCCATTAGGCTGGTCATAGTGGGAGTAACATAGGTAGTAATATAGATGCCACATAAGCAAAAATGTTGATGTGATAAGTAGTTAATGAGGAGAGAGGCAAATAGAGTAACCTAATATGTTACCATCACATAACGCTTTTCAATGCAAAATGAGTCTACAAGACAATAAATGAATATGCATATGTTACTACACATATGACACTTCCCATTATAAGGATAGTAACATAGAGTAGTAACGTATGCATGTTAGTACTCTAAGTTACTCCCCACTATGACCAGCCTTACACTCCCAACCAGCGTGCATACACTAGGACACACCACCGCGCCCCCTCCTCACTCACCATCCAAGAATCAACTCTTCTCACCACATGGTCAAGTTCACCCTGAGACCGGCTACCTGCCTGTGCTCCCATGACCTCGCAAGCCCTAGATGAACCTCACGACGCAGGCTCGGTCCTAATGGGGGGCAGCGGAACAGAGAGGCCCCCACCTAGGACGTACGTGTTATAGAGATATAATTCTCAAACCAAAAAAACGTGTTATCGAATATAGACCTGCTGCTGCGTGTGTCTGCATGGACTGAAACAAAAAAAAAGCACTGCCATGCTGGCCCAAGATTAGCACTACGTGAGGCTGGCTACTACTAATCACGCATGGCCGTTGATCATGGATCGAATCAGCCTTCTTGGTGAGGCGCGTCAGTTACGCACGCACCCGAGGCATGGTGTCGGCCGCCGCCGCCGGACGCCCAGATGGCTTTTCGGCACTTCGCCTCGCGACCGCCTGAGCCAGTCGAACGACGGCAGACGAGGGACGGCCCCCGAGCATGAGAACCATGCAATCGCTGCAATTTTAGCCGGAGACACCCCATCGAACGATTTGGGAAGTTGATTCTAGATAAGGTACTGTGCCCTACCCCTTTTGCTTTTCCTATGATAATTAGTATTACAAATTATAAATGATAATCAATATTCCTTCTTCATTATTGTCATAGGGCATTGATAATTGTTTGATTGGGCATTGTTGCCGTAGATTTTAGAGGCTTTGTCATTTGTGAAATCTATGTGATAATTAATACTCCCTTCAATTCCAAAAAAAGTGTGATGGCTTTAGTTCAACTTTACTTCAAATATGAACTAAAGTCATGACTAATTTTCAAATACTAGCGGCACGTCCATAGGGACCTTGATGTGATGCTTAGGAAAGCATATAAATAATAATAATAATAATAATAATATGGCATCTGTTTAGTGAGTAAAATAATTTCATTGGGTGTTGAAGGCAAGATTGAATATTGGGATCAACCAGAAGTGGGAAAGACTTATGAAATTGATCCTGATGGCATTGCTCTAAGGGGCCCCGAGCTCTAATTTCGCCTCGGGCCCCTAAAATCCTAGGACCGGCCCTGCCTGATGAACAAATTGATTCAGCCGGAATAACAGCTCTATCGCTTCCCGCCGCTAAGGTGCAGTCAGGGATCAAGCTAGTGGTTGATCTAAGAGTAGGAAAAACAAATCAGATTTGTACGAATGTATCGATCCAAAATTTGCAGAAGTTTGAAAGCGAACCAACCTTAGCTGCCCGTCCATGTCGATGAACTCCATCTCGCTGGGGTGCAATTCGATGGAGAGACGACCTGGTAGCTATTTGTTTCCACGTCCACTATCACGGCCTGGCTGGTCCTACCCCGAACTTTCATGCACGCAACTTGCTCTGCCACAACTAGTTGTGCCATACAATGTAGTGCACGCAAAGGGACCTGTTCTGAGTTCGCCCCCGTACTAAGAAATTTGGAACAGGTGCTAGAGGATTTGGTGGCGTATGACACGAGATACTGGACCGTAACCCCAGTTTATAGCTACCGCAAGCGAGTAGTATATGTTCCACGTATTACACGCTGTCGCTCTTTAGCTCCATCATGCTGCATGCAACGCACGGTGTTGATAAAGTGCACTGATAACTCACAAGTATAGGGGATTAATTGTAGTCTTTTTCGATAAGCAAGAGTGTCGAACCCAACGAGGAGCTAAAGGTAGAACAAATATTCCCTCAAGTTCTATCGACCACCAATACAACTCTACGCACGCTTAACGTTCGCTTTACCTAGAACAAGTATGAAACTAGAAGTAGTTTGTAGGTGTTGTTGGATATGTTTGCAAGATAATAAAGAACACGTGAATAAAAAGTAGGGCCTGTTTAGAAGAAGACACAACTAAGTTAATTTTAGTAGTGAGCTTTTTGTCATGAGAAAGTTATTTGTCCCTAGGAAATCGATAACTAGACTGGTACTCACTATTGCAATTTTATTTGAGGAGTGACATAAGCTAACATACATTCTCTTCTTGGATTATATGCACTTATGATTGGAACTCTAACAAGCATCCGCAACTACTAAAGATCATTAAGGTAAAACCCAGCCATAGCATTAAAGTATCAAGTCCCCTTTATCCCATACGCAAACAATCTACTTAATTACTCGGGTCTGTGCTTCTGTCACTCACGCCACCCGCCATAAGCAAATCATGAACATATTGCAAACCTACATCGGGGATCCCTCATGCTTGCGCGACACGGAGAGCACCATAGGACAACACCAATAATAAACATGCAACTCAAGCCAATCACGATCATCAATTAACCCATAGGACAAAACGGATCTACTCAAACATCATAGGATAGCCATACATCATTAGGAAATAATATATAGCGTTGAGCACCATGTTTAAGTAGAGATTACAGCGGGTAAAAGAGGGGGTTACACCGCTGCATAGAGGGGGAAAGAGTTGGTGATGAGGGCGGTGAAGTTGTTGGTGTAGATCGCGGTGATGATGATGACCCCCGGTGGCACTCCGGCGCCACCGGAAGCGAGGGAGAGAGAGCCCCCCTTCTTCTTCTTCTTCCTTGACCTTCTCCCTAGATGGGAGAAGGGTTTCCCCTCTGGTCCATGGCTCCCATGGCGTGGGAGGGGTGAGAGCCCCTCCGAGAATGGATCTGTCTCTCTGTCTCTCTCTGTTTCTGCGTTCTGGGATTCTGCCCTTTCACCGTTTCTTATATATCCGGAGATCCGTAACTCCGACTGGACTGAAACTTTCGCCGAGATTTTTCTCCAAAAATTAGTTTTCTTGCGGCAAAAGAAGAGCGTCAACCGCCTTACGGGGTGCCCACGAGGGTCAGGGGCGTGCCCCCTGCCTCGTGGCCCCCTCGGGCACCATCTCGCGTTGGTTTTTCTTCCCAAAAATCATAAATATTCCAAAAATGATCTCCGTCCATTTTTATCCCGTTTGGACTCCATTTGATATGGGGTTTCTTCGAAACATAAAACATGCAACCAACAGGAACTAGCACTGGGTACTGGATCAATATGTTAGTCCCAAAAATAATATAAAAACTTGCCAAAAGTATATGAAAGTTGTAGAATATTGGCATGGAACAATCAAAAATTATAGATACGACGGAGACGTATCATGCACCAATGCCGCCATGCACTAAAAGTGCGCTTCAAGCTCTTTTGGCCAATATGCTGAGTTTTAGTGTTTTAGATACATCGTTATAGTCAAAATAAATCTACATTAGGGAAGTTCGTCTCTCACACAGCCACCTCCTTTCCTAAAAAAGCCTAGGGTTCCTCTGCCTCCCGCCGGTGCCGCAGTCGGTCCGCCTTGTCGGACTCCGGTCCTTGCCGGTGGGATGGCTCTATCTTTATATGTTCCTTCAAGTTTTGTTAGGGTTTATGTCCCGCGTAGGAAAATGAGACAGCGGTAACTCCTTGAGGATATAATAAGGTTCTCCATGCCTAGCCTCTGTCATGATGGCGTGTCTAGCATCGTCGGTGGGCGTGTGGAGGTGTGTGTCTGACGGATTTGTCCTTGGTGGATTTGCTCGGATCTGGTCGTAGTTCATCTACGTTCGTGTGTCTTCAAGTTGGGTCCTTCCTATCAACTACGCTTCATTGGTGGACGGTTGTTGTTCTGTTGTGCTGGTCGACCTTAGCATGAAGACTTCTCGACTGTCTACTGCAACAAGTTTTGCCCGGCTCCAGCAAGGGAGGGGCATTGACGACATTAAAATTACATCATTGGAAGTTCCAAGAAACAAGTTGGCACTTTTCAGGGTTAATTTGATATTTTTTAGGGCATTAAATTAATTTCTTGATATTTGATGGAGGTAAATAGTTTTTGAAATATAAAAATGAGGACATCAAGTTGAAAAAAATGAAACTTGGAATAGTGTCATGATATGACCTCTAGAGGTTGTAGTAAAACTTTGAGAGAGTTAGAAAAGAGTAGTGATGGACGTCGCTTAGAATCTGTGTTCACACACTCCAGCTCAGACTAGAACATGGCGTGTCTATCTTGAGCGCGGAGTGCTCATCTACTAGTTAGCACGATATCAGGGTGAGGCACTCAAGCCCATCACAAACACTAATGAGGTCGGTGATGAGTCCCCGAATGGAAGTCCTTGAGTCATAGCCTCGTGAGCCTTCGAAAGGTGACCTGGTTGGCGCGGGAGAAGGACATGAACTACTTCCCAAACTTAGCAAGCAGTGGGCAGCGTGGATATGCAAAACTCAAGGCATTCAATCTGGCTATAGCTCTCGACATCCTCGATGGTGCGGCCTATGAATCTCAGGCGAGGGGTTGCTGTTGGGTAACATAGTAATAATTAAAAAAATTCCTACGTGTCACCAAGATCAATCTTGGAGATGCTAGCAACGAGAGAGAGGGAGTGCATCTTCATACCCTTGAAGATCACTAAGCGGAAGCGTTTCAAGAACGCGGTTGATGGAGTCGTACTCGCGGCGATTCAAATCACAGAAGATCCGATCCAAGCGCCGAACGGACGGTGCCCTCGCGTTCAACACACGTACAAGCAGGGGATGTCTCCTCCTTCTTGATCCAGCAAGGGGGAAGGAGAAGTTGAGGGAGAACTCCGGCAGCACGACGGCGTGGTGGTGGAGCTTGTGGTTCTCGGGCAGAGCTTCGCCAAGCTCAACGGAGGAGGACGAGGTGTAGGAGGGGGAGGGCTGCGCCAGGGGCTGAGGTGCGGCTGCCCTCCCACCCACCCCTCTATTTATAGGGTGAAGGGAAGAGGGGGGCGTGTTGGGGAACGTAGAGAAATTCAAAATTTTCCTACGTGTCACCAAGATCTATCTATGGAGAGACTAGCAACGAGGGGAAGGAGAGTGCATCTACATACCCTTGTAGATCGCTAAGCGGAAGCGTTCAAGAGAACGGGGTTGAAGGAGTCGTACTCGTCGTGATCCAAATCACTGGAGATCCTAGTGCCGAACGGACGGCACCTCCGCGTTCAACACACGTACAGCCCGGTAACGTCTCCCACGCCTTGATCCAGCAAGGAGAGAGGGAGAGGTTGAGGAAGACTCCATCCAGCAGCAGCACAACGGCGTGGTGGTGATGGAGGAGCGTGGCTATCCTGCAGGGCTTCACCAAGCATCGCAAGAGAGGAGGAGTACTTGGGAGAGGGGAGGGCTGCGCCAGAACTTGCGTTAAGCTCCCATGCGCCTCCCCACTATATATAGGGGTGGAGGGGCTGGTTTCTTGCCCTCCAAGTCCATTGGGGCGTTGGCCAAGGTGGGAGGAAAGAAATCCCATCATTTCCTTCCCCACCGATTGTTATCCCCCCTTTTTAGGGATCTTGATCTTATCCCTTCGGGATATGATCTTATTCCTTCTAATGGGGGATCTTGGTGCGCCTTGACCAGGGGTGTGGGGCCTTGCCCCCAATACCCACGTTCATGTGGGTCCCCCCATGCAGGTGGGCCCCACTCCGGAACCTTCTAGAACCTTCCCGGTACAATACCGAAAAATCCCGAACATTTTCCGGTGGCCAAAATAGGACTTCCCATATATAAATCTTTACCTCTGGACCATTCCGGAACTCCTCGTGACGTCCGGGATCTCATCCGGGACTCCGAACAACATTCGGTAACCACATACAAACTTCCTTTATAACCCTAGCGTCATCGAACCTTAAGTGTGTAGACCCTACGGGTTCGGGAGACATGTAGACATGACCGAGACGTTCTCCGGTCAATAACCAACAGCGGGATCTGGATACCCATGTTGGCTCCCACATGTTCCACGATGATCTCATCGGATGAACCACGATGTCAAGGACTCAATTAATCCCGTATACAATTCCCTTTGTCTAACGGTATTGTACTTGCCCGAGATTTGATCGTCGGTATACCGATACCTTGTTCAATCTCGTTACCGGCAAGTCTCTTTACTCGTTCCGTAACACATCATCCCGTGATCAACCCCTTGGTCACATTGTGCATATTATGATGATGTCCTACCGAGTGGGCCCAGAGATACCTCTCCATTTACACGGAGTGACAAATCCCAGTCTCGATCCGTGTCAACCCAATAGACACCTTCGGAGATACCTGTAGTGCACCTTTATAGTCACCCAGTTACGTTGTGACGTTTGATACACCCAAAGCACTCCTATGGTATCCGGAAGTTACACGATCTCATGGTCTAAGGAAGAGATACTTGACATTGGAAAAGCTCTAGCAAATGAACTACACGATCTTTGTGCTATGCTTAGGATTGGGTCTTGTCCATCACATCATTCTCCTAATGATGTGATCCCGTTATCAACGACATCCAATGTCCATAGCCAGGAAACCATGACTATCTGTTGATCACAACGAGCTAGTCAACTAGAGGCTCACTAGGGACATATTATGGTCTATGTATTCACACGTGTATTACGATTTCCGGATAATACAGTTATAGCATGAATAAAAGACAATTATCATGAACAAGGAAATATAATAATACTTTTATTATTGCCTCTAGGGCATATTTCCAACAAGGCGGCCCACCTAGATGCATCTAGAGGGGGCCGGCCAAAGGGGGGAGACCGTCCCCCAAGCATGTGGGAGGCGCCCCCACCCCCTAGGGTTTCCAACCATAGGCGCCTTGGGCCCTTGGGGGGCACACCTAGTGGGCTGGTTCCCACCCATATTCAGCCCACTTGGTCCCCTGGGGTAGGTGGCCCCACCCGATGGACCCCGTGACACCTTTCGCTGGTCCCGATACAATACCGATAACCCCCGAGACCTTTCCGGCGACTGAAACTGGACTTTCCATATATAAATCTTCACCTCCGGACCATTTCGAAACTCCTCGCAACGTCTGAGATCTCATCCGGGACTCCGAACAACTTTCAGTAACCACATACAATTTCCCATTACAACTCTAGCGTCACTAAACCTTAAGCGTGTAGACCCTATGGTTTCGAGAACCATGTAGACATGACCGAGACATCTCTCCGGCCAATAACCAATAGCAGGATCTGGATACCCATATTGTCTCCCACATGTTCCACGATGATCTCATCGGATGAGCCACGATGTCAGGGATTCAATCAATCCCGTATACAATTCCCTTTGTCTATCGGTATGTTACTTACCCGAGATTTGATTGTTGGTATCCCCGTACCTCATTCAATCTCATTACCGGCAAGTCCCTTTACTCGTTCCGTAATGCATGATACCGTGGCTAACTCCTTAGTCACATTGAGCTCATTATGATGATGCATTACCGAGTGGGCCCAAAGATACCTCTCCGTCATACGGAGTGACAAATCCCAGTCTCGATTCGTGCCAACCCAACAGATACTTTCGGAGATACCTGTAGTGCACCTTTATGGTAACCCAGTTACGTTGTGACGTTTGATACAGCCCAAGCATTCCTACGGCATCCGAGAGTTGCACAATCTCATGGTCTAAGGAAAGATACTTGACATTAGAAAAGCTCTTGCAAACGAACTACATGATCTTGTGCTATGCTTAGGATTGGGTCTTGTCCATCACATCATTCTCCTAATGATGTGATCTCGTTATCAATGACATCCAATGTCCATGGTCAGGAAACCATAACCAACTATTGATCAACGAGCTAGTCAACTAGAGGCTCACTAGGGGCATGTTGTGGTCTATGTATTCACACATGTATTACAGTTTACAATTAATATAATTATAGCATGAACAATAGACAATTATCATGGACAAGGAAATATAATAATAACCATTTTATTATTGCCTCTAGGGCATATTTCCAACAGATGCCATGTAAAAGCTGAGAACGAGGGCTGTGATGGGAATGATGGCATCACTGTCGCACTCGCCCTCGGCTAGAGGAACCACCGCCAACAACCTTTTGTGTCATGCATGTGAAGGCGTCCATGACCTCAAGCGGCATGGTGTGTTGGAAGTGATTGACGTCTAGGTGCAGGGCTGCAGGCGCAATAGCTGGTACGGGAGGTCACGCCATCACGTCGAGAGTGCCGGTGCGGAATGCCTCGTGCAGGTCAAGGCATTCAAGGATTTCGAGGAGTTTGTCAGGGAACATGTTGACTCTGTCCTCATCTCGGCTGATGTTGGTCTTGTGTGGAGGTGACTCCATGGCCGGGATTCTGATGCTGATTTATTGGTTGAAACCCTAGTTGGAACCAATCGCTAAGATGTACCCGTGGTGCGGCCTCCTTCCTTTGTATCTTGGAAATGTAAATGTGTCATGATATTATTCTCCTCTCTCATAGAGTTAAACCCTATATAAAACCTAAGCTTGTAACCTCAATTGCTAACCTTCATTAGTTGATAGGTAAGTTTTGTATTTATTAAGCTTGAATAGCTCTATCTCCCTCCACCTCTACTGGACTGTTGAATTTTGTATTTGGGATTTGTCCCTCTTTGGAATGAAAGACCGCGGGACTTTTCTCCACAGTAGTTAGTCAAAAGAATTATTGTTGGCTAACACTAGTCATATTGGTCAATGTTTGACGAAGGTAGCTCCACGATATGAATGAAATGCCGATTAATCAATTTGCTAGTCTCGATGGCTCAAGAATTAATCCAACACAATTACTCTTGGTGTCTGACCTTGTTGAAGGTTGCTTAGCTACTTAACAGGGTTGACTTCGATCGATGCAAATTCATTTAGTTAAATGAAGTGAACTAGAGGGCGGTATGGACCTTTGGTTCAAATATATTTTACTACCATTGTATTCGTATAAGAAACTAAGAGATCTACTATTACTTCAATAGTCGATGGGGGGATGCATAAGAAACCATTGGGGTTAAGTATGTACTCTGCTTGTTAATGATTTACATCGACTTTAACAAAATGGCTATGTGCATCGGAATGATGCAGAAGCTGGGGGTTTCAACCTTCTTTCGGGAAAAAACTTCGAACCCGTAGTCTAGTCGCCCGTGTAATTACATCAGACTTTATGAAGCTTTTTAATGTGTAAAAAGGTTTTGCATCATCACTAGTAGTGTTAAGTTGTTCAAATTACTAGGTGTCAAGTCTTAGACGTATTCTTTCAGGCGCTTCTAAGGTGGAGCAGAGTGGTGCATTAGGTTAGCACACACCGTTCACAACCCTTCATACCGAGGCACGCTCGGCGGGAGAAAGAAAGGAGCATGCACAACAGAAGGAGAGGAGTTTAGCGGCATAGTCGTTTTCGTTGATTTAGCCGCTTGGTATCATTGTCGTGGTGACCCTTGCCTTCGCTTCCATTGTTGTAGTTTGTTACAGTCACATGTTGGCATTAGCTGCATAAATGTGGAAGGCATGCTAGTATATTACAACAAAGGTTTAATTCCCCATAGACACATTCTCAAAAGTGAAAACCCTCGAGTTTTTGAATGGCATGCCCCATTCAAAATAATTAATAGAAGTGACCGGCCAAAAAAAAAGTCTCTCAACAAAGTGTTTATATGCCACACAATGGTAACAATTATAGCTGTGACTTGCAGCGCCCACACACACAAAAAAAAGAGTCATGTCAAGTCTAGGAGCATGGTAAACATGTAAATAAATAACATGGTGCCTTCTCTTATGGTGAATTTTCGGCTAAATAGATACCCTGTTATTATAAATAAATCATGACAAAGTCTCTGATCAAAATATTTGTAGGTAATACATGTTCAGAGTGTATAAGATGAGGTTTCAACATAGCAATAGTAGTTACATTTGCATCTCATTCATAAAGAAAAAAAATGCATGCTGCTACATCTAGGAGCATGGTTAACATGGATGGATGACCACCTTACCACAACTTCGATAAACATAGAAATCCACAGAAGGATTAGCTAAAGAAATGTTGTAGATCTTCTTAGTGCAACCTCCATGGGCATATGCTATGATCTTATCCCCCAACTTTATGGCCACTTTTTTAAGCATCGGTGCACACCTCAATATAAAATTCAAAAAATCGAAGCAATGATCCTCTCCTCTAAAGCCTCGGATTTCCACTTCCTCCAAATGATTCAGGGGGATACTTTGGCTTATACTTTGGCTTCTCCAATTCCCGGGTTCATCAGATGGGCAATTGTTTATACATGCACCAGCTGCCACCTAAAACAAATTAGTAGAGAGTGTAAAATATTTTGTATGCTTGCACCACACATTTGGCTCAACAACCGAGACATCTCAATGCTACATAGTAGTAGTAAAAAATGTGCTGGGCTAGTACTACCAATATCAGACATATAAGCAAAGAAAAGAGTGTACCTCAGATTTCTCTAGCCTCAGTAGGGTGACCTTACGTAGTTTTGAAATAGTATGAATCGGAAGCGCCTGAAGGAGATGCAGCAGGGCAGCTCCGTACACATGCCCATTTGCTTCTAGACGTAGGCCCACAACAGAGAAGTCGGTCACCTGAAGCTTCCCGATCTCTTGTGCAAAGTCGATCCATGCACTCGACTGATCTTGCTGAAAAATGAGCCACGGTTAATTAACTGAATTAGCAAATTCAATAAACTGAGTATAGAGCAAGTGCAGGGGACTCACGGAGGCACACAGCATGTCCATAGATAGGACATGGGCAGGACAAGGCATCCCCTGAACCTCCAAACATTTGTCTCCATGGCTCTCTGCCATGGTCTGTATGCTCAGGCTCCGGAGGAGCCAACAACCAAATACAAGAGCCGGCCTTGTATACGAGCGCTGCCACGAGACCTCCAGTAATGGCGCCAAGACAGAGACGTCGAGATACACACCCGCGTGGACTTCCATTGCCAACTGGTTAAGCATTGGGGCCGCAATGTCGATGCCGCGACATTCCTTGTAGGTTCCGAGGACAAGCTCCTATAGCGACGCTGAATGGACCATGATGCGGCCGTCCTTCGTAGCTCCGTCCACCCTGAGGACACGAAGGCGCGGGCAGCAGGAGGTGAACACGCCAAGATCGACGATGCTGCAGCCGGAGAGACGCAGCCTCTCGAGTGCAAAGAACTCGCTAGAGCACCGCCTCTGTGTGAAGCTCACGCCATGCCACACAATCTCGATCGAGGTGGCGCGGTAGAAGCTTGGAAATTCAAGACTGGACCAGCTACCTTTTTGCGCAAGATCTGTAGACGAACTCCTCCGGCGAGAGCTCAGTCGCACTGTGAACAAGTGAGTAGTTTAGCTCGGAGACGCAGATGTCAAGGAGGAGGGACACTGCCACTTGGCGCGAGTGCAGCGCCGCCTTGAGCGACCCCAGCGCTAGAGCCACCGATTTGGGCACCAGGCCACGGAACTTGGCCCGGAGGACACGCAGACGTGGGCAGCGGGTGACCAGGGAGCCAATCTCGACGATCGCACCAGAGACGGACAGCCTCTCAAGCACGGGGAACTCCCCGGCCGGCGGCACCCTGACAATGAAGTGCGGCATGTCCAGATCGATCGAAGTGGCCCGATGAAAGCAGGGCAGGTGGATGTCGGTGAAAGGGTCCTCTCTTTTTTCCCAAAGAGACGACTGCGGGAAGGTGAAGACAAGCTCGGCCGGCGAAAGCTGCGCGACGGCGGACAGCAGCGACTGAGCGTCGCCGGGTTTAGGGTTGAGTGGGAGGCGGATGTCGAGGAAAGACACCGCCCCCGCGGACGAAGCAGCTTCAAACCGGGTGAGCGCAGCTTTGATCACCGTGGGCATGACGCCGCAAAAGGTTAGGTCGGTGAGGCGGGTCCAGACACCACGCCACCGGCGCGAGAGAAGGCCGGTCCGCACGGCGGTGCGGACGCATCCCAAACGCGCTAGGATGAGGAGGATCATGTCATCGGAGAGCGAGCTGATGTGGTCAGCTCCGCCCGGCCCACGCCGGCGGCAATGAGCTCCATGCCTCGGCGGCGGACGCGACGGCAGCAAGCAGAGGCCACGAACCGATCGCAAACCCATCGGCTTGGCAAAAAGTCGATCGTGTCGTCCGATGGCACGTATGATTCAGCGGGCGCAATGAGCTCCTAATGGAATTCTTATCCTGCCGGCATTAGCGGAGTAGGAATCTTGATCGATTCCTGGTGATGACGTGATGTGATGACGTGAGACGTGAATCATCATGGTGGTAGAGCAGAGAAGAGGTATCGTACAGCTCCAAAATAGGAAAAATCTTTGTTTCATGTTTCACTTTTCTTCTCACCATTCCTTTGTCCAACCTTTTCTCGTATATGATAATCAAACACTTTAATTTATATATTTTCTGACTCAATTTCACTTTCATTTACGTATCAAAATTCTCATTAAAATATAAGGTAAATCATGTATAGAATTCAATAACCATTTATTAACACAATCACATTAATATGGGCATGCAAATCGCAAGCTATCATAGCAGAATATTTATATCCTGTTGCAACACACGTGCGTTGTCTTAATGAAATATTAAATCTGATACAAGGTGTACAAATACCGAATACAATATGAAATATACCCTCAATTTGAATGATATATCACTAGAAAACATGCTCGTGCGTTGCAACGGGAGGAAAAAATATTATGACTCTATCCCAATAAGCATGGCTCAATACTCCTAACAGATCCACCTCCTCTAATTCGACACGACACCCGACCATGTCACCGCTTATCCTTCTTTCGACCCTGCAAACGGCCACCATGATGCCCACCTGATGACCATGCTTTAAATATGGTCAATCCTAAGGCGATGGGTTCGCCACCGCATGTCGCACCAATCATTATGCCCACACAAGGAAATGTTCAAAACTTCAACAACTAATCTCGGCAAGCTACTCCTTGCACCTGGTCCGTACACCTGACCTCATACTTCTTCTCTATTTTGTATGAACAAACAATTATTATTAAGAATCAATGTTGGCCGGTCAAGGAGGTGGGTCGTGACACATCACCTGAGATGAAAGGCTCGTCAATTGCCAAGTGAGAGGGAAGAATGTAGAGGCCGGACATCACACGGCGAGTTGTACGGCAAGATGTGCCGCGGGTGTTCCTGCTTCCCTTTGTAGGAGAGGATGTGTAGCGCAACATTGACATTGACATAGTGAGCGGCAACCATGGTTTGTGTGTGTATAATCCATAACAGTGTATATACGTGCATCGTGCATGTGTAATGTTGCTTCTATCGGCTAGTAACGTATATCAAGGGTAGCATCAAAACGCCGAGGCTTAGTTGAAGGCACTCCCAGTTGGGCCGGCCCACATAGGTGTCATTGTTTTTCTTTTTCTTTTTGTTTTCTTTTATGTTCCTTTTTTTATTTTTTCAAATAGTTGTTCTAAAATTTAAAATATTATTCAGAATGCCAAAGAATGTCTTCGTTTCAATTTTTTTTTCATTATTCCCTAAATTGTTTGCATTTTACAAAATATTTCTAATTTTGAAAAAAATATTCTTGTTTTAAAAAATGTTCATGTTTTTAAAATTTTGTTTACAATTCAAATTTTGTTGAGCGTATATCACAAAATGTTCAATGTAAATTTACATAATGTTCAATGTGTATCTAAAAATTGTTCACTGTATATTACGAAAATGTTCAACTGACATTTAAAATTTGTTCACCAAATATTTAAATATTGTTCAACATATATCAGAAAATGTTCAATGTGTATTTAAAAAAAAACAGAGTATACAAAAAATTGAATGTATATTCAAAATTGTTTATCACATATAAAAAAATTAAATAATTATTTGAAATTTCGAAATTTATTCATATTTTTAATAACTGGTCACGTTTTCTAGAAAATGTTTAGGTTTTAAAAGTTACTCAAATTTCTAAATTTATTCACGATTTTCTAACATTATTCAAATATTTAAAAGAAAATCGTTCACATTTTTTCCCAAAAATTGTTGAAAAAAAATAGATCTGTGGCTGTACATACTACTTTAGGTTTTACGCTGCTATTTAGCCATACTCAGTCGCTAGATCTTCTCGCGCCCTTTTATTTTTTGTTTGTTGCCAGGGTATGGACTATGATGAGGAGGTGTGTTCGATTATCCCCATCCCATCCTTAATTTTTTCGCACCCAAAGAACCAGTAAGCCCACACGCGTCGCTTGGCCCATAACTATATTGGGCCACAGAACGCGCTTAGAATCGTACCTGAGAAGAGGAGCGAAATACGAAGAGATAGCAGAGATGCGAGTCCAAGTCAGCGTTCGCAGCGATGGACGAAAAGTTATTGTGGACAAAAAAAAGTGGAAAAACAATCCGTACTTTAATATTAGGGATAGATATCAAAGTTGAACATACAATGAGCACACATAAATCCAAGACTAAAAATGCCTGCCAACAAAGACTCTTGTTCCCACGCTCCTACTCAAGGAGCCCAGCAGCTAGGCTTTTCTGTGCCTCCAGCCGATGTCATAGTCGGTCTGGCTCGTCTCTATGGCCTTAGGGCCATGGAGGCATGGTGGATCCTGGTCCTTCCCGGCGCAAGGGCTCCGTTTTTGCATGTTTTTTTTGAGTTTTGTTAAGGTTTGTGTCCTGCTTACAGAGGTGAGGCTGCGGCAACTCTCTGGAGATGGAATAAGGTGCTCCCCATCTAATCCCCATTCCGCCGGTGCTTCTAACATCGTCAGAGGGCATGTGGAAATTTGTCAACAATTTTAGAATTTCAAATTGTGTAGGAACTTTTTATAAACTTGAACACTTTATTCAAAATTGTGAAAAAATTGCCAATAATTGGTGTTGAACATAAACTGCAATGCACACACCTTTTTTAAATGTATCAACTTTTCTGAAATGTAAGTGTTTCATAAATTTTTGAACAAAATATTGAAAATAGAACATATTTCAGAATATTTTTAAAAATTGTATACGATATTATAACAAGGAAAAAAATGTGTTCCAAATATTTAAACATATTTCAAAAGAATAATAAAATTAAAAATAGGAAAAATTAATCAACAAAAATATAGAAAAGAAAAACGAAACATAGAAAAGAAAAAATATATATGCTTAGGCCTTGGCCCAACTAGGCGAACACATCGCTCGTGTCGGGTGCCTGTTGGCCAGCCCAAGAGTTAGCGGATCTGAAAAAAGTTTACAATAACAAATGTTCACGAATTTGGGAAAAATTGTGGGGTTTGGAAAAAGTTCTTAAAAGCTGACTGAGTTCGTGGATTTGGAAAAAAGTTCACGGATTTGAAAACAAAGTTGACAAATTTAAGAAAATATTCATGAATTTTAGCAATAGTTCAGAAATTCTAAGAAAAGAAATAAAATGAAAAAAAGAAGGAAAACGGGACAAACAAAAACCAAAAAAAAAATAAAACGACAAACTTTAAAAAAAATCATGTCCCAAAAGATGTTCGGATATTGTTCATGTTTTAAAATTTTCTTCTATTTTCGAGAAATGTGTGCTCAAATTTCGTTCATAAGTTCAAAAACTATTCGGCATTTCAAAATTGTTCACATATTTCTCAAGAAATTTTTTGCAGAAAATATTTCATATATATGAATGTTGTTGTGTTTTCTTATATATTTCACGCTATGAAATACCACTAGTAGCGGTTGAGTGAAGTGGCTGGTAGCGCGCGCCTTTACATGCGAGGTCTTGAGTTCGAATCCTTGAACGTCGTAGGAGGGACATGGCTTAATGGTCTGGCCCAGTCGTTCGCGCATGTGCAATTCGTATACAAGGTCTCGCGGCGTACTTTCAAAAAAGACCATCATGCCCTTTATTATGAAGGGGTATGGCGTAATCTCAGCCGTCGGTGTGTTTGGGGGGGGGGGGGGGGGGGGAGGGGGTGTATTGAAGGAGAAGTGAAGCCTTATGTATATCTAGCTTTTGTCACACATTCCCTAAAAAAAAGCTTTTGTCACACATAACACAAATTTCCCCCTTCTCTTCTTCTTCATTGTATGTAGGCACTCATAGGCCACAATAACTTTGTCCTTAATTATTAGTCCTGGGACAAAAGCACTCTAGTTGTCATTGATTTATATCCGGAAGGAAATCTCTTATAAACAGCATTGCAGAAACTTACTGGGTGATACTATGTAATCTTTGTTGGCTCATATTTCTTTGGCTATGGTGGCATGATTCCATTCCCGAGGTGTCATACATGTATTCACCGTATCTAAGACCACCGTCACCAAACCATCTCCATTCAATGTCCATAACCTCTTATAAATAAACATGTGTGGAGCCTGCTAGGCGGCCTGGCGCCTTTAAATCTCCAATGCTAAACACATGTAGGTAATATAGTTCTTCCTACTCAAGCATGGATTCAGCTTGGATTTGAAGCACCTTCAACTCAGCTAGACGCCTCTTCGGGGTTGTGTTCTCATTCATGAGTTTGTCTTTCAACTCAGCTAGACGCCTCTTCTCTCGAGCGCTTCCTAGCGGTGCATGCAGCCATGCACCGCAAATTCAGTTTCAAAAAAATCCAGCACCAACCGAAATCACTGAAATTTGGTGAACTTCAGTTATTTCAGTTTGCATTTCGGCCAAAAGGCCGAAATATTCACTTGAATTTAATTGAATATTTGAAATTATCAAAAAATATTTTAAAAAATATTTGATTTCCTGTGTACTACTGAAATTGGTGAAATATTTTGGCTGAAACGTAATGTTTCAGTGTCTACTGAAATTAATAAAATTCAGTGAATTTCAATGAAATCTCACTGAAAGTGGAAACCATGCCTCCCATGTGTCATCTCCTCCGGGTGAACTCATCCCCTTGGAAACACATGTCCTCTAGTCCGCACTTAGAAAGAGCATCGCAGAAAGCTCCCATCATATATGTGCACAGGACGAGCATTGTAACCACTTTTCTCATGTGAGTACATAACCGAGGATCGTTGATGTAGATCATGAAGATAGTTCCAAGACAAATGTGTGTCTTATTGCATCACCAAAAAAAAACATTGGTAAATGTTTGCCCTCCCAGCTAGATCTAGGCTCCCCATAGAAGCTCATGGACCACTAGTAGGTCCCTCGACAATTACATCCAAGAAAGAAAGTTAGGGTTTGTGCCTCTCCCCATAGAAGCTCATGGACCACCAGTAGGTCCCTAGGGCCATGGAGGCGCGGTGGATCCTGGCAAGGGCCGGCGGGAGGGCTTCGTTTTTAGTCGTTTTTTTAAATCTTGTTAGGGGGGAGGGGGTGTATTGAAGGAGAAGTGAAGCCTTATGTATATCTAGCTTTTGTCACACATTCCCTAAAAAAAAGCTTTTGTCACACATAACACAAATTTCCCCCTTCTCTTCTTCTTCATTGTATGTAGGCACTCATAGGCCACAATAACTTTGTCCTTAATTATTAGTCCTGGGACAAAAGCACTCTAGTTGTCATTGATTTATATCCGGAAGGAAATCTCTTATAAACAGCATTGCAGAAACTTACTGGGTGATACTATGTAATCTTTGTTGGCTCATATTTCTTTGGCTATGGTGGCATGATTCCATTCCCGAGGTGTCATACATGTATTCACCGTATCTAAGACCACCGTCACCAAACCATCTCCATTCAATGTCCATAACCTCTTATAAATAAACATGTGTGGAGCCTGCTAGGCGGCCTGGCGCCTTTAAATCTCCAATGCTAAACACATGTAGGTAATATAGTTCTTCCTACTCAAGCATGGATTCAGCTTGGATTTGAAGCACCTTCAACTCAGCTAGACGCCTCTTCGGGGTTGTGTTCTCATTCATGAGTTTGTCTTTCAACTCAGCTAGACGCCTCTTCTCTCGAGCGCTTCCTAGCGGTGCATGCAGCCATGCACCGCAAATTCAGTTTCAAAAAAATCCAGCACCAACCGAAATCACTGAAATTTGGTGAACTTCAGTTATTTCAGTTTGCATTTCGGCCAAAAGGCCGAAATATTCACTTGAATTTAATTGAATATTTGAAATTATCAAAAAATATTTTAAAAAATATTTGATTTCCTGTGTACTACTGAAATTGGTGAAATATTTTGGCTGAAACGTAATGTTTCAGTGTCTACTGAAATTAATAAAATTCAGTGAATTTCAATGAAATCTCACTGAAAGTGGAAACCATGCCTCCCATGTGTCATCTCCTCCGGGTGAACTCATCCCCTTGGAAACACATGTCCTCTAGTCCGCACTTAGAAAGAGCATCGCAGAAAGCTCCCATCATATATGTGCACAGGACGAGCATTGTAACCACTTTTCTCATGTGAGTACATAACCGAGGATCGTTGATGTAGATCATGAAGATAGTTCCAAGACAAATGTGTGTCTTATTGCATCACCAAAAAAAAACATTGGTAAATGTTTGCCCTCCCAGCTAGATCTAGGCTCCCCATAGAAGCTCATGGACCACTAGTAGGTCCCTCGACAATTACATCCAAGAAAGAAAGTTAGGGTTTGTGCCTCTCCCCATAGAAGCTCATGGACCACCAGTAGGTCCCTAGGGCCATGGAGGCGCGGTGGATCCTGGCAAGGGCCGGCGGGAGGGCTTCGTTTTTAGTCGTTTTTTTAAATCTTGTTAGGGTTTGTGTCCTACTCAGGAATGCGAGACGGCGGCGGCTCCCTGAAGATGGAATAAAGGTCTCCCCGCCTAGCCCCCGTTTCGGCGGTGTGTCTAGCATCGTTCGTGGGCGTGTGGAGGTGTGTCTCCGGCAGATCTATTTTTGGTGGATTTGCTCGGATCTCGTCGTTGTTCGTCTACGTTCGTGTGTCTTCGGTTTGGATCCTTCCGATCTACGTTATTTTTCATCGGCGGCGGTTGCTGTTCTGGGGTGCTGGTCCTATGGGGCCTTAGCACGACGACTTCCCGACTGTCTACTACAACAAGTTGTGCCCGGCTCCGGCGATGGAGGGGCGATGACGGCGGCGCGCCTTCGGCTCGCTTCGGTGCTTGTAGTCGTCGCTAGGTGGTCTACGAATCTGGATGTAATTTTTATTTCTGGTATTCGTTGTACTGCCATGATTGAAGATGAATAGATTGGAAGTTTTTCCGAAAAAAAAAATCTTTAAAAAAATTATTAGCACGACAGTACGTAGTATGGGATTACAACAAATCAGAATCCCAACTGCCCGTCAAAAAGCAAAAATCGGAATCCCAGCTGGGAATTGGATCGCCTGTGAGCAGCCCAGCCTAGTATCGCTGCTATTCCGGCCCACACAAGACAGGGAAGGAAGGCCACGTCTCCTTCGTCCCCGCCTATGCCTCAAACTTTTCTCCTCCAAAACCCTCGCCTCCACAGACTATGACGCCGCCGCCGCCGCCGCCTACGATGAGTGCACCATCGCTGCCGGACGAGCTTCTCGAGGAGATCTTCCTCCGCCTCCCTCCGGACGAGCCTGCCTGTCTCGTGCGCTCCTCCCTCGCTAGCAAGCTCTGGCTCGGCCTCCTCTCCGGCCCTGCCTTCCGCGATCGCTACCGCGACTTCCATGGAGCTCCTCCCATGCTGGGCTTCCTTCATACCTGGCTGGAGGGTTGCGGCCAGGAGGAGAAATATCCCGTCCCTCGCTTCAACACTGTAAGAAATATACGCACACGGTCTAACCCCTATTCCTCGATCCTTTTCCGTGGTTCCGCTCACAATGATCAATTGAGGCTAGGGGTTAGGGACCTTTATATAGTGCTATTCCAGTTAATTTCAAACTGTATAAACTGCAGATATGTCCAGATAAAATATGTTTAAACGAAGACTCCAGGTTAACTTAACCAACCACGATCATTAGTAACCATCAAGGAGTCTCATCTGTAAACTGTCCCACAAACACGTACGTGTGAGTCGCACGCTGAATTTGAATTACAATTCAAATTCACAGGCTTTACCAATTCATGGAGCCAATCCCACGAACAACCTGGCTTTCCATAATATGCTGTGCCCGGGTAAAAAATACATTTAGTACAATAAATATTCCAGCATTAATAAATACTGTTTCCAGCATATATGTACCGGCTTCCATGAACTATATTCCATTCATGTATTCCAAGCAATATTCAAGTGCATCGGTAAATTCCATATCAAGGTAAACATATTCCAGGAACTATGTAGTATATATGTAAAATGTTGCAAGCCACACATAAGTATTTCCTACATCTCCCACTTGGCTAAAACATTCTAATTCCAGAAACGAAGACCCATGTTGCAAACATGTTTACAAAATACTTCCTGACTAAGAGGTTTAGTCAGTGGATCAGCAACCATGTCCACACTAGGTAAATAATCTAAACGAACTGTCTTTAATCTATTAACGACGTCACGAATGTAATGATATCTTCCCTCAATATGTTTGGTTTTGCTATGAAACTTGGGATCCTTTGAGACCTTGATTGCCGCCTGGTTATCACAGAAAATAGTAACAGGATATGAAGCGCTTTCCACCACCACGAGAGACGCAAGAAACGCCTTTAACCATACACCTTCTTTCACAGCTTCCGACGCTGCAATATATTCAGCCTCCATAGATGAAAGTGCTACAGAATCTTGCTTCTTGCTACTCCAGGAAATAGCTCCTCCTGCTAGTGTAAACAGATAACCAGAAGTTGATTTCCGGTCATCAAGATCCCCTTGCCAATCAGCATCAGTAAACCCCTGCAGCTGAAGATTGTGTCCATTAAAACACAGAAAATAGTCCATAGTTCCTTTGACATAACGCAAAGTGTTCCTAATCTGTTTCCAATGCTCAGGTCCAGGGTTCACTTGATATCTACTCAACAAACCCACGGCATGGCAAATATCAGGTCTTGTAAATAGCATAGCATACATTAAAGAACCCAATGCAGATGAATAAGGAATATTGCTCATTTGTTTCTTTTCCTCAGGAGTTTTAGCACACATTTCCTCACTAAGTTTAGTTCCCCTAAGAATAGGTACTTTAACAGGCTTGCAATTTTCCATAGAGAATCTCTGAAGTACATTATTGAGATATGCCTTTTGAGACAAACCCAACATTCTCTTCCTTCTATCTCTACGTATTTCCACTCCCAGAACATAGGAAGCTTCCCCCATATCCTTCATGTCAAATTTAGAGGATAACCAGGTTTTAACTTCCATCAGTGTAGATTTATCATTTGAAGCAATGAGAATATCATCAACATAAAGAGATAACAATACAAATTTATTTCCCATAATCTTAAAATAGATACAATGGTCGCCTTCCGTCATTGAAAAACCATATGACGTGATTGCATTATCGAAAAGAATATACCACTGGCGTGAGGCTTGTTTAAGACCATATATGGACTTGTTTAATTTACAGACCTTCCCTTCATTCCCCCTTTCCACAAAACCTTCAGGTTGGTTCATGTATATTTCTTCTTCCAACATTCCATTTAAGAATGCTGTTTTAACATCCATTTGATGCAATTCCAGATCATAATAAGCGGTTAATGCACTAATGATCCGTATAGAGGTAAATTTAGCAACGGGAGAAAAGGTTTCTACAAAATCAACTCCTTCCATTTGTGTAAATCCTTTAGCAACGAGTCTTGCTTTATATTTATCCACTTGACCAGTCGCATTCAGTTTCCTTTTAAAAATCCATTTAGAACCAATAGACTTTCGATTGTTTGGTAATTCAACTAATTCCCAAACATTATTTTTCCTCATAGAGTTTAATTCTTCCTGCATGGCTTCCATCCAAAGATTTGATTCAGGACTTGCCAATGCGGCTTTGAATGATTTTGGTTCTTCCTCTAAGTTCTGAATTTTAGAGTGCACTTCCCCCAGAAAAACAAAATACTCATCTAAATATGCAGGTGGTTGTGTAATCCTCCCACTTCTCCTAGGCATGCTTTTCGAAATAGAGTTAGTAGATTGACTAGCATCATTATTTTCCTGAACTAGAGGTTCAGTTTCAGGTAAAGAGATATCTTCAGGTTCTACTAATAACTCCACCCTAGCTCGTTTAGCACGGCGAGGTGTATCCTGATCAAGAAAAACTGCATCTCCACTTTCAATCAATTTCTTTCTTTGAGGATCCCAAAAACGGTAACCATTAGAACCTGATGCATAACCAATAAAAATTCCTGGGGTACTTTTAGATTGTAGTTTGGTGCGCAACTGGCTAGGTATCCTTATTTGAGCATTACACCCCCAAACCGCCAAATGGCGAAGTGAGGGCTTCCTTCCCTTCCAAAGCTCATAAGGTGTTACCGTTACAGCTTTAGAAGGTGAGTGATTCAATAAATATACAGCAGTGTGAAGTGCCTCTCCCCAAAAAGACAATGGCAAGTCAGAATAAGCCATCATAGACCTAACCATATCCATTAAAGTCCTATTCCTTCTTTCCGCCACTCCATTCTGTTGTGGAGTATATGGCAAGGTATAGTGATGAATAATGCCATGTTCTTTGTAGAAATCATCTAGTATTCCTGACGTGTATTCACCACCACGGTCAATTCTAAGTATTTTAATTTTCTTGTTTAGCTGATTTTCCACTTCCGCTTTGAACACTTTAAAAGCATCAAATCCTTCCGATTTGTGTTTAAGCAAATACACATAACCGTATCTTGAATAGTCATCTATGAAAGTGATAAAGTAGATTTTCTGCCCTCCCAAAGTGGGTGTGGAAAATTCCCCACAAATGTCAGAGTGAACGATGGCAAGCTGTTCTGTTGATCTACTTGCTTTGGGAAAAGGCGACCTAGTCATTTTACCCATAATACATGCTTCACAAATACCATAATCCTCCCACTTAAAGTTCAAAATTCCAGAACTAATAAGTCTCTTAATCCTGTTCTTGGATATATGTCCAAGTCGCAAATGCCACAAGTAAGATTCGGAACAATTATAATGTCCATTTATATTCCTCACAACGGAGTTATCTTCGCCTACTAAGCAATTATTTTCCATGATGTCATTTAGAAAATAGAGACCATCATGTCTATCGCCTGAATATACTAATCTTCCATTTAAGATAATCTTCACCTTCCCGTCGGCAAAGAGAATTTTATATCCAATTGACTCTAGCTTGGACACTGAAACAAGATTCCTTCTCATATTGGGTGAATAAAGTGCATTTTCCAACACTAAGTTTCCTCCATCAGGGAGTTTAAGCACATAGTTTCCAATTCCTAGTATGTCTGCTTTAGCTTGAGTTCCTAAATAGACATGTCTTGTTCCTTTTGGAATTGTTTTGAGTGTGGCAAAAGAGCTAAGTTCTCTAGCTATGTGTGAAGTCGCACCAGAATCTACTACCCAACTATTCCGAAAAGTAGTAGTAAATAAGGATTCAGTGCAAACATAAACATCGGTAATACCTTCAGGGGATTGATTCCCCTTGCGGCTGTCATCCTTGTGAAAATTATTCCTTTCGCTGTTGGGCTTCCTCTTCTTGGTGCATTCTGACCTGAAGTGGCCTGTATTACCACAATTATGGCACTTGTAGTTCCTCTTGTCAATCTTGTGAAAAGAGTTGTTGTTGTTGCTTTGCCCCCTGTCCCTCCTGTCATCTCTGTAGCTTCTTTCATCCCTATCTCGCTTGTAATTGATCTTGTCCCTTAGGTCTGGTCCTCCTCTCTTATTCCAGTTCCTCCGATTCCCACTATTCTTGTACTCACCAAGGTGAAGTTCTGGCTGATAAGATGCTTTATCTTTTCCTGAGTTGAGCCTGCGGTCCTCCTCCATCAGCAAATGTTGCCTCAGGTTCCTCATATTGAGTGTGCACTCTGAATGACAAAAAGAAATCTTGAATTGTTCCCATGATGGTGGTAAAGAGTTCAGGACAACCATGACTTGGACTTCCTCCTGGAACGGATAACCAACAGTTTTTAACTCTTCCGCCAAGACACAGAGCTTGTTGAAGTGTTCATTGACTGTTTTATCACCCATCTTTGATGTCAGAAATTTATTCACAAGGCTAAGCACCTTCACAAGGGAAACTTCTCCAAAATCTTGTTCCAGCCTGAGCATTATTCCGCAGGCCATTTTATCCGACTCATATTCCGCAGCCAACGAATCAGTCATCGAGCCAAGAATATAAACTCTGGCAGTCTTGTTGTCCTTGGTCCATTGCTTCAGTTCATCATTGTATTCCTGTTTGTCTTCATCTGTAGCATCCTCTGCTGGCTCGTTAGGCGCCCCGGTCTCAGAAACATAATCTATATTCTCAGCCGTAAGCAAGAACATAATCTTCCTTTTCCAAACCGTGTAATTTGTTCCATCAAGTTTGTAGGCACGGAGTAATTCAGCGAAGACACCATTGGAAGCCATTGAAATTCAATATCCAACGATTAGTTGCTTCCTCTGTTACCTTCAAGTTACTGTCGTCGAGGCCGACAGTTGTCGATGTAGGTCCTTGCCGCTGGACGCGAAGCAGGCCGGCGAGAGTTGGTCGGGGCGATGAGGCTGTATCCGCTTCCTTCGAAGAAGCGCAGGGAACGGGGCGCAGGGAACAAAGTCGACGGACGCGGCGCGAACGTCGGGGAGGAGCCGGTCACGGGCGGTGGCAGGCTCGGCCCGAAGTGGATGGGGGAGGTGGAGGCGGAGGCGCGGCTGGGGCTTGGCCTGGAGGCGACGGCGTGGATTTGGTGGAGGTCGGGCGAAGCGGCGGCGCTGGGCGAGCGGAATCGAGCAAAGCGGCGGCGCTGGACCGGAGGAATCGAGCGATCTAATCTGAGTTGACTTGTACGTACGGGCCTCCCTCTTTCCCTTTTCTTTCTTTTGGAAAAGATAAGCAGAGTACGCAGCGGAGTCCAGATCGTAATTGATCCGACGATTAGACAAATCGTCAAACCCTTAATTGGCTCTGGTGCCAATGTAAGAAATATACGCACACGGTCTAACCCCTATTCCTCGATCCTTTTCCGTGGTTCCGCTCACAATGATCAATTGAGGCTAGGGGTTAGGGACCTTTATATAGTGCTATTCCAGTTAATTTCAAACTGTATAAACTGCAGATATGTCCAGATAAAATCTGTTTAAACGAAGACTCCAGGTTAACTTAATCAACCACGATCATTAGTAACCATCAAGGAGTCTCATCTGCAAACTGTCCCACAAACACGTACGTGTGAGTCGCACGCTGAATTTGAATTACAATTCAAATTCACAGGCTTTACCAATTCATGGAGCCAATCCCACGAACAACCTGGCTTTCCATAATATGCTGTGCCCGGGTAAAAAATACATTTAGTACAATAAATATTCCAGCATTAATAAATACTGTTTCCAGCATATATGTACCGGCTTCCATGAACTATATTCCATTCATGTATTCCAAGCAATATTCAAGTGCATCGGTAAATTCCATATCAAGGTAAACATATTCCAGGAACTATGTAGTATATATGTAAAATGTTGCAAGCCACACATAAGTATTTCCTACAAACACCACCACGAAATTCACCGCGCGCATTTCTCATGTTGACGATTGGGTGCACATGAACTACGCTGCGTGGGACTGCCGCCATGGCCGCGTTCTCCTTGGGGATGACAATCCGGTACCCATGGCGCTCGTCGTTTGGGACCCCATGACGGGCTGACGGAGGGAGATGAAGTTGCCGGACTTGGTGTACAACAACTATGGGGCTGCGGTGCTCTGCGCTGCCACCGGCTGTGACCATCGTGCGTGTCACGCAGGACCCTTCCAGGTGGTCTTTGTCGGCCTGAACATGACCGAAGAAGGTGAATGTGTTGCCCACGCGTGGCTGTCCTTGCCGGAGACAGGTGACTGGAGCAAGCCATGCCCTAGATTTGATCAGTGGGGCGAGACGTGCCCTGGTCTTACCCTCGCAGCCGATGCATTCGTCGAGCCAATGCCCCCTGTCCTTGTTGAAGAAGCACTTCACTTCATGCTTCAGTATGATGATGATGATAGTGTAGCAATTCTCAAGTATGACTTGAGCTCTAATTCCTTAACGCTCATTGATGCGCCGATTATGGGGTCTGACATTGCTGGTGCCACCATCCTCATGGCGATGTCAGATAGGAGTTTAGGGTATGCACTTGTAGATGGGTTAATCCTCTACCTATGGTCAAGACAGATGGATTCCGGCAGAGTTGCGCCATGGAGTCCGTGTACAATTATAGATCTTGGGAAGCTTCTCCCCATCCAAAATCCCAATAAAAGACTTAGACTGGTTGGATCCGTGGAGGCCAGTGATATCGTTTTCATGACCACAGACCTGGGCATCTACGAAATTAATGTCAAGTCGCAGCAGTGGAAGAGGCTATGGAAGAGAGAGAAATTCTGTGCTTTAATTCCATTCATGAGTTTTTACAATACACAAGGTATAGTATAGTTGTATCTATAATTCTTTATGTCCTTTTTTGTGATCTGGGGACAACTGTTAATTAATACTACTCTGTATAAGTTAGTGGAGCGTACAAAACAATGAATCTATAATCAGATATAAAGTTACACTTCAAATGTTCCCGGTCAAACTTTCAGTGCTTGGTAACTACAGCTAATTATGCTTACTTAATTGGTGATTTATATAGTATCATGTTATACCTGTTTTGTAATAACACCGACAAATATATGTATGCAGAAAGGGTGATTCTCAGTGACACGACACATTCACAGGAAAGATGACAAGCTTGGAGGCGGTCGACATGGGTCTTATGATGAATTATGTCACTATTCGGTAACACTTTTGGTGCAGTGGTGCTTGTTGAACTCCTGATATTGTTCTTGGCTAAGCTTGATAGTTTCTCCATGTCGTTGGCGTGCGTAAGTGGATGAATGGATAAACTTGTAATGAACCTAGCTCCAATTCTTGCAGCTGCAATAGGGACCATGTGCTCCGTTTTCTATTTTGGTTGAAAATCCATCTGCAGATAGTAATATTGTTTTACCATTTTGAAAACTCTACAATTTGCTCCCCCAACTCTCTAAATTCATCTCTCAAAAGAGATACCTTTGAACTTTCATGAGTTGATATTGATGACATGCCTAGAGCTAGTGGTTTGTGTTTCCCTAGAGAAGTATAGATGGTGATGGTTTCTTCATGTTGTCTCACTCACTGATATGCCTTAATTACTTTAGTGAATTTAGTTAGTGTTTTTTTAGCAGAGCAATGTTACTGACGAGTATAAATGTAAACTGAATCTTGAGCTATAAGATATGGTGCTCTATTGCTGCCTGAAGATCGTGTAAGCTTTTATTTTTTGCTTTAGTAACTCCACAAAACTGCATGAAGATCTTGAGAAGTTTGCTATTTGTTGCATATTTTTAGCCTACAATGCATATACTAGTAGACTGCAATGTCCATGTAGTGAGATGAAGATTTTCATATGTTTGGTCAGAGTGCAATGCTACAGTGATCATTGCACGTCTTTTTGGTGTATTATAATTTCCGGTTTGATTTCACAAAATTTCCTTCTTAGATAAGAACTTCTACTCAAAATCATGAACACAAATATTTATCCCTGTTTCCTTTTTTACCTAAAATACACGGAAGAGGTATGGTTCTGTTCCAAATGTCTGATAGCTAGTTAGTCTAATTCATCCTTCATGGGAAAAATGAATTGCCTTTTGAGTTAGCTGTTTTCTGAATTGACCCGATATCTGCTTGCTCTGTTGGGTATATCCGAGGCTTCCGTAAGATATCATGTCCATTATGGCACAGTGCTGCTGGTGCATTTCTTCAAGTTCATATCACGCGCATCATGTCCATTATGGCATAGAGCTGCTGGTGCATTTCTTCAAGTTCATATCAAGCGCATTGACAATGGTTGATTATGCTGACAGGCAGGGTGCTCGATGTGGATTTGCTTTACCCAAGCTCATTTGGACAGTTTAGAAAATCTGAGAACCATGAAGTTTCAAAATGTTCTAAAAGGAACCGCTCATGTACTTAGGGTAGTTTAGCATTTAATGCAAATTTTTGTGATAAAATGTGCTAATTTGTTTTTTCAGCAAAATGTATATACATGATTTTTGTCGAGAATTTTGACTTTTGTGAGTAAGAGTGGTAATTTTTTCGTGTCGTACGTAAGGGTGAGATCCTACATGTATCTGCATGCAGTACCATTTAACGAACTCTATAGTTTGCTCTCGTGTCTTCAGTGCAGTCTCTAAAATCCTTTCCCGGAGGAGGTTCGGATGATCAGCAGAGTACGAGGGCTTGTACTGAGCTAGGATTTTCTGATGATCAAGAGATGATGATGGCTTGTGCATGGTTTGGTTATAAATCATAATTATTCCTGGGCTGAAGTACTGAACTTGAACTACATGTCAAGTGTGGTTATTAGGGCATCTTTAACAGCGACCCGCAAATTTCTTTTCGCATCCATCCGCGGACAGGAGGGGACCAGTCCACAAACATGGATGCGGGAGGCCGCCATTCAATGAGGTCTGCATACATTGTAAACACCTTTTCAACAAATCGGATGAAATTCATGCAAACAGTGGATTTCATATAAACTGGACAAAATTTATTACATTTTGAATTTATTTTAACTAAAATTGCTAAAACTATGTGCACATATAGCCGTGCGGAGCTCCACTCGCATGACACGGATATACTAAACTAGTCTATTACTGACCGGCGCGGATCCCTTTGTCTTTCTCATGTCCGGCAGCCCACTCATCGGACTGCCACGAGCCCTGAAGGTATATTCTTCTCTCGTATCTTTCCTATGCCCTGCTACGCTGCTCATCGGAGGGGCAAAGGGGTGCTTAAGCCAGAGGGGATTGGGAGCTCCGCAACCGTGAAGTCTAGGCGTGGGACAACGATCGATGGAGCAGGGCTGCGAGATGCATACGCATGCACGCGCAAATCTGCTGAACCCTCAACATCGGGCACAACATCGGACGGATCGTTACAAAGCTAGCCGCTCTCCTGTGCTCTCATTCCCCTGTCTTTCCATCTTTTCAAAGATGGAATGTCAGCAAAATATCCTTCAGAACGAACTACTGTTAGCCTGAATTCCCGGTGTGTTATTTTGTGGAAATAATGATTGATTGGCTGATCCGACGAACTTAATTTGGAAGAAAATTACTCAAATGCGACATGCATGGAAGTAAATTATCCGGCATTAATTAACGTCGACGTATATATAGCACCAAATCTTTAGAACTAATTAACGTGTATATATATTTTTGCGTGGATAGTTAATTAAGAATTTAACTCTATATATTGATCGATGCGTCCCAGCCATGGTCATCGCTCATTCCTCTAAGACCGAGAGTTTGAGTCGCTCGAGAAAGCAGTAAAGGGTTATTAGCCGAGATGAGAGGGAGCGGCCGGATGCATTTGATGTTCATCTTGTTCGTGGGATCTCTTGCGCTGGCTGCAGAGTGTTAGTACTTTTTCTTCCCTTGTTTTCTTTTCTTCGGTTTTTAAATATATGCATGAACTATGTATACTGCAGTAAGAATTAAAACACTGCATGCATGATTTTAGGTCGTCTCGAGGCCGGAAGAAGGAGCTATCTAGACGGTGGTGATAACAACACAAGCAGTAACAGTGCTACCCTGACCAACTCGATATCATCATTAGATGATGCCAGGTTTAGCCTGATATATTGCCTCCGGGCTCGCTCTTGTAGCTCTGGTTACTGCTACTGCTGCCCTCCTGAAGCCCACATTATGTTTCAAGACGTTGGAAGCGTGCAAGTCTAAGTGCCCTAGCTGCGATCCCAAGTGCCCACCTGAATCTACAATGGAATTATATGCATGAAAGCATCATCACAGGCTAAAGGAATAGTAATAATAATTCTATTTTCTATTCTTAATTATCATGTTATCATGCCTTTTCTCTTGGACTCTCTCACCTGATTGTTGGAAATATGTCCTAGAGGCAATAATAAAAGGATTATTATTATATTTCCTTGTTCATGATAATTGTCTTTTGTTCATGCTATAATTGTGTTATCCGGAAATCGTAATACATGTGTGAATACATAGACCATAATATGTCCCTAGTGAGCCTCTAGTTGACTAGCCCGTTAATCAACAAATAGTCATGGTTTTCTGACTATGGACATTGGATGTCATTGATAACGGGATCACATCATTAGGAGAATGATGTGATGGACAAGACCCAATCCTAAGCATAGCACAAGATCGTGTAGTTCGTTTGCTAGAGCTTTTCCAATGTCAAGTACCTTTTCCTTAGACCATGAGATCGTGTAACTCCCGGATACCGTAGGTATGCTTTGGGTGTACCAAACGTGAAAACGTAACTGGGTGACTATAAAGGTATACTACGGGTATCTCCGAAAGTGTCTGTTGGGTTGACACGGATCGAGACTGGGATTTGTCACTCCGTACGACGGAGAGGTATCTCTGGGCCCACTCGGTAATGCATCATCATAATGAGCTCAAAGTGACCAAGTGTCTGGTCACAGGATTATGCATTACGGTACGAGTAAAGTGACTTGCCGGTAACGAGATTGAACGAGGTATTGGGATACTGACGATTGAATCTCGGGCAAGTAACATACCGATTGACAAAGGGAATTGTATACGGGGTTGCTTGAATCCTCGACATCGTGGTTCATCCGATGAGATCATCGAGGAGCATGTGGGAGCCAACATGGGTATCCAGATCCCACTGTTGGTTATTGACCGGAGAGCCGTCTCGGTCATGTCTACGTGTCTCCCGAACCCGTAGGGTCTACACACTTAAGGTTCGGTGACGCTAGGGTTGTAGAGATATTAGTATGCAGCAAACCGAAAGTTGTTCGGAGTCCCGGATGAGATCCCGGACGTCACGAGGAGTTCCGGAATGATCCGGAGGTAAAGAATTATATATGGGAAGTCGAGTTTCGGCCATCGGGAAAGTTTCGGGGGTCACCGGTATTGTACCGGGACCACCGAAAGGGTCCCGGGGGGGTCCACCGGGTGGGGCCACCCATCCCGGAGGGCCCCACATGGGCTAAAGTGGGAGGGGAACCAACCCCTGGTGGGCTGGTGCGCCCCCCTTAGGCCCCCCTGCGCCTAGGGTTGGGAACCCTAGGGGAGGGGGCGCCTCCACTTGCCTTGGGGGGCAAGCCACCCCCCTTGGCCGCCGCCCCCCTAGGAGATCCCATTTCCTAGGGCCACCACCCCCTGGGGACCCTATATATAGAGGGGGGGAGGGAGGGCAGCCACCCCCTTGCACTTGGCGCCTCCCTTCCCCCTTGCTACACCTCTCCCTCCCGCAAACGCTTGGCGAAGCCCTGCCGGGATCCCTGCTGCATCCACCACCACGCCGTCGTGCTGCTGGATCTTCATCAACCTCTCCTTCCCCCTTGCTGGATCAAGAAGGAGGAGACATCTCCCTGACCGTACGTGTGTTGAACACGGATGTGCCGTCCGTTCGGCGCTAGGATCTCCGGTGATTTGGATCACGACAAGTACGACTCCTTCAACCCCTTTTCCTTGAACGCTTCCGCTCGATCTACAAGGGTATGTAGATGCACTCCTCTCTCTTGTTGCTAGACGAACTAATAGATTGATCTTGGTGAAACCGTAGGAATTTTTTTATTTTTTGCAACGTTCCCCAACAGTGGCATCATGAGCTAGGTCTATGCGTAGTTCTCTTTGCACGAGTAGAACACAAATTTGTTGTGGGCGTAGATGTTGTCAACTTTCTTGCCACTACTAGTCTTATTTTGCTTCAACGGTATTGTGGGATGAAGCGGCCCGGACCGACGTTACACGTACGCTTACGTGAGACAGGTTCCACCGATTGACATGCAGTAGTTGCATAAGTTGGCTAGCGGGTGTCTGTCTCTCCCACTTTAGTTGGAGCGGATTCGATGAAAACGGTCCTTATGAAGGGTAAATAGAAGTTGACAAATCACGTTGTGGCTTTTTCGTAGGTAAGAAAACGTTCTTGCTAGAACCCTATTGCAGCCACGTAAAAGATGCAACAACAATTAGAGGACGTCTAACTTATTTTTGCAGCAATTGCTTTGTGATGTGATATGGTGAAAAGTTGTGATGAATGATATATATGTGATGTATGAGATCATGTTCTTGTAATAGGAATCACGACTTGCATGTCGATGAGTATGACAACTGGTAGGAGCCATACGAGTTGTCTTAATTATTGTATGACCTGCGTGTCAATGATTTAACGCCATGTAATTACTTTACTTTATTGCTAAAGCATTAGCCATAGTAGTAGAAGTAATAGTTGGCGAGCAACTTCATGGAGACACGACGATGGAGATCATGATGATGGAGATTATGGTGTCATGCCGGTGACGAAGATGATCATGGAGCCCCGAAGATGGAGACCAAAGGAGCTATATGATATTGGCCATATCATGTCACTACTATTTGATTGCATGTGATGTTTATCATGTTTTTGCATCTTGTTTACTTAGAACGACGGTAGTAAATAAGATGATCCCTCATAACAATTTCAAGAAAGTGTTCCCCCTAACCGTGCGCCATTGTGACAGTTCATTGTTTCGAAGCACCACGTGATGATCGGGTGTGATAGATTCTAACTTTCACATACAACGGGTGTAAGACAGATTTACACATGCAAAACACTTAGGTCAACTTGACAAGCCTAGCATGTACAGACATGGCCTCGGAACACAGAGACCGAAAGGTCGAACATGAGTCGTATGGAAGATACGATCAACATGGAGATGTTCACCGATGTGGACTAGTCCATCTCACGTGATGATCGGACACGGCCTAGTCGACTCGGATCATGTAACACTTAGATGACTAGAGGGATGTCTAATCTGAGTGGGAGTTAATAATTTGATTAGATGAACTTAATTATCATAAACTTAGTCTAAAATCTTTGCAAAAATGTCTTGTAGATCAAATGACCAACGCTCATGTCAACATGAACTTCAACGTGTTCCTAGAGAAAACCAAGCTGAAAGATGATGGCAGCAACTATACGGACTGGGTCCGGAACCTGAGGATCATCCTCATAGCTGCCAAGAAAGCATATGTCCTAGAAGGACCGCTAGGTGAAGCACCCATCCCAGAGAACCAAGACGTTATGAACGCTTGGCAGTCACGTGCTGATGATTACTCCCTCGTTCAGTGCGGCATGCTTTACAGCTTAGAACCGGGGCTTCAAAAGCGTTTTGAGCAACACGGAGCATATGAGATGTTTGAGGAGCTGAAAATGGTTTTCCAAGATCATGCCCGGGTCGAGAGATATGAAGTCTCCGACAAGTTCTATAGTTGTAAGATGGAGGAAAATAGTTATGTCAGTGAGCACATACTCAAAATTTCTGGGTTGCACAACCGCCTGTCCCAGCTGGACATTAACCTCCCGAACAAGGTGGTCATTGACAGAATCCTTCAGTCGCTCCCACCGAGCTACAAGAGCTTTGTGATGAACTACAATATGTAGGGGATGGTGAAAACTATTCCTGAAGTATTTTCAATGCTGAAGTCAGCAGAGGTAGAAATCAAAAAGGAACATCAAGTGTTGATGGTCAATAAAACCACTAAGTTCAAGAAAGGCAAGGGTAAGAAGAACTTCAAGAAGGACGGCAAGGATGTTGTCGCGCCCAGTAAGCCAGTTGCCGGGAAGAAGTCAAAGAATGGACCCAAGCCTGAGACTGAGTGCTTTTATTGCAAAGGGAAGGGTCACTAGAAGCGGAACTGTCCCAAATACTTAGCGGACAAGAAGGCCGGCAACACTAAAGGTATATGTGATATACATATAATTGATGTGTACCTTACCAGTGCTCGTAGTAGCTCCTGGGTATTTGATACCGGTGCCGTCGCTCATATTTGTAACTCAAAGCAGGAGCTGCGGAATAAGCGGAGACTGGCGAAGTACGAGGTGCCGATGCGCGTCGGGAATGGTTTCAAGGTCGATGTGATCGCCGTCGGCATGCTACCTCTACATTTATCCACGGGATTAGTTTTAAACCTCAATAATTGTTATTTAGTGCCAGCTTTGAGCATGAACATTGTATCTGGATCTCGTTTAATGCGAGATGGCTACTCATTTAAATCCGAGAATAATGGTTGTTCTATTTATATGAGAGATATGTTTTATGGTCATGCCCCGCTGGTCAATGGTTTATTCTTAGTGAATCTCGAACGTAATGTTACACATATTCATAATGTGAATACCAAAAGATGTAAGGTTGATAACGATAGTCCCACATACTTGTGGCACTGCCGCCTTGGTCACATTGGTGTCAAGCGCATGAAGAAGCTCCATGCTGATGGGCTTTTAGAGTCTCTCGATTATGAATCATTTGACACATGTGAACCATGCCTCATGGGCAAAATGACCAAGACTCCTTTCTCCGGAACAATGGAGCGAGCAACCAACTTATTGGAAATCGTACATACTGATGTGTGCGGTCCAATGAGCGTTGAGGCTCGTAGAGGATATCATTATGTTCTCACTCTCACTGATGACTTAAGTAGATATGGGTATGTCTACTTGATGAAACACAAGTCTGAGACCTTTGAAAAGTTCAAGGAATTTCAGAATGAGGTAGAGAATCAACGTGACCGAAAGATAAAGTTCTTACGATCAGATCATGGAGGGGAATATTTAAGTCACGAATTTGGTACGCACTTAAGGAAATGTGGAATCGTTTCACAACTCACGCCGCCTGGAACACCTCAGCGTAACGGTGTGTCCGAACTTCGTAATCGCACTCTATTGGATGTGGTGCGATCTATGATGTCTCTTACCAATTTACCGCTATCATTTTGGGGATACACTCTAGAGACAGCTACATTCACTTTAAATAGGGCTCCGTCTAAATCCGTTGAGACGACACCGTATGAATTATGGTTTGGGAAGAAACCTAAGCTGTCGTTTCTAAAAGTTTGGGGATGCGATGCTTATGTCAAGAAACTTCAACCTGAAAAGCTCGAACCCATGTTGGAAAAATGCGTCTTCATAGGATACCCTAAGGAAACCATTGGGTATACCTTCTACCTTAGATCCGAAGGCAAGATCTTTGTTGCCAAGAACGTATCCTTTCTGGAAAAAGAGTTTCTCTCGAAAGGAGTAAGTGGGAGGAAAGTAGTGCATCTCAGGAAAATGTTCCTGTGGTGCCTACACCGACTGGAGAGGAAATTAATGATGACGATCAAGGTACTTCGGATCAAGTTGCTACTGAACTTTGTAGGTCCACAAGGATATGTTCCATGCCAGAGTGGTATGGCAACCCTGTCCTGGAAATCATGTTGTTAGACAATGGTGAACCTTCGAACTATGAAGAAGCGATGACGGGCCCAGTTTCCAACAAATGGCTTGAAGCCATGCAATCCGAGATAGAATCCATGTATGAAAACAAAGTATGGACATTGACAGACTTGCCCGGTGATCGGCGAGCGATAGAAAACAAATGGATCTTTAAGAAGAAGACGGACGCGGATGGTAATGTTACCATCTATAAAGCTCGACTTGTCGCTAAGGGTTATCGGCAAGTTCAAGGGGTTGAATACGATGAGACTTTCTCTCCCATAGCGAAGCTGAAGTCCGTCTGAATCATGTTAGCAATTGCCGCATACTATGATTATGAGATATGGCAGATGGACGTCAAAACGGCATTCCTTAACGGCTATCTTAAGGAAGAACTGTATATGATCCAGTCGGAAGGTTTTGTCGACCCTAAGAATGCTAACAAGGTATGCAAGCTCCAGCGATCCATTTATGGGATGGTGCAAGCATCTTGGAGTTGGAACATTCGCTTTGATGAGATGATCAAAGCGTTTGGGTTTATGCAGACTTATGGAGAAGCCTGCGTTTACAAGAAAGTGAGTGGGAGCTCTGTAGCATTTCTCATATTATATGTAGATGACATACTTTTGATGGTCAATGATATAGAACTTTTGGACAACATTAAGGCCTACTTGAATAAGTGTTTTTCAATGAAGGACCTTGGAGAAGCTGCTTACATATTAGGCATCAAGATCTATAGGGATAGATCGAGACGCCTAATAGGTCTTTCACAAAGCACATACCTTGATAAGATATTGAAGAAGTTCCATATGGATTAGTCCAAGAAAGGGTTCTTGCCTGTATTGCAAGGTGTGAGACTGAGCTCGGCTCAATGCCCGACCACGGTAGAAGATAAAAGAGATGAGTGTCATCCCCTATGCCTCAGCCATAGGATCTATTATGTATGCCATGCTGTGTACCAGACCTGATGTAAACCTTGCTGTAAGTTTGGTAGGAAGGTACCAAGTAATCCCGGTAAGGAACACTGGACAGCTGTCAAAAATGTCCTGAAGTACCTGAAAAGGACAAAGGACATGTTTCTTGCCTATGGAGGTGACGAAGAGCTCGTCGTAAAGGGTTACGTCGACGCTAGCTTCGACACAGATCTGGATGACTCTAAGTCACAAACCGGATACGTGTATATGTTGAATCATGGAGCAGTAAGCTGGTGCAGTTGCAAGCAGAGCGTCGTAGTAGGATCTACATGTGAAGCGGAGTACATGGCAGCCTCGGAGGCAGCGCATGAAGCAATATGGATGAAGGAGTTCATCACCGACCTAGGAGTCATACCCAATGCGTCGGGGCCGATCGCTGTCTTCTGTGAAAACACTGGAGCTATTGCCCTTGCCTAGGAGCCCAGGTTTCACAAGAAGACCAGGCACATCAAGCGTCGTTTCAATTCCATCCATGAAAAAGTTCAAGAGGGAGACATAGATTTTTGCAAAGTACATACGGATCTGAATGTCGCAAATCCGTTGACTAAACCTCTTCCGCGAGCAAAACATGATCAACACCAGAACTCTATGGGTGTTAGATTCATCACAATGTAACTAGATTATTGACTCTAGTGCAAGTGGGAGACTGTTGCAAATATGCCCTAGAGGCAATAATAAATGGATTATTATTATATTTCCTTGTTCATGATAATTGTCTTTTGTTCATGCTATAATTGTGTTATCCGGAAATCGTAATACATGTGTGAATACATAGACCACAATATGTCCCTAGTGAGCCTCTAGTTGACTAGCCCGTTGATCAACAGATAGTCATGGTTTCCTGACTATGGACATTGGATGTCATTGATAACGGGATCACATCATTAGGAGAATGATGTGATGGACAAGACCCAATCCTAAGCATAGCACAAGATCGTGTAGTTCGTTTGCTAGAGCTTTTCCAATGTCAAGTATCTTTTCCTTAGACCATGAGATCGTGTAACTCCCAGATACCGTAGGAATGCTTTGGGTGTACCAAACGTCACAATGTAACTGGGTGGCTATAAAGGTATACTACGGGTATCTCCGAAAGTGTCTGTTGGGTTGATACGGATCGAGACTGGGATTTGTCACTCCGTACGACGGAGAGGTATCTCTGGGCCCACTCGATAATGCATCATCATAATGAGCTCAAAGTGACCAAGTGTCTGGTCACGGGATCATGCATTACGGTACGAGTAAAGTGACTTACCGGTAACGAGATTGAACGAGGTATTGGAATACTGACTATCGAATCTTGGGCAAGTAACATACCGATTGACAAAGGGAATTGTATACGGGGTTGCTTGAATCCTCGACATCGTGGTTCATCTGATGAGATCATCGAGGAGCATGTGGCAGCCAACATGGGTATCCAGATCCCGCTGTTGGTTATTGACCGGAGAGCCGTCTCGGTCATGTCTACGTGTCTCCCAAACCTGTAGGGTCTACACACTTAAGGTTCGGTGACGCTAGGGTTGTAGATGAAGGAAATATGCCCTAGAGGCAATAATAAAGTTATTATTCATTTCCTCATATCATGATAAATGTTTATTATTCATGCTAGAATTGTATTAACCGGAAACATGATACATGTGTGAATACATAGACAAACATATAGTCACTAGTATGCCTCTACTTGACTAGCTCATTAATCAAAGATGGTTATGTTTCCTAACCATAGACGTGTGTTGTCATTTGATTAATGGAATCACATCATTAGGAGAATGATGTGATTGACATGACCCATTCCGTTAGCCTAGCACTGGATCGTTTAGTATATTGCTATGCTTTCTTCATGACTTATACATGTTCCTGTAACTATGAGAATTATGCAACTCCCGTTTACCGGAGGAACACTTTGGGTACTACCAAACGTCACAACGTAACTGGGTGATTATAAAGGAGTACTACAGGTGTCTCCGAAGGTACATGTTGAGTTGGCGTATTTCGAGATTAGGTTTTGTCATTCCGATTGTCGGAGAGGTATCTCTGGGCCCTCTCGGTAATGCACATCATTATAAGCCTTGCAAGCAATGTGACCAAATGAGTTGGTTACGGGATGATGCATTACGGAACGAGTAAAGAGACTTGCCGGTAACGAGATTGAACTAGGTATTGGATACCGACGATCAAATCTCGGGCAAGTAACATACCGATAACAAAGGGAACAACTATGTTGTTATGCGGTTTGACCGATAAAGATCTTCGTAGAATATGTAGGAACCAATATGGGCATCCAGGTTCCGCTATTGGTTATTGACCGAGAATAGTTCTAGGTCATGTCTACATAGTTCTCGAACCCGTAGGGTCCGCACGCTTAATATTATGATGACAGTTTTATTATGAGTTTATAAGTTTTGATGTACCGAAGTTTGTTCGGAGTCCCAGATGTGATCACGGACGTAACGAGGAGTCTTGAAATGGTCAAGACATAAAGATCGATATATTGGAAGCCTATATTTGGACATCGGAATCGTTCTGGGTGAAATCGGCATTTTACCGAAGTATCGGGAGGTTACCGGAACCCCTCGGGGGGTTATTGGGCCTACATGGGCCTCGAGGGAGAAGAGGGAAGGAGGCAGGAGGGGGCGGCGCGCCCCTCCCCTTCCTAGTCCGAATAGGACAAGGGAAGGGGGGCGGTGCCCCCCCTTTCCTTCCCCTCTTCCTCCTCTTTCCCCCCCTTCTCCTATTCCAACTAGGAAAGAAGGGAGTCCTACTCCCGGTGGGAGTAGGACTCCCCCCTTGGCGCGCCCTCCTTGGCCGGCCGCCTCCTCCCCCCTGGCTCCTTTATACACGTGGGCGGGAGGCACCCCATAGAAACACAACTTGATCTACAGATCGTTCCTTAGCCGTGTGCGGTGCCCCCTTCCACCATATTCCACCTCGGTCATATCGTCGCGGAGTTTAGGCGAAGCCCTGCGCCGGTAGATCATCATCATCATCGTCACCACGCCATCGTGCTGACGGAACTCATCCCCGAAGCTTTGCTGGATCGGAGCCCGGGGATCGTCATCGAGCTGAACGTGTGCTGAACTCGGAGGTGCCGTACGTTCGGTACTTGGATCGGTCGGATCGTGAAGACGTACGACTACATCAACCGCGTTGTCATAACGCTTTCACTTACGGTCTACGAGGGTACGTGGACAACACTCTCCCCTCTCGTTGCTATGCCATCACCATGATCTTTCGTGTACGTAGGAATTTTTTTGAAATTACTACGTTCCCCAACAGTAGAGATATTAGTATGCAGCAAACCTAAAGTTGTTCGGAGTCCCGGATGAGATCCCGGACGTCACGAGGAGTTCCAGAATGGTCCGGAGGTAAAGAATTATATATGGGAAGTCGAGTTTCGGCCCCCCTGGGGACCCTATATATAGAGGGGGGGGGGGGGGGGGGGAGGGAGGGCAGCCACCCCCTTGCACTTGGCGCCTCCCTTCCCCCTTTCTACACCTCTCCCTCCCGCAGACGCTTGGCGAAGCCCTGCCGGGATCCCTGCTGCATCCACCACCACGCCATCGTGCTGCTGGATCTTCATCAACCTCTCCTTCCCCCTTGCTGGATCAAGAAGGAGGAGACGTCTCCCTGACCGTACGTGTGTTGAACACGGAGGTGCCGTCCGTTCGGCGCTAGGATATCCGGTGATTTGGATCACGACGAGTACGATTCCCTCAACCCCGTTCCCTTGAATGCTTCCGCTCGATCTACAAGGGTATGTAGATGTACTCCTCTCTCTCGTTGCTAGATGAACTCATAGACTGATCTTGGTGAAACCGTAGGAAATTTTTTATTTTCTGCAACGTTCTCCAACACTGATATGTAAAGATCTGTACAATTTTCCTACCATATCCTATTTCCTCACTTCTGCCACTGCTGTGATATCCTGAAGCCTGTGTCATGTTTCAAGACATTGGATGAGTGCAAGTCTAAATGCCCTAGCTGCCATCCCAACTGCCTGCTTGAATCGTCCATAGAATTGTACCATGACAGAATGTATCAGTCAATGGGTGGTTTTTGTCCCTAGAAAGATAGTTAACTGCATGTGCTTTGCTATAGGCAGCATGAATCAAATAATCACAATTTAGCAATTTCATCAATCAATCATTGAGTAACTATTTGATATCATCGTTGAATGTTTGTGCACTGTGCCAGAATATATATTGCCGTGATGTCCAAAGGTATAAAGTTTGAATAAAATCGAGCATAACAAAATAAGAATTGGAGATAACTATAACAAAATATTTCCCCAACAATAGCCCAAAAGAGAGAGCTCACAACTTGGAAATTAAAGAACTCATCTGGATGATTTTGAAATTAGTTCCTCAACACATGCATGATTTCAGCTTTCAATCCGAAACAACACCACGAGAATAATTGTACTCGTCGCTTATAATCTAAAAGCTGGACACCAAATCCAACCTATCCAAAGAGTACTGTTCTCATGTAGAGATGCGTTGGAGGCGGAGCTATGTGCGTGTATGGAAGGGTTCTCTTTCGCAATTCAACACAGCGACCTTCCCGTCGCCATGGAGTTGGACTCTCTCGAGGCCGTGACAATGCTTGAGTGTAGGAATGTTGATCGCTCAGTTTACGCTTTCCTGGTGAATGAAATTAAGCTTTTGTTGGGTCTTAGCCGTCCGGGTAAATTTTAGCCGGACGGGTGATTTCCCTCGACTTTTTCTGCCGGAGAGAGACCTGTGAGGAGAGAGACCTGTGTAAATTTTAGCCGGCCGGGTGATTTCCCTCTACTTTTTCTGCCGGTCTCTGACGGGATAGAAAAAACCTGGTGGGAAGAGGGGAGTATGAACGAGGGGACGAGGCGACGAAGCTAACCAACGAACGAAATACAAGACTTACCATCCTCAGTGCAGACTCCTTTAAGAGTAGAGATTGAAGAAGCACATAATGCAAAAGTGCTCGCATGCTCCGATTTCGAGTCCGATTGGCTTGAGAGGGAACACATTCCACCTAAGCCTGAACTTATACAACTTGGAACATGTCTCACCCATTTTTGTGCGTTCATGCTTATTTTTTTTAGAAAAACAGGGAACCTTCCCCGGCTCCATTTAAAAATGAAACCCCAGACTTACATAGTTTTTTTTAGGGAACCCAGACTTACATAGTTCAGTTCTCAGGTTTGTCTCGCTTGACTCTCTAGCTCCAAGAGGGGAGGGGAAGCCAGATATCAAATCTAAAGCTAATTAGTTGAAACAAAATATTTATTGGGTATATGAAACAAATTTGAAACTAGACTAGACGCAGACTAAAATCACCTTATCTTTATAATCTTATGTTTCTAAATTATTTTACTGGAGTTACTCAAATTAATCCCAAAGGTTTTGAAATTAATTTTAGCATGAGAGGAGGAAACAAATTCCATAATAACCTGTGTAGGTTTTCTGCCTTTGGAATTATTTTTATTTGATTATCCATGTTCAATTTGCTTTATTACTTGCGAAGTTTCAGTTGTGACCACTTGCTCTTTCTTTTGACTTAAATCGACTTATGCATTTATTTACTGTCTGAGATAGATTTCTGCAAAAAAAAATTAGGAACCTGCATTTTTGTTTAATTGGAAAAGCAATTCCTGCCTGGCTAGGCCGAATTCTCTGGCCCAATATCTATCTTCCCCAGGTCCACAGAGCAACTCCTCTTTCTTCATTTTATTTTCTTCAAATATTTTCCACCTGGGCCTCGGGCCATTGCAGTCACGTACGTCGCTGGCCATGCCCAGCAGCAACGCCTTCTTCTTCTGTACAGAAATGGCAGCCTCGCGTGATTGCCGCCCTCCTTGATTGCCTCGGGTTGCCAATTTCAACCCTAGTGCTACTGCTATCTCCTCCGTCCCAGACTCCCATTTCCCATTCCCCTCCCCGAACCCTCACCTCCACCGATCCACCATGCCGCCGCCGCCGGTACTATCGCTTCCGGACGAGCTCATCGAGGAGGTCTTCTTCCGCCTTCCGCCGGACGAGCCCGAGCACCACGTGCGCGCCTCCCTCGCCTGCAAGCTGTGGTTCGGCCTCCTCACCGGATCTACCTTCCGTCGTCGCTACCGCGACTTCCATGGAGCTCCCCCCATGATGGGCTTCCTTTATTCCTGGCCACAATTCTCCCGCCAACGGTCTAAAGACCACCTTGTCCCACAGTTCTTCCCCACCACAAAATTCAGCGCGCGCATGCCGGACGACCCCTGGCCGGACTGGGGGGAGTCCGAGTTGGTTGTGTTGGACTGCCACCATGGTCGCGTTCTCCTTTGGGACTATGATAAACCCATGGCTCCGCTCATCGTTTGGGACCCCATGACAGGCTGCCGGACCAAGCTGGAAGCGCCCAAAGGATGCAATATGGCCTTGACCGCAGAGCCCGGTGGAGCCGCCGTGCTCTGTGCCGTGGCCGGATGTGACCACCGCGCGTGCCATCAGGGCCCCTTCCGGGTTGTCTTCTTCGGCATGAGCACGGATGGTGACGATAATTGTATTATACACGTACGGGTGTCCTCGCCGGAGACGGGTGAGTGGAGCGAGCCGTGCCCTGGTCTTGATCTTGGCATTGATTCATACATGGTGCGAGTGCCCCCTGTCCTCATCCAAGACGCACTTTACTTTATGCATAATATTCCTGTTCTCAGAATAGGAATTCTCAAATACGACGTGGGCTCTAATTGCTTATCGCGGATTGATGCGCCACGGGCATGCGCTGTCAGTGACGATGCCATTATCCTCATGGCTATGAAGGATGACAGTTTGGGTTTTGCACAAGTGGATAGCTTAACCCTCTATCTGTGGTCAAGCCAGATGGGTTTTGATGGACTTGCTTCATGGACAAAGAGTAGAGTCATCAATCTCAACAACCTTCTCCCCATCCAAAATCCTGATAAAAGCCGTAGACTGATTGGATCTGTGGAGGGCAGGGATATTGTTTTCGTGACCACAGACCTTGGCATCTATGAGATTAATCTTAAGTCGCTACTGTGGAAAAAGCTATGGAGGAGAAAAAAATTCCTTAGATTGATTCCGTACATGAGTTTCCACAATCCACAAGGTATATCTATATGTCCTTTCTTTTGTGATTTGAGACAACTTTTAAGTAATAATATATTCAGTTTCGCTAATCAAACAAACACAATAATTGAATGGTTAATTAGACTGAAATTGACATTTGATCTTTCGTTGTATGATAACATATCTGCTTGAGAAAACTTTTACTTCTACGTACAATCGACTGTTATACCTTATTGGCAATTTTATATAGTATCTTGTCTTCTCCTTTTAGAGTCACACTGACAAATTTAAGTTTGCAGAAAGTGTGATCCCTTGTGATGTGCCTCATGGATGCGTAGGGTTGAATATGACTTAGGGCAGGAGGCTACAGTCATCAACAGGAAAGATGACCAGTTGGAGGCGACATGGTCTTGTGATGAAGATGCAATATCTGGCAGTTGGTTTGGTGCAATTAAGGGTGCTTGTTTTCTCATAGTGTTGGTAGCTTTTGTCAGTAAGCTTCAGAAATTACCCGTGTTAGTAGCATGTGTTGTGGGTGAATGGATTGTCTTTGTACTGAACATCTAATTTCTTGCAGCAGCAGCTTTTTTCTTTTTCTTTTTTGAAAAGGAGGATTACCCCCAGCCTCTTGCAGCACGAGTTATGTGCACATTTCAAAAAACACTACAGTTTGCCCTCCCTAGCTTTGATCCAACATGCCTAAATTCATCTCTCACAAGAGGTAAAACTCATGAGCAGATGATGAGGGCATGTCCAGATCGAGCTGTGGTTTCTATCTCTGAAGGGACCATGTGATGATACTTTCTGCATGTTGGCTTGCTGATGTGTCATAATTAATAATTAGCGATACATGTCGAATTCTATTGTTACTGCAGTTTTGAATTGCATATGTTTTCTGGAAAGAATTTGCGTCAGCACCAGCTATTCATTTTATCACTTTGTTCTTTTCTAAGAATATGGAACCTACTCTCTCCGTTCCATATTACATGTCGCTGATTTAGTACAAAGTTGTACTAAATCAGCGACGAGTAATATGGAACGGAGGGAGTATTTGTGTAAAATCTGAGCTATCTCTCCTTGATTTTGATGTTGTTACTAGAACTGCCATGAATGCTCAATATATAAATTTAGATGTTTATATGCTGGCTGGGTGCTCACAGTACTCCCTCCGTCTCAGTTTACAAGTCCCACGCGTATACCTAGGTTGCCAATTTTATCACCCTAATATAAACTATATAATACAAAAAATATATCATTTGAAAATAGAACATCTGAAGTTTATATTGGTATATTTTTTGTAATATATGACTTGTATTAGGTTGGTCAAATTGACGACCTAAAGTACGCACACGCCCTGTAAACTGAGAGAGAGGGAGTATTACTGTTTGAGAGGCTCATAGCGCTGCAATAACTCTAGGCAGAGCATGGCCAAGCTGGCATGTAACTAGATTTTTTACCTCCAAGTTCCTACCGTAGAGGTACCCCAATCTGTACGTGTAGCTTGATTGTCTTAGGACGGAGTCAACGTGAGCCTTAGGGTCCAAAAATATTCCATTGGTGTCAGCTATTAGCGATTATTCAAACTTGTAATGGTATAAATTATTGGTCAATTCCACTAATTCTTCTTTCCCGTTCCTTCACTGGCTATAGCGCCTTACCTCTTCTGTGACTTGTCCTGAGATGAGAAGTATCAAAAGTGCCGGGGTTTGGGTAAGAGTTTTGTGACATTGACAGTGTTTTGCCTGAACTTATATATACAACTTGGACCAGTTCTTACTCATCTTTTTGTGTCCATCCCTGCTTATTCAGATGATCTTTGTCTGTCAGATAGACAACTCTTTTTACCGAGCATGCTGCCCATAAATTTTATTGGATCTATGAAACAACTTGAAACTATATAGACTTAGACTAAAATCACTTGATATTTACATGGCCAATAGCTTCTTTTCTTTACCGTTGCATATGGTTTGATTTATTTACATGGTCAAGCAAGCACCAAATACATCGAGAAAGGATTTTGTATGAATTTCATCAAAAGCATTCTGCATAGGCAGGGTAATCTTTTCGATAAAGGGCGCTTTTATTATCTCAAAATGTAGCATCAAGGAGACACATAGCATTATGAATAACACACGGCCTCTGCATAATTATGATGCACATAGTCAAACTCCAAAAGTCTCATAATAAGAAAGGAAAAACTGACAGATTGGTAACAGTAGAGTCCTATAGACCGACAGTATGCCTATGTCGAAAGGGGTGGTGGACCGACCCGGAGATTATGCTGCCACCCATGTTGGTTAAAAACCTCTATAGCCACCTGCTCCAACTGTGTACAGACCGTCTTGAACAACGGTTGATACTCCGCTTGTTGTAGCGTTGACCACATACAAAGCGAGTGCGCACAACGGAAAAGAAGAAGCATTTTTGTCACTAAACCAAATCATTTCTACATAGCCAAAGCGTCCATGTAAGGCATATCCTCCCACCCTTATTTGCGTTTTGAACCTATTTAGAATATCGTCCAACCAATGACAGAAATATTGGCAATACTTGTAGGCGGCTACAAATTTGACGCTATTTGGATGACTGACCACGTAGAACGTGCAAATTTGCATTGAAAAAAGAGGTGTTTGATTGTCTCGTCATGAATACAAAAATAACACTTCTTACTCCTTTGCCAGTTGTGCTGTGTGAGGTTTTCGTTGGTTAGAAGAACTCCCATATGAAGATACCACATGAAAAATTTCACTTTTAGTGGAATCTTCGACTTCCAGATTTTCTTGTTATTACTCACCGGTACCTCAAAATGCATGAGCACATAGTACATAGAGTCTACTATGAGAGACCCCGATGTAGTAAGGTTCCATCGATTTGGCCTGGAAAATGGCTACAAAAAAACGTTCATCATGAGATAAAATTTATTTGCATTCTTAACCACATCTCGTTGAGTATGAGAACCTTGAATAAGAAGCCTGCAGTAATACAATCAGGGAGAAATGTAGAATGGCTCTGCCAAATAAGATCTACTTTACTCAAATGAGCTCTAGTTAAGATGTATGTTTTATGTGAGCCTTTATATCCCACTTTGTTTTGGTCATGATAGAAAAAAATGGCAGCGTGTGAGTTAGTGGGTTGTCATGAAATTATTTTCCCTATAAATATTTCTTTGGAACATTTCCTCTTTCTATTCTTAACTAGTACGTGTCAGTTGAGTTTCTCAACTTGCTAACCAGCCACAAGTGGTGGTGCCGTGTCAGATGGTTTTGTTCCGACTGTTTGAGACATCCCTACCCTATGTGGTGAAGTGATATTTCACCTGGACAGTTTCTGCACTAAAATGTACAACTGACTTGTGGCTGTGTAAGTCCTGATACGTGTATGACACATATCGTCTCAATGTGGCCACTGCTCAGAAAATAGAAGTTCAGAACACAGGAAAATGATATATGGTCTGAAGTTATTTTAAAATTCAGCGCCATTATATTATTTGTTGTGTGTTCACGTATCATTTTGGTAGTGAACTTTAGTTGTATTCTAGTTTCAAAATTTTCTAAACAGAATCACTCATGTACAGAGCTATTATTCTAGTGAACTTCAGTTGTATTTTAGTTTCAAAATTTTAGTTATATTTTGTAATGCTTCTGTACGTTACTGGCCTTGTGAACCGAACTAGCACTACATGGTAGGCGCTATTTTCCTTGTTTGTTGCTGCAGGGAGAAGAGGGGAATATGATGGAACAGACACATATGGCCCAAATTCAGCGCAGTAACCATAGCGAAGAAGCAACCAACAGTCCTAGAACAAGGATAACACCAAAGCCTATACTGATGTATCCACCCCATGGACCAAACATTTGTGAAATCCTTAAGAACATCGTAGCACCGTCTTTGCCGGTCTTTTCTCACCACATGCACCGTCTTTCCCTGTATGCTTCAAACATTCTTGCTGTGACAACCACGGTTCAATGAAAATGTTCAGGTGGGGCATTGCCCACCGGAAGGGTTTTCAAATAAAACTATTGTGTTTATAAAGCATTAAAAAGAGAATATCCGGACAGTCATTTGTACATACCACAGTCATCACACTCTCATGCAAAAACATCTTGTATATTAAAACCCAAAAGATGTCATACAAGAAGGAGCAAAGAGAAGAACAATCCCGATCTTACAATTACGGGCAAATAAAGAGTTGTTACCAAAGCTCTTCACTGCACGAAAAGCACAAAAAAAAAGGGGCAGAAACAGTTACCTCAAGATACGGTGTCCTTACAGTTTGTATCACAGTAACAAATCGGTGTGATCACTACTGGAATCCGGTTGTTTGTCTATGCGAGGAGTACTCGTCGGAGGCCAAGAAAAACTCCGTAAAGGGTGCTCGACAAACACCCTTTCGACAAAGCAAACTTGGTCAAGTTCTTTACATTAGCCAGACGACGAATAATTACCGAGTGTCAAATGGGGGTAGGAGTACTCGACGGAGGCCAAGAAATACTCAGCAAATGGTGCTCGACAAACACCCTTTCGACAAAGCAAACTTGGTCAAGTCCTTTACATTAACCAGACGACAAATAATTGTCGAATGTCAAATGGGGGTACTCAGCAAAATAAAGTGCCTTGGTGGGAAGCCAACAGAACGCAAGGTTTTCTGAGTGCCTCGGTTTGATACTCGACAAAGAAGGATCAATGGGAGGGCACCACATGTCCACAAGGTTTGCCGAGTACCTCTCTGCAGACACTTGACAAAGAGCCCATGGACTTGGTCAAGTTCTTTCCAGCAGCCACTCGACAAATAGTTTGCCAAGTGTCAAATGGGGGTACTCGGCAAAATAAAGTGCCTTGGCCAGAAGCCAATGGAATGCAAGGTTTTTCAAGTGCCTCGGTTTGATACTCAGCTAAGAAGGACCCATAGGAATGTTGGAAATATGCCCTAGAGGCAATAATAAAAGGATTATTATTATATTTCCTTGTTCATGATAATTGTTTTTTATTTATGCTATAATTGTATTATCCGGAAATCGTAATGCACGTGTGAATACATAGACCACAACATGTCCCTAGTGAGCCTCTAGTTGACTAGCTCGTTGATCAACAGATAGTCATGGTTTCCTGACTATGGACATTTGGATGTCATTGATAACGGGATCACATCATTAGGAGAATGATGTGATGGACAAGACCCAATCCTAAGTATAGCACAAAGATCGTGTAGTTCATTTGCTAGAGCTTTTCCAATGTCAAGTATCTTTTCCTTAGACCATGAGATCGTGTAACTCCCGGATACCGTAGGAGTGCTTTGGGTGTACCAAACGTCACAACGTAACCGGGTGGCTATAAAGGTGCACTACAAGTATCTCCGAAAGTGTCTGTTGGGTTGACATGGATCAAGACTGGGATTTGTCACTCCGTATGACGGAGAGGTATCTCTGGGCCCACTCGGTAATGCATCATCATAATGAGCTCAAAGTGACCAAGTGTCCGGTCACGGGATCATGCATTACGGTACGAGTAAAGTGACTTGCCGGTAACGATATTGAACGAGGTATTGGGATACCGACGATTGAATCTCGGGCAAGTAACGTACCGATTGACAAAGGGAATTGTATACGGGGTTGCTTAAATCCTCGACATCGTGGTTCATCCGATGAGATCATCGAGGAGCATGTGGGAGCCAACATGGGTATCCAGATCCCGCTGTTGGTTATTGACCGGAGAGCCGTCTCGGTCATGTCTACATGTCTCCCGAACCCGTAGGGTCTACACACTTAAGGTTCGGTGACGCTAGGGTTGTAAAGATATTAGTATGCAGCAAACCGAAAGTTGTTCGGAGTCACAGATGAGATCCCGGACGTCACGAGGAGTTCTGAAATGCTCCGGAGGTAAAGAATTATATATGGGAAGTCGTTTTTCGGCCATCGGGAAAGTTTCAGGGGTTACCGGTATTGTACGGGACCACCGGAAGGGTCCCGGGGGTCCACCGGGTGGGGCCACCCATCCCGGAGGGCCCCATGGGCTGAATTCGGAGGGGAACCAGCCCCTAGTGGGCTGGTGCGCCCCCCTGGTCCCCCCTCTGCGCCTAGGGTTGGGAACCCTAGGGGAGGGGGCGCCTCCACTTGCCTTGGAGGGCAAGTCTCCCCCTTGGCCGCCGCCCCCCTAGGAGATCCCATCTCCTAGGGCCGGCGCCCCCTGGGGTCCCTATATAAAGAGGGGGGGGGGGGGGGGGGGGTGGGAGGGCAGCCGCACCCTGACACCTGGCGCCTCCCTCCCCCCTTTGCTACACCTCTTCCTCCCGTAGTCGCTTGGCGAAGCCCTGCCGGATCCCTGCTGCATCCACCACCACGCCGTCGTGCTGCTGGATCTTCATCAACCTCTCCTTCCCCCTTGCTGGATCAAGAAGGAGGAGACGTCACGCTGACCGTACGTGTGTTGAACGCGGAGGTGCCGTCCGTTCGGCGCTAGGATCTCCGGTGATTTGGATCACGACGAGTACGACTCCCTTAACCCCGTTCTCTTGAACGCTTCCGCTCGCGATCTACAAGGGTATGTAGATGCACTCCTCTCTCTCTCGTTGCTAGATGAACTCATAGATTGATCTTGATGAACGTAGAATTTTTTTTATTTTATGCAACGTTCCCCAACAAGGAAGGCACCATGTGTACACAAGGTTTGTCAAGTGCTTCTCTGCAGACACTCAACAAAGAGCCCTCATATTTGACGAGTTCCCTAAGGAAGATACTTCGTAAAGGTTAGCCCAAGTGAGGGCACCACATGTTCACTGGTTTGCTGAGTTTCCTTGGGCAACACTCGACAAACAACCCTCAGCAAAGGGGCTAACCTAACTGGCTGGCACGCTCCCAAAACATGGTACGTGCCCGACTTTGCCCAGTCCCGGCGGGAGGCACTCGACAAACAATCCCAGAAGCTACCAGATCATGCCATGCATCCCCTTTGCACTCGGCGAACATATGGTCAACATTTTTTATTTAGTTTTGCCATTAGCCCATGCAATAAAACATATGTATATAGGAATTCATATATCATCATATCCCACATAGCACAAGCATTGAAACATTATATTCAAACCATTCTCAACATATATCACACAGTCAGAAGCACACAAGCACAAGCACAAGTACAGAAAGTCCACAAGCACAAAGTTCATCAACGTAACCCAAGTTTACATATTTCTAAAGGCTGGAGGCATTCAGTCTTTTCGGTCTTTGAAGAATTCGGTGTTCCATATTTGATGACCGAAATTATTTCGGTCTTTTTCGTTCTCCACTATTCGGTCTTCGGTATTTACATGGTGGTGTTCGGTCCTGACCAAACAGACCAAATTACACACTAGAACTCAAATTCATGAACATTTAAGTATGTGTTTGTGCAAGAAAATTTCAGAAAACAAGTGTGTATGCAACCAGAATTTAGCATTGCTTCCTGTACATGCAAGCAAAATCTGTACATGCTACAAAAATTCAGCAGCATTGCTTCCTGTACATGCAACCAAAAGTCAGAAGCATTGCTTCCCGTACGTTCAAGGTTCAACCAAAATCCATCATTACTTCCTGTACCAGTACTGTTGGGGAACGTTGTAGAAAATAAAAAATTTCCTACTCGTTTCACCAAGATCCATCTAGGAGTTCATCTAGCAACGAGTCATCGGATGCATCTACGTACCTTGTAGATCGCGAGCGGAAGCGTTCAAAGAACGGGGATGATGTAGTCGAACACGACGTGATCCAAATCACCGATGACCAAGCGCCGAACGGACGGCACCTCCGCGTTCAACACACGTACAGAACAGCCACGTCTCCTCCTTCTTGATCCAGCAAGGGGGAAGGAGAGGTTGAGGGAGATGGCACCAGCAGCAGCACGACGGCGTGGTGTTGATGGAGCTGCAGTACTCCGGCAGGGCTTCGCTAAGCGCTATGGAGGAGGAGGAGGTGTTGGAGAGGGAGAAGGAGGCAACCAAAGGCATAGGTGTGAAGTCCCTCCTTTCCCCCACTATATATAGGAGGGCCAAGGGGGGTGGCCGGCCCTAGGAGATCCAATCTCCTAAGGGGGGCGGCGGCCAAGGAGGTTTCCCTCCCCCCAAGGCACCTAGGAGGTGCCTTCCCCTCCTAGGACTCTTCCTCCCTCAAACCCTAGGCGCATGGGACTATGTGGGGCTGGTGCCCTTGGCCCATGTAGGCCAAGGCGCACCCCCTACAGCCCATGTGGCCCCCCGGGACAGGTGGACCCACCCGGTGGACCCCCGAGACCCTTCCGGTGGTCCCGGTACAATACCGATAACCCCGAAACTTGTCCCGATGCCCGAAACAGGACTTCCCATATATAAATCTTTACCTCCGGACCATTCCGGAACTCCTCGTGACGTCCGGGATCTCATCCGGGACTCCGAACAACATTCAGGTTACTGCATATACATATCCCTACAACCCTAGCGTCACCGAACCTTAAGTGTGTAGACCCTACGGGTTCGGGAGACATGTAGACATGACCGAGATCGCTCTCCGGTCAATAACCAACAGCGGGATCTGGATACCCATGTTGGCTCCCACATGCTCCACGATGATCTCATCGGATGAACCACGATGTCGAGGATTCAAGCAACCCCGTATACAATTCCCTTCGTCAATCGATATGTTACTTGCCCGAGATTCGATAGTCGGTATCCCAATACCTCGTTCAATCTTGTTACCGGCAAGTCACTTTACTCGTACCATAATGCATGATCCCGTGACCAGACACTTGGTCACTTTGAGCTCATTATGATGATGCATTACCGAGTGGGCCCAGTGATACCTCTCCGTCACACGGAGTGACAAATCCCAGTCTTGATCCATGTCAACCCAACAGACACTTTCGGAGATACCCGTAGTATACCTTTATAGTCACCCAGTTATGTTGTGACGTTTGGCACACCCAAAGCACTCCTACGGTATTCGGGAGTTACACGATCTCATGGTCTAAGGAAAAGATACTTTGACATTGGAAAACTCTAGCAAACGAACTATACGATCTTGTGCTATGTTTAGGATTGGGTCTTGTCCATCACATCATTCTCCTAATGTTGTGATCTCGTTATCAATGACATTCAATGTCCATAGTCAGGAAACCATGACTATCTGTTGATCAACGAGCTAGTCAACTAGAGGCTTACTAGGGACATGTTGGTGTCTATTATTCACACATGTATTACGATTTCCGGATAACACAATTATAGCATGAATAAAGACAATTATCATGAACAAGGAAATATAATAATAATTTTATTATTGCCTCTAGGGCATATTTCCAACAGTCTCCTACTTGCACTAGATTCAATAATCTAGTTACACTGTGATGAATCGAACACCCATGAAATTCTGGTGTTGATCATGTTTTGCTCTAGGGAGAGGTTTAGTCAACGGATCCGCTACATTCAGGTCCGTATGTACTTTACAAATCTCTATGTCTCCATCTTGAACATTTTCACGAATGGAGTTGAAGCGACGCTTTATGTGCCTTGTCTTCTTGTGAAACCTGGGCTCCTTGGCAAGTGCAATAGCTCCAGTGTTGTCACAGAAGAGTTTGATTGGCCCCGACGCATTGGGTATGACTCCTAGGTCGGTGATGAACTCCTTCACCCATATTGCTTCATGTGCTGCCTCCGAGGCTGCCATGTACTCCGCTTCACATGTAGATCCCGCCACGACGCTCTGCTTGCAACTGCACCAGCTTACTGCCCCACCATTCAAAATATACACGTATCCGGTTTGTGACTTAGAGTCATCCAGATCTGTGTCGAAGCTGGCGTCGACGTAACCCTTTACGACGAGCTCTTCGTCACCTCCATAAACGAGAAACATTTCCTTAGTCCTTTTCAGGTACTTCAGGATATTCTTGACCGCTGTCCAGTGTTCCTTGCTGGGATTACTTTGGTACCTTCCTACCAAACTTACGGCAAGGTTTACATCAGGTCTGGTACACAGCATGGCATACATAATAGACCCTATGGCCGAGGCATAGGGGATGACACTCATCTCTTCTATATCTTCTGCTGTGGTCGGACATTGAGCTGAGCTCAATTTCACACCTTGTAACACAGGTAAGAACCCCTTCTTAGAATGATCCATATTGAACTTCTTCAATATCTTATCAAGGTATGTGCTTTGTGAAAGACCAATGAGGCGTCTCGATCTATCTCTATAGATCTTGATGCCTAATATATAAGCAGCTTCTCCAAGGTCCTTCATTGAAAAACTTTTATTCAAGTAGGCCTTAATGCTGTCCAAGAGTTCTATATCATTTCCCATCAAAAGTATGTCATCTACATATAATATGAGAAATGCTACAGAGCTCCCACTCACTTTCTTGTAAACGCAGGCTTCTCCATAATTCTGCATAAACCCAAACGCTTTGATCATCTCATCAAAGCGAATGCTCCAACTCCGAGATGCTTGCACCAGCCCATAAATCGAGCGTTGGAGCTTGCACACCTTGTCAGCATTCTTAGGATCGACAAAACCTTCCAGCTGCATCATATACAATTCTTCCTTAAGGAAACCACTAAGGAATGCCGTTTTGACGTCCATTTGCCATATTTCATAATCGTAGAATGCGGCAATTGCTAACATGATTCGGACGGACTTCAGCTTCGCTACCGGTGAGAAAGTCTCATCGTAGTCAACCCCTTGAACTTGTCAATAACCCTTAGCGACAAGCCGAGCTTTATAGATGGTCACATTACCATCCGCGTCTGTCTTCCTCTTAAAGATCCATTTATTTTCTATGGCTCGCCGCTCAACGGGTAAGTCAGTCAAAGTCCATACTTCGTTTTCATACATGGATCCTATCTCGGATTTCATGGCTTCTAGCCATTTGTCGGAATCCGGGCCCGCCATCGCTTCTTCATAGTTCGAAGGTTCACCATTGTCTAACAACATGATTTCCAAGATAGGGTTGCCGTACCACTCTGGTGCGGAACGTGTCCTTGTGGACCTTCGAATTTCAGTAGGGGCTTGATCAGAAGTATCTTGATCATTATCATTAACTTCCTCTCTAGTCGGTGCAGGCACCTCAGGAACATTTTCTTGAGTTGCGCCATTTTCCGGTTCAAGAGGTAATACTTCATCAAGCTCTACTTTCCTCCCACTTACTTCTTTCGAGAGAAACTCTTTCTCTAGAAAGGACCCATTCTTGGCAACAAAGATCTTGCCTTCGGATCTGAGGTAGAAGGTGTACCCAATAGTTTCTTTTGGGTATCCTATGAAGACGCATTTTTCCGACTTGGGTTCGAGCTTTTCAGGTTGAAGTTTCTTGACATAAGCATCGCATCCCCAAACTTTTAGAAACGACAACTTAGGTTTCTTACCAAACCATAATTCAAACGGTGTCGTCCCAACGGATTTCGACGGAGCCCTATTTAAAGTGAATGCGGCAGTCTCTAAAGCATAGCCCCAAAAAGATAGCGGTAAATCGGTAAGAGACATCATAGATCGCACCATATCTAATAGAGTGCGATTACGACGTTCGGACACACCATTACGCTGAGGTGTTCCAGGCGGCGTGAGTTGTGAAACTATTCCACATTTTCTTAAGTGTGTGCCAAATTCGTGACTCAAGTATTCTCCTCCACGATCTGATCGTAGAAACTTGATTTTCCTGTCACGTTGATTTTCAACCTCACTCTGAAATTCCTTGAACTTTTCAAAGGTTTCAGACTTGTGTTTCATTAAGTAGATATACCCATATCTACTTAAATCATCAGTGAGTGTGAGAACATAACGATAGCCACCGCGAGCCTCAACACTCATTGGACCGCACACATCAGTATGTATGATTTCCAATAAGTTGGTTGCTCGCTCCATTGTTCCTGAGAACGGAGTCTTGGTCATCTTACCCATGAGGCATGGTTCGCACGTGTCAAATGATTCATAATCAAGAGACTCTAAAAGTCCATCTGCATGGAGCTTCTTCATGCGTTTGACACCTATGTGACCAAGGCGGCAGTGCCACAAGTATGTGGGACTATCATTATCAACCTTACATCTTTTGGTACTCACATTATGAACATGTGTAGTATCACGTTCGAGATTCATAAAGAATAAACCATTCGCCATAGGAGCATGACCATAAAACATATCTCTCATATAAATAGAACAACCATTATTCTCATATTTAAATGAGTAGCCATCTCGAATTAAACGAGATCCCGATACAATGTTCATGCTCAAAGCTGGCACTAAATAACAATTATTAAGGTTTAAAACTAATCCCGAAGGTAGATATAGAGGTAGCGTGCTGACGGCGATCACATTGACCTTGGAACCATTCCCGACGCGCATCGTCACCTCGTCCTTTGCCAGTTTACGCTTATTCCGCAGCCCTTGTTTTGAGTTACAAATGTGAGCAACTGCACCGGTATCAAATACCCAGGAGCTACTACGGACACTAGTAAGGTACACATCAATTACATGTATATCACATATACCTTTTGTTTTGCCGGCCTTCTTGTCCGCTAAGTATCTAGGGCAGTTCCGCTTCCAGTGACCGCTTCCCTTGCAATAAAAGCACTCAGTCTCGGGCTTGGGTCCATTCTTTGGCTTCTTCCCGGCAGCTTGCTTGCCGGGCATGGCAACCTCCTTGCCGTCCTTCTTGAAGTTCTTTTTACCCTTGCCTTTCTTGAACTTAGTGGTTTTATTGACCATCAACACTTGATGTTCCTTCTTGACTTCTACCTCTGCTGATTTCAGCATAGCAAATACTTCAGGAATGGTCTTTTCCATCCCCTGCATATTGAAGTTCATCACAAAGCTCTTGTAGCTTGGTGGAAGCGACTGGAGGATTCTGTCAATGACCGCATCATCCGGGAGATTAACTCCCAGCTGAGTCAAGCGGTTATGCAACCCAGGCATAGTGAGTATGTGCTCACTGACAGAACTGTTTTCCTCCATCTTACAGCTGAAGAACTTGTCGGAGACTTGATATCTCTCGACCCGGGCATGAGCTTGGAAAACCATTTTCAGCTCTTCGAACATCTCATATGCTCCGTGTCTCTCAAAACGCTTTTGGAGCCCCGGCTCTAAACTGTAAAGCATGCCGCACTGAACGAGGGAGTAGTCATCGGTACGTGCCTGCCAAGCGTTCATAACATCTTGTTCTGCAGGGAGAACGGGTGCGTCACCAAGCGGTGCTTGTAGGACATAATCTTTCTTGGCAGCTATGAGGATGATCCTCTGGTTCCGGACCCAGTCCGTATAGTTGCTGCCATCATCTTTCAGCTTGGTTTTCTCTAGGAACGCGTTGAAGTTGAGGACTACGTTGGCCATTCGATCTACAAGACATATTGTAAATGTTTTAGACTAAGTTCATGATAATTAAGTTCATCTAATCAAATAATTAATAAACTCCCACTTAGATTAGACATCCCTCTAGTCATCTAAGTATTACATGATCCGAGTTAACTAGGCCGTGTCCGATCATCACGTGAGACGGACTAGTCAACATCGGTGAACATCTTCATGTTGATCGTATCTTCTATACGACTCATGCTCGACCTTTCGGTCTTCTGTGTTCCGAGGCCATGTCTGTACATGCTAGGCTCGTCAAGTCAACCTAAGTGTTTGCATGTGAATCTGTCTTACACCCGTTGTATGTGAACGTCTGAATAAAACACCCGATCATCACGTGGTGTTTTGAAACAGCGAACTATCGCAACGGTGCACAGTTAGGGCGAACACTTCTTGAAATTAGTATGAGGGATCATCTTATTTACTACCGTCGTTCTAAGTAAACAAGATGCAAAACATGATAAACATCACATGCAATCAAATAATAAACGTGACATGATATGGCCAATATCACATAGCTCCTTTGATCTCCATCTTGGGGCTCCATGATCATCTTGTCACCGGCTTGACACCATGATCTCCATCATCATGATCTCCATCATCGTGTCTCCATGAAGTTGCTCGCCAACTATTACTTCTACTACTATGGCTAACGCGTTTAGCAATAAAGTAAAGTAATTTACATGGCGTTTCTCAATGACACGCAGGTCATATAAAAGAATAAAGACAACTCCTATGGCTCCTGCCGGTTTTCATACTCATCGACATGCAAGTCGTGATTCCTATTACAATAGCATGAACATCTCATACATCACATATAGATCATTCATCATTCATTATAACTTTGGCCATATCATATCACAAACCACTTGCTGCAAAAACAAGTTAGACGTTCTCTAATTGTTGTTGCAAGTTTTACGTGGCTGATTTAGGGTTCTAGCAAGAACGTCTTCTTACCTACGTTAAAGCCACAACGTGATTTGTCAACTTCTATTTACCCTTCATAAGGACCCTGTTCATCGAATCCGCTCCAACTAAAGTGGGAGAGACAGACACCCGCCAGCCACCTTATGCAACTAGTGCATGTTAGTCGGTGGAACCGGTCTCACGTAAGCGTACGTGTAAGGTTGGTCCGGGCCGCTTCATCCCACAATACCGCTGAAGCAAGAAAATACTAGTAGCGGCAAGAAAGTTGACAAATCTACGCCCACAACAAATTGTGTTCTACTCGCGCAAGAAGAACTACGCATAGACCTAGCTCATGATGCCACTGTTGGGGAACGTTGCAGAAAACAAAAAATTTCCTACTCGTTTCACCAAGATACATCTATGAGTTCATCTAGCAACGAGTCATCGGATGCATCTACGTACCTTGTAGATCGCGAGCGGAAGTGTTCAAAGAACGGGGATGATGTAGTCGAACACGACGTGATCCAAATCACCGATGACCAAGCGCCGAACGGACGGCACCTCCGCGTTCAACACACATACGGAACAGCCACGTCTCCTCCTTCTTGATCCAGCAAGGGGGAAGGAGAGGTTGAGGGAGATGGCACCAGCAGCAGCACGACGGCGTGGTGTTGATGGAGCTGCAGTACTCCGGCAGGGCTTTGCTAAGCGCTATGGAGGAGGAGGAGGTGTTGGAGAGGGAGAAGGAGGCAACCAAAGGCATAGGTGTGAAGTCCCTCCTTTCCCCCACTATATATAGGAGGGCCAAGGGGGGTGGCTGGCCCTAGGAGATCCAATCTCCTAGGGGGGGCGGCGGCCAAGGGGGTTTCCCCCCCCCCCCCCCCCCCAAGGCACCTAGGAGGTGCCTTCCCCTCCTAGGACTCTTCCCCCCTCAAACCCTAGGCGCATGGGCCTATGTGGGGCTGGTGCCCTTGGCCCATGTAGGCCAAGGCGCACCCCCTACAGCCCATGTGCCCCCCCCGGGACAGGTGGACCCACCCGGTGGACCCCCGGGACCCTTCCGGTGGTCCCGGTACAATACCGATAACCCCGAAACTTGTCCCGATGCCCGAAACAGGACTTCCCATATATAAATCTTTACCTCCGGACCATTCCGGAACTCCTCGTGACGTCCGGGATCTCATCCGGGACTCCGAACAACATTCAGGTTACTGCATATACATATCCCTACAACCCTAGCGTCACCGAACCTTAAGTGTGTAGACCCTACGGGTTCGGGAGACATGTAGACATGACCGAGATCGCTCTCCGGTCAATAACCAACAGCGGGATCTGGATACCCATGTTGGCTCCCACATGCTCCACGATGATCTCATCGGATGAACCACGATGTCGAGGATTCAAGCAATCCCGTATACAATTCCCTTCGTCAATCAATATGTTACTTGCCCGAGATTCGATCGTCGGTATCCAATACCTCGTTCAATCTCGTTACCGGCAAGTCACTTTACTCGTACCGTAATGCATGATCCCGTGACCAGACACTTGGTCACTTTGAGCTCATTATGATGATGCATTACTGAGTGGGCCCAGTGATACCTCTCCGTCACACGGAGTGATAAATCACAGTCTTGATCCATGTCAACCCAACAGACACTTTCAGAGATACCCGTAGTATACCTTTATAGTCACCCAGTTACGTTGTGACGTTTGGCACACCGAAAGCACTCCTACGGTATCCGGGAGTTACACGATCTCATGGTCTAAGGAAAAGATACTTTGACATTGGAAAAATCTAGCAAACGAACTATACGATCTTGTGCTATGTTTAGGATTGGGTCTTGTCCATCACATCATTCTCCTAATGATGTGATCTCGTTATCAATGACATTCAATGTCCATAGTCAGGAAACCATGACTATCTGTTGATCAACGAGCTAGTCAACTAGAGGCTTACTAGGGACATGTTGGTGTCTATTATCAATGGCATATTTCCAACAAGTACATCTGGACACCAAAAACTCTGCACTTAGGAAGTCATTGGCTGATACACATGATACATGAACAATTGAAACACTTAGTCACCTTCAACTGCGAGGTGGAGCACTGGACGTCTGGACTGCGGAAGAGTGGCAACCAGCCATGAAAGAGGAACGAAGGTTGCGACGGCAGCGCACCAGACGTGGGGTTGGCGTCATCGATAGAGGATGGTGGCGTAGCGGGCTGTGGAGTGACGCAGAGGGGCGGAGTTGGGCGGCGCGACCCATGGCAGTTGGCAGCGTAGAGATGTGTGGCATTTTAATTGGTCTATACAGGCTATTCGGTCCTCAAAAGTAGATGGCCGATTCGACCGTAGTTAATTTGGTCCTGCACTTTTTCTTTTCAAGTTTGGTCTTTCCAGGTTCAGTCTCGGTCTTTATGGGTTCGGTTTTTCATCTTTGGTTTTTATGCCTGGGTTGAGGCACCACCATTAGGTCTTCATTGCCCATTTCGTGATGCACCTCCCGGCCCATTAGATCTAGCCGATTGATGGAGCTGTTAGCATTGAGATAGTAAGATGGCTAATGAGGAAAACTATGAAGGATGAAAAGTTCAAAGGGAACTCACAAAGACAAAGAGAGGAACATGTTGGCATCTTTAGTGGAACATAACATTCCCTGAGAAGAGTAGAATTCATCTACTCCCTCCTTCCATCTATATAGAGCCTAATGCGTTTTGGCCTATGTTGTGTGGGGCTGCCGCCATGGCCTCGCCCTCCTCGGGGATAGGTGCAGATCGCCCATGGGGTTTGTCGTCTGGGACCCCATGATGGGCTGCCGTTGGGAGCTCGACGTGCCGGCAGGATACATGTCCACTAAACAATGTGGGGCGGCTGATGTGCTCTGTTCCGTGGCCGGCTGCGACCATCGCGCCTGTTATGAGGGGCGCTTCCAGGTGGTCTTCATCAGCCTGGACAATACAAATGGTGTAGGTATTGCACGCGCGAGCATCTTCTCCATGGAGAAGGGTGGGGTGAGCAAGCCGTGCTCTGGTCTTCATCTTGGTGGTGGAGCAACAATCGACCAAATTCCATCGGTCCTTGTCCAAGACGCACTTCACTTCATGGTTCGGCAATCTCAATCCTATGGTTTTATCGGCACAACGGGGTGATGGCTGATGTTCGAAAAGAAGGGAGAAAAAAAAGGGTCATTTGCTCCGCGATCCTGCAAAATAATGTAGCCAAATTATAAGCTTTGGAAACTTTGAGAGCAATAGACAGTGCCCAATTATGTATCTGTTTGTCCAACAATACATACAGAGCTCGAAATCATGTTTCACCTTTTATGCTGACATGAAAGATATATATAGGCATAGGGGCCTCTTCTGATGCACCCTATTAATTGAAAAATGGTAGTGGGAATTAAAACATACCCACCAGCAAAAAAAAAAACATACCCATTCATGGGAAATTCACTCTAATTGTCATATTAACATTAGTCTAGCCCAGTAAACAAATCTTAGGTTAATCTTACATATGGGTATGTTTGGAAGTATTTTTTTTATCTGATTGTCCATGTCCAATTTGATTTACCTGCAAAGTTCCTGTTTCCGGTGACCATTTGCTCTTCTTTTTTTGACTTACTTATATAAATTGATATCCGCATTTCATTTAATTGTAAAAGCAATTCTAGCCAGGCCGGGCTGAATTCATTGGCATAACATCTCTTTCTCAGGCCCAGAGCCCAACTCCTCTCTTCCCTGGCAGAACGTTGCTTCTTCTTGCTTGCCCAGGCACGCACAGAAACGGCGGCCTCGCGTGATTACCTCCTCCTTGATTCCCACATTCCCCTCCCGAAAGTCGAAACCCTCGCCTCCACAGATCGACCATGCCGCCGCCGTCATCGCTGCCGGACGAGCTCATCGAGGAGGTCTTCCTCCGCCTCCCGCCGGACGAGCCCGCGTGCCTCGTGCGCGCCTCCCTCGCAAGCAAGCCATGGCTCGACCTCCTCTCCAGCCCCGCCTTCCGCGGCCGCTACCGCGATTTTCATGGAGCACCCCCCATGCTGGGCTTCCTTTACGCCGACACGTCCGACGAGCACCAAGGACCCGCCTCCCTCCTCGTGGCCAACACGTCTTTCCTCGCGCGCTTTCCCACCCGCGACTGGGAGGACTCCGGCTACTTTCCCTTGGACTGCCGCCATGGGCGCGTTGTCCTTGAGGATATGGCTAACCTACCCCTGAGGCTCGTCGTCTGGGACCCCATGACGGCCGGCTGGACGGAGCTAGAGCCCCGGCAATACTACAGCGACGTGGTCACTGCGGCGGTGCTCTGCGCCGTGAGCGGCTGCGATCACCGCGCGTGCCATGAGGGCCCCTTCCGGGTGGTCACCCTCGGCCTGCTCATGGAGGACCAAGGCGAGTGTTTTGTAGACGTGTGCGAGTATTTGTCAGAGACAGGGGAGTGGACCGAGCAGGGCTCTTTTGATCTTATGGAGAAGCTATCCATCAATCTGTCGGCCGATCTATCCATCGAGCCAATGCCCCCTGTCCTCATTGCAGACACACTCTACTTCATGATCAGGGATGATCATAATAACCGTGTAGGAATTCTCAGTTACGACCTTGGCTCTCATTGGGTATCAGCCATGGCCGCGCCACCAAAGGGGCGTGTGCGTAAAGGTAAAGCTATCCTCATGGTGATGGAGGATGGTTGTTTGGGGTTCGCACACTTGAAGAGGTTTACCCTCTACCTGTGGTCAAGCCAGATGAGTTCTGACGGGATTGCGAAATGGACTCGGTGTAGAATCATTGACCTCAAGGAAATTACCCCTATTCAAAATACTGAGAAAATTAATCTTATTAAACTGCTTGGGTCCGTGGAGCGCAGTGATACCATTTTCGTGGCCGCTGACCTTGGCGTCTATGAGATTAATCTCGAGCCACTACGGTGGAAGAAGGTCTGGAATGATCAGAAGATCCACGCTTTGATTCCATACATGAGTTTCTACCATCCGCAAGGTATGTATATATTGTATATGTCGCTTATCTTGTCATTTGGGAACAACTCTTAAGTAATAATATATAGAGTTAGTGGACCGTATAAACAATGAATGTCTAATCGGATTGAACGTTATTTTGAAATTTGCGGGAGCAACTTTTTTTGGCGATGTAATTAACACTCATTACATAATTGATGATTTATATAGTACCATTTCATCTCATTTTTTGAATCACACTAACAAATTTTTGTTTGCAGAAAGGGTGAATATGTTGCATGGCACGAGGCCACACTCATCATCAAGAAAGATAACAAGCATGCATATGCTAGGGGTTCTATGATGAGTTATGTCAGTATTCAGTGGCTCTTTCGGTGCAATGCTGCTTGCTTGTTTTCTCATATTGATATTGGATTATTATTTTTAATAAGCTTGATGGCCTCCCCATGTCGTTGGCATGAGTGAACGGATTATCTTGTAAAGAACCTCCAGTTCAACCGTGTGCTCGGTTGTTAAATTTGCTTGAAAATGCATCTGCATACAGTAGCTTTGTTTTACTGTTTTAAAAACTATACAATTTTGACTCAGAACTTTGATCTATTCTATAAATTAATCTACCAAAAGAGGTGCCTTTGATGAGGAGATGGTGATCATGTCATGTCTAGAACTAGTTGTTTTTATCACCCAAGGGGAAAAAAATCCGATAAGATGATAATGGTTTATGAATGTCGGTTCATTGATATTTCTTAATTAATTTAGTAAATTTAGGTAGTTCTACTTCTACATAGCAATTGCTGATGTGATGTTATTGCTTTCCCTTTTTTAGCAAGCAATGCTTCTCGAGAGTATAAGATGAAAACTGAAGACTAGAGCTATATGAATTAAGCGAAGTGATGACAGCATAACAGTATATAAGTTGCATGGTTGCATGAACATCTTAGGCTTTGTACATGCAAAGTTCTTAGGGGAGGTGCTTGGTAAAATAAACCAAGTTTCTCTCAACCAACCGTGCTTACCTCTATAGGAGGAGTTGTAATTAAGAGTCTACTCTCTACAAATAAGTACCGATGCTTAAGAAAATCTGGTTTATATTTTCTAAGAACCTCCCTAAGCATTCTGCATTGTACAAGGCCTTACAGAGTTCTCATCTAATTGAGTAGCTCGGCAAAACTGTTAGGTATTTGTTGATTACGTAATTTTGGTATGTAGTGTGGGCATATCAGTAGACTGTGATGTCCATAAGTGCGATGAGGATATTCATATGTTTGATTCAAGGAGAGGGAAAATACGCCCATCTCTCACAGAGTCAGAGCAGGTGAAACTATATATTTCTCACGAGGTGAAACTCTATGTAACAGCAAGTAGGACCGAGTGGAAATCAAACAGTACACCATATGATAGATGAGGCGTTCTAGATCCTAAAGAGTAGGAGAACGTTACACGGAGAGAGCTGGTACACGCGGAGGTACATACATCACGGTAACACAAACCGAAGAGTCCACGACAGTCCAAACTTTTCACCTCCCAAATCGAAACCCTCGCTTCCTCCACGGACCCTGCCGCCGGCGGTACCATCGCTGCCGGACGAGCTGCTCGAGGAAATCTTCCTCCGCCTCCTGCCGGATGAGCCAGAGTGCCTCGTGTGCGCCTCCCTCGCCAGCAAGCTCTGGCTCGGCTTCCTCACCGGCCCTCGCTTCGGCGGTCGTTACCGTGAGTTTCATGGAGATCCTCCCATGCTAGGCTTCCTTTATTCCTGGCACCTCGGCTTCAGCCCGAAGAGAAACGAACCAAAATTCGTCTCCACCACAAAGTTTTACGCACGCACTCCCCACTATGAGTACAAGGAGAACTCAGACTATGATGTGTGGGACTGCCGCCATGATCGCGTTCTCCTTGACGAAACAGCTCCACGTCCCATGAGACTTGTTGTTTGGGAACCCATGACTGGCAGCCGGAAGGAGCTAGTCGTCCCCCACGATTACCACAACCAATGGGTTGCGGTGCTCTGCGCGGATGTGACCACCTTGTATGTCACGGGCATAGCAAACTCCACACATATTACCAAATATCTTTGTGTTTAGAGGACCCCCTCTGAATTCTGAATTTTGTTGCCATACTGAGACTCCCATACGCCATGGTAAGCTGACTACACTGTGGATGCTCCTGTTCTAGTCATGTTCAATGCAACAAAATCGGTCATATCATGCAATGGTAACGGTATTGCAAGTATGCGATGGGCATCCACCTGCCAAAATGTTTGCCTAACAAGCTGTTCATTTTCATCCCAATCACATATCACAGGGTCAATGAGATCACACACATGTGATAGAAGATGATTACCACGAGTAGTTATTACCTTTCTGGTTGGGGATTGTGGAATCCATTCATCCTCCCAAATCCTAATTTTTGTTCCATCACCAACTATCCATATGTGTCCAATCTTTAGGACTTCAACACCGGCCATAATACTTTGCCAAGTATACTAAGATTTATTCTTCATGGTGTCATTCAAGAGATATCCATCACTGAAATATTTCGATTTGATGATCGTCGCACAAAGAGAATCCGTATTACCAATAAGTCTCCAAGCTTGTTTTGCCAGTAAAGCAAGTTAAAACAGTTGATATCTCTATAGCCCATTCCACCATAGCTTTTTTTGAATGCACATCTTTAACCACGTAAACCAGTGCATCCTCTTATGAGTTGCATCATCACCCCACCAAAATCAAGATATCTTATCCATGATTCCTTTGCAAAAAAAAATTAGAACTTTTAAAGACGAACATCTTGTAAGTTAGTATTGCTTGCGCAACTAACTTTAATTATAAGGACCTCTTTTTTTGAATTAAAATGAGATTTTATTCATTAGCAATAACCAATACATCGTTTGTGAGAAACATTACAATTTCAGTAATAGGCTCCTCAAACCAATCCGAAGTCGGAAAAAACCTAGCTAATCTAGCAAGTTCATGTGCTACTTTATTTGCCTCTCTATTACAATGTTCGAATTTAGCCATGATAAAATCACAAGCATAGTGATAGCAGACACCGAAGATTGCCGCCGCCGCTCCCGTTGATTGTCCTCCGTCCTGCATGGTCTCAATCACCTCCAGATTGTCAGAGTTGATGATTACCCTTTGCGCTAAATTTAGGCCAAATTTGAGAGCTAAGGCCTCTGCCATGAGAACATCCGCGCAGTAGTCTATCTTTCCATTCCCTCCTGCAATAAACCTACCTTTGTCGTCTCTCAATACTGCCCCCATCGTACCCTCCAACAAGTCATGGTCAAAAGAGGCATCAATATTGAGTTTCACAAAGCCCCTAGAAGGACATTGCCAACCCCCCTTTTTCATGGACGCCTTTGAAGATGATGCGTTTACAAAATTATATGTAAGAGCTATGATCCCCATTGAGATTTGAGTCGCATTTTGAGTTAGTTCCTTGTGCACTAATTTCCTTCTTTCCCACCATAGATACCAAGCTGAGATAGCTATCATTTCTCGAACATTTTCGTACCCCATAATGCACAGATGTTGATCTGAAAGGAGTAATAGGTATTCCAATGTTGCCTCTCCAGCACGATCAATCTCACAAACTCTCTCAATAATCAAATCCAACCCTAGCCTTTTCCAAACCTCCTTCGCTTTTCTACAAAGGAAAAGCAAATGCTTAGTATCTTCTACACCCTGAGAGCAGGTAGGGCAAGAGAGCGAGACCTTCATGTGCCTATTAGTGAGTGTTGCCCGACATGGGAGAGTGCCATGTAGTGTCCACCATACAAAAAATTTGACTTTAGCCGGACAAGATAACTTCCATATCTGACACCATATAGGGTTAGGTGTGCTTCATCCCATCCCGTTGGAATATTTTAGTTTGCTCCCATACTGATAGTTCCACTCCACAGAGTAAGCAGACCGTACTGAAAAATACCATTTTTTGTATAACTCCAGGCAATAAAATCTGTCATATTATGTTGCGAAATTGGGATTGAAAGAATCCGTTGTGCATCAATGGTCCACATAGTTTGTCTAATCAGGTCCTCATCCCAATTGTTGGAGACCGGGTCAATCAAATCTACGACTTTTGATAACAAGTGCCCTCCCCTAGGGGTAACAATCTTCCTAGTGGCACAATTTGGGATCGAGGCATCTTCCCAAATGTTGATGTTATGTTCATCCCCCACTCGCCAAATATAACCTCGCTTGAGAGTAGTGATGCCTTCCATAATACTTTGCCATGTGAAGGAAGCACCAAGCTTTGGCTTGGAGTTCAGCAAATCACCATTAGGATAGTACTTGACCCTTAAAATAGTAGCACACAAGGAGTCAGGATTATCAAGGAGACGCCATAAGGACCTCTTTAAAGCTCGTAGATAGGCACTTTTCCTTCAAGCCAATCAATCTCAGGAGTAGCCGGTCAATCAGATATTGGAAATTGGCACTTTTATCAAGCCCAATGGTAGCCGAAAGTCCCAGTTATTTGTCATTCAAGGCTTCAGTCATAATATTAAGAGAAGAGCATACCTCAGCCTTCATTATTCAGAGCATCTCCAATAGGTGCGCGAAATAAGCCGCGCGCTGGATAAACCGCCAATTTGGCGCGCGAGAGGCCGTTTGGCACGCTCCGGCAGACGCGCGAAAAAATTTGGCGCGCCCGGGGCAGTTTTGGCGCGCGTCGTCCAGCGCGCTGGTTAAAATACGCACGCGGGCGCCCACCAACCGCCACCCTTTCCCTCCCGCCGCGCCTTCTTCCTCGCCTCTTCTGTTGCCCCGCCGCAGCCGTACCTTTCTCCCCCGCCTCTTCCAGCGCACGTCGCCGCTGCGCCTTCTCTACATGCCTCTTTCGGCGCCCCGCCATGCCGCCGTGCCCCCGGAACAGCTCAGGCTTTCGCGGCATCTGCCTCCCCCCTTTCGGAGATACACGCCTTGGACTCAGAATGTTCGAGACCGCCCACGAGGCCGCCCGCGCATACGACGCGGCGGCGTGGCGCCTTGGTAGGCCATGGGCGCAGATGAACTTCTCTGACGCGCGGACGCCCGGACGCGCGAGCAGGTGCAGGAACTCGCGCCTCCCCCACGACTAATCATCGAGGAGGATCGCCGCATCCTGCGGAGGCGGGAACGTCGCCTCCTCATTGCCGAGGCGGATGAGCACCCCATGACGGTGTGGCGCGATCGCTTCCCGCAGGATGTCGTTGCCGAGAACAAATTATGGGCGTAGAGGAGGGCGAAGCGAGCCGCGCATCGGGCGGACAGGCGTGCGCGAAAGGAACTGGCGGAAGCCCAATGCGAGATGGGACCTGCGTCGACCTGAGACGAGGAAGATCCTCGGTGGGTCGACGCGTTTACGTCGTCGGACTTCACCACTGAGGAGGACGAGGAGTAGTTTTATCTAGTTTTATTTGCACCGTATGAACTAGCTTGTGGTGCGGGGCTTGAACTTTGCTATGAATTTGAACTATGTGTTGTTTCATATTTTTTTAGTATGTGTTATTTCAATTCTTTTTCCAAGCACCGGCTGGTCACGCGCGCTGGATTTTACAACACCTGTTGAATCACTATAGCAGCACACTAAATTTTACAGTGCATGATAAAGCAAACACCCTCTTGCGTGCGCTAAAACGCTATTTCGGTGTCGGAAAAAAACGCCTGTCGGAGATGCTCTTAGAGAAGAGCATACCTCAGCCTTCATATCAACTCCTGTACTACGGCTGAAAAATATTCATTCATTCATATGTAAAATAAAAGGGAGGTAAATACGAAAGATAAGTGATTTAGAACTAGAGTAAAAACGGGCGGACAAGTGATTTAGAACAAATTCTAGGGAGGGCGGAGCGAGCCGCGCGTCGGGCGGACAAGCATGCACGAAAGGAACTGGCGGAAGCCCTGTGCAAGCTGGGACATGCATCGTCGGACTGCACCACCGAGGACGATTGCGGCATCCTGCAGAGGCTGGAGCATTGTCTCCTCATTGCCGAGGCGGGTGAGCACGCCATGGCGGTGTGGTGCGGTCGCTTCCCGCAGGATGTCGTTGCCGGGAACAAATTCTGGGCGCGGAGCGAGCCGCGCGTCGGGCGGACAAGCGTGCGCAAAATGAACTGGCAGAAGCCCAGAGCGAGCTGATACCCGCGTCAACCTGAGACGAGGAAGATCCTCGGTGGGTCGAGGCGTTTACGTCGTCGGACTGCACCACCGAAGAGGATGAGGAGTAGTTTTATCTAGTCTTATTTGCATCGTTTTATCAAGTTTAAGCATCGTTTAATCTAGTTTTATTTGCATCGTATGAACTAGCTTGTGGTGTGGGGCTTGAACTATGCTATGAATTTGAATATGTGATGTTTCATATTTTTTTCGTATGTGTTATTTCAATTCTTTTTTCAAGCACCGGCTGGTCACCGTGCGCTGGATTTTAAAGCGCCTGCTGAATCACTATAGCGGCACGCTAAATTTTACAGTGCCAGGTAAAGCAAACACCCTCTTGCGTGCATTAAAACGCTATTTCGGCATCGACGCCTGTTGGAGATGCTTTTAGAGAAGAGCATACCTCAGCCTTCATATCAACTCATGTACTACGGCTGAAAAATATTTATTCGATTCATTGTAAAAGAAAAGTGAGGTAAATACGAAATATAAGTGATTTAGAATTAGAGTAAAAAAGGCATCTCGAAAAACTATCTGACACATCCAGAAAATCAGGATCAGTCAAAATAATCACGCACGTAAACACACTTTCCTTCAACGTAAATAACTGCAGTAATTTCGGAAACAGTTTTGCCTCGTCGTTGTTTCTCCTTGCGCAATCAGATCCAAGTCGCACTCTGATGCTAATTTTTTTAAATAATACATTTTTTATTAATTTTCATAAATATTATGCTGGGTAAATTTTTTTCAAAAATAATACACCATCGCGGCTGCAGGCCGACCGGGCCTAGTCGGCCCACAGCAGGCCGATTGGATTCCAATCGGCCTACAGCTGGCCGACTAGCCCCTGTCGGCCCACTGTGGGCTGATTGGAATTGGCTCGCTGTGGGCTAATTGTTTTTGCAAAAAAAGTAGGCATAAAAATATATGTTTAAAAAAAGTTCCTGATGTATACAAAAAATGTACAATATATATGTAAAAAAGTTGACTAAAAAATATGTTTTAAAAAGTGTTAATCATGTATTTAAAAATTGTTAAATGTGTGTATAAAAATGTTCCTTATCTATAGGAAAAATATAGAATGTGTATGAAAAAAAGTTGACACCAAAAAAATATGTTTGAAAAATATGTTAATCATGTATTTAAAAAAATGTTCAACGAGTACACAAAAATGTTTCATGTATTGGAATGAAAGTTTAAACGTGTATAAAAAATGTTCCAGCTCCGGATCCGGTATGGGAGCATCACAGACCTAAGTGTGATTGGTTGCTCTTTTTGTATGGAACTAGAACATTTTTTTTCAAACATATTTTTTTGGTGTCAACTTTTTTTCATACACATTCTATATTTTTTGTATAGATAAGGAACATTTTTTATACACACATTTAACAATTTTTAATCATGTATTTGAAAAAATGTCAACTTTTCAAACATATTTTTTTGGTGTCAACTTTATTTCATACACATTCTATATTTTTTATATAAATAAGGAACATTTTTTATACACACATTTAACAATGTTTAAATACATGCTTTACACTTTTTTAAACATACTTTTTTATGTCAAATTTTTTGCATATATATTGTACAGTTTTTGTATACATCAGGAACATTTTTTATACACGTTTAACATTTTTTAATTACATGATTAACATTTTTTTAAACATATATTTTTTATGCCTATTTTTTTTGCAAAAACAATTAGCCCACAGCAAGCCACCAATCAGCCCACAGTGGGCCAATAGGGGCCAGTCGGCCAGCTGTAAGCCGACTGGAATCCAATCGGCCTGCTGTGGGCCGACAAGGCCTAGTCGGCCTGCAGCGGGCCGACGGTGTATTATTTTTGAAATTTTTTTATCCAGCGTAATATTTATGAAAATTAATTAAAAAAATGTATTATTTAAAAAAAAATAGCCACTCTGATTACCTCCAGCCACCGCCATGGCCAACCACGAGGGAAGGCGCACTTGGAGCACGCCGACGCCGAGCCGTGCCGCTCCCAGGAGTAACGAGCGACGGGGAAGAGCTGACGATGATGGCAGCGTGGACCTGGAGTTGGGGAGGAAGGACCCCACGGACACGGAGGTTGCGCTCAAGACCTCGCCGTTGGGGCGGACTGCCGTTGCCGAGGCCGGTCACCGTCTCGAGTTGTTGGGATTGGGAGGCAATGTGCTCCTGGACGCAAATAAAGAGAGCAAAATGACCAAGATCCTCGGGTTCCTGTCCCTGGTGGTGGAGGCCGCCGCGGCGGTCGCCATGGCCGTCGGCCTCGCCAGGGGAGGCTGGTGCGGGGACGATGCATTCATAGTCAGCACCGTCTCTCTGGTCGCCGCCGACTTGGCCGTTGACCTTGTCGAAGGTTACATCACCGGCAACGCCACCGCGGCCGCACTTGTGGCCCGCCTCGCACCGCCCCCGCGGACCTGCAGGCTGCTGAGGGGCGGCGTGTGGTCGGAGCTGGACGCGGCGGTGCTCGTACCGGGGGACATCATGCGCATCAGGCCCGGCGACGCCGTCCCGACAGACGCGCGACTGCTGACGCCGCAGGTGGTGAAGATCGACCAGTCCGCGCTCACACTAGTGTAGAACCGGGCTTTAGTGCGTGCCGGTTTGCCAACCGGCACTAAAGAGTGGGGACTAAAGGCCCCCCCTTTAGTACCGGTTCGTCATGAACCGGCGCTAAAGTGCCACCACGTGGCACAAGCCAGGCCCGGGGTGCGCGTAGGGCATTAGTACCGGCTGGTAACACCAACCGGTACTAAATATTTAGGGGGGTTTTGATTTATTTTTAATTCAATTTTTTTTGTTTGCTGTTATTCCACGATACTACAAATTGTACACGTTATGCATATATATAAATAGATTTTCTCGTACGTAGAACCAACACCATTAATTATTCACACATACACATGTATATACATATACAATTTCTCCTACATATATATGTTGCCTTTGGTGCCTCCGGAGCACGATGAAAGTGGTTCATGGGGGCGGTAGCGGGTAATAGTATTCTCCTTTGGGATCTATGACTTGGTCGAGCAAAAATTCGGCTATTTCCTCTTGAAGTGCTAGTATGCGGTCCGATGGTAGGAGCTTATCCCGCACCGATCTGAACTGTTAAGAAGGAGATCAATATGCATGTGTGTTAGTTGTGTGACTAGATATCGATAATGGTGTGAATAGTGTTCTGACAAACGTACCCAGTCCTGTCTATCAGATCTGCTCCTTTCGCACGTCACCATGCGAATGTTCTCGCAAACGTAGTATGCACACAGATTATTCCCCGGCGCCTGCCTCAGGGCCTTTACGAAAATTGAATTGAATCAGATAATGATTAATCAAGCATAATAATTAATTAATGATATTGAAACAAGAATTAAAGAGATGGTAGCTAGCTAGTACTACTTAATTACTTACATTGGGTCGATGCCAAAACAACTTTTTGGACCACGTGCCTGGAGTCACCTTGATGAACTTTGCCCATGCCCTGCCCGCCGGCAAAGAAAATTAATAAAGGGGTTATTAAATAGTTCATATCAGAAAATGACGAATTAATAATTAATAGGCCGAGATATAGTTAATAATGATTGAAATTACCTGTTGACTATCCCCTTCACAATGGTGTAGTCTTTATCTTCTTTAGTTAATGAGTCCAGTAATTCAACTTTTCCTTTCTCAACTTTAATGTCTAACAAGACCCAGTGCCAACTGCATACGCACAGATTTGCATGTCTTAATTAAGCGGGCATGTGCATAAAATTAATCAACTACAGTAAACCATATACATTTAATTATTAACATCTAGCTAGCTAGTAAGCAAAAACAGAATTTGTAGTACAAGACAGTATGACTCACGGGAAGTTGTAAGGAAGTAGTATATCTTCATTGCTATTGAGGCGCTTCAAGAACTCTAGCATGCTTTCCTCTACAGCATCTTGACAATGTTTAATCTGCCATATGTCTTGATTAATGGTATTTGGGTCAATGAACCCAATGCCATAGCGTCCAGCTTTTTTCATTTCGTACATCTTCATCCTGCATATAACACCACAGAAAAAGAATATATTGAGAATAATTACATGTAATGATTGATCAAAATTATCACTACATAACTAGCTTGAGACTTAAATTACAGAAAGAAATCACTTCCAGACAATAGCAACTGACGATAGACTTGTCGAGTGCGTCTTGATTGTATAACTGAAATAGTTCTGGATACTCAATGGTCAGAGCTTTCTCATGATAATAATGCTCATGCTTGACATTCACCATGAGGGACTCTCGATTGGAAATATTGGTAATGTTCATGTACCATTGATGCAATTGATACATTCTCGTTGGGAGGTCCTTGACCTTGTTTGGATGGACCGAAGGTTTGCCCCGGACATATTGCCATGCTATTTCCGATTCTTTAAGCATAGGCATGGGCTCGATTTCGAGGAGTTGTCCAACAGAGATATTGAGCGTTTGAGCTTGCATCATATGATCCTCCGTTATTACCACATCGCCCTACTGGGGAACACTAACGGTTTGCCCACAATAATATTTGGCGCGCGTACTACTCCTCTCATGTGTTGTTGGCACAACAAGCGGGGGGATCGCTTGCGCCGCCTGTTCTCCCAACTGGGGAACGATTTTCCCGCATTTTTTGCCAGCTGCTTGTTAGCTCGAGCTCGAGCTCGCTTCCTTCTGTAGCCGTTCTCGATGTAGCTTCTTGATTTGACGCTCATAGTCTGAGTCAATAGGCTTGGGAGCTGGTGCTCTAGCCATATGAATGAAGTGGTCAATCGTTTTCTGAGGCACTTTCTCCTTTGGCGGCGGTGCCGGTTTCGGTCCAAATGGACGTCCACTTGGGCCTGCACTATGGCTGCGTTTTGCTCCTCGGTCATGTCGTAAGGCCTCTGAGGAAGAGGAGCGAGGCTTGGACCATATTTATATCGCTTGTCTCCGCCTGTACTTCCTGAACTACCTCGACTCGTACCGCTACACACCAAAGTTGCGGCATGTCTCTTCTGTGATTGCTGAGACGACGAAGATGGCTGACGTGGAGTTGGACCAGGAGAAGTGGCCTGACGATGTGCCGGACTTGAAGCAGGAGGTGTGTCCTGACACGGTGCCAGACTTGAAACCGGCGGAGGAGGTGGCGGACTTCAAGGAGGAGTCGTCTCACGCGTTCGTGGACTTGGAGGAGCGGGAGTCTGCTGACTCGGTGGCGGACTTCAAGGAGGAGGAGTCTCACGCGTTCGTGGACTTGGAGGAGCGGGAGTCTGCTGACTCGGTGGCGGACTTCGAGGAGTCGGCAGACGACGCGGTGTCGATGGACTTTGAAAGATGATGCAATCCTTTCTCCATAGGATGATACGATGTATGGCCTCTCCCAGTGTGCGCTCCTCTTCACCTCCAGGAATGTCAAGCGTTAGCCCCGAATATGGGTTCACCACTTCATCAACCATGACACGAGAATAGCCCTCTGTAATCGAGATGCAATGGTAGGTTGCTTCGGGGGTCACTGGAAAAGCAATGCCGTCCACCACCTTCATGGATATGTTCTTCATTTTGGAGTGTAGCTCACAGTTAGTGTTCTCTATGATGTCATCCACAGGGTATGTATCCAGTAGTGTGTCGCCCGGGGCAGAACCAACGCTGCTTCTCGGCATGGATGGGATGGTGCTATCCAATGCTGGACGATCATCTGCTTGCTGCTGTCGCTGCTGAGACCCCCTTTCCTGGCTAAGTGAGCCGATCTGCTGCTGCTGCTGCTGGAATTTGAGTGCCAGGTCCGCGTGCCTTGCTTCTAGGCCTTGAAGGCGTCCTACGTCCTGCTTCCTCTGCTCCTCCTCCAGCTTCCTCTTCTTCTCCTCCTCCATCTTCTTTCTTGCACGTGACCTGTAGTCGTCATTCCAGTCCGAAAAGCCCTCATACCAGGGAATAACACCCATGCCTCGTGTTCTTCCCAGGTGTTCAGGATTTCCCAGGGCGCGCGTAAGCTCGTCGTTCTCTCTGTTGGGCGTGAACACCCCCGCTCGAGCTTCTTCTATTGCGTCAAGTATCTTTTGTTCGGCTCCTTTTAGACTTGCCTTCTTCGAAACCATGCATGTCTTCGGGTCCAACGCCCCCCATGCGCATAGAACCAAGTTCTGCACCTGGGTGCCTAGCTCCTAGTAATCGGAGTGACCCCTGCACCCTCCATCTCTTGCTCAGACTTATCCCACTTAGGCAATCCCACCGCGTAGCCACCTGGACCCAGCCTATGGAACTGCGTCTTTTTTGCGGCATTTGCCTTTTTTCGTCGACCGTTCCTTAGATAATTCTGAATCCTTGAAGGTCATGAAATCGTCCCAGTGTTCTCTTTGCTTCTCCAGTGTTCCCTTGAAATCTGGAGTCTTCCTTTCATTAGCGAGGTAGTTGGCCCATACAGTTTTCTTGTGGGTGTTGAATGCAATTGCTATCTTCTTAAGAGCAGTGGCCTTGACTTTCTCCACATCTGCTTTAGTGAAATGATCTGGTAGGGTGAAATGTTCCATCAGAGATTTCACCAGGTCTTTTTTGGCTCTGTCATCGACCCAAGTAACACCTGGACGTTTAGTCTTTTGCTCTTTCCATTCTTGAATGGAGATCGGGAGTTTGTCCTTCACAAGAACTCCGCACTGACGAGTCCACTTGTCCGCAACATTCTTATGCGTGAGGGGTTCGCCACTAAGTTTGGTGGATTCGATGTGGTACTTTACACCATCCTTCAACAATTTGCCCGGGCCTCGCTTTGTCTTGCTGTCTGTAGAAGCAGATTTGCTCGATCCGGAGGGCTGAAAGAAGAAAGATCGATTCGTTAATATATCTTCAATAAAAAAACATGTGATGATCACCAGGATGCATGCTTATATAAATATATACCTCGCCGGAAGTCTTTGTTATTTGAAGATCAACATTGTCTGTGTCATCACTAACATTGTCTGTGTCATCATAATCATAGTTCATGACTTCATCAGCTCGGTCGTCGAGATCGAATATCTTTTCATCACCCTCTCCGGTATTGTTTAGATATTGGGAGCCGTCATCTTCATTCAGATCATCTAGCCTATGAGGGTTGCGTATGATGTCGAACAATTCCTCTTCTCTCTCTCTGCCGGTATTGTCTGCCATAGCTTTTACTTTACTAATTAATACAGAAGAAATATAAAACAATTTAGTATTCAAATTACAAAGCATGGATGCAATTAATCAATAAGGAAAAACTGAATATCGAATACATCATCTCGAATATATAATCTCGAATACATCATCGTCTTAATATATATAATCTCGAATACATCGTCTCGAATATTATATATCGAATACATCACTGGCTAGCTACCTAATAAAGATCGAGTACTACAGAAGAATCTAGGGCGCCACTCGCGGTTCCTGGGGCGCGGGCGGTGCACACCCAAAGAGAAGGAACCATCACAGGATCATATCTCCGGTCATCTGCCCAAAGAACCCGCCAAGTAGTGGAGAACCTGACATCGTCCATAGCAGCCATGTAGCGATGGACGTGCTCATCTTTCTCCCTGACACGGCGACGCACCACCTCCGACGGGGCCGGCTGCCTCTGCACTGAATGTGGCCCACGCGAACGCCACCAAAGAAGATCAGGGTCGACGACGGGACCCGAGGTCGGGTTCCTCACCAAGCGGCGCACCCCTCCAGGTAGCACCTCCCAGTGCCAGCCCGACGGAGCTCAGTCCCGGACATGGGTCCTCTGAAGCAGGACGTCGTCGCGAACGGGTCGACGGCGAGGATGCGGGCCGGGCATATCGTCGAGAACAAATACTATATGCCCGCAAAAAGTAACATTTTTTAAATGATTGAATTGTGATAACTAAAATTCTATATATATATGCAAATTCTAACAATTTGACATTAATCTAATTCATCTAACTAAAACTAATTCTAAAATTTCCTGATTATATAACTAACATTTCTATAACAATTCTAATATTTATATAACTAAAAAACAGAAAAATTGCTAACATTTTTATAAATATTTCTATAACTAAAAAACAGAAAACATTTATAACATTTCTAATATTTATAACTAAAAAACAGAATAATTTCCTAACATTTCTATAACGAAAAACAGAAAAAAATTAACAAACAAACTAATAATGTGTGTGTGTGTAGTATGTGTGTGTGTGGACATGGCGGCCGGGGCGAGCTCACCGGCGAGGCGACGACGGGGCGACAGGACGGGGCGGCGACGACGGGGTGACAGGACGGGGCGGCGACGACGACGGGGCGACGGGACGGGGCGGCGACAATGACGGGACGGGGCGGCCGGGGCGACGGGACCGGGAGGCGACTACGGGGCGGGGCGGGGCGCGGCGACGGGGACGACGAGGACGACGGGGACGGGGACGTTCGGGGCGGCGATGTCGATGGGGGTGGCGACGAGGGGCGGGGACGGCCGGGGTCGGCGACGAGGGGCGGGGGCGGCGACGTCGACGGGGACGGCGTCAATCGGGGAAGGGTGGCGCGACGGAGGGAGGAAACAGAGGGAAGAAACAGAGGGAAACTGAATTTTTTTAAGTGTTGTATATATAGGATGGACCTTTAGTACCGGTTGGAGCCACCAACCGGTACTAAAGGTCGGTTTTGGCCAGGCCAAGCGGCGGGAAGCGCACCCCCTTTAGTACCGGGTGGTGGCTCCAACCATTACTAAAGGGGTGGTCTTTAGTACCGGTTGGAGCCACGACCCGGTACTAAAGGGGGTGCGCTGGCTCCAGGCGGTGCGCAAGTTTAGTCCCACCTCGCTAGTCGAGGGGCTACCGCACTAGTTTATAAGCCCCAGTGGGGTAGCTCTCTCGAGCTCCTCTCCTAAGCAGGCCTACTGGGCCTACCCGTCCTCTTCTGCCCTGTGGGCCTACTGGGCCTTTGTGGGCCTACATCCTGGCCCAACTAAAGGTTGTGTTCCTAGTCATATGCAGGCCGCTTTGGCCCAGTAGGCGGGCTTTTTTATTTTCTTAATTTTTTTCACTTTATTTATTTATTTTTATTTTTATTGAGTTGTTTTTTTGCTGTATTTAGAGTTTCTTTGTGAATATTTTTGCTTTAGGTACAAAAAATTACAAACTTTCTGTTAGTGCCGGTAGTTTTCAATTTTGAATAGTTTAAATTTTGAATTATTTGAAATTTGTGTGAATCACTAGTTTGTGAATAACTTAACTTTGAAAAAAGTTCTTTTAGTGATTTTTTATGTTTAATATTAGTGTGTTTTATCATTATATTCAATTTGGTAATTCTTAGGTTATTTAAAAAATGAAATGCCTTTGTAACATTTCAGTTTTCGTCGAAAACCCTGAAACTTTGAAAAAGATTGTCCATTTTGTACATGAAGTGTATTCAGTTTTTGTCGTAACCCTCTCTACTTTTTTGCACATGCTATTTGTATGAAATTATGATACCATGCCAACTTTCAGCCTTTTCTGAGTTCATTTCAAATGCTTTTCAATTTCAGGGTCATTTAGCTGGAAAAAATCAGTAAATGCATGAAAAGAATTTGTTTGCACATAAAATTTCTTCGCGTTTCAAATGCCAAAACACATAATTAACTACCCTAACTATTACAGACATTCCCTCCTGGGTGTGGAACACAGAAGAAAGTGATGATAGTGAAGCCGATCGCATCCCAGATCTTTGGGTGTGAAACTTTTTCTTCTCGTGTGTCCCTTTGCGTCGTAGCCATGGAAAATCTTCATCATTTAACTGGATGCTCGGGTCAATATTCACTATGAATGGAGCAATTTCATCAAACTTTTCATAATCTTCTGACATGTCTGTCTTGTCATCCACTCCCACGATGTTTATTTTTCCTGAAAGAACTATGCGGCGCTTTGGCTCGTCGTATGATCGATTCGCTTCCTTATCTTTTCTTTTTCTCGGCCTGGTAGACATGTCTTTCACATAAAAAACCTGCGCCACATCATTGGCTAGGACGAATGGTTCGTATGCATACGCAAGATTGTTGAGATCCACTGTTGTCATTGCGTACTACGGGTCTTCCGTTACCCCGCCTCGTGTCATATTGACCCATTTGCACCAAAACAAAGGGACCTTCAAATCACCTGATCCATAGTTAAGTTCCCATATGTCCTCTATGTAACCATAATATGTTTCCTTTCCCGTGTTGGTTGTTGCATCAAAGCGGACACCACTGTTTTGGTTGGTGCTCTTCTTATCTTGGGTGATCGTGTAAAATGTATTCCCATTTATCTGGTGCCCTTTGAAAGTCATTATATTCGAAGATGGTAACTGGGACAGCGAGTACAGCTCATTTTGAATATCGCCATCATTCAGGGCACGTTTCTGCAACCAACCGGCGAAAGTCCTCATTTGTTCGCGTGTAATCCAGTCGTCAGACTTCTCCGGGTGTTTGGACTGTAGAAAATTCTTGTGTTCCTCCATATACGGAGCCACCAAGGCGGAATTCTGTAGAACTGTGTAGTGTGCTTCAGTGAGAGAATGCCCGTCCATACATATTATTTGATGCCCTCCTAGCGTGCCTTTTCCTTCCAGTCTGCCCTTATGCCGCGATTCAGGAGCACCAATCGGCTTAAGGTTAGGAATAAAGTCAATACAAAACTCAATGACCTCCTCATTTTCATGGCCCTTCGAGATGCTTCCTTCTGGCCTAGCACGGTTATGAACATATTTCTTCAAGACTCCCATGAACCTTTCAAAGGGGAACATATTGTGTAGAAATACAGGACCCAAAACGTTAATCTCTTCGCAAAGGTGAACTAGGACGTGCGTCATGATGTTGAAGAAGGATGGTGGGAACACCAACTCGAAACTGACAAGACATTGCACCAAATCATTCTGTAACCTTGGTATGATTTCTGGATCGATTACCTTCTAAGAGATTGCATTGAGGAATGCACATAGCTTCACAATGGCTAATCGAACATTTTCCGGTAGAAGCCCCCTCAATGCAACCGGAAGGAGTTGCGTCATAATCACGTGGCAGTCATGAGACTTTACGTTCTGAAACTTTTTCTCTGCCATTTTATTATTCCCTTTATATTCGATGAGAAGCCAAACGGTACCTTCATGCTGAGTAGGCATTCGAAGAAGATTTCCTTCTCTTCTTTGGTAAGAGCATAGCTGGCCTGACCCTGATGTATGCCGCCTTTTCCGTGCATATGTTGCTGGTCCTCCCGTGCCTCAGGTGTATCTTTTGTCTTCCCATACACGCCCAAAAAGCCAAGCAGGGTCACGCAATTATTCTTCGTCACGTGCATCACGTCGATTGCGGAGCGGACCTCTAGGTCTTTCCAATATGGCAGGTCCCAAAATATAGATTTCTTCTTCCACATGGGTCTTTCTTATGGTCTTCTGTGTGCCACCGCATCGCCTTCGCATGCTCTTTGTTTTGGAACAAACATTTCAACCGTGGTATTATAGGAGCATACCACATCACCTTGGCAGGAATCTTCTTCCTGGGGCGCTCACCCTCGACATCACCAGGGTCATCGCGACTGATCTTATAATGCAATGCACCACATACCGGGCAAGCATTCAAATCCTCGTACTCACCGCGGTAGAGGATGCAGTCATTAGGGCATGCATGTATCTTTTGCACCTCTAACCCTAGAGGGCAGACAGCCTTCTTTGCTTCATACGTACTCTCGGGCAATTCGTTGTCCTTTGGAAGCATATTCTTTATCATTAATAGCAACTTTCCAAATCCCTTATCAGATACACCATTCTCTGCCTTCCATTGTAGCAATTCAAGTGTGGTGCCCAACTTTTTTTTGTCAGCTTCGCAATTCGGGTAGAACAATTTCTTGTGATCCTCTAACATGCGTTGCAACTTCGTCCTCTCCAGATCACTTGCGCAGTTTCTCTTTGCATCGGCAATGGCCCGACCTAGATCATCAGCGGGCTCATCTGATGCCTCTTCTTCAGCTTCTTTCTGCATTGCCGGCTCAGCTTCTTCCCCCATTGTTGTATCATCGTATTCAGGGAACCCATGGCCAGGATAGCCGTCGTCGTCCTATTCTTCTTTATTGTCTTCCATCATAACCCCTATTTCTCCGTACTTAGTCCAAACATTATAGTGGGGCATGAAACCGAACTCAAATAGGTGGACGTGAATGGTTCTTGATGTAGAGTAACTATGACCATTCTTAGAACCAGCACATGGACAAGGCATAAAATCATCCGCCCGCTTGTTTGCCTCAGCGGCAAGCAGAAAAGTATGCACGCCATTAATGAACTCGGGAGAGCATCTGTCATCATGCATCCATTATCGGCTCATCTTCATTACACAACACCGAATAGACCAAATTAGTACAAGTTTATACATAAAGTTCATACACAACACTTAATTAAATGCAACATACAAATAACTCTCTAGCTAAAGAATTTAAATGCAACAACAAATGCGATGAAGATCGCAACTAAGGCAACAATTGATCCAACAGCATAATGATACTAAGCCACACTATCAATGGCATATTTTCTAATCTTTCTAATCTTCAACCTCATTTTCTCCATCTTGATCCTGTGATCATCGACGACATCGGCAACATGCAACTCCAATTCCATCTTCTCCCCCTCAATTCTTTTCAATTTTTCTTTCAAATACTCGTTTTCTCTTTCAACTAAATTTAACCTCTCGACAATAGGGTCGGTTGGAATTTCCGGTCCACATACCTCCTAGATAAAAATATCTATGTCAATTTGATGGGCATAATTTGTCATAAACACGAAATGCAACAACTAGTTTTAAAGAGAATATACCACATCCGAATCATAACAAGGACGAGGGCCGACGAGGACGGATATCAAAACCATGGCACTATGTATAACAAACAACATACGGGTAAGATAATTATACGAGTAACTATATATCCAAATCACACAAACATCAATTTGGTAATGTAAAACATTCATGAACAAGAACCTCACCACAAGGTGGTGCCGGCGACGGGACGGTGCAGGCGATCGACGGTGGTTACGATGGAGATTTAGAAGGCACTAAGTAACCACACCTACATATGCAAACTAAGTATTATTTTTGACCTCAAATTGCATATAAATCAAATACTAGCAAATATAATTCCTCCCAAATTAATCACTATACAAAGCATTGCAACAGCTAATCTAGCAATGAGAGTTGAAAGGACAAAGTTGCTAACCTTTGTGATCATTTGAATGGATGGGGGCCTTCAAATCTTGACAAATTTTAGGCAAAATTTGTGAGAAGCTCGAGAAAGAGAGGGAAAGAACAGAGGATGTGAGGGGAAAGGGGAAGAACGGAGTGGCTCGGCTGGACGAAGGGTTTATGTAGGTCGACCTGTAGTACCGGTTGTGGCACGAACCGGTACTAAAGGTGCTGGAGGGCCCCAGACTGACAACACCCTGCCACCATCCTCTTTAGTACCGGTTTGTGGCACGAACCGGTGCTAAAGGTTCGACACGAACCGGTTCTAATGAGAACGGTCGGCTAGCCGTTGGAACCGGCACTATTGGACACATTAGTGCCGGCTCAAAATCAAACCGGCACTAATGTGTCTCATATTAGGTCCTTTTTCTACTAGTGTCACCGGGCACCGTCTCCCGGCCACCAAGAATCCTGGCGAGCGCCCACGGCGAGGCCGACGGCGTCGTCCTAGACGCCGGCGCACACACCTACCTCTGCCACGCCGTCCGCCTCGCCGACACAACCGAAGGCGACCCCGAGGCCCAATTCGTCTACTGGATGTTCAAGTGGGCATCGAACGCGGGCGTCGTGGCCACGTGTTTCCATGTGGTGGTGGACATCGTCGCCGGTCACGTCGTGTTCTACAGTTTCATGCTGGGCATCGCCTTAATATTGGGCCTGGCGGGCTGGATGTTGTGCCACGAGACCTTGTCGCCGTCGCATCACTGGCGGCAGTTGCGCCGCCGGCGGGAGCGCGACCCGGAGGAGCTCATGCGCGGGCTGGAGGACCTTCGGCGGCATGGAGGGATCTCGGAGGAGACGCTCCGCAAGTGCCGCGATCTGTTCGGGGCGGAGCCGGTCTCCCGCGAGCTGGTGGCGAAGCTGGCCAACCACTTCGGGTGGGTGATGCCGGCTGCCGATCCTCACCTTGAGGATCGAGGAGATGGCCGGGCTGTGGCTTCAGCGCCACCACCCGCTCGAGGAGGAGAAATCTCCTATACTAGCTAGACTTTCCAATTTGGCCACGTAGCAACATAAACTTTTCTATAGCTCGCAAATTACTCCACCTGCTTGCACTTCAAATAATTAGCCAAAAGCAGCAGCGTGAGAGGGTAATGATAATTTCAGCATCATAGTCTTTATTTTTATCGGTTGTATCCTGTTCCAATATAAATCCAACAAAGTTTTATCTATGGTGTAGAATACGGTGATTAAGACTTTCTTAATCCCCATAAAATTCACACAGATTTTGCTACCTTGCAGGGATACTTATCTTTTGTCAAAACTCTATTCTTCACCAACAACCAAACAAAAGATTTAATCTGCAGAAATGATTTCTGGCGAACATCAACCAGGAGAGCAAACCCGGCGAACGCCTTCCCCGCAGTTGCACGTAGATGAGTCATTCTCTTCTTTTTCCTCCAAAAATGCAGGACCAAGGTGCACCTAGATGTTAAAGCTCGTCTTGATCGAGCATTTGCCAATGAAGAATTCAGACAAATGTATGAGTACACTAGAGTGCGGCATGTTTGTGTGACGGAGTTTGATCATTGCTTTGTAGTTGCTGAATTTCGCCATCAAGCACTCGGAAACAACTCTTATGTACCAAAACCCTTTCGGTATGAGCAGTTGGTAACGGATACTTGGCGTAATCAAGCCCGGGTGCCAGGCTTGCATGGCATACTGGACTCCCTAGGTGCATTGCAACGTCAACTTACACCATGGGGGGCACGTGAATTTGGCTGCCTTTCAAGGACAGTCAGACAGTTGAGGAAACCTCTGTCTAGACCGAGGGAGCAGTCCATCGGTCGGGGTCTGTCTGAGGAGGAGAAAAGAACCATGGAAAAACTTTGAGAGGCACTCCGATTGGAAGAGATATGGATGAAGCAACGATCTCGTGTTCCCTGGCTAAGGGAAGGGGATCGCAATACGGCTTATTTCCAAGCACGAGCGAAGCAACGGAAACGCATCAACAGAATTGCTAATGTTCAGAGATCTGATGGTTCCACTTGTGCAAATGGTGATGAGGACAAAGAGGAGGTACATGCGTTCTACCAAGCTCTTTATACCTCTCAAGGTCACAACAACATGGAGGAGCTGTTATCGCATGTACCAGTTCGGGTTACTCCGGAGATGAATCAACTCCTGGAGAGGCCGTTTGAGGCTGCTGAGATCCACAAGGCCTTATTTCAAATGGAGCCATCTAAAGCGTCGGGTGTTGATGGATTTACATCAGGATTCTTTCAGCGCCATTGGAAGTTACTTCAATATGAGGTCGATTCGGCGGTGCTTGAATTTCTGAATGGTGGCGAGCTACCGGCGGGATTAAATGACACTTTGATAACTCTCATTCCCAAGGTACGTCGCCCACAAAATATCACACAATATCGTCTTATTGCACTATGTCAGGTGCTTTATAAACTTGATGTCAAGGCTCTTACAAATCGTTTGAGACCTTGCATGGATGAAGTAATCAGTGAAGAACAAAGTGCCTTCGTTCTGGGTCGTTTGATCACAGATAACGTACTGGTTGCATTTGAAAGTGTTCACACGATGAAAAGAAGGAAGAAAGGAAAGAATTTCTCTTGTGCAATCAAGTTGGACATGACGAAAGCGTATGATCGGAGAATGACCCTTTTTGGAGGCTATGTTGCTGAAACTAGGCTTCGGTGCTACCTTGGTCAGATTAATTATGAAGTGTGTAACTTCAGTTCGCTACTCTGTTTGTGTGAATGGAGAGTTAATACCATATTTCACCCCTTCTAGAGGCTTTCGGCAAGGTGATCCAGTATCACCGTACCTTTTCTTATTATGTGCCGAGGGTTTTTCTTCTCTCTTGAAGTTTTATGGCAATGTTGATCGTGGAATCCGTGCTAACTTCAGAGCCCCGTGGGTGAATCATATTCTTTTCGCCGATAACAGACTCATTTTCATCGGTGCGAATACAGACAGTGCTAGCAGATTGAATGAAATTCTTCGGATCTATGGCGAGGCCTCAGGTCAGTGTGTGAACAGAAGTAAAAGCTCCATATATTTTTCTCCTAACACACTTGCGGCACTCGGGAAACATCTGAAACAACTTATGGATGTGCATGTTGAAGCAGTTTCAGAGCGCTACCTTGGCCTCCCCACGGCGGCTGGTCGTATTACCAACGGTACCTTTGATCACATTGGGGAAAGAGCCAGAGGTCATATGAGTGGATGGTCAGAATGACTATTTGCATGTGCAGGTAGAGAAACTCTTCTAGAGTCTCTTGTGCAAGCTATTCCGACTTTTAGTATGAGTTGCTTCCTCCTGACGAAGAAAGTGTGCAAAAACTTAACCTCAAGCAGGGCCAAATTCTGGTGGGGGGGCTCACTGGATAGAAAGTCTCTTCATTGAATTGCTTGGGACAAGCTAGCTACACCAAAATTTAAGGGTGGGATGGGATTCCGCGACCTAAGACAGTTCAACTTGGCACTCCTAGGGAAGCATGGGTGGATACTGATGACAGATCCTAATTCCTTGTGTGCCAGAGTTCTGAAAAGCAGATATTTTCATGATTCAGACTTCATGCATGCTACTATTGCGAAGTCTGCTTCAGCCACATGGATAGCGGTCATTTCCGGCCGTGAAGCACTCAATGTGGGATTGGTGAAAAGAGTTTGCTATGGAGCATCCATCTCGGTTTGGGAGGACAAATGGATACCATCTACAATAACAATGTCTCCAATATTCAAACCGGCTAACACACATGTTCAGAGAGTTAGTGACTTGATTGATACAGCAAATTGGACATGGAACCGGGACCTTGTGCGAGACACCTTCATTGCACCAGATGCCCAAGATATATTGAACATTCCAATCCGGCGGGGTGGAGATGAGGATTTTCTTGCTTGCGCGCATGAGACCTCAGGAACATACTCTGCTAAATCGGCTTACCGTGCTCTCGTGAATCAAAAAGAGCATGCAGCTCTAGAGGAAGGGTAGGTAACGGGACCATCAACGACTGAACAACAGATGCGGAGTTCTCTTTGGAAACTCAAGGTTGTGCCCAAGGTAAGGGTCTTTTGGTGGCGAGTCATTAGGGGCATAGTCCCTGATGAATGCACCCTAAAATGGAGACATATAAAGGAAGTGAGTACGTGCAAGATTTCCTTGGCAATGGAGGAAGACCTCATGCATGCACTCATCCATTGTTCTCAGGCCCGCCGGTTCTGGGAGGAAGCTCGACTTTTGTTTGAAGTTTCTCTTCCCCGACTTCATCCAGACACTTGGGCAAGAGATATCTTATGTGAGCAGCGGTTCTCGGAGAAATACCACGGCACAATCATCACTGTTATGTGGTCCATCTGGATGTCACGCAATAAGTGGATACATGATGAAGTGAAGATCGACCGGGCTAGCTCGGTGAGACGAACCAGAGAAGATCTAGCATTGCTAGAACTCCCTAGGCAGCATACTGCTTTCCTACAGGCTATGGTTAGCGACTGCCTGATGGAAAAATCTTCAAGATCAACATGGATACCTCGATCAACTCTGCTGACGGCATAGCAAGCATTGGAGGTGTAGCCAGACCGTGTTCGGCCTTCTTGGGAGCTTGGTGCAAGCCTTACATGGGGGTCTCGGCCCCACTGATCGCTGAAGTCCAAGCCATGAAAGAGGGCGTGATCTTTGACAGTCTGAGGGGCTTCATGGAGGTGACCCTAGAGACTGACTGCCTAGAGGCAGTTAACCTCTGGAACAATCGCTACGATGATCGCTCGATTGTAGCACCTATCTTCGCAGAAATTAAAGAGCTTTCTCTTAATTTTGTATCCTTTGTAATTCAGCATTTAATAAGAGAGGCAAATGGTCCTGCATATCTTTGTGCTAGCATGATAGTACGCTTAATGTGACTGAGAGCTGGCTCAAAATGACCCCTAGCTTCCTCATCAGTAGCATGTTGGCCGACTGTTCGGCGAATGCCTTTGCTGAATAAAGCTCTCAGAAGTTCCCCGCAAAAAAAGGACCTGGCGAACTCCTAACCCTCCTCCCCCCCCCCCCCCCCCGCCCATTTTTTTATATTTTCGAAAGAAAAAATCCTTTTTTAGAGGTTACTTAAAAAACTTTCCATGTGCATTATTATTATATAATAGTAGCATGTCAAGTTTTTATTAAACCATGACATTTTTGTCTTCCCTGGCAATTTTTTGGTCTTTCTGTAATTCCCCTTTGGCAATCTTTGGAAACTTTCATCACTTCTTCATGGCAATTTAGGAATTTGTTTTTTACTTTCTCACATCGCAATTTTATTATTAAGAGGATGGCATTTTAATAATTAATAAGATGGCACTTTTATTTTTAAGAGGATGGTAGTTTTATAATTATGAGCACAGCAAAAATTGCTTTTGGAGCTCAGCCTCCATGGAGGCCGGTTTTTGGAAGAAAAAATCAAAACTCAACAAAATTTATAATTTTACAATTCAAAAATTTATGAAAAAATATAGGCATACATGAAGGCAAAACACACATGTATGTAAATTTTCAGCACGAAATACGTTGAAATGAGGGTTGTACAAAAAGGACAAATCTGTGGCTCTTCAACACATGATACTATTCATCCCAAAAGTCCATGAATTTGTTATTTTTGCACAGATCCCATCTCAAGGTATTTCATTCTGAAATTTTACACACATACACATCACATCCTTGTGCACTTGTACAATTTTTTCATATTTTCTTTGAAACCAAAAAGTATGAAATTTGATTATTATTATTTTCAAAACAATCGGCCTCCATGGAGGCCGAGCTCCAAAATGTCGTTCTCTGAGCACAGTAGTTTTTATTATTAACAACATGATATTTTTTATAATTGAGGAGATGGAAGTTTCATTATTACTCTTTCTCTCTCTCTCTCTCTCTCTCCAGGGCGTGCGCGTATCTCTAGGTTGTCAATTTGACCAACCTAATACAAGTCATATATTACAAAAAATATACCAATATAAACTTCAGATGTTCTATTTTCAAACGGTTTAATTTTTGTGTTATATAGTTTATATTAGGGTGATAAAATTGGCAACCTAGGTATACGTGCAGAACTTGTAAACTGAAACGGAGGGAGTAAGAGTTTGGCATTTTTATTATTAATAACATGGCAGATTTATTGTTAGGAGGATGCCTATTTTATTATTAACAGGATGACCGTTTTATTATTTGAGAGCATGAGATTTTCATTATTGTTAGCATGCCATTTTTTTATTAAGAGTATTGTAATTTTTTATTAGCATGACATTTTTTTCATTGGACGACTTTTTTATGATTTTTGCATGGTGGGCCAAACAAATAAAAATTTACAGCATGGCAACAAACATCTCTCACTCTCCCTCTCTCTCTCTGGCACTCCAGAGAATGGCATCATAAATCTTAGAACACTACTGAAACAAGTTTGGAGCAAATAAACCTTTCTACCCTGCCACCATGAATGTCTTCTCTTTTTTTTATGTGCAAGCTTTTAATCAGCATTACCCAATTTTAGAACACTCGTAAACAAGTTTGTTGTCCCATGACAACATAACTTGTTTTTTTTAGGATCTAACGCTGCCGCAATATTATTTAACCAGCATAGCTGGGAATGTCTTCAACGATTACAGAAAGCACAAAGTCAGGGGGAGACCCCTGCCACACCTTACATAACTCGTCACCCACACCGACTCTAGCAAACTTATGAGCAGCAACGTTGGCCGAACGCCGAACCCAATCAACACGGAAGTCCAAACATGAATTGAGCAACGCCTTGATCTCTTGAATCCACGGACCCACCGCACTCAAGCACCTCTCGGGCTGCACTAACGGGCGTGGCTACTGGTCAATCGGCTGAATGAATTTTGGGTCAGTCGATTGACCCCCAAACTAGCAGCGTCTGCACAGGTGCAAGCTGGACCATGGGCTGCTCCAGTTCAATACTACCAAGCCTACATACTTTTTTTTGTACGCTAATTACTCGCTGCTCTAGTACTAGTAATTGGCCAAGTCTTTGTAGATGACCAATGGATAGCACTCACACATAATTGCATGCAATGGTCAGTGACTATATGTGCAATCTCATACACGTATATTTATTTTTACACACATGCAATCTCACTGATGAATAGAATCCTCACACACATTTATTTTTATACATAGATATATCTGGAAAATATATTATTACTATGCAAAACTGAGCATATTATAGTGAGATTTTGACACAAAAAAGTGTTTTCTAAAAAGTAATGGATTAGAGGCATCCGTATTATCCATACAAAAGAAAAGAAATGAAAACTAAAAAAAATGTAAGAAAAAGTAAAAAAAGTAAAAAAATGAAGTTTTCATTGGAAGAATGAATTCGTGGCACTAGTATTACCATTTAAAAAAAAACTAAAACAAAATCAAAATAATGAAGTATTCTACGAAATAATCAAACCCTTTAAGAAGAAAGAAAATGAAAAGGAAAAACTTTCAAAACTTACACATAATTGGCACTGAAATTGCACTTTTTGAAATATGCAAAGAATAAGCATATAATAGTCCAATTTTCGCATTCTACTATAGTTTACACATAGTGTAACTGAAATAATGTATTTCCTTTAAGAAGTCGGAAAATTAAAAAAACTTGCGCACAACTTTGCACCGAAATTGCACTTTACGTAATATGCAAAAATAATCATATGATCATGAAATTTTGGCAAATATTATATAGTGTTTGTTTGTACATAATTACACTCAGCCAAAATACCACAAAAAATCAATAAAGGAAAAAAGAAAAACATATAGAAACATAAAACACAAATAAAAAGTAATTGATCAAGCATGATTAATTAGGCAGCCAAGCATTATATGTAAACACATACAATTACACACAATTGTGTTGTGTAAAACGTATACACAATTTGCACTGAAATTGCACTTTTTGAAATATGCAAAGGATAAACATATAATAGTGCATTTTCCGCATTCTACCATACTTTACACATAATGTAAATGAAATAATGTATTTCCTTTAAGAAGTCAGAAAATAAAAAAAAAACTTGCGCACAACTTTGCGCTGAAATTGCACTTACCATAATACACAAAAATAATCATATAACCATGTAATTCTGGCAAAATATTATATAGTATTTATTTGTATATAATTACAATCACCCAAAAAACCACAAAAAAGCAATAAAAGAAATAAAGGAAAAAAGAAAAACACATAGAAACATAAAACAGAAATAAAAAATGAAGCAAAAATACCCACAAAAGAAATAATTAAATTTACTTAGGAAGATTAAATTAGTGGCATTGGTATTACCATTTAAGAAAAAAATGGGAAAAAGAATGTTAAACAAAGACGGAAAAAATTTGCACAAAATATGCAAAAAAATTGTGCTTTTTAGAAATATGCAAGAATAAGCATATAAAAGTAAAATTTTGCAAAAACAGAATCTAAGAATAAATGAATAGTGGCATTGGTATTAACCTTAAAGTAGAATGAAAATGAATAGAGACTAAAACAATATCAAAATAATGTTTTTTTGAAAAAGAATGAATTAGTGGCGTTGGTATTTTCTTTAAGAAGAAATAATATTTATAAAAAAATTTACGCACAACTTCGCACCAAAATTGCATTTTCTCATAATATGCAAACATAATCGTATAATCATGAAATGTTGGCACATATTATATAGTATTTGTACGTATATAATTACACCCAGCCTAAACCCACAAAAACAAAATTATAACCAATAAAGGAAAGAAAATATTCAGTCCAGAATTAAACGGGCGCAACAAAGTCAAAGAAATTGGCCCGGTGCCAATTCGACTGACCAAAACAACGCGTCAATCGATTCCTTGCAGCCCAGTCCAACAACAGAACTGAACAGAAAAAAAAATGAAAACAGCACAAATCTCAAAGCACGATCCAACGAACAGAAAATCGACTGACCATAACATGAAAAGTCAGCTGATTGAAAAGTAGCTAAAGTGTGCACTAACAGCTGAGCAACTGCCTTACTGTCGAGCTCAAGATGAACGCGCTGACAGCCCAGCTCCACCGCAAGCTGCACACCCCGCCGGCAAGCAAGAATTTCAAAAGCTTCAGGATCCGACGAGTTAGGGAAGAAATGACATGCCCCAGCCCTGAAAGCACCATCGTGGTCTTGAATAACTGCGCCTCCATCGCCCGCGTTCCTATGCTTAGAGACAGCCCCATCCGAGTTCACTTTCACCCAGCCCGGCCCTGGGGGCTCCCATCTCTGAGCTTGGCAAGGTTTCGGCGATCTGGCCTCCACGGCGTGAATGTGACGCCACTCCAGCAGGTGCGAGTGGACTCTTTCAACAACCTCCAATGGATGATCAATCCTCCTGCCATCACGATCTTCATTGCGGGCAAGCCACAGCCCGTATGTCGCATGTATCATCGCTTGCTTCTCATCTTCAGGAGCACCCGCAAAGAAACTCAACAGCATGCTTGACAGCGCCTTCTGGGAGTCAATAGGAAGCGGTGGAGCTGCCTCCGCGACGCCCTTCTCTGAAGACAAAATCTCCCAAAACTGGGAGGAGTGAGGACAAGACCAAAATCTGTGAAGAACCGTTTCTTCCCTTCCGCACGCCGCGCAAAAGACACCGGGCTTGATCCGGCGCCGATGAAGCTCATGACCCACTGCCAGGCCATTCCGGATCATTCTCCAAACATGAATCTTAGCCTTCCCCGGCGCGTTTGTGCCCCACAAACCAAGATAACCTTTATGGTCCTGAACTGAAGTGGATGAGGCCGGTCGGCCAGACCTCACCCGCCACAAAGAAACAGCGAGATGATATGCAAATCTCACACTAAACACACCGTTCTTTGTACAGTTCCATGCTAAATAGTTATCCGTTCCAACACCCCCCACAGCTATTTGCTTGATATCATCAGCATCTGAGGGAGTGAACATGGCTTCAATCTTGTGCATATCCCAGCCCGTCCCCTCTGTAGAAATTATGAGATGGATGAATATTATTGTTGTATTGATCTGAACCAAGTGTGGGATATATATAGAGTACAATATGTGAGAGAGACTTGGAGTAGGGGACAAGTCGTACATGGTTTAAACCAATCCTATCTCTAACTCCTAATCTCTAACTTAAACATAATTATACTTCTAACATTCCCCCTCAGTCGTAGCGGGAGTGAAGCGGACGAGTACGACTGGATTTGAAGTCTTGCGCTTCCCTCGTCTTCTCCGCTGCGCTATCATCAACTGCGTCTCTGATAGGTTGGCACCTAGGGCGATAACTGTGTCCCCTTCTGGTGCCTCCCTTGACTCTCCTCTATTCCCTCCCGTAGTCACAGCGGGAGTGGCATGAACGCTGGTGATGACGCGGACGCTGTTGACTGGAGTTGTTGGCGATGTGTGGCTGTAGACGTAGTCATTAATGTCGAGGTAGCCGATCATGGTGATGTAGTTGTGGTCGAGGTAGTCATGGATGATGAAGCCGCACAAAACCGGAGGCGCAAAAAAATGCGCTATGACGGAGCTGCAGACGTGGACGATGCACCTTGCGGATGTCAGAGGGTGTCGTCGGTGATGAGTCCACCGGTTTTGCCAAAACCAGAGGAAGCCCATCGAGCACACATCGGTTTTGCCAGAACCGTGTGGCCAAGTAGGGTCGTCACTGAAGTGGCGTCATGTCGATGCAGTCATGCCGTCGTGAAGGACGCGGTCGATGCCATCGTCGTGACGCGGTCATTACCGTCGTCGGGGGCGCGTCTTGCAGAAAAGTCTGTCAGAGGACGCTAGGTGTCCATCTTATGAACGAGGTGGCGGCGGTGTGTTGACGAAGATGTTGATGAAGACCACGTTGATGAAGACCTTGGCGATGAAGTGTCGGCGATGGTGTTGTAGCGGCATGCCGACAGTGATGCGTCGCTTGAAGGCGTCCCTCCCCGGCAATGAAGTGTCGAAGCCGTGTCGTTTCCAAGAAGTATGTTGGCTCGTAGCTTGGCGTAGTTGTACAACTCAATACAGTGATTCGGGGTCGATGAAGACTATCTGGTGTAGTGCCCTCCCGTGATCGGAGACACGGTGCGTCGTGTAACATCTCGATGCAGTCTGATGCTGGCGCGTGCTTGAAGTTTCTCATCGCTGAAACCTGCATGCGAACATGTAATCTGCTGGTCACTTTGGGTCCCACGTCCATGCATGTGGCGTGGATGGTTCCAGATCGAAGTCGCTTTGCGCCTGAGCTGGATGGAACCGCGGCGTCGCGTGGTTGAAGCTGGCTGCTCCAGCGCCTGGGGTCGGCGCGCCTGCTCCGGATCGTGCAAGCGCCGACGTACGACGCTGATCCGCGAAGAAGCCACACAAATCTGGCCTGCTCGACGAAGCTCGCAGGACGATGCGTACGGCTGGTGTAGACGTAATGCTCGGTGTGCAGCCGGTGGCGTCTTGCCGACGTCGACGTCTGGCTCGATGAAGTGCATCTAGTCTTGTTGCATGCATCTCCAGATCTCCTTGTAGGAGATCAGTTTGCGTGGCCGTGTGCTGGTTCCTGGATGGATACGTGAGCATGCAAGTTTTCTTTTGCACGAGCGTACCTGCATGGCTGGATGGACCTTTGACGATGGAGACTGCTCGAGGAGGCTTGGTGGAGTGCGGCCGCACGCTTTTTGTTGATGCAGATCGAGTAGCCGGATTCGGAAGATCGCCCTTCTGTGATTCCAAACTTCCCTGGTGGACGACCTGGTGCTTCGTAGCCGCGTATACATGCGCTGAGCTGACACCGATCTTCAAGATTTATTTGGTAGCTAACAAAAAATCTACGGGATGGAATTGCGAAATGGATCTAACATAAACTAAAGAACCGATCTAATCTTTGATAGATCGGGTGCCGCGCCCCCGAGGAGAGGAGATTAATCTCCCCGGGGGCGACGCGCTGCGGAAGTGGTGGAGAGGCCTAGGATCGGCGTCGTGAGACTAACCGCTCTAATACCATGTAGAAATTATGAGATGGATGAATATTATTGTTGTATTGATCTGAACCAAGTGTGGGATATATATAGAGTACAATAGGGAGAGAGACTTGGAGTAGGGGACAAGTCGTACATGGTTTAAACCAATCCTATCTCTAACTCCTAATCTCTAACTTAAACATAATTATACTTCTAACACCCTCACCGTCCAGCAGGTCAGACACCTTGGTAATGCCCGGCAGGTAAGTCTAACCCAGTGGTCTTAGCGAGCCCTGCCGAGGGATCCAATTGTCATGATGAACGTTGGTGCTGCTTCCGTCCCCAACACGCCATATCAAACCTTCTCTCAATAGGTTTCGGCCATGCAGAATGCTTCTAAAGGTAAAGGACGCATTGGAAGGATAGGTAGCAGACAGTATAGAGCATTCCTTGAAATACCTAGCCTTTAAGACCCTCGCCACCAAGCTATCCGGAGCAATCAAGAGGCTCCAAGCTTGTTTCGCCATCTTTAAGACCCTTCCCTTCGCACATCTTTTTCCAAGAGACCCAATGCACCTTCCTTTCGCCATTCATAGCAGCCCACCAGAATTTGGAAGAAATAGATGTCAGATTCCGGCACGTTTTCTTTGTGAGATGAAAACAACTCATGGTGAAAGTAGGGGTTGCTTGGAGCCCCGATTTGACCGGAACTTCTCTGGCCTTCTTCGACATGCCTTGTCCCTTCCAGCCCGTAACCTTGCCCTTAGAGCTCTCCGTGACATATTTGAAGGTACCTTCTTTGGACTTACTCACTTGAGTCGGCAGCCCAAGTGAAAGTGCAACTATCCGTAGGTGGTTTTGGTAATTCCTAACAACATATAGCTCATTGAGCTAACACTATTTCAAGATAAATATTTCAGGAAAAGCTCAATGAATGGCATGGCATGGATGAGAAAAGTGGACCCCTCAAAATGCTAAGGATAAAAGGATTGGCTCAAGCTCAAAGCTCAAGACTCTAAATTTTATATTTTAGTGATCCAAGATCACATTGAGTCTATAGGAAAAGCCAATACTATCAAGGAGGGATGAGGTGTTGCTTCATGAGGTTCTTGCTCAAAGTGCTTAATGATATGCTCGAAAACCCTCAACTACTTTCTCACATCCACATATGACCTAAACCAAAAGTCCCATTACCGAGGATTGCGGATTCGGCACGAAGCGCCAAGCCAGCACGGTAAGCTTAGTTTACCCATTACAGGGTACTTGTCTTTCATAGTTTGACTCTATGCGGGATCTAAGCTCCCATTCCTTTAACAGGACTGGTAGAAGAAGTCCGGATAGATCGACTGTCTAGCTCCTTTGCCCGAAGGCCCAGCAGACACCCGCCTGGCGAAGCTACTGGTTCCAGCACCTCACGTGGTGCCGGAGAAGAAGGCCACGGGAACTCGAAAGAGTTCCCGGCGCCAGGTGGTGTCGGACTCATCGCCTGACGACCCCGAAGCGCACTCCCTCTAAAGACGAGGAGGAGGAAGAAGAAGCCTCTCCCCCTCCAACGGGGGGAGGAAAGAAAAGGAGGGTCCAAGAAGGGGAAGACCCTTCTTCCGAACTATGCATCCGACGCCAACGACGGCGGAGAGGAGTGGCCATCCAGGGCCAAGCCCCTGGCAAAATCGTAAGTAGCCGGATACCAGAATAACTCATGGCGTTCCTTTATTGCACAGTACCTTCTGACGCCGAATATAATCATGCAGTCCGCCCAAGGCTCAGCTCGATGATTCGTCGAGCGGCTCCCTGGATTCGTCGGATGTGAATAGTCTTTCACTCCCGACTGCTACCTCCCCTCGCCCTACGGATGATGCCGAGGTGGAGTCCCAAAAGGGGCTAAGCCAGGAGGAGGTGGTCCTGGAGGTGCCGCAGGGTGACCTCCCGGACTCCAGGCCCAAAGGGGATAAAACCCCAGAGGGATCTAAGTCCGGCCCTGGGCCGGACACCGCACCGGAACCTTCCGTGGTTCCGGAGTCCGGCAGGCGGCCCCCTCGCAAAAAGGGCAAGCCTATGACGCCGGTGGCCTCCGTCCAACCGGAGGCACCGGATAATTTGCTGGAGGTTCTCAACGGCGCCTCCATCGACGAGGAGCACCGCACTGTTATGAGTGCGGTGATCCAGAAGGTTCAGTCCGCCAAAAGCGGGTCGACAGAAGCCTGTGCCAGCCTTCTAACAGGCTTTGAGGTATGTATTTAAAACATGTAAAAATGTTACCGCATAGACAGTAGCCCCTGATGCTTAGTTTGGTGTTCGAAAGAAAAGCCGGACTGAGGATCTAAATGTTGGGGAACGTTGCAGAAAATTAAAATTTTTCTTACGGTTTCACCAAGATCCATCTATGAGTTCATCTAAGCAACGAGTCAAGGGAGTGAGTTTGCATCTACATACCACGTGTAGATCGCGTACGGAAGCGTTCAAGGGAGCGGTGATGATGGAGTCGTACTCGACGTGATTCAGATCAACGATGACCAAGTGTTGAACGGGCAGCACCTCCGCGTTCAACACACATACGGTACGGGCGACGTCTCCTCCGTCTTGATCCAGCAAGGAGGAAGGAGGGGTTGAGGAAGACAGCTCCACCGGCAGCACGACGGCATGGTGTTGGTGGAGAAGCAGCACTCCGACAGGGCTTCGCCAAGCTCGTGATGGAGAAGGAGAGGTGTTGGGGAGGGGAGGGGCTGCGCCTTGGCTTGTGTATGCAGCCCTCCCCTCACCCCTCTATTTATAGGGGAAGGGGCAAGGGGGGGCCGGCCCCTCTAGATGGGATCTAGAGGGGGGCGGCGGCAAGGGAGGGGGGACTTGCCCCCCAAGCAAAGGGGGGCGCCCCCTCTAGGGTTCCCCCCCAACCCTAGGCGCATGGGCCCAAGGGGGGGGGGCGCCCAGCCCTCCAGGGGCTGGCTCCTGCCCCATGCAGCCCATGTGGCCCCCCGGGAGGGGTGGCCCCTCCCGGTGGACCCCCGGAACCCTTCCGGTGGCCCCGGTACAATACTGATATGCCCTCGAAACTTTCCGGTGTCCGTTTGACAACTTCCCATATATAAATCTTTACCTCCGGACCCTTCCGGAACTCCTCATGACATCCGGGATCTCATCCGGGACTCCGAACAACATTTGATATTCACATACAAGTCTTCCTAATAACCCTAGCGTCACCGAACCTTAAGTGTGTAGACCCTACGGGTTCGGGAGACACGCAGACATGACTGAGACGGCTCTCAGGTCAATAACCAACAGCGGGGATCTGGATACCCATGTTGGCTCCCACATGCTCCTTGATGATTTCATAGGATGAACCACGATGTCGAGGATTCAAGCAACCCCGTATACTATTCCCTTTGTCAATCGGTACGTTACGTGCCCGAGACTCGATCGTCGGTATCCCAATACCTCGTTTAGTCTCGTTACCGGCAAGTCACTTTACTCGTACCATAATGCATGATCCCGTGACCAAGCACTTGGTCACTTTGAGCTCATTATGATGATGCATTACCGAGTGGGCCCAGAGATACCTCTCTGTCATACGGAGTGACAAATCCCAGTCTCGATCCGTGTCAACCCAACAGACACTTTCGGAGATACCTGTAGTGTACCTTTATAGTCACCCAGTTACGTTGTGACGTTTGGTACACCCAAAGCACTCCTACGGTATCCGGGAGTTACACGATCTCATGGTCTAAGGAAGAGATACTTGACATTGAAAAAACTCTAGCAAAACGAACTACACGATCTTGTGCTATGCTTAGGATTGGGTCTTGTCCATCACATCATTCTCCTAATGATGTGATCCCGTTGTCAATGACATCCAATGTCCATAGTCAGGAAACCATGACTATCTGTTGACCAACGAGCTAGTCAACTAGAAGCTTACTAGGGACGTATTGTGGTCTATGTATTCACACGTGTATTACGATTTCCGGATAATACAATTATAGCATGAATAAAAGACAATCATCATGAACAAGGAAATATAATAATAATGCTTTTATTATTGCCTCTACGGCATATTTCCAACAGTCTCCCACTTGCACTAGAGTCAATAATCTAGTTACATTGTGATGAATCGAACACCCATAGAGTTCTGGTGTTGATCATGTTTTGCTCGCGAGAGAGGTTTAGTCAACGGATCTGCCACATTCAGATCCGTATGTACTTTGCAAATATCTATGTCTCCATCTTGAACATTTTCACGGATGGAGTTGAAACGACGCTTGATGTGCCTGGTCTTCTTGTGAAACCTGGGCTCCTTGGCAAGGGCAATAGCTCCAGTGTTGTCACAGAAGAGTTTGATCGGCCTCGACGCATTGGGTATGACTCCTAGGTCGGTGATGAACTCCTTCACCCAAATAGCTTCATGCACTGCCTCTGAGGCTGCCATGTACTCCGCTTCACATGTAGATCCCGCCACGACGCTCTACTTGCAGCTGCACCAGCTTACTGCTCCACCATTCAACATATACACGTATCCGTTTTGTGACTTAGAGTCATCCAGATCTGTGTCGAAGCTAGCGTCGACGTAACCCTTTACGGCGAGCTCTTCGTCACCTCCATAAACGAGAAACATGTCCTTTGTCCTTTTCAGGTACTTCAGGATATTCTTGACCGCTGTCCAATGTTCCTTGCTGGGATTACTTTGGTATCTTCCTACCAAACTTACGGCAAGGTTTACATCAGGTCTGGTACACAGCATGGCATACATAATAGATCCTATGGCTGAAGCATAGGGGATGACACTCATCTCTTCTTTATCTTTTGCCGTGGTCGGGCATTGAGCCGAGCTCAATCTCACACCTTGCAATACAGGCAAGAACCCCTTCTTAGACTGATCCATTTTGAACTTCTTCAAAATCTTATCAAGGTATGTGCTTTGTGAAAGACCTATGAGGTGTCTCGATCTATCTCTATAGATCTTGATGCCTAATATATAAGCAGCTTCTCCAAGATCCTTCATTGAAAAACACTTATTCAAGTAGGCCTTAATGCTGTCCAAGAATTCTATATCATTTCCCATCAAAAGTATGTCATCTACATATAATATGAGAAATGCTACAGAGCTCCCACTCACTTTCTTGTAAACGCAGGCTTCTCCATAAGTCTGCATAAACCCAAACGCTTTGATCATTTCATCAAAGTGAATGTTCCAACTCCGAGATGCTTGCACCAGCCCATAAATGGATCGCTGGAGCTTGCATACTTTGTTAGCATTCTTAGGATCGACAAAACCCTCCGGCTGCATCATATACAGTTCTTCCTTAAGATGCCCGTTAAGGAATGCCGTTTTGACGTCCATCTGCCATATCTCATAATCATAGTATGCGGCAATTGCTAACATGATTCGGACGGACTTAAGCTTCGCTACGGGAGAGAAAGTCTCATCGTAGTCAATCCCTTGAACTTGCCGATAACCCTTAGCGACAAGTCGAGCTTTATAGATGGTGACATTACCATCTGCGTCCGTCTTCTTCTTAAAGATCCATTTGTTTTCTATCGCTCGCCGATCATCGGGCAAGTCAGTCAAAGTCCATACTTTGTTTTCATACATGGATTCTATCTCGGATTTCATGGCTTCAAGCCATTTGTTGGAATCTGGGCCCGCTATCGCTTCTTCATAGTTCGAAGGTTCACCGTTGTCTAACAACATGATTTCCAGGACAGGGTTGCCATACCACTCTGGTGCGGAACGTGTCCTTGTGGACCTACGAAGTTCAGTAGCAACTTGATCAGAAGTACCTTGATCATCATCATTAATTTCCTCTCCAGTTGGAGTAGGCATCACAGGAACATTTTCCTGAGGTGCACTACTATCCTGTTCAAGAGGTAGTACTTCATCGAGTTCTACTTTCCTCCCACTTACTTCTTTCGAGAGAAACTCTTTTTCTAGAAATGATCCATTCTTGGCAACAAAGATCTTGCCCTCGGATCTTAAGTAGAAGGTATACCCAATGGTTTCTTTAGGGTATCCTATGAAGACGCATTTTTCCGACTTGGGTTCGAGCTTTTCAGGTTGAAGTTTCTTGACATAAGAATCGCATCCCCAAACTTTTAGAAACGACAGCTTAGGTTTCTTCCCAAACCATAATTCATACGGTGTCGTCTCAACGGATTTAGACGGTGCCCTATTTAAAGTGAATGTAGCTGTCTCTAGAGCGTATCCCCAAAATGATAGCGGTAAATCGGTAAGAGACATCATAGATCGCATCATATCTAATAGAGTGCGATTACGACGTTCGGACACACCGTTTCGCAGAGGTGTTCCAGGCGGCGTGAGTTGTGAAACGATTCCACATTTTCTTAAGTGTGTACCAAATTCGTGACTTAAATATTCTCCTCCACGATCCGATCGTAAGAATTTTATCTTTCGGTCACGTTGATTCTCTACTTCATTCTGAAATTCCTTGAACTTTTCAAAGGTCTCAGACTTGTGTTTCATCAAGTAGACATACCCATATCTACTCAAGTCATCTGTGAGAGTGAGAACATAACGATATCCTCCGCGAGCCTCAACACTCATTGGACCGCACACGTCGGTATGTATGATTTCCAACAAGTTGGTTTCTCGCTCCATTGTTCCGGAGAACGGAGTCTTGGTCATTTTTCCCATGAGGCATGGTTCGCTGTGTCAAATGATTCATAATCAAGAGACTCTAAAAGTCCATCAGCATGGAGCTTCTTCATGCGCTTGACACCAATGTGACCAAGGCGGCAGTGCCACAAATATGTGGGACTATCGTTATCAACTTTACATCTTTTGGTATTCACGCTATGAATATGTGTAACACTACGTTCGAGATTCATTAAGAATAAACCATTGACCATTGGGGCATGACCATAAAACATATCTCTCATATAAATAGAACAACCATTATTCTCGGATTTAAATGAGTAGCCATCTCGTATCAAACGAGATCCAGATACAATGTTCATGCTCAAACTTGGCACCAAATAACAATTATTAAGGTTCAAAACTAATCCCGTAGGTAAATGTAGAGGTAGCGTGCCGACGGCGATCACATCGACTCTGGAACCATTCCCGACGCGCATCATCACCTCGTCCTTTGCCAGTCTCCGCTTATTCCGCAGCTCCTGCTGTGAGTTACAAATATGAGCAACGGCACCGGTATCAAATACCCAGGAGTTACTACGAGTACTGGTAAGATACACATCAATTACATGTATATCAAATATACCTTTGGTGTTGCCGGCCTTCTTATCCGCTAAGTATTTGGGGCAGTTCCGCTTCTAGTGACCCTTCCCCTTGCAATAAAAGCACTCAGTCTCAGGCTTGGGTCCATTCTTTGACTTCTTCCCGGCAACTGGCTTACCAGGTGCGGCAACATATTTGCCGTCCTTCTTGAAGTTCTTCTTACCCTTGCCCTTCTTGAACTTAGTGGTCTTATTGACCATCAACACTTGATGTTCTTTCTTGATTTCAACCTCTCCCGACTTCAGCATTGAAAATACTTCAGGGATGGTCTTCACCATCCCCTGCATATTGTAGTTCATCACGAAGCTCTTGTAGCTTGGTGGGAGCGACTGAAGGATTCTGTCAATGACCGCCTCATCCGGGAGGTTAATGTCCAGCTGGGACAGGCGGTTGTGCAACCTAGACATTTTGAGTATATGCTCACTGACAGAACTATTTTCCTCCATCTTACAACTATAGAACTTGTCGGAGACTTCATATCTCTCGAACCGGGCATGAGCTTGGAAAACTAGTTTCAGCTCCTCGAACATCTCATATGCTCCGTGTTGCTCAAAACGCTTTTGGAGCCCCGGTTCTAAGCTGTAAAGCATGCCGCACTGAACGAGGGAGTAATCATCAGCACGAGACTGCCAAGCATTCATAATGTCTTGGTTCTCTGGGACGGGAGCGTCACCTAGCGGTCCTTCTAGGACATATTGTTTCCTGGCAGCTATGAGGATGATCCTCAGGTTCCGGACCCAGTCCGTATAGTTGCTGCCATCATCTTTCAGCTTGGTTTTCTCTAGGAACGCGTTGAAGTTCATGTTGACATGAGCGTTGGGCATTTGATCTACAAGACATATTATGCAAAAGTTTTAGACTAAGTTCATGATAATTAAGTTCATCTAATCAAATTATTTTAATGAACTCCCACTCAGATTTGACATCCCTCTAGTCATCTAAGTGTTACACGATCCGAGTCGACTAGGCCATGTCCGATCATCACGTGAGATGGACTAGTCATCGTCGGTGAACATTCTCATGTTGTTCATATCTTCCATACGACTCGTGTTCGACCTTTCGGTCTCCGTGTTCCGAGGCCATGTCTGTACATGCTAGGCTCGTCAAGTTAACCCTAAGTGTTCTGCATGTGTAAATCTGTCTTACACCCGTTGTATGTGAACGTAAGGATCTATCACACCCGATCATCACGTGGTGCTTCAAAACGACGAACTTTAGCAACGGTGCACAGTTAGGGGAGAACACTTCTTGAAATTTTTTGTAAGGGATCATCTTATTTACTACCATCGTTCTAATTAAACAAGATGCATAAACATAATAAACATCACATGCAATTATATAATAGTGACATGATATGGCCAATATCATATAGCTCCTTCGATCTCCATCTTCGGGGCTCCATGATCATCTTCGTCACCGGCATGACACCATGATCTCCATCATCATGATCTCCATCATCGTGTCTTCATGAAGTTGTCACGCCAACGACTACTTCTACTTCTATGGCTAACGCATTTAGCAACAAAGTAAAGTAATTTACATGGCGTTCTTCAATGACACGCAGGTCATACAAAAATAAAGACAACTCCTATGGCTCCTGCCGGTTGTCATACTCATCGACATGCAAGTCGTGATTCCTATTACAAGAACATGATCTCATACATCACAATATATCATTCATCATTCATCACAACTTCTGGCCATATCACATCACATGACAATTGCTGCAAAAACAAGTTAGACGTCCTCTAATTGTTGTTGCATCTTTTACGTGGCTGCAATTGGGTTCTAGCAAGAACGTTTTCTTACCTACGAATAACCACAACGTGATCTTGTCAACTTCTATTTACCCTTCATAAGGACCCTTTTCATAGAATCCGCTTCAACTAAAGTGGGAGAGACAGACACCCGCCAGCCACCTTATGCAACTAGTGCATGTTAGTCGGTGGAACCGGTCTCACGTAAGCGTACGTGCAAGGTTGGTCCGGGCCGCTTCATCCCACAATACCACTGAAGCAAGATAAGACTAGTAGCGGCAAGCAAGTTGACAAGATCTACGCCCACAACAAAATTGTGTTCTATTCGTGCAATAGAGAACTATGCATAGACCTAGCTCATGATGCCACTGTTGGGGAACGCTGCAGAAAATTAAATTTTTTCCTACGGTTTCACCAAGATCCATCTATGAGTTCATCTAAGCAACGAGTCAAGGGAGTGATTTTTCATCTACATACCACTTGTAGATCGCGTACGGAAGCGTTCGAGGGAGCGGTGATGATGGAGTCGTACTCGACGTGATTCAGATCACCGATGACCAAGTGCTGAACGGACAGCACCTCCGCATTCAACACACGTACGGTACGGGCGACGTCTCCTCCGTCTTGATCCAGCAAGGAGGAAGGAGAGGTTGAGGAAGACAGCTCCACCGGCAGCACGACGGCGTGGTGTTGGTGGAGAAGCAGCACTCCGACAGGGCTTCGCCAAGCTCGTGACGGAGAAGGAGAGGTGTTGGGGAGGGGAGGGGCTGCGCCTTGGCTTGTGTATGCAGCCCTCCCCTCACCCCTCTATTTATAGGGGAAGGGGCAAGGGGGGGCCGGCCCCTCTAGATGGGATCTAGAGGGGGGCGGCGGCCAGGGAGGGGGGACTTGCCCCCCAAGCAAAGGGGGGCGCCCCCTCTAGGGTCCCCCCCCCCAACCCTAGGCGCATGGGCCCAAGGCGGGGCGCCCAGCCCTCCAGGGGCTGGCTCCTGCCCCATGCAGCCCATGTGGCCCCCCGGGAGGGGTGGCCCCTCCCGGTGGACCCCCGGAACCCTTCCGGTCGCCCCGGTACAATACCGATATGCCCCCAAAACTTTCCGGTGTCCGTTTGACAACTTCCCATATATAAATCTTTACCTCCGGACCCTTCCGGAACTCCTCGTGACGTCCGGGATCTCATCCGGGACTCCGAACAACATTTGGTATTCAAATACAAGTCTTCCTAATAACCCTAGCGTCACCGAACCTTAAGTGTGTAGACCCTACGGGTTCGGGAGACACGCAGACATGACCGAGACGGCTCTCAGGTCAATAACCAACAGCGGGATCTGGATACCCATGTTGGCTCCCACATGCTCCTCGATGATGTCATCGGATGAACCACGATGTCGAGGATTCAAGCAACCCCATATACTATTCCCTTTGTCAATCGGTACATTACGTGCCCGAGACTCGATCGTCGGTATCCCAATACCTCGTTTAGTCTCGTTACCGGCAAGTCACTTTACTCGTACCGTAATGCATGATCCCGTGACCAAGCACTTGGTCACTTTGAGCTCATTATGATGATGCATTACCGAGTGGGCCCAGAGATACCTCTCCGTCATACGGAGTGACAAATCCCAGTCTCGATCCGTGTCAACCCAACAGACACTTTCAGAGATACCTGTAGTGTACCTTTATAGTCACCCAGTTACGTTGTGACGTTTGGTACACCCAAAGCACTCCTACGGTATCCGGGAGTTACACGATCTCATGGTCTGAGGAAGAGATACTTGACATTGAAAAAAACTCTAGCAAAACGAACTACATGATCTTGTGCTATGCTTAGGATTGGGTCTTGTCCATCACATCATTCTCCTAATGATGTGATCCCGTTATCAATGACATCCAATGTCCATAGTCAGGAAACCATGACTATCTGTTGACCAACGAGCTAGTCAACTAGAGGCTTACTAGGGACGTATTGTGGTCTATGTATTCACACGTGTATTACGATTTCCGGATAATACAATTATAGCATGAATAAAAGACAATCATCATGAACAAAGAAATATAATAATAATGCTTTTATTATTGCCTCTAGGTCATATTTCCAACACTAAAAAGATATACGCAGGAGTCTAACATAAATATGTCAATATGGGAATGCAGGCTGCGCTGCTGACCTCTGCCGCACTGACTGCGGAGGTCGATGCATTGAAGCAGAGCCTCGAGCGGTCCGAGAACGAGCTCGGCTGTGCCAAGAAGCAGCTCAAAGACAAGGAAGGTAGGTAGTACCTTATATAAGTATATAAAAATACCTGGTTGCAAATAATGACAGGACCAACGTGAATGTTACAGGGGCCACGACCGAGGTGGCGACCCTGAAGGAAGCGCTGTCCAAGGGCAAAGACAATGCGGCCATGGAGCGCACCGAGTGAGAGAAACAAGAGGCATGGGTGGTGGAGGTGCGGCAAGAGCTCAATGCTTTTGTGAAAAAACACGAGAGTTTAGAGCTTGACTCAAAGACTCGAGAGTCCGAGCTTGCCTCGGCACTTGAAAGCGCCAAATCTGCCAAGGCCGAAGCCCAAAAGGCCCTCCAGGAAATTGAGGCGATGAAGAAGATAGCGGCGGGTAAGGCATTCTTTATGCAAAGCAAGCATTTGAGAGTGAATTAATTGTTACTTACCCGAATCCGGAGCTCTCTAGGAGCATTCGTAGATCTGCCCCGTAGTGTGTCCGACGCCGCCGCATTCTACTGAGCCGAAGAAGGGAGCTCGACAGAGAAAGTTTTCTGGTCCCAATATGCTGAGGCCGGACACCCGGTGCCCTTGAGCGACCAGCTGAAGTAGCTGGTCGAGCTCCATAAGGTAGCCGAACAGGCCATGAAGGGCCTAATAGGCCGGCTGTGGCCTGGGGAGGTCCTGCCTGAGAGCTACTTTGGGCTGGTGAGGCGGCTGGTGGATGCCTGTCCATGGCTTGAAGTCATCAAGCGCTCAGTATGCATCGAAGGCGCCCGTAGGGCCCTTGCCCGTGCTAAAGTGCACTGGGGCAAGCTAGATGCTGAGAAGCTAGTGACAGAAGGGCCACCGGAGGGGAAGGAGCATCGCAAGCCCGAGATGTACTATGAGGGCATCCTAATGGGTGCCCGCCTTGTGGCCAACGAATGTTCCAAGGATTTAATTTTTGAGTAAACTCGCTCATGTGTATCATGTGCGCTGAAAACTTGTTCATATGCGCTAAGCAACGCTTTTTGAATTTAAAATATTACCTTCTGTGCGGCCGTTTATTAAATCTGAGAGATGCAAGTCGTCGGCTTCTGCCCCCATGCCACGAGTGCTGGGGTGTTCGGGATAAACCTGAGGGCTCTTGTTCCCATTCTTGGGTCCTTCGAGGGAGGCGCTCAACACAACGAACAAGGCAATCAGACTTATAATGCTTTATCACTCTCACTTAGCCATAGAATTCTATAATTTTAAATTTCAGCGAAGCCCCTAGTATTCGGAAGACCGAGTTCGGGGCGCTATCCACGCCTAGGCCGGACAAAGCCAGCTCCTCGCTCTAAGCGGCATAAGTCTTTAGGGACTCGAAAAACCTCTCGAACAGCGACCGGCTCTTGCCCTATCATGACGGTCAGTTTTAGCTTTCTCTACTGAGGTGTTAACCCAGCTCAACTGGGGCACACTCGCAGTAGTTCTCCCAGTGCTACCTTAGCCGATATAGCGGAACGTAAGGTACCAAAACATGGGAGCTGTAAGTGCATCTAGTGCCACCCCTAGTTGGTTTTGGAGTGTTGACGACAAAGTTGGTTGAGGGACTAATGCGTTTGTGAGAATTACAGGATAATGTAGGTAGTGTCCCTCATTGTCGGTTTACCTACCGGAGATGACCCCTAAAAATGTATGAAGACATTGACGACAATGGTGGTATGTGAAGATATTCATATTGAAGACTATGACATGAGAAGACATTGAGTGAAGACTATGGAGCGCGAAGACTGTGTTGTTTCGTTGTTTCCTTTTCTTCTTTGTTGAGTCATAGGAACCACCGTACTATTAAGTGGGGTCCAAGTGAATAAAGTTAGAATGACTGAAGTGATGCTCAACCCAAATCCTATGTCTTCGAGCGAAGACAATGAGAGCAAATCTTATCCAGAGCTGGATGAGTCAGCTTTGCTTGTAGCCCAATTAAAGTTGTCGTGTGTGTTTGAAATCTGACCGTTGGAACATGTGTCAGTTCCTTAGTGACCTGGGGTCATTTCAGACATATCAGGTTGGGTTGCCTTGTGGCTATAAATAGCCCACTCCCTACACCATAAATTGGTGGCTGCTCAGAGTTAGTTCACGGCTTTTGTCGTTTGAGAGCAACCCACCTCGAAGCCTTTGAGAGAGAGAAATCCTTGCGAGGACAAAGCCCAAACACCCAGAGCCAAAGAGTGTTAGGCATCACTGAAGTCTTTCTGTCTGAGTGACCTAAAGACTTATTACACTTGAGGACTGTGTATCCTCCAGCCGGTTAGGCGTCGCGTTCTGAGCATCCAAGAGTCATTGTGGATCGCCGGTGAACAAAGTCTGTGAAGGTTTGGAAGTCTACCTTGAAGACTTACCAGAGTGATTGGGCGAGGACTGTGTGTCCTTAGCTCAAGGGGAATAAGGTCAAGACGCGGTCTTCTGAGTTGAATCTCAGCCTCCCTAACCAGACGTACAGTTGTCACAGCAACTGGAACTGGTCCAACAAATCATGTGTCTTCAACAAGTGACTGGTTCTATCCTCTCCCTCCCTTTACTTTGAGTTTGTCTTCGTGAAGTCATTACCTATTTGTCGTACCTATTTGACTTCATTGCTTGACTACTATCGTTGGTTGGCTTCATACTATCTTCCATCCTGATCCTTACTACCAAGCTGCAATTAGTCTTTGTACTTTCACATTATTGCATACTTGACTATGGTTTGCTTGTTGTAGTTTATCTTCCGCTGCATATCAATTAGGTCATTTCTATTGTTTATCTTCAAAACTTCCACGTTTTGAAGACTTTGATAAAAATCTCCTATTCACCCCCCCTCTCGTCGATAACTAGCACTTTCAATTGGTATCAGAGCAAGGTACTCCCTTGTTCTGTGTGATTCGGTTTAACCACCTGGAGTTTAGCTATGTCGACTGCAGGGATAATCAAAGTCTCCGCTGCTTGCCCTGTGTTCGATGGAACTGAATATCCCTACTGGAAGAATAAGATGTGCATGCATCTTGAAGCCATTGATGTCGACCTCTGGTATGTCGTCAAGAACGGGGTTCCCAAAACTGGTGAAGGTGTCACCCCTACTGATGTCAAGAAGTTCATTCAACTGGACTCTACTGCAAAGAACATCATCTGTGGTCATCTGACCGAAGGACAGTATGGCCGTGTGAGTGCTCTGGAAACGTCAAAGCTAGTTTGGGACTGGCTATCCAAGGTCAACGAAGGCGTCTCAACCCAGAGAGACCAAAGGATCAGTGTTCTTCGCAACCTCTTCAACCGCTTCAAGAGAAACGACAATGAAAATGTCCAACTCACGTTTGATCGCCTCACCGACATCACAAATGAGCTTCAGGCTCTTGGCGCCACTGAGATTACCAAGCATGAAATCGTCAAGACACTACTGAGATCACTTGACAGCTCCTTTGACACCCTTGCCCTCATGATACAAGAACGCCCTGACTTCAAGACACTCGATCCGTCTGACATACTTGAGAGGCTCAACACACATGAGTTCCAGCTCTCTGAGAAAAGAGATATCTATGGTCCCAACTATGGCCGAACTCGTGCTTTGAAGGCAAAAGTTGTTTCCTCATCTGAAGAAGAATCTGACTGCGGTTCTGATGATCCTGAAGACATTAGAAAGGAACTTGCTATGCTTGTGAAGAAGTTCCAGAAGTTCACCAAGAAGAAGGGATTCAGAAAGTCTTCACAATCTAGCTCAAGAAATGATGAAGCTTCCACTCATGACAACAAGAGAACATGTCACGAGTGCAAGAAACCTGGACACTATATCTCTGAGTGTCCACAGTGGGACAATGAGAAGAAGAAGAAGAATAGCAAGGAATGTGTTTCTGATGACAAGAAGAAGAAGAAATATTCAAAGTCTTCTTCCAAGTCCTCATCAAGGTCTTCATCTCATAAGAAGAGCTCATCTGGCAAGGCTCGTGCTTCTGTTGGCAAGGAAATGGATTCAGAGGAGGAATCTGCTTCTGAGGAGGCAGAGGTGGAGTCTGAAGAGGAGTCCGACCCTGGCGTTGCAAGTCTCGCTCTAGCCACAGCCTATGTTGCCAAGTCCATCTTCAACACTGAAGACAATGGCTTCCACACCAACGCTGAAGCTGATGACAAGGACGATCCTGCTCCCACCCACTGCTTCATGGCACGTGGTGCCAAGGTAAAATCACGTGATGCTTACTTTCAAACATCAAGTGAAGATGACTCTGATTGTGAATCCAAACTCAGCTACAAAACACTTGCTAAAATTGCAACTGAACAACAAAAAGCTATCGAACATACTCAAAAATTGTTAGACAAAAGCGATGACCTGTTGGACGCGGAAATGACACGTTCACAGTCCTTAGTTGAAGACGTAAAAAATCTTCATGCTAAGTACCAAGAACTTGAAAGTCTTCATGAGACGCTCTCAACCACTTATGAAAAGCTCTCCTATGATTATCTTCAAAGGAAGCAAGAGCTTGAGAAATTGAGAGCGGCTCATGAAGATCTTCAAAAAGAGAATGAGTCGCTTCGCGCTCAACAGATCAGTCCCGCTCTAGATAGATTTGAACCACCATGTCTAAAATGCATTGAGCGTGATAACGCTACCTCTATTGATGAATGTTCCACTGCTGCTACTGCTGCATTGTCTTCAACTACTGATGTGGTAACTAACCCCTCTCCTGAGGATACAACTACTATTGCTGATGAAAATGCTAGGTTGAAGACATTGCTTGAAACAGGGATGTACAAAAGTCTGAAAGGACATCAGAGACTTTGTGATATCCTCAAAAAGCAGATTCTGAACCAAAACCCTAGGAAAGAGGGTGTTGGGTTCGAGAGGAAAATGAATGTTGATGGTTCCTACTGGAAGCCTGAGCAGTATCCCAAAACCAGATGGGTTGCTGCAAAGGGACCTTCAGTGGATCCATCCACCTTATCTGGCTTTACCTGTGCTAATCCTATTATCATTGATGAATCCCTTGATGCAAACTATAAGCTGTTCAAGAATCAGAATGGTGAAGTGTTTGCCAGGTATATTGGTACTAACTGCAGGAATGGACCACCTATGAAGAAGATCTGAGTTCCCAAAAGTTGTCTTGAGAATCTTCTAGTGAATGTGATCATGACACCACCAGGGAAGAAGACAAACCCCAGACCTAAGGCGTCATATGGTCCAAAGGCTTCATACAGATACAGGACTCACCTGAGTCACCCTAACGCCAATGTTTTGCAGGGAAATCGTACTCAAACTTATGAATATGAGCGTATGTCTTCAAACCGCTATGTTCATAGAACTAAGAACTTTTCTGCTTATTCATATGAGTATCATTCATCTCCTGCAAGGCTATCTGCTAGGGCTCCAAAGCCGAAGTTCTCAGATGCTGCACTTAGACTCATTGCTTCTAAGCCACCCCTGAAGATGTGGGTGGTGAAGAAGAATTAACTTTCTTTTGCAGAATAAGGTCTCCAGCCTGCAATCAAAGGCGTCCGATACTATTGCTGGGGACCTAAAACACATTAAGGGACGCATGATAAAATGGTCTTACTATGTATTTCACATCTGAATCGCTTACCAGTCATACTATCTTGATCTAAGCTGTGATAATCCTTGTGTGCCTCAAATGCTTATGCTTCACAACACTCTTTGTGAAGCCTATCCTCCTAACTGCACCGTAGGGTATGACACCTCATGCTTCAGAATGGATTATGGACAGCGGATGCACTAATCATATGACTGGTGATCGAAGTCTTCTCATGGACTCAACCTTACGTCCATCAGACAAGAGTCACATCACATCTGCTGACACTGGTAAAAGCAAGGTATTGGGTCTAGGTAGAGTTTCAATCTCAAAGGATCAACACATGGATAAAGTGATGCTTGTTGAATCCCTTGGTTTCAACTTAATGTCTGTCTCAATGCTTTGTGACTTGAACATGATTGTGCTATTCGGAAAATATCGTTGCCTTGTACTAATGGAATCTGACAAGTCTCTAGTCTTTGAAGGGTATCGGAAAGATGATCTATACATGGTAGATTTCTCAGCAGGTCCACAGCTTGCCGTATGTCTTCTTGCAAAAGCTTCAGAATGCTGGCTCTAGCATCGGAGGCTGGGGCATGCTGGCATGAGGAACTTACACACACTCGTCAAGAAGAAGCATGTCATAGGCATCGAGGGTGTCAAGTTCAAGAAGGATCATTTGTGTGGTGCCTGCGAAGCTGGAAAGATGACTAGGGCAAAGCACCCCTCGAAGACAATCATGATGACATCTCAACCCTTCGAGCTGTTACACATGGACTTATTTGGCCGTACTCACTACTCTACCCTCACAACAACTGCTTGTCTCTATGGCTTTGTCATTGCTGATGACTACTCAAGATATACATGGGTGCACATAATTCTCTACAAGACTGAAGTGCAAGATGTCTTCAGACGCTTCGCCAATCGAGCCATGAACAATTATGGCGTCAAGATCAAGCATATCAGAAGTGACAACGGCACTGAGTTCAAGAACACCGGGCTTGATCTTTATCTGGATACAATGGGAATCACTCATGAGTTTTCTGCTCCATACATACCTCAGGAAAATGGGATCGTAGAGCGCAAGAACAAAACCCTCATTGAGATGGCTCGAACAATGCTCGACGAGTACAAGAGACCAAGAAAGTTCTGGCCTGAAGCTATTGATACAGCATGTCACATCATCAACCGTGTTTACATCCATAAGCTTCTGAACAAAACATCCTATGAGCTCCTTACTGGCAAAAAGCCAAATGTCAGCTACTTCAGAGTATTTGGTGCTAGGTGCTGGATCAAGGATCCCCATCACAAGTCAAAATTTGCACCTAAAGCTCACGAAGGCTTCATGCTCGGTTACGGAAAGGACTCGCACTCTTACAGAGTGTTCAACCTCTATCTCTACAAAATTGTTGAAACTGTGGACGTGCGATTTGATGAAACCAATGGTTCACAAAGAGAGCTCCTGCCAAGTACACTAGATGAAGCTCCTCCCGGCGAATCTATCAAGCTGATGGGAACTGGTGAAATTATGCCTTCTGAAGCACAGCCTGAAGAGGAACTTATCATTTCTGCACCAAACCAACCTAAAGACAATGCTCAGACCGAAGACAATCCTCCCAATGATGACAATGATCAGCAAGAGCAAGGTCTTCGTCCAGTTCATCCTCGTGTTGCAAATGAAGTACAAATTGAGAAGATAATTAATAGCATCAATGCACCTGGTCCACTTACTCGCTCAAGAGCAACACAGTTAGCAAATTTCTGTGGGCACTTTTCATTTGTGTCAATATCAGAACCCAAGAAAGTTGCTGAAGCCTTTATGGAACCTGAATGGATTCAAGCTATGCAAGAAGAACTTCAACAGTTCAAGCTGAACAATGTTTGGGAACTAGTCAAGCGTCCTGACCCTCGCAAGCATAACATTATTGGCACAAAATGGATATATCAAAACAATCAAGATGAGCATGGTCAAGTCGTCAGAAACAAAGCACGTCTTGTGGCTCAAGGATATACTCAAGTTGAAGGAATTGACTTCGATGAAACATTTGCTCCTGTGGCTAGGCTTGAAGCTATTCGCATACTGCTAGCCTATGCTAACCACCACAGCATCTTACTGTATCAAATGGATGTGAAGAGTGCATTCCTCAATGGCAAGATTGAAGAAGAAGTGTACGTTGCTCAACCACCTGGCTTTGAAGATCCAAAACATCCTGATATGGTGTACAAGCTAAACAAAACACTGTATGGCCTCAAACAAGCTCCTCGCACTTGGTATGATACGATCAAAGACTTCCTGAAGAGCAAAGGCTTCAAACCTGGATCCCTCGATCCCACACTCTTCACGAAGACATATGATGGTGAACTGTTTGTGTGCCAAATATATGTGGATGACATTATCTTCGGCTGCACCAACCAGAACTATAGTGATGAGTTTGGATACATGATGCAAGAGCAATATCAGATGTCCATGATGGGTGAGCTGAAGTTCTTCCTTGGTCTTCAAATTCGTCAGCAAAGGAATGGCATCTTCATATCTCAAGAAAAATATCTCAAAGACTGTCTGAAGAAGTTTGGAATGCAAGATTGCAAAGGTTACACAACGCCAATGCCAGCCAAACACCATCTGGGTCCCGACGACAATGGTAAAGAGTTTGATCAAAAGGTATACCGCTCCATGATTGGTTCTTTACTTTACCTATGTGCATCTAGGCCAGATATTATGCTTAGTGTTTGCATGTGTGCTCGATTCCAAGCGGCACCAAAGGAATCGCATCACTTAGCTGTGAAGCGAATTCTTCGATATTTGGCTTACACCCCAACACTAGGATTATGGTATCAAAAGGGCTCAAAATTTTATCTGGTTGGATTCTCGGATGCTGATTATGCTGGTGACAAGGTGGATCGCAAATCTACATCAGGCACATGTCACTTTCTGGGACGATCACTTGTCTGTTGGTCTTCAAAGAAGCAAAACTGTGTATCACTCTCAACTTCTGAATCTGAATACATTGCTGCTGGATCTTGCTGCGCTCAGCTTCTATGGATGAAGCAAACTCTCAAGGACTATGGCATCAATCTGAAACAAGTACCTCTCTTCTGCGACAACGAAAGCGCCATCAAGATTGCCAAAAATCCAGTCCAGCACTCAAAGACAAAGCACATTGAAATTCATCATCACTTTCTCAGAGATCATGTCATGAAGAAAGATATTGACATCATTCACGTCAACACTGAAGAGCAACTGGCAGATATCTTCACAAAGCCCTTGGATGAGAAAAGGATTTGCAAGTTACGGTGTGAGCTAAATATCTTGGAATCCTCAAATGTCCTGTGATCAGGCACACATCCTAACACTTATGCATGTTGATGACTTAGATGTGCAACACACGAAGTAAAGTATATCTTCAATCAATGAAGACTTACATTCTGAGTGTGAATACATTAACGTGGAATTTGACTTCAGAGCGCCGCGATAATTGTGCGCCGTGTCTGGGTCTAATACTTCCTATACGATGGGTAACGCCACCACCAAATTTCTCGGTCTGAAGTGTTTCACTCATGGCGTTATTTTTGCAATGTCTTTGCATTTGGTTTGTCTTCAAATTTCAGCTTATCTTCATGATTTACTTCACTATGTTGATTTGATTGCTTTCTGATATATATATATATATATATATATATATATATATATATATATATATATATATATATATATATATATATACTAGTGTTCTGTCCTCTACATCATTCACTTATAGCTATGTCTTCCTTGTTAAATCTTTTGAACTAAGTGAATGTGATCGGACCCTAATATCTCTATGCTTTCTATCTCAAACTCTATCTGTCCAAATCATATGCATTCTATTGAAACTGTCGAATGTCTTCTCTGCATCCTTGTCAGCAGAAGACACAGAGACAAACATTAAGTCTATTTTAAATGATTCATCCTTATTGTTTGAAATCCGGAGAAGCCGGAACAACCATCCGACAAACCTGGCGGGCGTGGGAACGTGGGACAACTCTGAGTATGTTGCATGCTTGCCACGTGCCCCTCAGATGTGAACCGCCAGGGGCACCTGCGTAATTGCGCTATGCCGCACACTTCCTTATAAATACATGTCCCCTGCGGTAAAGAAAACCTTCTTTCACCTCTCCACCTCGTCAAAACCCTAGCGCCACCGCTAGCTCTCGACGGCGCCGGCGATGAAGCGCTTAGCTGCCGCGACTTCTCCGACGTCGTCCTCACGCCGGCCGCAGACATCGTCCTCTCCGCCGCCGCCGTAGGTGTCCTCTGTCGCCAAGTTAGGGCACGGTGGATTGAACTGCTCGGTCTCCTATTCATCCCATCTAGTAGTTCTTTGTGCGGTAAATATAACTCTATTTTTACCATCTTTTTGATCCTCAATGATTCATCCTATTTACCAAAATTGGTTTCTGCCTATACAATGTTAGATCTATTCTGTCTGCATCTCATAATGCCTAGTATATTCACTTAAGCTTCATATCTAGTTAGATTCCTCACTTGTACTTATTCACGGATTCGTACAAATCTGGAACCAACTCTCAACATATAAGTGAATGTCTTCGCATCATGAGGTCAATGTCTTCAAACTGATTTATCTTCAAAATCGTCTGAGAATGCATATGACCTCTTCCCCTTCCCTCGCATCTCTAATGTTGTCATAGGTACATGTCCGTGGGAGAATCCCTTGGTTCTCATAGTCTGCATTCATTTGCAGAATTCTTACAGCAACACATTAACTCTCCCGAAGCCAGTTCCTGTTTGTCCAGCAAGCGAAAGCCTTTGAACATGTTGAAGCCGTTCAGTTTGAAGTTCATGGCTGCAGAGAAATCACTAAGGAAGGGCGGCAGACAGCGTCGAGGGGGAACATCAAAAGATTTGCCTGATGACCTCGCGGAGCTTTACAAGACAGATCCTGAAGAGGATTATAATCAGCGCAAGACACGAATCCAATGGATTCGACGATATTGGGCTGAACAATGGTTCAAATACAAGTTCGCGACCCAGGAATATGCTGAGAAGAATGCCATCAAAAGTCCTTGGGGTGATATTCTCTATCGAGGCCTTCCACCCAAGAACAGAGTTGAAGCTATTGCACAGGGTTTCTATCCTTGTATGGTCCGTGGACCTCAGCCTGAAAATGCTGACCCATCATCATTGCTCTGGTCTCGTGATGATAATCTCTTTAAGTGCAACTTCCAGCACGCAAAGGCATCAGCCAAGGAAAACAAGAAGTCATTGGGATTAGACTTCAACCCTGGTCCCTTTGCTCCCCGTGCTGACAGCTCACGTGATGCAGAACCCAATGTCATCGGCCCCTTTTCAAACCTTGATGGCCTCATCACTTACATCTTGGTCCAAGGTGCCAAAGTGGATCATTCTGATAATGATGCTGACACTGATGAAGCCCCAGCTCCTACTCCAAAGCCGCAGAAGCTAAAGAATACTAAGGCTTCACGATCAGCTGCTACTCCAAAAGCTTCACGTGCGAAGCCACTGGTCACTGCATGTAACACCCACGATGCGGCTATATCTCCCACGTGTCGAAGCACGACTTAGAGGCATAACCGCAATGTGGTTTTGTTGCAAGAAGGGTCATCTTCACACAATCCCATGTAATGAACAAGACTGGGATAAAGAGTTGGCTTACAATCGCCACTTCACACGAGTACTTAAATAAATCATACATCATTCAGAGTATACACATAGTCCGACTACGGACGAAGCCAAAAGAAAAGAAGATAACCCAACTGCTAGATCCCCGATCATCCCAACTGGGCTCCACTACTGATCAACATGAAACGAAACATAGAAACAACCAAGATCGTCGTTGAGCTCCCATCTGAGCTAGGTTGCATCACCTGCACTGGTATCATCGGTACCTGCAACTATTGTGATAGTATCTAGTGAGTCACGAGGACTCAGCAATCTCAAAACCCGCGAGATCAAGACTATTTAAGCTTATGGCTAGGAAGTGGTAATGAAGTGGAGTTACAGCAAGCACTAAGCAAATATGGTGGCTAACATACGCAAATAAGAGCGAGAAGAGAAGCAATGGAACGGTCGAGAAGCTAGAAGTGATCAAGAAGTGATCCTGAAACTACTTACGCACAACCATAACACAAAGACCGTGTTCACTTTCCGGACTCCGCCGAAAAGAGACCATCACGGCTACACACGCGGTTGATGCGTTTTAATTCGGATCTGGTGTCAAGTTATCTACAACCGGACATTGAAAAATTCCCATCTGCCACATAACCGCGGGCACGGCTCTCGAAAGTTTATACCCTGCAGGGGTGTCCCAACTTAGCCCATCACAAGCTCTCACGGTCAACGAAGGATATTCCTTCTCCCAGGAAGACCCGATCAGACTCAGAATCCCGGTTTACAAGACATTTCGACAATGGTAAAACAAGACCTGCAAGACCACCCAACTGTGCCGACAAATCCCGATAGGAGTTGCACATATCTCGTTCTCAGGGCACACCGGATAAGAGAAGCGTACAGGTACCGACGTAATCCAAGTTGCCAAGGAATGGTCCCGCACGGTGCTCTAGTTTGGACCAACACTCGGAGGAGCACTGGCCCGGGGAGGGGGGGGGGTAAAATAAAGATGACCCTTGAGTCTGCAGAACCCAAGGGAAAAAGGCTTAGGTGGCAAATGTTAAAAACCAATGTTGGGCCTTGCTAGAGAAGTTTTATTCAAAGCGAACTGTCAAGGGGGTCCCATAAATCACCCAACCGCGTAAGGAATGCAAAATCAAGGAACATAACACCGGTATGACGGAAACTAGGGCGGCAAGAGTGGAACAAAACACCAGGCATAAGGCCGAGTCTTCCACCCTTTACCAAGTATATAGATGCATTAATTAAATAAGAGATATTGTGATATCCCAACATAATCCTGTCCATCATGGAGCAATCTTCAACTTCACCTACAACTAACAATGCTATAAGAGGGGCTGAGCAAAGCGGTAACATAGCCAAGCAATGGTTTGCTAGGTAGGGTGAAAAAGGTTAGAGGCTGACATGACAATTTGGGAGGCTTGAAGAGCAAGTAATAGGTAGCGCAGCATAGCGATAGAACGAAGCAACTAGCAAGCAAAGATAGAAGTGATATCGAGGGTAATGATCATCTTGCCTGAAATCCTGCTAGGAAGAAGAATGAGTCCATGAAGAAGACAAACAGACGTAGTCGAACGGATCCTCACAACTCCGGAACAAAACCGAAGCTAACGAGAGAAGCAACCCGGGAAGAAGCAAACAACATGGTAAACACAGAAGCATAAACATGGCATGATGCACAATCAAATATGATGCATGTCCAGTTTAATGAGGCATGGCATGGCAATATGCACAAAAAACACTACAAGTTAAATGCAGCTCAATATGCAACGAGTTGCATATTGACGGAACACCACATCAATTATTTAGTTCTCTCTCGTTTAGGAACACAACAATATTACATGTTGTTAAACATGGCAAGAGGTGAAGCATAATTAAACTAACTATTTAGGCAAGTTTAAGTGAGGCCGGAAACAAGAAACAACAATTCCGGTAAATCCCCATGTCATTTAGTAGTTTTAAAGCAAACAACAATTTTAAACATTTTAATTGTTGTTATAACGATGCAGATGACATATGCAAGTTTTATGCAATTTCATGAAAAAGTTGACATGAAGATGATAAGGAGCATTTGGTCACCATGGCGGAAAAAAACGGGTGCCACGGCAACGAATCCAAAAATGATGTCACAACAACATATCGTTTCCGGTAGCTCATGGAGATACCGGTGCAAAAGAAGTGGGCGTAAGCGTGTCATGCAAGGATGGTGGGGTGCTCCCGGATTCCGGGTTCACACGGGACGGCGGCATGGCTTACGGCGAACGTGCAAGGAAAAATTCGGACACGGTCCAAACATAGGGTGCATCTCATACAACACATGCATTCGGTCCACGGGTGATCATCTCGGGATTATACCTTCGAAGCGTGCGTTTCGGAGCGGGTCGAGTTCGACGAAGGAAGTAGTCATTCACGGCGATGGTAATTGTACATCTTGTAGTGGAACTTGGGTGTAGTGGTACATGTTTCATAGAGGAACTTGACGCCCACGGGGTCGACGGTAGAGGTACTTGACGCATCACCGGGTGTAGTCGTACATGAGGGTCTTGACGAATTCGAAGGGGTACTTGACGGGTCCGGTCTTGGCGATTCAGGTTTCCGTAGTGTCCTGGTACTTGACGCTTGGGATTGATTTCAGGGTTGCATGCGTCCACGGCAACACAGCACAGATGCAAAGAGGCAATGACTTGGCGCGGTTCCGGTGGTCGAACAAGGCAGGGGCAGCTTGGTCACGTGCGCTGCGGGCGGCAGAGGATGAAGCAGAGGAGCAGCAGCACGAGGGAAGGCAGCGACGCAGGCGAGGAGTAGCCCCAGCGGCGGAGCTCCATGGGAGGCGACAGGCGAAGCAGCAAGGAGGAGGTGCTCGGGGACGGCTCGGGCAGGGGGCGATGCCGGCGAGTTCAACGCGGGGCAGAGCGACGCGAGTTGGAGGAGAGGTGAGCCACAGAGGGAGCGGAAGCGGCCATGGCTAGGTCCATCGGCCACCATGGAAGGCTTCTGCTTGTTCATGTGAAGAAGAGAGGGAGGCCCAGCACGAGGCACGCGTGTGGTGGAGACGAGCGGCGGTTGCGACAGCGGCGTCCATGGGAATCGGGCACGGTGCGCGGGAGGAGGCGAAGCAGAGGAGGGGCAGGACCGGATGGCGAGGCGGCAAGGTCCGGCGACCCGGTGATGGGGCGCGGTGTAGATGAAGGGGAACGGGCGAGGGACGCTGGATAGAGTAGCGAGGCAGCGCCATGGAGGGGCACGGCTGGCCAGGAGGGTGCGAGCAGAAGGGAGCTCCTCTCCCTAGCTTGGTGCGTGCGTGCGTGCATGTGGCGGCGGGCGAGGGAACGAGAGGGATGGGGATCGAGCGCTGGGGGAATCGCTAGGGTTAACAGCGGGGCGCGGCTGGGCCTTGGGCCGGCTTAGTTGCTGGGCTACAAGGCTGCTGGGCTTCTTCTCTCCCTCTCTACTCTTTTCATTAACAAAGAACTAGAAGAAAGGAAAAGAGAGAAGAGAGGGTTGGGGGAAGAATTTGGGCATGCGGATTATTTTCCCGGACTCACAAAAATATGCTTGTTCCGAGAAAATAGAAAAGGCCATGATTGAGAGATTTAAATCCAAACTCATTTGATTTAAATTCAAATGATTTGAATAGGAAGTGAGGGTTGGGAAGGTCCAAAAATGTTCGGATTTTTGGTGGAGCTCCGGAATATGATGAAAGAATATATGGCAAGGTTGGAGGCGAAGAATTAAGATAACAACGGCATTGGGATAATTTGCAAGTGTGTTATGGTGATTTCCAAATTAAAGAAATATTTAATATAGCTCCCTAATATTGGGAGGATATTTTATAAAGAGAAGTCATCATTGTGAATATCCCTCGATTTAAATGGACCGAGGATCCATACAATTTATTTAGATGAGATGCAAAAATTAAATGACATGATGGCATGATGACATGATGCAATGCAACAAGCAAATAAAACACACAGCAAAGCTCGGAATAGCTGGAAGTCTTCTGGAGCGTCGGTCTCGGGGCGTTACAACACTCCACCACTACAAGAGGATCTTGTCCCGAGATCTAGAATGGCACCGGAGAGAAAACGGAAGAGGAAGAGAAGAGGTAAAGCTAAGTTGCTTCTTCGACAAATGGGTGAAACCAAAGAACCTTGAGAAGTTGAAAAGTTGAAAGAAAGAACACAACGGAGTTGAACACAATTGAGAGCACTGCGGTAGAAAAATAGAAACAAGGAACACCATTTGAACCTTGGAGGTTGCAAAGTTATGAATGACGAGTACAATGGACAAGAAGGATTTGGAACCACTCTGGTTGAAACAAGATAAACAAGGAACAAGGAAGATCAAATTCAGACAGCACTCCGGTTGAAAAGAGATGCAAGACTTGATAAGATGAAAAGAACTTGAAGAGGTGACACAACACTTCGGTTAAATGGATATGCACGAAAAGAACATGATCCTCACAATACGAGATGATGAGTGAAGAGAGCAACATCACAATGCCTCCGGAAGAAAGAATAGAAGATAGATCATTGGAATAACAGAATGGTGAAGAAAATGATAACTTCTACCACAATTGAATTTGGAAAGCATCCTTGCAAGAAGGTTAGAGCGGAGTTGTTGTAAAACCAATAACGGAAGGATATGATCCTCGTGGGCTTATGGAGACATCTCAAAACTTGAGGTGAAATTCTGCCACTACCGAAAACAAATGCTTGCCTGAAATCAACGAAGAGATGAAAACTGCTTTTACCAAGAGGATAGGAGAAAACTTGGATCATTGATAAGCACCACAATACAACATTCCTTAGGGAAGGCTTTAGGTGAAATCTATACCAAGATAACTCCAACGAAGAGATTGATGGATTTAAAATACCTCATTCTTGACAACATGTGAATCACGAAACATGAATGAAAATTGTCAAGAATGATATAACACCACCTCAAAAGATAAGGTAGAAAGAATTGCACTTCGAAATGCAAGAAGAATAATACTTGAACGCCTCAAAACAAAACATGTGTTGAGCACCATGTTTATTTTTAGAGTATAGCTCGGCAGATCATAACTTCGAGAGAAATGTTGAAGAACAATTGAAGAATGAAAAGAATCCTTGATTAACCACCATGTAGAGCCTCCATGAAGAACTCCGGTAATAAAAGGATGATAAAAAGAAAGAGAAGTTGAAAACACAAGGTGAAGCCTTGCAATGATTTAGATGGAGCTTCGTGACGAGATAATGCGGAAAAACTTTTAACTCCGGAAAAGAAAAGATGAAGCATCTCGAACCGAGAAATGTGACATGATGAACAATTCTGGAAAGAAGAAACTAGATTACCTGTATGAAACAATAATAAGAATTACGTTATGCGTATCCTTCACCAATTTAAATTGATGACAAGCAACGGATTTGGCATACTACTTATTCTCATTGAAAAATGATTACAGACAGAGATATAGCGCAAACTTGAGAAAGGTCTTCAACGATCCACCGGTAGGATTTGAAAACAACGAATGAATTGATATGATAACAAGAGAAAAGGAATCTTGAGCGAACCACCGTACGAATTGAAAATGAACGAAGTAAAGGGGTGAATCACCGGTAAGAATTAGAGAATGAATGAAGATACTTGAGGGAATTTGATATAAGAGAACGAAGAGATCACGAACTGATTAGAGAATACTTGAGCGATGCACCGGTAAGAGGAATGAATGATTCTGAGATGATGTGCTCCGGAGAATCAAACTGTAAAGACTCCTGAATTGCTCCGGATGGGTATGGAAGGAATTCTCACAATTGAAAACAATTATGAGAGGAATGCATCAAGCTAGAACCATGAATCTTGAAGAGAATGGAGCAAGATTTAAGAGAAATCCTTCTTCGGTCTTCAAATGTTGAGAATGATGATGAGAACCATCATGCATTGTAGAGATACTCCAGGAGAATGAAAATTAGAAAGGTTGAACCAATGACGAAAGAATTTGAAAAATCTTGGAGAAAGACATTTGACTGATGATAATTCATTCTTACGTCAAACTTTGAAAAGAATTTGGGAATGACTCCGAGAAAATTAGAAGAGTCAGGTAAGATCCTGGAAAAAAACCTGTGGGTTATGGGCCTACTCAAAAGGAAACACCGTTAAACGATTGATTGAAAAGGGGGAGATTGCACCGGTTGAATTAAATGGCTTGAATGGGATAACAACCTCCAGATAGCTTGAACGGATTAAGAATGGAAACACAAATCTTCTGAGATATATTCAACACTCGAGAACGAAGGAATAGCGAGAAGTGAATGATTAAGAGATACACCGGCATAAGAAAGCACTTGAAATGAGAAAAAGAATATGATCAACACTGAAAGGTTGAATTGGATCCACCGGAGAAGAAACAACAACGAAGGATGATGAACTTTAAACTGTTGAGCATCTTCATGGGAAATCACCGGATAAGAACATTGAAAGAAACGAATGAAGAGACTTCTCACAAATAAAAGGATATATGATTAAGAAATCTGAGTCCTTGAAGAAAAGGGTGGGAGGGTGGGGAAAAACAAAGACAACTTGGGATGAATGAAACAAACACCATTGAGAAAACTTAGAATTGATCTTGCGGATGGGGAGAATGATGGGATCATCTCAAAGAGAAGCACACCGGTTGGAAAAGAATTAACATGACAACCTTAATGATCAGAAGGATTAGTATTCACATAGCAATATGGGAACACCATTTCGGAAAGGTATGGATTCAACATTTGACTTCGAAGCAACTCGAATACCACATATAAAACAAAACAAAGGATTTGGCTTGCAGAATAAGCCGGAACAAACATATGATAGATCCCATATCGTATCATGTGTCTGTTGGAAAGATAAAACTAGAGCTACTTGAATTCCCACCTATAAAACTCCCGAAACTTTCTGGTTATGCAATCAGGTGTTGGGGATACAGGGGAAGCAATATATCTCACCCAAACTAACAATCCCTACATCTAGCTGTATCCATCCGTCAAAACATAACCAAGAAACCTTCGGAAATCATGTACCTCAACCTTCGAAAAGCATCCGTTATACGAGTTATGGCAATACTCCCGAACTCCTGCCCCAGTACTGGGTGGCGTCGGGGTTATCTCACCCACAACTGCATAAAAGAGATTGTCGATGTCGGCAAAACTCAGGTATTCCATAACTGCAACGATAAAATTGTGACGACAACACCTCGGAGCTCAACTCCCCAGGTCACTGCCACATAAAAGACAGGAGGCACCAAGAACAATGTTCTCGTCACAAAACCATCGGAACGATTCCAAGATACCCTCGTGATCCTAAAAAAAATTAGCGAAATTTGAGGAGAGGAAAGTCAAAACATCTACGTCAGGAGACCTCACCAGAGCGACGAAGGGACTGAGGAGTAAAAAGAATCCTACTTTCCGATATATATAATCCTAAGACTCAAAACATTTTTTTTCTAGACTCAACAACGCCAGCAAACAATCAAGCAGGGGGCTCCTAAGTCGGGGATGGCTCTGATTACCAACTTGTAACACCCACGATGCGGCTATATCTCCCACGTGTCGAAGCACGACTTAGAGGTATAACCGCATTGTGGTTTTGTCGCAAGAAGGGTCATCTTCACACAATCCCATGTAATGAACAAGACTGGGATAAAGAGTTGGCTTACAATCGCCACTTCACACGAGTACTTAAATAAATCATACATCATTCAGAGTACACACATAGTCTGACTACGGACGAAGCCAAAAGAAAAGAAGATAACCCAACTACTAGATCCCCGATCGTCCCAACTGGGCTCCACTACTGATCAACATGAAACGAAACATAGCAACGACCAAGATCGTCATTGAGCTTCCATCTGAGCTAGGTTGCATCACCTGCACTGGTATCATCGGCACCTGCAACTGTTGTGATAGTATCTGGTGAGTCACGAGGACTCAGCAATCTCAAAACCCGCGGGATCAAGACTATTTAAGCTTATGGGTAGGAAGTGGTAATGAAGTGGAGTTGCAGCAAGCACTGAGCAAATATGGTGGCTAACATACGCAAATAAGAGCGAGAAGAGAAGCAACGGAACGGTCGAGAAGCTAGAAGTGATCAAGAAGTGATCCTGAAACTACTTACGCACAACCATAACACAAAGACCGTGTTCACTTCCCGGACTCCGCCGAAAAGAGACCATCACGGCTACACACGCGGACATTAACAAATTCCCATCTGCCACATAACCGCGGGCACGGCTCTCGAAAGTTTATACCCTGCAGGAGTGTCCCAACTTAGCCCATCACAAGCTCTCACGGTCAACGAAGGATATTCCTTCTCCCAGGAAGACCCGATCAGACTCGGAATCCCGGTTTACAAGACATTTCGACAATGGTAAAACAAGACCAGCAAGACCACCCGACTGTGCCGACAAATCCTGATAGGAGCTGCACATATCTCGTTCTCAGGGCACACCGGATAAGCGAAGCGTACAGGTACCGACGTAATCCAAGTTGCCAAGGAATGGTCCCGCATGGTACTCTAGTTTGGACCAACACTCAGAGGAGCACTGGCCCGGGGGGGTAAAATAAAGATGACCCTTGAGTCTGCAGAACCCAAGGGAAAAGGCTTAGGTGGCAAATGTTAAAACCAATGTTGGGCCTTGCTAGAGAAGTTTTATTCAAAGCGAACTGTCAAGGGGGTCCCATAAATCACCCAACCGTGTAAGGAACGCAAAATCAAGGAACATAACACCGGTATGACGGAAACTAGGGCGGCAAGAGTGGAACAAAACACTAGGCATAAGGCCGAGTCTTCCACCCTTTACCAAGTATATAGATGCATTAATTAAATAAGAGATATTGTGATATCCCAACATAATCTTGTCCATCATGGAGCAATCTTCAACTTCACCTGCAACTAACATTGCGATAACAGGGGCCGAGCAAAGCGGTAACATAGCCAAGCAATGGTTTGCTAGGTAGGGTGAAAAAGGTTAGAGGCTAACATGACAATTTGGGAGGCTTGAAGAGCAAGTGATAGGTAGCACAGCATAGCGATAGAACGAAGCAACTAGCAAGCAAAGATAGAAGTGATATCGAGGGTAATGGTCATCTTGCCTGAAATCCCGCTAGGAAGAAGAATGCGTCCATGAAGAAGACAAACAGACGTAGTCGAACGAATCCTCATAACTCCGGAATGAAACCGAAGCTAACGAGAGAAGCAATCCGGAAAGAAGCAAACACCATGGTAAACACAGAAGCATAAACATGGCATGATGCACAATCAAATATGATGCGTGTCCGGTTTAATGAGGCATGACATGGCAATATGCACAAACAACACTACAAGTTAAATGGAGCTCATCAATATGCAACGAGTTGCATATTGACGGAACACCACATCAATTATTTAGTTCTCTCTCGTTTAGGAACACAACAATATTACATGTTGTTAAACATGGAAAGAGGTGAAGCATAATTAAACTAACTATTTAGGCAAGTTTAAGTGAGGCCGGAAACAAGAAACAACAATTCCGGTAAATCCCCATGTCATTTAGTAGTTTTAAAGCAAACAACAATTTTAAACATTTTAATTGTTGTTATAACGATGCGGATGACATATGCAAGTTTTATGCAATTTCATGAAAAAGTTGACATGAAGATGATAAGGAGCATTTGGTCACCATGGCGGAACAAAACGGGTGCCACGGCAACGAATCCAAAAATGATGTCACAACAACATATCATTTCCGGTAGCTCATGGAGATACCGGTGCAAAATAAGTGGGCATGAGCGTGTCATGCAAGGATGGTGGGGTGCTCCCGGATTCCGGGTTCCCACGGGACGGCGGCATGGCTTACGGCGAACGTGCAAGGAACAATTCGGACACGGTCCAAACATAGGGTGCATCTCATACAACATATGCATTCGGTCCACGGGTGATCATCTCAGGATTATACCTTTGAAGCGTGTGTTTCGGAGCGGGTCGAGTTCGATGAAGGAAGTAGTCGTTCATGGCGACGGTAGTTGTACATCTTGTAGTGGAACTTGGGCGTAGTGGTACACGTTTCATAGAGGAACTTGACGCCCACGGGGTCGACGGTAGAGGTACTTGACGCATCACTGGGTGTAGTCGTACATGAGGGTCTTGACGAATCCGAAGGGGTACTTGACGGGTCCGGTCCTTGCGATTCAGGTTTCCGTAGTGTCCTGGTACTTGACACTTGGGATTGATTTTAGGGTTGCATGCGTCCACGGCAACACAGCGCAGATGCAAAGAGGCAACGACTTGGCGCGGTTCCGGTGGTCGAACAAGGCAGGGGCAGCTCGGTTATGCGTGCTGCGGGCGGCAGAGGATGAAGCAGAGGAGCAGCAGCGCGAGGGAAGGCAGCGACGCAGGCGAGGAGCAGCCCCAGCGGCGGAGCTCCATGGGAGGCGACAGGCGAAGCAGCAAGGAGGAGGCGCTCGGGGACGGCTCGGGCAGGGGGCGATGCCGGCGAAGTCAACACGGGGTGGAGCGACGCGTGTTGGAGGAGAGGTGAGCCACAGAGGGAGGGGAAGCGGCCATGGCTAGGTCCATCGGCCGCCATGGAAGGCTTCTGCTTGTTCCTGTGAAGAAGAGAGGGAGGCCCAGCGCGAGGCACGTGTGTGTTGGAGACGAGCGACGGTCGCGATAGCGGCGTCCATGGGAGTCGGGCACGGTGCGCGGGAGGAGGCAAGGCAGAGGAGGGGCAGGACCGGATGGCGAGGCGGCAAGGTCCGGCGACCCGGTGATGGGGCACGCTGGAGATGAAGGCGAACGGGCGATGGACGCTGGATAGAGCAGCAAGGCAGCGCCATGGAGGGGCACGGCTGGCCAGGAGGGTGCGAGCAGAAGGGAGATCCTCTCCCTGGCTTGATGCGTGCGTGCGTGCGTGTGGCGGCGGGCGAGGGAACGAGAGGGATGGGGATCGAGCGCTGGGGGAATCGCTAGGGTTAACAGCGGGGCGCGGCTTGGCCTTGGGTCGGCTTAGTTGCTGGGCTGCAAGGCTGCTGGGCTTCTTCTCTCCCTCTCTACTCTTTTCATTAACAAAGAACTAGAAGAAAGGAAAAGAGAGAAGAGAAGGTTAGGGAAAGAATTTGGGCATGCGGATTATTTTCCCGGACTCACAAAAATATGCTTGTTCCGAGAAAATAGAAAAGGCCATGATTGAGAGATTTAAATCCAAACTCATTTGATTTAAATTCAAATGATTTGAATAGGAAGTGAGGGTTGGGAAGGTCCAAAAATGTTTGGATTTTTGGTGGAGCTCCGGAATATGATGAAAGAATGTATGGCAAGCTTGGAGGCCAAGAATTAAGATAACAACGGCATTGGGATAATTTGCAAGTGTGTTATGGTGATTTCCAAATTAAAGAAATATTTAATATAGCCCCCTAATATTGGGAGGATATGTTATAAAGAGAAGTGACCATTGTGAATATCCCTCGATTTAAATGGACCGAGGATCCATACAATTTATTTAGATGAGTTGCAAAAATAAATGACATGATGGCATGATGACATGATGCAATGCAACAAGCAAATAAAACACATGGCAAAGCTCGGAATAGCTGGAAGTCTTCTGGAGCGTCGGTCTCAGGGCGTTACACTGCACCTCCTGAAGATAGTGTGCAGTCTGAAGATCTATCACGCATCTCCAAGAAGACGGAGAAGAAAAAGAAAATCGTCAAGAATACTGATCAGACATTGACTCCTGCTGCCATTCTGCGAGAAGAGCACATTGATCTGTCCAGCGATGAAGATCTTGCAGATGATGCTCTTGGGCAACTGATCAAGAGCAAGGAAGAAGCAGAGATCTATAATGATTTGCCTCTCTTTGATGTGGCAATCATCCATAACTTCATTGATGAGTGGTTCGACACCCCAAATCTCAGCTTTGATGATCTGTGACTTCCCATTGGCCTCTGCGTCACTTTCAATGGCGCCATTGCTTCTGAGCTAGCTCTTGCTCAGTGCATCGTTGAACTGAAGCACAAGATCGATTATGAGAAAGCTCAGTTCAAGAAGCATGTGGCCAAGCTCAGCGTGCAAGATGTCAAAAACTTCAAGATCATGCTGCACGAGCTCAAAGAAGCCTTTCACAAGAAGCGCGAAGAAGCTAGAGGCTCTCATGAGTGCATGAAGAGTCTGGCTGACAAGTGTGTGATAGCCTACAATGAGGCTGAGAAGTGCAAGGCTCTTGGTCGTCCTGGCATTGACCCCAGAATGGCTGCAAAGAAGCAGAAGCTATCAACTGACCAATCTGCACCTTCAAGGCAGGATGAACCTCGCATGGTCTTCCCAAGCAGCATGACTGGCTCGAAGCCAAAGGTCATGTCAACCGCTTCAGAACTGAAGAAGATGAGGGCTATCGAGGCTGAAGCTAGAAAAAGGAAAAATACAGAAGCCTCTGATGTTGCTCCCTTCAAGAAGAAGCACAAAACCAAGAAGAATCGGGCTGGTCCCACAAAGCCCTTAGTTGTTGAACCTATCTCAATGGTTCGCCCTGCATCTGAACACCAAGAACGACGGATGATAGTTCATGATCCTGCTTCCACAGAGGCTCATGAAGCTGAAGACATTCCAGCAGTTGATCCCACCGCTGTTGAAGACATTGGTCACAATGACAATGTTGAAGATGATGTAGTTCTTCCTCAGATCAAACACAACTTGGTATCATCGCCTGTTCTCATGAACAGAGAACTCATCAGCATTGGTCATCCTCTGACACCAATTGCTCAGGATGCATCATGGGCTGATCACCCACAACAACAAGACTCCCCGAGTACTCCCCAACAACAACAAGTCACACCAGTGTGCAAGAAAAAGAGGATGAGGCCCAGCCAACTCCATCTCCAAAGGCGTCACCCGTATTACATAGGCTTCGCAAAGGACCAAGGCCTCAAGTCCCTCTTTCGAGCATTCCAGAAGGAGAAGTGCACCACCAATCTGTTGCACGTCAAGTATTTCCAGAAGCCAGTTCGACTGTGAATGTCTCCGTGTCTGAAGCCAAAGCTGCTGAAGACAATCCGGCTGCATCAGCCGATGACGAACAAGAAGAAGAACATGTCCCTACTCCCCCCATTACTGAAGAAGTTGTTCCTGAAGTAAACGTGCCAGTGCCAGACCCTCCAGCTCATCAAGTGGAGGTTGAAAATCTCGAGGCTGCCACCACCAACACAAATGAAGCCAATGACGTAGTCATGGCTGAAGCAAGTGTGGAGCCTGCACCAACCAATACGCCTGAAGCCAATGCTGCAACTGCTCCTGAAGCTTCTGTTGTGCAGCCTGAAGCCACTGTTGTTGCCACTGCTCCTGTTCCGCCACCAAGGCCCCATACAATTGAGCAAGCATACAACCATGCCCAGCTAATCACTGTCAAATGGCCCATTCTGGTCCCTCCGCCTAATGCCTCTGGTCCTCAGTTTGATTATCATATTGAGCATAGGCCTCAGGTCCAGAAACCAAAGCCAAGACTGCCAAGGTTCCCAGGTACTGCCACCTCTACAGGGTCCTTCAATGCAAATGGCTTCAAAAGCCACAACACCTTCTTTGACAGCGCAAAGAACCCCTACTCAAGGCCAAGAATATCATCTGATCGTTTCTGGATCTATCAGCAGTGAAGCTATTACTCATGCGTTCTGTATGATCAAGGGCGCATTTTCCCTCATATGCGCCTCAACACTGAAGCCATTGTTGGACTGCCATGCTTAGAAGAAGCACTTGACTGCTTTCGTGATGCAAGTCTGCTCAGCTTTGTGATAGACAAAGAACATTGGAATGAGGAACTTTTGCTTCAATTCTATGCTACCCTCCACATTCGCGGCTACAACAGGGATACAAAGACATGGGTTCTCGAGAGGATGACAGGAAATGTTCATCATGAAGCCAAAGCTCTTGACATCATTGAGCTTGCAGGCCTACCCACTCCTGGAGAGCTGTTCGAACCTGATTGTCAACTCCACTGCAATGCACTAGAGAGCATCTTCCATAAGCCAGAGCCCAACATGAGCCAGATGTTGAGCATGATGAAGCCTCTGCCACCTGACGCTAAATACTCAAAGGAGTTCTTTGTTGATGACCTTGAGTATCTGCCTCGCACAATATATCACATCATCAGGCGGACTCTATGACCTATCAAAGGGCATTCATCAGCTGCAAAACTTGAAGGAGCCATGAAGACATTGGTCTTTTACATCCTCAATGGCATCAGCTTCAATACATAAGAATTCTTCCTCCGGAAACTGGCTGCGTCCGGATCTGACCTTTTTGGCCTGAGATTCTATGCTCCATGGGTCATGCGCCTCATCAAGCTACACTCTGCTATCAACTATCAGCCCTCTGCTCGCAATCATCTAATCTTTCTACCAGAGGTTGATATGTCAGTTGAATCCATATACCCTGAGCCTGCCAAGAAGCCTCTTTGTCTTCAAAATGCTGAACACCAAAGCTTCACTCAGCCCATGGAAGGAGTCCAAGCAGTAACTCGTGTCTATCCAATGGTCGGGAACACTCGTCTGCCTCATCGTGCGCAAACTGAAGCTACTGAGAGCACAATTGCCCAAAGGCCTAAGAAGCGCTCTCGCGTCCTAAATGACCGAGAACTTCTTGTGGCACTGCATCAGAAACAAGACAAGCATCACTTCTGGCTCAAGCAGCTGATGCAAAGCCTCTTGGTGGACGTCAATCGCATTTGAAATCTTGCCACCAAGAATGCCTTTGTCACTCACGAGACCTGTCGACGATCATGGAAGAGTTTGACACTGCTCAGTGCTGAAGCAGATCTTCAAGACGATGGCTTCACTGAAAGATTCAAGTTTGACTCCACTCCTCGACGGAATGCTGTCCTACGTCGAACTCCATCCCTTGAAGACTCTGACTATTCCTCCTCCGCGGCAACTATGAATGCCAAAGTGATCGATGATGAAGATGATGCTACTTCACCGCCCCCTACTTCCACACGCATCGACACTACGCCAAGTTCGTCTGCGCCGCCAAACAACAACGACAAACCAGCTGCTTCACCTACTCCTCATGAGGACGAGTAGATGCTCTAAGTCTTCAAACCTTTTTGGTCATTCCTGACAAAAGGGGGAGAAGCATATGAGTTTGATAGTCTTCAAGCGGGTTCATATGGGCGGTTGCTTTATATTTTGCCTAGTGATTACAACTCTTGCTTTTGATACATTTCGTTCTTTGAGTTGTAACACTTAAACTCGATGGTCGTCTGCTACTTATTTGCTTTTCCATGTGCGATGATAACTTCCGCACTTAGATCATTCTGCAGACGTCCATTTTTCATTATGCATGTCACTCTCTTAGTTATATCATTTCATGCATGATGAATTATCTTCATAAGTTGAAGAGGATCTCCACAAGTACAACCTGCCATGTGCATTTGCATTCCAAAAGCAAATTACTTATATGCACATCTTCAGGGGGAGCCTTTGCCACTTATGAATACAATACCCTATCCTTTACAATTTCACATACTTTATCCCCGTTGAAAACTTCAACCAGTTTGTCATCAATCACCAAAAAGGGGGAGATTGTAAGTGCATCTAGTGCCACCCCTAGTTGGTTTTGGAGTATTGACGACAAAGTTGGTTGAGGGACTAATGCGTTTGTGAGAATTACAGGATAACGCAAGTAGTGTCCCTCATTGATTCGGTTTACCTACCGGAGATGACCCCTAAAAATGTATGAAGACATTGACGACAATGGTGGTATGTGAAGATATTCATATTGAAGACTATGACATGAGAAGATATTGAGTGAAGACTATGGAGCGCGAAGACTGGTGTTGTTTTGTTGTTTCCTTTTCTTCTTTGTTGAGTCATAGGAACCACTGTACTGTTAAGTGGGGTCCAAGTGAACAAAGTCAAAATGACTGAAGTGATGCTCAACCCAAATCATATGTCTTCGAGCGAAGACAATGAGAGCAAATCTTATCCAGAGCTGGATGAGTCAGCTTTGCTTGTAGCCCAAGTAAAGTTGCCGTGTGTGTTTGAAATCTGACCATTGGAACACGTGTCAGTTCCTTAGTGACCCAGGGTCATTTCGGACATATCAGGTCGGGTTGCCTTGTGGCTATAAATAGCCCACCCCCTACACCATAAATTGGTGGCTGCTCAGAGTTAGTTCGCGGCTTTTGTTGTTTGAGAGCAACCCACCTCGAAGCCTTTGAGAGAGAGAAATCCTTGCGAGGACAAAGCCCAAACACCTAGAGCCAAAGAGTGTTAGGCATCACTGAAGTCTTTCTGTCTGAGTGACCTGAAGACTTATTACACTTGAGGACTATGTATCCTCCAGCCGGTTAGGCATCGCGTTCTGAGCATCCAAGAGTCATTGTGGATCGCCAGTGAATGAAGTCTGTGAAGGTTCGGAAGTCTACCTTGAAGACTTACCGGAGTGATTGGGCGAGGACTGTGTGTCCTTAGCTCAAGGGGAATAAGGTGAAGACGCGGTCTTCTGAGTTGAATCTCAGCGTCCCAAACCAGACGTACAGTTGTCACAGCAACTGGAACTGGTCCAACAAATCCTGTGTCTTCAACAAGTGACTGGTTCTATCCTCTCCCTCCCTTTACTTTGAGTTTGTCTTCATGAAGTCATTGCCTATTTGTCATACCTATTTGACTTCATTGCTTGACTACTATCGTTGGTTGGCTTCATACTATCTTCCATCCTGATCCTTACTACCAAGCTGCAATTAGTCTTTGTACTTTCACATTATTGCATACTTGACTATGGTTTGCTTGTTGTAGTTTATCTTCCGCTGCATATCAATTAGGTCATTTCTATTGTTTATCTTCGAAACTTCCACGTTTTGAAGACTTTGATAAAAATCGCCTATTCACCCCCCCCCCCTCTAGTCGATAACTAGCACTTTCAGGAGCCGGGCAAACCCAACTATTGACCCAGGACATGATTCGGAGCCGATGCATATAATGTTATAAGTTCGGGGTGCCGCACTCATGAGAGTGTTCGGTCTTCTCACACCGTATTCTGGGGTACTTAAGCCCCTGGTGTATTGGCCGTACCAAAGTGTACGGTTGCATAATGTCATAACTGAACATGTATATAAAAAAATGAATGCAATAATAGACAAGAGCTATTTATTGTTTATTAATAGGCTGCTGCGAAAGCAGAATGATACAAATAGTGCGATAAGCAAGGGATGGGATTATTTAACATGCCCCCCTCCAGGGTCAAGCTGCGGGACTTTATGTAAGACAGGTATTTAGCTCGTTAAAGAGACCACCTGGACATTCGACACAGCTTGCTGCCACCCTGGCTGTTGCATCGTGTGTTCGGTGATTGTACTGCCGGACAGGCCTGCCGGAGAATGGAGTCCTGAAAGTAAGAAAAGAGAAATGACAAAATTGGGAGCCCCTAGTGCGGTTGAGCCGCATTCTGGGTGTGCCGTGGTTGTGCCCCTCCCCTTATGCCCATGGTATTTCCAGAGCGTAATTATGTACGTGTGGTACTGGTTTAGTAGTCTCGCGAGGGCTGAGGTTGGGGCCGCACTGCTATGCTTGCTCGAAACGTGCCAGACGGTCTTGTTGTAGGTTACTCCGGGCGCGCTTGACGGTGTTCGGACGTTTAACAGCCAGACTGGAGAATTGCCTTGAGAGGCTACTTTGTACTTCCTCCGCGAGGGCCGCCGTGTGCTCTTCTGTTCGGAGAGAGCGTTCGGTGTTTCCATTGACCGTAATGACTCCTCGAGGGCCTGGCATCTTGAGCTTGAGGTATGCGTAGTGCGGCACCGCATTGAACTTTGCAAATGCGGTTCGCCCGAGCAGGGTGTGATAGCCACTGCGGAACGGGACTATGTCGAATATTAACTCCTCGCTTCGGAAATTATCCGGGGATCCGAAGACCACTTCGAGTGTAACTGAGCCTGTACAACTGGCCTCTACACCTGGTATGACGCCTTTAAAGGTCGTTTTTGTGGGTTTAATCCTTGAGGGATCTATGCCCATTTTTCGCACTGTATCCTGATAAAGCAGGTTCAGGCTGCTGCCGCCATCCATGAGGACTCTAGTGAGGTGAAATCCGTCGATGATTGGGTCTAGAACCAATGCGGTGAATCCGCCGTGACGGATGCTAGTGGGGTGGTCCCTTTGATCAAAAGTGATCGGGCAGGAGGACCATGGGTTGAACTTTGGGGCGACTGGCTCCAACGCATATATGTCCCTGAGTGCACGCTTCCGCTCCCTTTTGGGGATGTGGGTTGCATATATCATGTTTACCGTCCGCACTTGTGGGGAAAACCCTTCTGTCCTCTGTTGTTCGGCGGCTAGGGCTCCTCCTCGCCATCGCTATGCAGCCCCTTGTCTCTATTTTCGGAACTTAACTTGCTTGCCTGCTTGAACACCCAACAATTCCTGTTGGTGTGATTGGCTGGTTGTTCGGGGGTGCCGTGTATCTGGCACGAGCGGTCGAGTATTCGATCCAAACTGGACGGGCCCGGAGTATTTCTTTTGAATGGCTTTTTCCGCTGACCGGGTTTAGAGCCTCTGAATCCGGCATTAACTGCCATGTCCTCAGTATTGTCGCCGTTAATGCAGCGCTTGTGCTTGTTGCGACGCGACCTGCCATTGTTGTCCTTCGTATCCGAATTACCAGGGCTCTTGGTCATGTTATTACTACGAGCTAGCCAGTCGTCTTCTCCCGCGCAAAAGCGGGTCATGAGTGTTGTGAGGGCTGCCATGGATTTCGGCTTTTCCTGTCCTAGGTGCCGGGCAAGCCATTCGTCACGGATGTTATGTTTGAAGGCTGCAAGGGCCTCTACGTCCAGACAGTCGACTATTTGATTTTTCTTCGTTAGGAACCGTGTCCAGAATTGTCTGGCCGATTCCTCTGGCTGCTGAATTATGTGGCTTAGGTCATCGACGTCTGGTGGTTGCACATAGGTGCCCTAGAAATTGTCGAGGAATGCGGATTCCAGGTCCTCCCAGCAACCAATTGACTCTGGTGGCAATCTGTTAAGCCAATGTCGAGCTGGTCCTTTAAGCTTGAGTGGGAGGTATTTGATAGCGTGTAGATCATCGCCGCGGGCCATGTGGATATGAAGGAGATAATCCTTGATCCGTACCGCGGGATCTGTTGTGCCATCATATGATTCGATGTTTACGGGTTTAAAGCCCTCGGGGCTTTGATGATCCATTACTTCGTCTGTGAAGCATAGTGGGTGTGCGGCGCCTCTATACTGGGCTATATCACGACGTAGCTCATATGAGCTTTGCCTGCCGTGTTCGGCCTGGCCGTATTTGCCATAGCCGGCGTGATGGTTATCGTCACGTGTCGTGGGGCACCCACGCGATCCGTAGATCGATCTTGTTTGCCTTGCCTTGTCCTCCAATATGTCACGCAGGTCTGGTGCATTTCCCCGTGCCTTTGTATTTTTTGAGTGGCGCTAGGGTGCGGCTTGAATGGATGGCCGAGAGGCCTCTCTGTTGCGGCCACGAGGTGGCCGGTCGGCCGTGTCCTGCGTTGGTGACGTAGTTTTAGGTGCTTCCTCCTCTAATTGGGGTAGCAGCCTGCGCTTTGGGTAGCTCTTGGAGGGGCGTTCGAGTTTGTACTCTTTGGCCGCCAGGACTTCAGTCCATCTGTCGGCTAGCAAATCTTGGTCAGCTCTAAGTTGCCGTTGTTTTTTCTTGAGGCTACTCGCCATGGCCATAAGCCTGCGTTGGAAACGCTCTTGTTCGACGGGATCCCATGTAATGAACAAGACTGGGATAAAGAGTTGGCTTACAATCACCACTTCACACGAGTACTTAAATAAATCATACATCATTCAGAGTACACACATAGTCTGACTACGGACGAAGCCAAAAGAAAAGAAGATAACCCAACTACTAGATCCCCGATCGTCCCAACTGGGCTCCACTACTGATCAACATGAAACGAAACATAGCAACGACCAAGATCGTCATTGAGCTTCCATCTGAGCTAGGTTGCATCACCTGCACTGGTATCATCGGCACCTGCAACTGTTGTGATAGTATCTGGTGAGTCACGAGGACTCAGCAATCTCAAAACCCGCGGGATCAAGACTATTTAAGCTTATGGGTAGGAAGTGGTAATGAAGTGGAGTTGCAGCAAGCACTGAGCAAATATGGTGGCTAACATACGCAAATAAGAGCGAGAAGAGAAGCAACGGAACGGTCGAGAAGCTAGAAGTGATCAAGAAGTGATCCTGAAACTACTTACGCACAACCATAACACAAAGACCGTGTTCACTTCCCGGACTCCGCCGAAAAGAGACCATCACGGCTACACACGCGGACATTAACAAATTCCCATCTGCCACATAACTGCGGGCACGGCTCTCGAAAGTTTATACCCTGCAGGAGTGTCCCAACTTAGCCCATCACAAGCTCTCACGGTCAACGAAGGATATTCCTTCTCCCAGGAAGACCCGATCAGACTCGGAATCCCGGTTTACAAGACATTTCGACAATGGTAAAACAAGACCAGCAAGACCACCCGACTGTGCCGACAAATCCTGATAGGAGCTGCACATATCTCGTTCTCAGGGCACACCGGATAAGCGAAGCGTACAGGTACCGACGTAATCCAAGTTGCCAAGGAATGGTCCCGCATGGTACTCTAGTTTGGACCAACACTCAGAGGAGCACTGGCCCGGGGGGGTAAAATAAAGATGACCCTTGAGTCTGCAGAACCCAAGGGAAAAGGCTTAGGTGGCAAATGTTAAAACCAATGTTGGGCCTTGCTAGAGAAGTTTTATTCAAAGCGAACTGTCAAGGGGGTCCCATAAATCACCCAACCGTGTAAGGAACGCAAAATCAAGGAACATAACACCGGTATGACGGAAACTAGGGCGGCAAGAGTGGAACAAAACACTAGGCATAAGGCCGAGTCTTCCACCCTTTACCAAGTATATAGATGCATTAATTAAATAAGAGATATTGTGATATCCCAACATAATCTTGTCCATCATGGAGCAATCTTCAACTTCACCTGCAACTAACATTGCGATAACAGGGGCCAAGCAAAGCGGTAACATAGCCAAGCAATGGTTTGCTAGGTAGGGTGAAAAAGGTTAGAGGCTAACATGACAATTTGGGAGGCTTGAAGAGCAAGTGATAGGTAGCACAGCATAGCGATAGAACGAAGCAACTAGCAAGCAAAGATAGAAGTGATATCGAGGGTAATGGTCATCTTGCCTGAAATCCCGCTAGGAAGAAGAATGCGTCCATGAAGAAGACAAACAGACGTAGTCGAACGAATCCTCATAACTCCGGAATGAAACCGAAGCTAACGAGAGAAGCAATCCGGAAAGAAGCAAACACCATGGTAAACACAGAAGCATAAACATGGCATGATGCACAATCAAATATGATGCGTGTCCGGTTTAATGAGGCATGACATGGCAATATGCACAAACAACACTACAAGTTAAATGGAGCTCATCAATATGCAACGAGTTGCATATTGACGGAACACCACATCAATTATTTAGTTCTCTCTCGTTTAGGAACACAACAATATTACATGTTGTTAAACATGGAAAGAGGTGAAGCATAATTAAACTAACTATTTAGGCAAGTTTAAGTGAGGCTGGAAACAAGAAACAACAATTCCGGTAAATCCCCATGTCATTTAGTAGTTTTAAAGCAAACAACAATTTTAAACATTTTAATTGTTGTTATAACGATGCGGATGACATATGCAAGTTTTATGCAATTTCATGAAAAAGTTGACATGAAGATGATAAGGAGCATTTGGTCACCATGGCGGAACAAAACGGGTGCCACGGCAACGAATCCAAAAATGATGTCACAACAACATATCATTTCCGGTAGCTCATGGAGATACCGGTGCAAAATAAGTGGGCATGAGCGTGTCATGCAAGGATGGTGGGGTGCTCCCGGATTCCGGGTTCCCACGGGACGGCGGCATGGCTTACGGCGAACGTGCAAGGAACAATTCGGACACGGTCCAAACATAGGGTGCATCTCATACAACATATGCATTCGGTCCACGGGTGATCATCTCAGGATTATACCTTCGAAGCGTGTGTTTCGGAGCGGGTCGAGTTCGATGAAGGAAGTAGTCGTTCATGGCGACGGTAGTTGTACATCTTGTAGTGGAACTTGGGCGTAGTGGTACACGTTTCATAGAGGAACTTGACGCCCACGGGGTCGACGGTAGAGGTACTTGACGCATCACTGGGTGTAGTCGTACATGAGGGTCTTGACGAATCCGAAGGGGTACTTGACGGGTCCGGTCCTTGCGATTCAGGTTTCCGTAGTGTCCTGGTACTTGACGCCTGGGATTGATTTTAGGGTTGCATGCGTCCACGGCAACACAGCGCAGATGCAAAGAGGCAATGACTTGGCGCGGTTCCGGTGGTCGAACAAGGCAGGGGCAGCTCGGTTATGCGTGCTGCGGGCGGCAGAGGATGAAGCAGAGGAGCAGCAGCGCGAGGGAAGGCAGCGACGCAGGCGAGGAGCAGCCCCAGCGGCGGAGCTCCATGGGAGGCGACAGGCGAAGCAGCAAGGAGGAGGCGCTCGGGGACGGCTCGGGCAGGGGGCGATGCCGGCGAAGTCAACACGGGGTGGAGCGACGCGTGTTGGAGGAGAGGTGAGCCACAGAGGGAGGGGAAGCGGCCATGGCTAGGTCCATCGGCCGCCATGGAAGGCTTCTGCTTGTTCCTGTGAAGAAGAGAGGGAGGCCCAGCGCGAGGCACGTGTGTGTTGGAGACGAGCGACGGTCGCGATAGCGGCGTCCATGGGAGTCGGGCACGGTGCGCGGGAGGAGGCAAGGCAGAGGAGGGGCAGGACCGGATGGCGAGGCGGCAAGGTCCGGCGACCCGGTGATGGGGCGCGCTGGAGATGAAGGCGAACGAGCGATGGACGCTGGATAGAGCAGCAAGGCAGCGCCATGGAGGGGCACGGCTGGCCAGGAGGGTGCGAGCAGAAGGGAGATCCTCTCCCTGGCTTGATGCGTGCGTGCGTGCGTGTGGCGGCGGGCGAGGGAACGAGAGGGATGGGGATCGAGCGCTGGGGGAATCGCTAGGGTTAACAGCGGGGCGCGGCTTGGCCTTGGGTCGGCTTAGTTGCTGGGCTGCAAGGCTGTTGGGCTTCTTCTCTCCCTCTCTACTCTTTTCATTAACAAAGAACTAGAAGAAAGGAAAAGAGAGAAGAGAAGGTTAGGGGAAGAATTTGGGCATGCGGATTATTTTCCCGGACTCACAAAAATATGCTTGTTCCGAGAAAATAGAAAAGGCCATGATTGAGAGATTTAAATCCAAACTCATTTGATTTAAATTCAAATGATTTGAATAGGAAGTGAGGGTTGGGAAGGTCCAAAAATGTTTGGATTTTTGGTGGAGCTCCGGAATATGATGAAAGAATGTATGGCAAGCTTGGAGGCCAAGAATTAAGATAACAACGGCATTGGGATAATTTGCAAGTGTGTTATGGTGATTTCCAAATTAAAGAAATATTTAATATAGCCCCCTAATATTGGGAGGATATGTTATAAAGAGAAGTGACCATTGTGAATATCCCTCGATTTAAATGGACCGAGGATCCATACAATTTATTTAGATGAGTTGCAAAAATAAATGACATGATGGCATGATGACATGATGCAATGCAACAAGCAAATAAAACACATGGCAAAGCTCGGAATAGCTGGAAGTCTTCTGGAGCGTTGGTCTCAGGGCGTTACACTGCACCTCCTGAAGACAGTGTGCAGTCTGAAGATCTATCACGCATCTCCAAGAAGACGGAGAAGAAAAAGAAAATCGTCAAGAATACTGATCAGACATTGACTCCTGCTGCCATTCTGCGAGAAGAGCACATTGATCTGTCCAGCGATGAAGATCTTGCAGATGATGCTCTTGAGCAACTGATCAAGAGCAAGGAAGAAGCAGAGATCTATAATGATTTGCCTCTCTTTGATGTGGCAATCATCCATAACTTCATTGATGAGTGGTTCGACACCCCAAATCTCAGCTTTGATGATCTGTGACTTCCCATTGGCCTCTGCGTCACTTTCAATGGCGCCATTGCTTCTGAGCTAGCTCTTGCTCAGTGCATCGTTGAACTGAAGCACAAGATCGATTATGAGAAAGCTCAGTTCAAGAAGCATGTGGCCAAGCTCAGCGTGCAAGATGTCAAAAACTTCAAGATCATGCTGCACGAGCTCAAAGAAGCCTTTCACAAGAAGCGCGAAGAAGCTAGAGGCTCTCATGAGCGCATGAAGAGTCTGGCTGACAAGTGTGTGATAGCCTACAATGAGGCTGAGAAGTGCAAGGCTCTTGGTCGTCCTGGCATTGACCCCAGAATGGCTGCAAAGAAGCAGAAGCTATCAACTAACCAATCTGCACCTTCAAGGCAGGATGAACCTCGCATGGTCTTCCCAAGCAGCATGACTGGCTCGAAGCCAAAGGTCATGTCAACCGCTTCAGAACTGAAGAAGACGAGGGCTATCGAGGCTGAAGCTAGAAAAAGGAAAAATACAGAAGCCTCTGATGTTGCTCCCTTCAAGAAGAAGCACAAAACCAAGAAGAATCGGGCTGGTCCCACAAAGCCCTTAGTTGTTGAACCTATCTCAATGGTTCGCCCTGCATCTGAACACCAAGAACGACGGATGATAGTTCATGATCCTGCTTCCACAGAGGCTCATGAAGCTGAAGACATTCCAGCAGTTGATCCCACCGCTGTTGAAGACATTGGTCACAATGACAATGTTGAAGATGATGTAGTTCTTCCTCAGATCAAACACAACTTGGTATCATCGCCTGTTCTCATGAACAGAGAACTCATCAGCATTGGTCATCCTCTGACGCCAATTGCTCAGGATGCATCATGGGCTGATCACCCACAACAACAAGACTCCCCGAGTACTCCCCAACAACAACAAGTCACACCAGTGTGCAAGAAAAAGAGGATGAGGCCCAGCCAACTCCATCTCCAAAGGCGTCACCCGTATTACATAGGCTTCGCAAAGGACCAAGGCCTCAAGTCCCTCTTTCGAGCGTTCCAGAAGGAGAAGTGCACCACCAATCTGTTGCACGTCAAGTATTTCCAGAAGCCAGTTCGACTGTGAATGTCTCCGTGTCTGAAGCCAAAGCTGCTGAAGACAATCCGGCTGCATTAGCCGATGACGAACAAGAAGAAGAACGTGTCCCTACTCCCCCCATTACTGAAGAAGTTGTTCCTGAAGTAAACGTGCCAGTGCCAGACCCTCCAGCTCATCAAGTGGAGGTTGAAAATCTCGAGGCTGCCACCACCAACACAAATGAAGCCAATGACGTAGTCATGGCTGAAGCAAGTGTGGAGCCTGCACCAACCAATACGCCTGAAGCCAATGCTGCAACTGCTCCTGAAGCTTCTGTTGTGCAGCCTGAAGCCACTGTTGTTGCCACTGCTCCTGTTCCGCCACCAAGGCCCCATACAATTGAGCAAGCATACAACCATGCCCAGCTAATCACTGTCAAATGGCCCATTCTGGTCCCTCCGCCTAATGCCTCTGGTCCTCAGTTTGATTATCATATTGAGCATAGGCCTCAGGTCCAGAAACCAAAGCCAAGACTGCCAAGGTTCCCAGGTACTGCCACCTCTACAGGGTCCTTCAATGCAAATGGCTTCAAAAGCCACAACACCTTCTTTGACAGCGCAAAGAACCCCTACTCAAGGCCAAGAATATCATCTGATCGTTTCTGGATCTATCAGCAGTGAAGCTATTACTCATGCGTTCTGTATGATCAAGGGCGCATTTTCCCTCATATGCGCCTCAACACTGAAGCCATTGTTGGACTGCCATGCTTAGAAGAAGCACTTGACTGCTTTCGTAATGCAAGTCTGCTCAGCTTTGTGATAGACAAAGAACATTGGAATGAGGAACTTTTGCTTCAATTCTATGCTACCCTCCACATTCGCGGCTACAACAGGGATACAAAGACATGGGTTCTCGAGAGGATGACAGGAAATGTTCATCATGAAGCCAAAGCTCTTGACATCATTGAGCTTGCAGGCCTACCCACTCCTGGAGAGCTGTTCGAACCTGATTGTCAACTCCACTGCAATGCACTAGAGAGCATCTTCCATAAGCCAGAGCCCAACATGAGCCAGATGTTGAGCATGATGAAGCCTCTGCCACCTGACGCTAAATACTCAAAGGAGTTCTTTGTTGATGACCTTGAGTATCTGCCTCGCACAATATATCACATCATCAGGCGGACTCTATGACCTATCAAAGGGCATTCATCAGCTGCAAAACTTGAAGGATCCATGAAGACATTGGTCTTTTACATCCTCAATGGCATCAGCTTCAATACATAAGAATTCTTCCTCCGGAAACTGGCTGCGTCCGGATCTGACCTTTTTGGCCTGAGATTCTATGCTCCATGGGTCATGCGCCTCATCAAGCTACACTCTGCTATCAACTATCAGCCCTCTGCTCGCAATCATCTAATCTTTCTACCAGAGGTTGATATGTCAGTTGAATCCATATACCCTGAGCCTGCCAAGAAGCCTCTTTGTCTTCAAAATGCTGAACACCAAAGCTTCACTCAGCCCATGGAAGGAGTCCAAGCAGTAACTCGTGTCTATCCAATGGTCGGGAACACTCGTCTGCCTCATCGTGCGCAAACTGAAGCTACTGAGAGCACAATTGCCCAAAGGCCTAAGAAGCGCTCTCGCGTCCTAAATGACCGAGAACTTCTTGTGGCACTGCATCAGAAACAAGACAAGCATCACTTCTGGCTCAAGCAGCTGATGCAAAGCCTCTTGGTGGACGTCAATCGCATTTGAAATCTTGCCACCAAGAATGCCTTTGTCACTCACGAGACCTGTCGACGATCATGGAAGAGTTTGACACTGCTCAGTGCTGAAGCAGATCTTCAAGACGATGGCTTCACTGAAAGATTCAAGTTTGACTCCACTCCTCGACGGAATGCTGTCCTACGTCGAACTCCATCCCTTGAAGACTCTGACTATTCCTCCTCCGCGGCAACTATGAATGCCAAAGTGATCGATGATGAAGATGATGCTACTTCACCGCCCCCTACTTCCACACGCATCGACACTACGCCAAGTTCGTCTGCGCCGCCAAACAACAACGACAAACCAGCTGCTTCACCTACTCCTCATGAGGACGAGTAGATGCTCTACGTCTTCAAACCTTTTTGGTCATTCCTGACAAAAGGGGGAGAAGCATATGAGTTTGATAGTCTTCAAGCGGGTTCATATGGGCGGTTGCTTTATATTTTGCCTAGTGATTACAACTCTTGCTTTTGATACATTTCGTTCTTTGAGTTGTAACACTTAAACTCGATGGTCGTCTGCTACTTATTTGCTTTTCCATGTGCGATGATAACTTCCGCACTTAGATCATTCTGCAGACGTCCATTTTTCATTATGCATGTCACTCTCTTAGTTATATCATTTCATGCATGATGAATTATCTTCATAAGTTGAAGAGGATCTCCACAAGTACAACCTGCCATGTGCATTTGCATTCCAAAAGCAAATTACTTATATGCACATCTTCAGGGGGAGCCTTTGCCACTTATGAAGACAATACCCTATCCTTTACAATTTCACATACTTTATCCCCGTTGAAAACTTCAACCAGTTTGTCATCAATCACCAAAAAGGGGGAGATTGTAAGTGCATCTAGTGCCACCCCTAGTTGGTTTTGGAGTATTGACGACAAAGTTGGTTGAGGGACTAATGTGTTTGTGAGAATTACAGGATAACGCAAGTAGTGTCCCTCATTGATTCGGTTTACCTACCGGAGATGACCCCTAAAAATGTATGAAGACATTGACGACAATGGTGGTATGTGAAGATATTCATATTGAAGACTATGACATGAGAAGATATTGAGTGAAGACTATGGAGCGCGAAGACTGGTGTTGTTTTGTTGTTTCCTTTTCTTCTTTGTTGAGTCATAGGAACCACTGTACTGTTAAGTGGGGTCCAAGTGAACAAAGTCAAAATGACTGAAGTGATGCTCAACCCAAATCATATGTCTTCGAGCGAAGACAATGAGAGCAAATCTTATCCAGAGCTGGATGAGTCAGCTTTGCTTGTAGCCCAAGTAAAGTTGCCGTGTGTGTTTGAAATCTGACCATTGGAACACGTGTCAGTTCCTTAGTGACCCAGGGTCATTTCGGACATATCAGGTCGGGTTGCCTTGTGGCTATAAATAGCCCACCCCCTACACCATAAATTGGTGGCTGCTCAGAGTTAGTTCGCGGCTTTTGTTGTTTGAGAGCAACCCACCTCGAAGCCTTTGAGAGAGAGAAATCCTTGCGAGGACAAAGCCCAAACACCTAGAGCCAAAGAGTGTTAGGCATCACTGAAGTCTTTCTGTCTGAGTGACCTGAAGACTTATTACACTTGAGGACTATGTATCCTCCAGCCGGTTAGGCATCGCGTTCTGAGCATCCAAGAGTCATTGTGGATCGCCGGTGAATGAAGTCTGTGAAGGTTCGGAAGTCTACCTTGAAGACTTACCGGAGTGATTGGGCGAGGACTGTGTGTCCTTAGCTCAAGGGGAATAAGGTGAAGACGCGGTCTTCTGAGTTGAATCTCAGCGTCCCAAACCAGACGTACAGTTGTCACAGCAACTGGAACTGGTCCAACAAATCCTGTGTCTTCAACAAGTGACTGGTTCTATCCTCTCCCTCCCTTTACTTTGAGTTTGTCTTCATGAAGTCATTGCCTATTTGCCATACCTATTTGACTTCATTGCTTGACTACTATCGTTGGTTGGCTTCATACTATCTTCCATCCTGATCCTTACTACCAAGCTGCAATTAGTCTTTGTACTTTCACATTATTGCATACTTGACTATGGTTTGCTTGTTGTAGTTTATCTTCCGCTGCATATCAATTAGGTCATTTCTATTGTTTATCTTCAAAACTTCCACGTTTTGAAGACTTTGATAAAAATCGCCTATTCACCCCCCCCCCCTCTAGTCGATAACTAGCACTTTCAGGAGCCGGGCAAACCCAACTATTGACCCAGGACATGATTCGGAGCCGATGCATATAATGTTATAAGTTCGGGGTGCCGCACTCATGAGAGTGTTCGGTCTTCTCACACCGTATTCTGGGGTACTTAAGCCCCTGGTGTATTGGCCGTACCAAAGTGTACGGTTGCATAATGTCATAACTGAACATGTATATAAAAAAATGAATGCAATAATAGACAAGAGCTATTTATTGTTTATTAATAGGCTGCTGCGAAAGCAGAATGATACAAATAGTGCGATAAGCAAGGGATGGGATTATTTAACATGCCCCCCTCCAGGGTCAAGCTGCGGGACTTTATGTAAGACAGGTATTTAGCTCGTTAAAGAGACCACCTGGACATTCGACACAGCTTGCTGCCACCCTGGCTGTTGCATCGTGTGTTCGGTGATTGTACTGCCGGACAGGCCTGCCGGAGAATGGAGTCCTGAAAGTAAGAAAAGAGAAATGACAAAATTGGGAGCCCCTAGTGCGGTTGAGCCGCATTCTGGGTGTGCCGTGGTTGTGCCCCTCCCCTTATGCCCATGGTATTTCCAGAGCGTAATTATGTACGCGTGGTACTGGTTTAGTAGTCTCGCGAGGGCTGAGGTTGGGGCCGCACTGCTATGCTTGCTCGAAACGTGCCAGACGGTCTTGTTGTAGGTTACTCCGGGCGCGCTTGACGGTGTTCGGACGTTTAACAGCCAGACTGGAGAATTGCCTTGAGAGGCTACTTTGTACTTCCTCCGCGAGGGCCGCCGTGTGCTCTTCTGTTCGGAGAGAGCGTTCGGTGTTTCCATTGACCGTAATGACTCCTCGAGGGCCTGGCATCTTGAGCTTGAGGTATGCGTAGTGCGGCACCGCATTGAACTTTGCAAATGCGGTTCGCCCGAGCAGGGTGTGATAGCCACTGCGGAACGGGACTATGTCAAATATTAACTCCTCGCTTCGGAAATTATCCGGGGATCCGAAGACCACTTCGAGTGTAACTGAGCCTGTACAACTGGCCTCTACACCTGGTATGACGCCTTTAAAGGTCGTTTTTGTGGGTTTAATCCTTGAGGGATCTATGCCCATTTTTCGCACTGTATCCTGATAAAGCAGGTTCAGGCTGCTGCCGCCATCCATGAGGACTCTAGTGAGGTGAAATCCGTCGATGATTGGGTCTAGAACCAATGCGGTGAATCCGCCGTGACGGATGCTAGTGGGGTGGTCCCTTTGATCAAAAGTGATCGGGCAGGAGGACCATGGGTTGAACTTTGGGGCGACTGGCTCCAACGCATATACGTCCCTGAGTGCACGCTTCCGCTCCCTTTTGGGGATGTGGGTTGCATATATCATGTTTACCGTCCGCACTTGTGGGGAAAACCCTTCTGTCCTCTGTTGTTCGGCGGCTAGGGCTCCTCCTCGCCATCGCTATGCAGCCCCTTGTCTCTGTTTTCGGAACTTAACTTGCTTGCCTGCTTGAACACCCAACAATTCCTGTTGGTGTGATTGGCTGGTTGTTCGGGGGTGCCGTGTATCTGGCACGAGCGGTCGAGTATTCGATCCAAACTGGACGGGCCCAGAGTATTTCTTTTGAATGGCTTTTTCCGCTGACCGGGTTTAGAGCCTCTGAATCCGGCATTAACTGCCATGTCCTCAGTATTGTCGCCGTTAATGCAGCGCTTGTGCTTGTTGCGACGCGACCTGCCATTGTTGTCCTTCGTATCCGAATTACCAGGGCTCTTGGTCATGTTATTACTACGAGCTAGCCAGTTGTCTTCTCCCGCGCAAAAGCGGGTCATGAGTGTTGTGAGGGCTGCCATGGATTTCGGCTTTTCCTGTCCTAGGTGCCGGGCAAGCCATTCGTCACGGATGTTATGTTTGAAGGCTGCAAGGGCCTCTACGTCCAGACAGTCGACTATTTGATTTTTCTTCGTTAGGAACCGTGTCCAGAATTGTCTGGCCAATTCCTCTGGCTGCTGAATTATGTGGCTTAGGTCATCGACGTCTGGTGGTTGCACATAGGTGCCCTAGAAATTGTCGAGGAATGCGGATTCCAGGTCCTCCCAGCAACCAATTGACTCTGGTGGCAATCTGTTAAGCCAATGTCGAGCTGGTCCTTTAAGATTGAGTGGGAGGTATTTGATAGCGTGTAGATCATCGCCGCGGGCCATGTGGATATGAAGGAGATAATCCTTGATCCGTACCGCGGGATCTGTTGTGCCATCATATGATTCGATGTTTACGGGTTTAAAGCCCTCGGGGCTTTGATGATCCATTACTTCGTCTGTGAAGCATAGTGGGTGTGCGGCGCCTCTATACTGGGCTATATCACGACGTAGCTCATATGAGCTTTGCCTGCCGTGTTCGGCCTGGCCGTATTTGCCATAGCCGGCGTGATGGTTATCGTCACGTGTCGTGGGGCGCCCACGCGATCCGTAGATCGATCTTGTTTGCCTTGCCTTGTCCTCCAATATGTCACGCAGGTCTGGTGCATTTCCCCGTGCCTTTGTATTTTTTGAGTGGCGCTAGGGTGCGGCTTGAATGGATGGCCGAGAGGCCTCTCTGTTGCGGCCACGAGGTGGCCGGTCGGCCGTGTCCTGCGTTGGTGACGTAGTTTTAGGTGCTTCCTCCTCTAATTGGGGTAGCAGCCTGCGCTTTGGGTAGCTCTTGGAGGGGCGTTCGAGTTTGTACTCTTTGGCCGCCAGGACTTCAGTCCATCTGTCGGCTAGCAAATCTTGGTCAGCTCTAAGTTGCCGTTGTTTTTTCTTGAGGCTACTCGCCATGGCCATAAGCCTGCGTTGGAAACGCTCTTGTTCGACGGGATCCTCAGGCACGACAAATTCGTCGTCGGCGAGGCTTGCCTCGTCTCCAGAGGGAGGCATGTAATTATCGTCCTCGACCTCTCTGTCTGCCGCTCTCTCATGAGGGCTGGCTTCTCCATCCTCCTATGCTAAATCCTGCTAGAGGGGGTTGTCTTCAGCACTATCCAGGGTGTTATTATCTCTCGTGCCGGAATCGCCGCTTTGGCGGGATTTAGAGCGGCGCCGCTGACGCCGGCGCTTAGGCTGTTTCTTGGAGGGGTCATCCTCCGTTGTTCCATCGCCATTCCCTTCTTTTGGGGTGTCCACCATGTATATGTCATATGACGAGGTGGCTTTCCAGTGCCCTATAGGCGCTGGTTCTTAGTCGTCTCCTTCATCGGTGTCCATACCGTCGATGTCTTCGGAGTCGAAGTCGAGCATGTCGGTTAAATCATCGACTGTGGCTACGAAGTGGGTGGTGGGTGGGCTTCGAATTTCTTCGTCGTCCGCATCCCAACCTTGCTGACCATAGTCCGGCCAGGGATCTCCTGATAAAGAGAGAGACTGTAGTGAATTCAGGATGTCGCCAAAGGGCGAGTGCTGAAAGATGTCCGCGGCGGTGAACTCCATGATCGGCGCCCAATCCGGTTCGATCGGGAGGGGTGCAGAAGGTTCGGAGTCCGAAAAGGAGTCCGACACCTTGGAGTCACGGGCTTCGCGAAGGACAAGACTGGTGTTTGGCTCGATCGCCATAGAGATTGTAGCCCCCGAGGCGGTGTCCAACCACCCTTCCTCGACCGGCGCAGACGGCTCCGAACTAAGGGTCGGAGCGGACACCTGAGCGGCCTTTTGGGCACTGTCCGGCGGCAGAGCTAGATCGTTCCCATCGTGACAGTGCAGCGCACTCGGCTGTGGCTTGAATTCGTCGAAGATCAAGTCTCTGTGGATGTCAGTCATGTAGTTCAAACTTCCAAATCTGACCTGATGGCCAGGGGCGTAGCTTTCGACCTGCTCCAGATGGCCAAGCGAATTGGCCCGCGGTGCAAAGCCTCCGAATATGAAGATCTATCCGGGGAGGAAAGTCTCGCCCTGAACCGCATCGTTGTTGATGATCGGAGGAGCCATTGGGCCTAAAGGTGACGGCACAGAGGAACTCTCAATGAAAGCACCAATGTCGGTATCAAAACCGGCGGATCTCGGGTAGGGGGTCCCGAACTGTGCTTCTAGGTGGATGGTAACAGGAGACAAGGGACACGATGTTTTTACCCAGGTTCGGGCCCTCTCGATGGAGGTAAAACCCTACTCCTACTTGATTAATATTGATGGTATGGGTAGTACAAGAGTAGATCTACCACGAGATCAGAGAGGCTAAACCCTAGAAGCTAGCCTATGGTATGATTGTTGTTCGTCCTACAGACTAAAACCCTCCGGTTTATATAGACACCGGAGAGGGCTAGGGTTACACAGAGTCGGTTACAATGGGAGGAGATCTACATATCCGTATCGCCAAGCTTGCCTTCCACACCAAGGAAAGTCCCATCCGGACACAGCACGAAATCTTCAATCTTGTATCTTCATAGTCCAGGAGTCCGGCCAAAGGTCATAGTCCGGTCATCCGGACACCCCCTAATCCAGGACTCCCTCAGTCATACCGAGATCACTAAGTCAATCTAGGTTTTCAATCTCGGTGCAACCGATTTGAACATTTCGGTCACACCGAGTTGCGGTAACTACTTGCAGTAATGCATCTCGGTGCCACCGAGTTGTTCCACTCGGTCACACCGACAGGGTCGGGCTATATATATCCACGGGCAAACTTTTGGAAATTTCTCTGAATTCTTTCGCCCGCGCTCAGCCCGCTCTGCCTCCTGGGTCTCTGGATCGTCCTCCTCATCGCCAGCTGCCTCCCGCCGCTGGTCTCTGCCGCCGTCAACGGGAATCATCTCCGCCGTTGCCGCCGTAGCAAGTCCATCGCTGAACTAGGGTATGGACTTGATCCTTGTGCTAATCTCACTCCGATTCCTAGCACATTGTTTTCGCCATGTATCTTGCCACGATTGAGATCATGTTATCCAGTAAAAATGCTCTGTAGATTAGGTTTGGATTGAAAATTTAGGGTTAGGTTTCCGCCGAAACCATCTCGGACCGACCAGGTTGTAGAAATCGGTTCCACCGATGTGGCCAAGGCCATTGCACATGTGATTCTCGGTTCGACCGAGAATTGCCAATCGGTGTGACCGAGTTCAGGACTTTGTGAAACCCTAGCAGTCTTGGTGCCACCGAACTGTGACTCGGTATGACCGAGTTCACTAGTTTAGGTTCCTAAAGTTGATTCGGTATCACCGAGTTTACAAATTGGTAGATCCGAAATGCTTTCTGTGGAAAACTAAAACTAAGTTTTTAACTCATTGTTTTGCAAAAACCTCTGTGCTTTGTGATGCTCATCCCCTCTATCTCATCTATATCTATTCACAGGGTTTGCTGTCAGTGTTTGCACGATGTCTGATCAGAGTGACAGCCAGAACAGAGAAGAAGAGCAAGTTCACTTGAGTGAGGGCACTAGTCCCTCCAGTTCCTCAGATGAGGGCAGCAGGAGCACTCCCAGCAACTTGCCTAAAGCTGCCACCAGGGCCAGAAAGAAGAGAACCTCAGATTCTGAGGATGAAGATTATGTGGCAGAAGAGGATGAAGCCACATCCAGAAAAGTGCTCAAGAAGGAATATGGCACAGCTGCTGCCACCAAGCCTGGTTTGAATAGGAAAGGCCCAGCCAAGAGGACTCCTATGCTGAAGGTCAGAGGATCAACTCAAGAAACTGAGAGATCTAAACCCAAAGAGCCAGAAGTGACTGAAAAGAAGAGGAAGGAAAGGGTCAAGAAGACCATGGCCAGGGTTGTTGGAAAGCCTTCCACAATGGAAGATGAAGAAGAAGAGGTTGCTGCACCAGCACCTAAAGCTCAGAAGCTTATGGGTGATGCCATCAGGTCAGGGGCTGCTTCATCAAAGTCCAAAGAAGCACCCAAGGCAGCTGCTCCAAAGCCTAAAATTGCACCCAAGAGGAATACTAGGAACATTCCTGCTGGAGAGAAGAACAAGGCCCCAGTGCCTGAAGTTGTTGTTGAAGAAGAAGATGATGAGGAACATGTCTTGAGAAAGTTGAAGCCCAAACTTCCAGATCACAATGATGCTCATCCTGTAGCTGAGGATATGAAGCTGAGAAAGGATGCAGGATTCAGACAGTGGAGATTGACTGATCCCTATGCAGTCAGGAGAAGAACTGATGTGGATTACAGGTTCCATACAAAGGAACAGCAGGATTTCTATGAGACAGTGCTGCTTGACAAGAAGCCAATTGTCTGTGATATGAGATGGGTGGACTGGAAATATATCAAGGAGAATGAAGAGCACTATCCTGGTGTGTATGACAGTTTCCATGCTTGTGGACTGGATGACTTTGTTGCGCAGAAGCTCACAAAGTGGAATGATGAGCTTATAATGCAGTTCTACTCCACAGCACACTTCTCAAAAGAGTGTGCCAGATGGAAGGATAGTATGGATATCTGAAGGTACTAGGTACCAATCATCTATTGAAGAACGGGCTAATCTGATCAATGCACCTAAGGAGAAAGAGGACGACTTGCATGTCTATGCCAAGAAGAAGAAGGATCACAACTCTATGGCACATATGTACAAGGAGATCCCAGATGCTGCTATTGAAACACACAAGTTTGGATTAGTACATTACCTTCTGTCAGGATTGCCAACCATCATCTGGATCCTCAGGCACACTCTTTTGCCTAAGTCAGGTGATCACAAGATGATCAGAGGTCATGCTATCAATCTGCTTCACATATTTGATGTGCCTCAAAAGTTCAAGGTCATGAGCCTCATAGTGGAAACTATCAAGAGGACAGCTGCTGACCAGAAGAGAAGTTGTGGGTATGCCCCACAGATCCAGGAGCTAATTAACTCCAAGATGGGCACTAGCACATACCTATTGGACAAGGAACACATGCTTATCTATCCAGATTTTGAGGACAACACAGTGGTTATGGATGAAGATGAACCATCTTCTGTGCAAGCACAAGCAAAGAAGGAGAAGGCAAGGACTGAAAAGGCTTCAAAGATGCCAACTACTGAAGAGGCATCTCAGTTTTTCCTGAAGAACAAGCAAGATCAGCTTGGCTACTTGATTGCCTTCACTCTAAGGATTGAGAAGGGATTGTCCACCCTGACTCAAAACCAGGAGAGCCTGGAGAGGATCATGGAGCAGAAGTTCTATGACTTGGATGTGAAGGTCATTGAGATACAGTCAGTTATTGAGCAACTTCAGGATGAAATGGAGGAGAGGAAGGGCAAGTCTACCACAGATACATTTGCTAGAGTGCCCAGAGCTCAGAGATCTGCTGCAGTGCCAGTGACAGACACAAGAGCAACTTCATCTGCACCAGCTACAGCTTCAGTGCCACCAGCTCCAGCACCTACTCCACCAGCTCCAACTTCATCAACTGATGCTTTCGTCCTTGGCGTCATTTCTACACCACCACATCAAGACCAAGCCTAAGAGTCGATTTAGCACTATGCATTTTTTATGAACTTTTTGGTAACTAGTTGCCAAAGGGGGAGAAAATGTATAAATCATAGGCTTCAAGAGAGAGTGTTTGCTTTTGTTCTCTCTTGTTTTGGTGGTTGAACTTTGTTTTCTTGTTTGATATACTTTATGCCTATGTGATACTTGGATGATCATGTGTTTGATAATATGCTACATTAATGCTTGTTGGATGACATTATCCTTTTATCTCTATATGATCATTCACTTTGCTTGGTGATGAGTGCATGTATTTTAATTATTATCATTTTGAGCTCTCCACCAAGATTTATGTGACATGGGAGAGTAACTCATGATCCTAACTCATTGTGCATTTGCAGTCCAAAGCAAATCTTAAACCATGCACAAATTTAGGGGGAGCTCTCACATTTCACATACTTCTCAAAGTGACAATCTTTTTCAATCTTATTATCATTTGTCGAAGCTTTGATCTATATGTTGTCATCAATTACCAAAAAGGGGGAGATTGGAAGTGCAACTATCCCTAGGTGCTTTTGGTAATTCCTAACAACATATAGCTCATTGAGCTAACACTGTTTCAAGATAAATATTTTAGGAAAAGCTCAATGAATGGCATGGCATGGATGAGAAAAGTGGACCCCTCAAAATGCTAAGGATAAAAGGATTGGCTCAAGCTCAAAGCTCAAGACTCTACATTTTATATTTTAGTGATCCAAGATCACATTGAGTCTACAGGAAAAGCCAATACTATCAAGGAGGGATGAGGTGTTGTTTAATGAGGTTCTTGCTCAAAGTGCTTAGTGATATGCTCCAAAACCCTCAACTACTTTCTCACATCCACATATGACCTAAACCAAAAGTCAAACTCAGCCCCACCGATTCTTTCCATCCGGCGCCACCGAGTTCAGATGTCAAAGCCACTGCCACAAACCCTAGGCAAATTGGTCTCACCGATAGGGATCTCGGTCTCACTGAGATGGGATTGTAATCTCTCTGTTTCCTTTCATAACGTTTCAGTACCACCAAAATGAGCGAACCGGTCCCACCGAGTTTACCTGACCAACTCTCTGGTTAGCTTATTACCAAAATCGGTCCCACCGAGTTTGTGTAATCGGTCTCACTGAGATTACGTTATGCCCTAACCCTAACCATATCGGTCCTACCGAGTTGCATGTCGGTCCCACTGAAATTCCTAACGGTCACTGGATTTGCTGAATCGGTCCGACCGAGTTTCTCAATTTGGTCCCACCGAGATTGGCAAGTTGTGTGTAACGGTTAGATTTTGTGTGGAGGCTATATATACCCCTCCACCTCCTCTTCATTCGTGGAGAGAGCCATCAGAATGAACCTACACTTCCAACTTACATTTTCTGAGAGAGAACCACCTACTCATGTGTTGAGACCAAGATATTCCATTCCTACCATATGAATCTTGATCTCTAGCCTTCCCCAAGTTGCTTTCCACTAAAATATTCTTTCCACCAAATCCAAATCCTATGCGAGAGAGTTGAGTGTTGGGGAGACTATCATTTGAAGAACAAGAGCAAGGAGTTCATCATCAACACACCATTTGTTACTTCTTGGAGAGTGGTGTCTCCTAGATTGGCTAGGTGTCACTTGGGAGCCTCCGACAAGATTCTGGAGTTGAAACAAGGAGTTTCTAAGGGCAAGGAGATCACCTACTTCGTGAAGATCTATCTCTAGTGAGGCAAGTCCTTCGTGGGCGACGGCCATGGTGGGATAGACAAGGTTGCTTCTTTGTGGACACTTCTTGGGTGGAGCCCTCCGTGGACTCGCGCAGCCATTACCCTTCGTGGCTTGAAGTCTCCATCAACGTGGATGTACGATAGCACCGCCTGTCGGAACCACGACAAAAACATCCGTGTCTCCAATTGCGTTTGAATTCTCCAAACCCTTCCCTTTACATTATTGCAAGTTGCATGCTTTACTTTCCGCTGCTCATATACTCTTTGCATGCTTGCTTGAATTGTGTTACGATGGCTTGACTTGTGCTAAGTTAGCTAAAATCTGCCAAGAACTAAAATTGGGAAAAGGATAAGTTTTATTTGGTCAAGTAGTCTAATCACCCCACTCTAGACATACTTCCGATCCCACACCAAGATATCTCTCGCTCAAGGCTTCAGAAGAAATACCAATCTCACTTTTAAGCTCAGTCTTGAGCCTGTCCCCGCAACCCTTCCCAAAGTAGATGGAAGACTTCTGCAAATTCACCTTCTGGCCCGACGCCCTCTCATATTTTAGTAGGATCATTTTCAAAGCATGCATGTTCTCACGTGACCCTTCCAGAAAGACAATGCTATCATCGGCGAAGAGCATATGTGTAACATGGAGGCCAGTGCTCCCAAACGTAACACCCTTGATCAACCCCTCCCCTTGAGCTCTCCGGAGCAAAGCAGAAAAACCTTCCACACAAAGAAGGAACAAGTAGGGGGAAAGAGGGTCCCCCTGCCGCAGGCCCCGAGAAGAAAGAAAAACCTTGGAAAGGCCTCCATTAAGATTGACACAAAACTTGGCAGATTTGACACATCTCATAATCATCTGAACCCACTGATCAGCAGAGCCAACTTTGTGCAACATCTGCTCCAAAAAAGCCCACTCGACCCTATCATAAGCCTTCATCATATCCAGCTTGATCGCACAGAGAGGTTTCTTCCGCTTCCTAGTACGAATCGCATGCACACATTCATAGGCCACCAGAACATTATCAGTAATGAGGCGACCCGGCACAAAAGCACTCTGTTCCTCTGAGATAAGAAGCGGCAAAATATTCTTGAGCCTATTTGCCAAAACCTTGGTAGCAATCTTGTATAACACATTACAAAGGCTTATAGGCCTAAACTGGGAGAGGAGCTCCGGTGAGCTAATCTTAGGAATCATAAAAATAACCGTGTCATTGAACGATTCCGGCGTGGCTGCCCCCGCCAAGAATTTCTTGACCGCTCGACACACATCATCCTTTACCAGAGCCCAGTGGCGCTGATAGAAAAGGGCCGGAAGGCCATCAGGGCCCGGGGCCTTAGTTGGCCCCATCTGAAAGAGAGCCGTCTGAATCTCATCATCCGTGATCGCCACTGTTAGCCTCTCATTCATCCCCGCATCCACCACCGAATCAATATTATCCAGAAGATCGTTGGCCCCTAGCGATCCCTCCGTCGAGAAAAGACGCTTGTCGGTGTCAAAATCGGCAGATCTCGGGTAGGGGGTCCCGAACTGTGCGTCTAGGCGGATGGTAACAGGAGACAAGGGACACGATGTTTTTACCCAGGTTCAGGCCCTCTCGATGGAGGTAAAACCCTACTCCTGCTTGATTAATATTGATGATATGGGTAGTACAAGAGTGGATCTACCACGAGATCAGAGAGGCTAAACCCTAGAAGCTAGCCTATGGTATGATTGTTGTTCGTCCTATGGACTAAAACTCTCCAATTTATATAGACATCGGAGAGGGCTAGGGTTACACAGAGTCGGTTACAATGGGAGGAGATCTTCATATCGTATCGCCAAGCTTGCCTTCCACGCCAAGGAAAGTCCCATCCGGACACGGGACGGAGTCCTCAATCTTGTATCTTCATAGTCTTGGAGTTCGGCCAAAGGTCATAGTCCGGCCATCCGGACACCCCCTAATCCGGGACTCCCTCAGTAGCCCCTGAACCAGGCTTCAATGACGACGAGTCCGGCACGCAAGTTGTCTTCGGCATTGCAAGGCGGGTTCCTCCCCCGAATACTTCATAGAAGATGTTGAACACCAGGATAGTGTTCGGCTCTGCAAAATAAGTTCCACATGCCACCATAGAGAGAATAACATTTGCACCAATCTAATCTGCTGACGTATTCCGCAGCGTGACATCACACCACGGCCAGGCTTTTATTCATTTTACCGTTCCACCTCAGCGCGTTTAGCGAGGCGGTTTCCTTGGCACGTCTTGTCAAAGCAGAGATTGTGTCCCCTTATTCCGGGATTTTCATCAATACGGGCGTGGGTAACCCAACTGCGCCATTAACCGCGGCGCTTGGGAGGTAAGCGAGTTTTATTAGGCCGGTGGGGGCTCGTAGTTTTGGCTGCCCATATAAGGGGATAAGAATCCGCCCTTTCCATTCACGCCTTCTTCCTCCTTTGCTTATTCGTCCCTGCGCGCTCGAGCTCCAACGCCCAAGCCCGCACTTCCCACCTCAACCTTCTCCGATCATGTCCGGAGCGGGAGGTAGATGGATGGCCTCCTCCGTCACGGAGGGGAAAATCAAAAAGCTGAGGAAGGGCGGATACCTGTCTGATGACATCGCGCACTGGCTTCCAGATGTGTGGCAACTCATCCCCACCCCCGGGCCCCATGAGACGGTCGTTTTTCTTCCCCATTTCCTCCGTGGACTGGGTCTTCCTCTTCACCCGTTCGTCCGGGGGCTCATGTTCTACTATGGCCTGGACTTCCACGATCTGGCTCCGCACTTCGTCCTCAACATCTCGGCATTCATCGTCGTGTGCGAGGCCTTCCTCTGCATCCAGCCCCACTTCGGCTTATGGCTGAAGACCTTCAATGTCAAGCCGAAGGTAGTGGGCGGCCGCCAAGCGGAGTGCGGAGGCACCATGGTGGGCCGAATGGCCAACGTCCTATGGCTCGAAGGCTCCTTCGTGGAAACAATAAAGGGATGGCAGTCGGGGTGGTTCTACATCACCGAGCCGCGTGATCCCAAATGGGCGGCGGCCCCCGAATTCCGATCCGGCTTCCCCACACGGCTCACCTCCTGGAAAGAGACAGGCCTAATGTGGGGGGATTCGGAAGAGCTGACCGGACTTCAAACCTGCGTCCAAAAGCTGGTGAACAAGAACCTCAAGCTTGTCAACGTAATCCAGGTCATGCTTATCCGTTGGATCCTCCCATGCCAACAACGGTCCTTCAAATTGTGGGAGTTCAATCCGGCACGGCACCAAACCTTGAGCGGGCTTTTCGACATTTCGTATGAAGATGCCTGGAAGGTGTTGTTTAAGGGTGCTGAGCACCCGCATCCGCTACCGAAATCGCGGATTTAGCTCGCGGCGCTAGGCCAGCGAGGTAAGCTACTCTACCCTTTATGGGATTCTCGTCTTTCATAGTCTGATTCCATGTGGGATCTAAACTCCCTCTCTTGTGACAGAACTGGTTGGAGACATCCGGGCAGATGAACTGTCTGGCTCCCTTACCAGAAGACCCAGCGGACGCCCGATTGACAGGGCTGCTGGTTCCGGCACCCCACGTGGTGCCGGAGAAGAAGGCCAAGAAGAAGGCCACGGGGACCCGAAAGAGTTCCCGGCGCCTGGCGGTGTCGCATTCGCTCGACAACCCCGACGCACCCTCCGCCTCCGAAGACGAGGAGGAGGAAGAAGAAGAAGAAGAAGCCTCTCCCCCTCCAACGGGGGGAGGAAAGAAAAGAAAGGCCGCCCCAACTGGGGAGGCCGGAGGGTCCAAGAAGGGAAGACCCTTCTGTCGGACTACGCCTCCGATGCCGAAGACGGCGGGGAGGAATGGCCATCCAGGGTCAAGCCCCTGGCAAAATCATAAGCATACGGATATTCGAATAACTAATGGCGCTTCTCCGTTATTTGGCATTTTCTGACACCGAATTTAATTATGCAGTCCGCCCAGAGCTCAGCTCGGCGATTCGTCGAGCGGCTCCCTGAATTCGTCGGACGTGAATAGCGCTTTGCTTCCGACGGCCTCCTCTCCGCTCCCTGCGGACGACGCCGAGGTGGAGTCCCGAAAGGGGCTAAACCAGGAGGATGTGGTCCTGGAGGCACCGCAAGGCGATCTCCCGGACTCCAGGCCCGAAGGGGGTAAAGCCCCGTAGGGATCTGAGTCCGGCCCCGGGCCGGACACTGCTCCGGAACCATCAATGGTTCTAGAGTCCAACAGGCGGCGCCTTCATAAGAAGGGCAAGCCTACAACGCTGGCGACCCCCGTCCATCTGGAGGCGCCGGACAATTTGCCGGAGGTGCTTAACGGCGCCTCCATCGATGAGGAACACCGCACTGTTATGAGTGCGGTGATTCAGAAGGTTCAGTCCACCAAGAGCGGGCTGACAGAAGCATGTACAAGCCTATTAACACGCTTTGAGGTATGTGTTAAAAAACATATAAAAATGTTACCGCATAGACAGTAGCCCCTGATGCTCAGTTCGGCGTTCGGAAAGAAAAGCCGAGCTGAGGATCTAAAAATATATACGCAGGAGTCTAATAAAAATATGTCAATATGGGAATGCAGGTTGCGCTGCTGACCTCTGCCGCACTGACTGCGGAGGTCAATGCCTTGAAGGAGAATCTCGAGCGGTCCGAGAACGAGCTCGGCCATGCCAAGAAGTAGCTCGAGGACAAGGAGGGTATGTAATACCGCATATAAATGTATATAGAAATACTTGGTTGCGAATAATGACAGGACCAACTTAAATGTTGTAGGGGCCACAGCCGAGGTGGCGACCCTGAAGGAGGCGGTCTCCAAGGCCGAAAACAGTGCGGCCCTGGAACGCACCGAGCGAGAGTAGCAGGAGGCGCGGGTGGCGGAGGTGCGGCAAGAGCTCCAGGCTCTCGTGGAAAGACACGAGAGTTTGGAGCGTGACTCCAAGACCCGAGAGTCCGAGCTCGCCCTGGCTCTTGAGAGTGCCAAAAACGCTAAGGCCGAAGCCCAGAAGGCCCTCCAGGAGATCGAGGCGATGAAGAAGATAGCGGCGGGTAAGGCATTCTTTATGCAAAGCAAGAATATAAAAGTTAATTATCTGCTACTTACCCAAATCTGGAGCTCTCCAGGAGCGTTCGCCGATCTGCCCCGTAGTGTGTCTGATGCCGCCGCATACTACCGAGACGAAGAGGGGAGCTCGACGAAAAAAGTGTTCTGGTCTCAGTATGCTGAGGCCGAACATCCGGTGCCCCTGAGCGATTAGCTGAAGCAGCTGGTTGAGCTCCACAAGGTGGACGAACAGGCCATGAAGGGCCTCATAGCTCGGCTGTGGCCTAGAGAAGCCATGCCTGGGAGCTACTTCGGTCTGGTGCGGCGGCTGGTGGACGCGTGTCCGTGGATTGAGGTCGTCAAGCGCTCCGTTTGTATCGAAGGTGCCCGTCGGGCCCTTGCCCATGCTAAAGTGCACTGGGGCAAGCTGGACGCTGAGAAGCTTTTGACGGACGCGCCACCGCCGGGCAAGGAGTATCGCACGCCCGAGATGTATTATAAGGGCGTCCTAAAGGGTGCTCGCCGTATAGCGGACGAGTGCTCCAAAGATGTAATTTTTGAGTAGACTCGCATCTGTTATCTTGTACGCTGAAAACTTTATTCATATGCGTTAAGCAACGCTTGTTAATTTAAAATATTACCTTCTGTGTGGCCGTTTATCAAATCTGAGTGATGCAAGTCGTCGGCTTCGACCCCCATGCCACGAGTGCTGGGGTGTTCGGGATAAACCTGAACATTCTTGTTCCCATTCTTGGGTCCATCTAGGGAGGCGCTCAGCACAACGAACCAGGCCGTCGGACTTATAATGCTTTATCACTCTCACTTGGCCATAGAATTCTATAATTTTAAATTTCGGCGAAGCCCCTAGTATTCGGAAGACCGAGTTCGGGGCGCTATCCACGCCTAGGCCGGATAAGTCCGGTTCCTCGCTCTAAGTGGCATAAGTCTTTAAGGACTCGAAAAACCTCACGAACAGCGACCGGTCTCTCGCACTATCATGACGGTCAGTTTTAGCTTTCTCTACTGAGGTGTTAACCCAGCTCAACTGGGGCACAATCGCAGTAATTCTCCCAGCGCTACCTTAGCCAACATTGCGGAACGTAAGGTACCAAAACATGGGAGCCGAGCAAACCCAACTATTAACCAAAGACATGATTCGGAGCCGATGCATATAGTGCTATAAGTTCGGGGTGCCGCACTCATGAGAGTGTTCGGTCTTCTCACACCATGTTATGGGGTGCTTAAGCCCCTGGTGTATTGGCCGTACCAAAGTGTACGATTGCAGAATGTCATGACTGAACATATTTGTATATATAAAAAGGTAAATCAGTACAATAATAGATAAGAGCTATGTATTGTTTATTAAAAAAGGGCTGCTGCGAAAGCAGAATGATACAAGTAGTGCGATAAGCAAGAGATGGGTTTATTTGACATGTCCCCCTCCAGGGGCAAGCTGTGGGATTTTAAGTAAAACAGGTATTAAGCTCGTTATAGAGACCACCTGGACATTTGACGCGGCTTGTTTTCTCCCTGGTTGTTGCATCGTATGTTCGGCGAGTGTGTTGCCGGACAGGCCTTCTGAATAGTTGGGTCCTGAAATTGTATAAAAAGGAAACGGCGGAATAGGGAGCCCCTTAGTGCGGTTGAGCCGCATTATGGGCGTACCGTAGTTGTGCCCCTCCCCTTATGCCCATGGTATCTCTAAGGCGTAATTATGTACGCGTGGTACCGATAGCACCATCTGGCGAGGGCTGGGGTTGGGGCCGCATTGCTATGCTTGCTCGGAACGTGCCAGACGGTCATGTTGTAGGTTACTCCAGGCGCACTTGACGGTGTCCGGACGTTTAACAGCCAGACTGGAGAATTGCCTTGAGAGGCTACTTTGTACTTCCGCCGCGAGGGCCGCCGTGTGCTCTTCTGTTCGGAGAGAGCGTTCGGTGTTTCCATTGACCGTAATGACTCCTCGAGGGCCTGGCATCTTGAGCTTGAGGTATGCATAGTGCGGCACCGCATTGAATTTTGCAAATGTGGTTCGTCCGAGCAGGGCGTGATAGCCACTGCGGAATGGGACTATGTCAAAGATTAGCTCTTCACTTCAGAAATTATCCGGGGATCTAAAGACCACTTCGAGTGTAACCGAGCCTGTACAGCTGGCTTCTACACCTGGTATGACGCCTTTAAAGGTTGTCTTTGTGGGTTTAATCCTTGAGGGATTGATACACATTTTTCGCACTGTATCCTGATAAAGCAGGTTCAGGCTGCTGCCACCGTCCATTAGGACTCTGGTCAGGTGAAATCCGTCGATAATTGGGTCTAGGACCAATGCGGCGAATCCGCCGTGACGGATGCTAGTGGGGTGGTCCCTTCGATCAAAAGTGATCGGGTAGGAGGACCATGGTTGAACTTTGGGGCGACTGGCTCCAACGCATAGACGTCCTTGAGAGCATGCTTCCGCTCCCTTTTGGGGACGTGGGTTGCGTATATCATGCTCACCGTCCGCACTTGCGGGGGAAATCCCTTATGTCCTCTGTTGTTCGGCAGCCAGGGCTCCTCCTCGTCATCGCCACGCAGCCCCTTGTCTCTGGTTTCGGCACTTAACTTGCATGCCTGCTTGAACACCCAACAATCCCTGCTGGTGTGGTTGGCTGGTTGTTCGGGGGTGCCATGTATCTGGCACGAGCGGTCGAGTATCCGTTCTAAGTTGGATGAGCCCGGAGGGTTTCTTTTGAATGGCTTCTTCCGCTGACCGGGTTTAGAGCCTCTGAATCCGGCGTTGACTGCCGTATCCTCAGTATTGTCGCCGTTAATGCGGCGCTTGTGTTTGTTGCGACGTGACCGGCCATTGTTGTCCTTGGTATCTGAATTACCAGGGCTCTTGATTATGTTATTGCTGCGAGCCAGCCAGCTGTCTTCGCCCGCGCAGAAGCGGGTCATGAGTGTCGTGAGGGCTGCCATAGATTTCGGCTTTTCCTGTCCTAGGTGCCGGGCAAGCCATTCATCTCGGATGTTGTGCCTGAAGGCAGCAAGGGCCTCGGCGTCCGGACAGTCGACTATTTGATTTTTCTTAGTTAGGAACCGTGTCTAGAATTGCCTGGCCGATTCCTCTGGCTGCTGGATTATGTGGCTTAGGTCATCGGCGTCTGGTGGTCTCACATAACTGCCCTGGAAGTTGTCAAGGAATGCGGATTCCAGGTCCTCCCAGCAACTAATTGACTCTGCTGGCAGGCTGTTAAGCCAATGTCGAGCTGGTCCTTTAAGCTTGAGCGGGAGGTATTTGATGGCATGTAGATCATCCCCACGGGCCATGTGGATATGAAGGAGATAATCCTCGATCCAAACCGCAGGATCTATTGTGCCATCGTATGATTCGATGTTCACGGGTTTAAAACCCTTGGGGATTAGATGATCCATTACTTCGTTTGTGAAGCATAGTGGGTGTGCGGCGCCCCTGTATTGGGCTATATCACGACGCAGCTCAGATGAGCTTGGTCTGTTGTATTCGGCCTGGCCGTACTTATCTTGTCCGGCGTGACGGCTAGCGTCACGTGAAGCGGGGCACCCATGCGATCCGTAGATCGATCTTGCTTGCCTTGCCTTGTTCTCCAATATGTCTCGCAGGTCGGTTGCGTCTCCCCGTGCTCTGGTATGTTTTGAGCGGTGCCGGGGTGCGGCTTGGGTTGAGGGCCTGAAGGCCTCTGTGTCGCGGCCACGAGGTGGCCGATCGGGCGCATCGTACACTGGTGATGTAGGTTTAGTTGCTTCCTCCTCAAGTTGGGGTAGCAGCCTGCGCTTTGGGTAGCTCTTGGAGGGGCGCTCGTGTTTATACTCTTCGGCTGCCAGGACTTCGGTCCATCTGTCGGCTAGCAAGTCTTGGTCAGCTCTAAGCTATTGCTGTTTTTTTCTTGAGGCTGCTTGCCATGGCCATAAGCATGCGTTTGAAACGCTCTTGTTCGACAGGATCCTCTGGCACGACGCTTGCCTCGTCTTCGGAGGGAGGCATATAGTTGTCGTCCTCAACCTCAAAGTCGAGCATGTCGGTTAAATCGTCGACAGTTGCTACGAGGTGGGTGGTGGGTGGGCCTCGAATTTCTTCGTCCTCCGTATCCCAACCATGCTGACCGTAGTTCGGCCAGGGCTCTCCTGACAAAGAGAGAGACTTTAGTGAATTTAGGATATCGCCAAAGGGCGAGTGCTGAAAGATGTCCGCTGCGGTGAACTCCATGATCGAAGCCCAATTGGGTTCGATTGGAAGGGGTGCGGAAGATTCGGAGTCCGGAGCGGAGTCACGGGCTTTGCAAAGGACTAGGCTGGTATTCGGCTCTATCACCGTAGTGATTGCGGCTCCTGGGGTGGCGTCCAACCGTCCATCCCCGACTAGCGCAGTCAGCTCTGAGCCAATGGTCGGAGCGGGCACCTGAGCGACGCTTTGGGCGCTGTCCGGCGGTAGAGCTATATCATGCCCATCGTAACAGCGCGGCGTGCTCGGCCGTGGCTCGAATCCGTCGAAGATCAAGTCCCCGCGGATGTCGGCCATGTAGTTTAAACTTACGAACCTGACCTGATGGCCAGGGGCGTAGGTTTCGATCTGCTCCAGATGGCCAAGCGAGTTGGCCCGCAGTGCGAAGCCACCGAATACGAAGATCTGTCCGGGAAGAAAAGTCTCACCCTGGACCGTGTCGTTATTGATGATCGAAGAAGCCATCGAGCCTGAAGGCGACGACACAGAGGAACTCTCAATGAAAGCACCAATGTCGGTGTCAAAATCGGCGGATCTCGGGTAGGGGGTCCCGAACTGTGCGTCTAGGCGGATGGTAACAGGAGACAAGGGACACGATGTTTTTACCCAGGTTCGGGCCCTCTCGATGGAGGTAAAACCCTACTCCTACTTGATTAATATTGATGATATGGGTAGTACAAGAGTGGATCTACCACGAGATCAGAGAGGCTAAACCCTAGAAGCTAGCCTATGGTATGATTGTTGTTCGTCCTACGGACTAAAACTCTCCGGTTTATATAGACACCGGAGAGGGCTAGGGTTACACAGAGTCGGTTACAATGGGAGGAGATCTTCATATCGTATCGCCAAGCTTGCCTTCCACGCCAAGGAAAGTCCCATCCGGACACGGGACGGAATCCTCAATCTTGTATCTTCATAGTCCGGCAGTCCGGCCAAAGGTCATAGTCCGGCCATCTGGACACCCCCTAATCCGGGACTCCCTCAACGCTCATAAAAGGAAGCAGCAAGTTCCCTCATTTCATCATTGACAGTGCACCTAGATCCATCCTCCCGTCGTAGGGCTTTGACAGTATTCTTCCTCCTCCTATGAGTTGCCCGGTTTTGGAAGAACTTTGTGTTCGAGTCCCCCGCCTTAAGCCAATCCACACGCGAGCGTTGCCTGTACATGATCTCCTCTTGCTTGTATAACTCCCTTAGTTGCGCTTCAATGTCCCGGACCTCCAGTGAGTGTCCAGGCATGCCCCCCTCCCCCCCCCCCCCCCCCCCCGCGCGCTTTTGCGTCCGCCAATTGAGATTTCAGGTTGGTGATCTTCCTGCGAATGGATCCAAAAACCTCTCTTGCCCATTTCTTCATACTACCCGAGAGGTCACCAAGTTTCTTCCACACTCCCATAAGACTCTGATCACCTGAACTCGCAACCAACCAAGCCACCTCCACCATGCCCTCGTATTGCTCATGTCTAGTCCATGCTTCCTCAAATTGGAAAGGCCTCGGCCCCCTTGCATTCTGGCATGGAGCAGTCTCCAACGCATGCACAACAATGGCTTGGTGATCGGACTCCTCCGTCATCACATGCACAACTTCGGTTGCAGGAAAAAGGTTCAGAAACTCATCAGTGCATGTGGCTCTATCAAGTCTCACATGAATGTTGTCAGTGGCATCACGCTTGTTATCCCATGTATAAGGGTAGCCCGAGAATCCTAGATCTGCCAGTCCACATTCTATGAGACAATCTCGGAAATCCTCCATTTGCGTGAAGTTGCGGGGATTCCCACCTTTCTGGTCGGTGTGGAAGAGGGCCTCATTAAAATCACCCAAGCAGATCCATGGGAGATCATCCTGGGCTCGTAGATAGCGAAGGGCGTCCCAAGACTTCTTCCGATTGCCTGTTTTTGGCTCCCCGTAGAATCCAGTGACTCTATAGGATTTGCCTTGCCACATCATCTGGGTATCAATGAAGTATTGGCTCCATGGCCGAACGGTCACCTGAACATCATCCCTCCACCACATAGCTAAACCACCACTCCGCCCAACGCAATCCACCGCTACTCCATGCTTAAAGCCCAAGCTCCACTTCAATCTGTCCATAGCTCTAGCCGTTTTGAGTCTCACATAAAAACACCATGAGAGGATTGTAGGATCTAACAAGATCCCTAAGCTCGCCAACTGTCGAGGTCAATCCCAACCCTCGACAGTTCCGGGCCAGGAGATTCATGGCGTCCGGCGGCCCCGCCTCGCAGGGTCCGCCGAAGACTCATCACGGTCAGAGATGAGTTCAAACACACTAGCCGTCTTTCGTCTAGTATCGCGAATGAAACCATCTCGGGAGGCCTGCCTGTCAACACCTTCCTTCGCAACCCAAATCTACTTTGGACCTCTCTTCTTACTGCCGTCATCAACTCGTTGATATGATCCGTCCCGCAGCACATTCTCATGGTCCTGCCTCACCTTTCTGACGTACGTACCCTGCCTCCTCTCCCTTCTGTTCCCCTGAAAACCGCTCCGACCAGCCGAAGCCCGAGCATGATCAACACGGCCGCTGCATGGCCCATGCACGTCATCCTTACCCTTCTGTATCCAGTCCTCCTGCCGCTGCTCATCATCCGCATAGCGCTGTTGGATCAGCCGGTCACGCAGCTCGCCCTCTCTGCGTTTTTCAAGGCCCTAACACAGATCCACATCCCTCTGCTGAGACATACCACTCCTGCTCCCCGCCGGGCTGTTCACATCCACATCGTTCGACCGCTGGCCCGCACCAGTGTGCGAACCTGCTGTCCCCGAGAACTCAGAATTAAGGTTACGCCGTGTAGACGAGTCTCTCCTGCCCGAAGAAGCCCGAAGCCAGCCACCTCATTGAGAACATGGGCCAGGCGGGGGGGGGGGGGGAGGGGGCACAAACCCCTCCAACATGAGCCAGCCGACCACATTCAAAGCAGAAATGGGGTATCTTCTCATAAAAGAAGTCGAACCAATCCCCTACCTTATCCTCCAGTGAGGTTTTGAGGTGGAAACCACGCACAAGCGGCTCAAACACAGATATCGTCGTTCGTACCCGCAAACAATTACCACGGGCATAGCCGTCCTTGTCCACATCCACTCTCACAGTCGACCCCAGCCAGTTGCCAAGAGCCCTACCAAATTCCTCAGTTCTCTTACCTGGAGGGAGATCAGTGACCCGAACCCAGATATCCACACTGTCAAAAACCATCTCAGATGGCCTAAGATCACCCTCATACTCCTTAATAATGACCACATTGAAATCAAATTGCCAAGGACCACTATACATAGCCTGTTTCCAATCACCCTCGCATAAGGAGGCCCAATTCAGGAACATGGGCGACAAGAGAACTTGTTGAAAACGCCACTTCACCATCACATAACACCGCGCGAAGGAGGGGAGACGGATTCATGGCAGCCAAATTCCGCTCATGTCACCCTAAGGAGTGAAGCATCCGGGGTCAAATATTATTTTAGCTTGACCAAATAAAATAATTAATATTATTTTAGCTTGACCAACATAAGATTTATATGGCAGAGCAAGAATACTGCTGCCCTTTTTTAGTGATGTGCAATTAATTAATGTCTGGTTTTGCCAAAGAATAGTATCCGACAGTTGGTTGTTGCCTCGGCGTTAAAGTAGCCTTATAATCTTTTAAGAAGATTGGCTTTTTCGACACAATAAATTTTATTAACTCAAAATGAAGCTATACACCTTAGCTCATTTCTAACTAGTCCCCTGAAAATAGTGGAGTATCAGGTCGAGTAAACTCTTAGTGGAGTATATTTACTCCACTAAGTTTTAGCCAATCCCCTGTATTTAACAGAGACAATAAAATTGTCATTTGCATTTCATTTTCGGCCACTGAAACACATTTCTTTGTTTCTTTTATTTCATTCAACGACATTTTAATACACTAGAATACATAATTCACCAATTCTTCGCGGTTAGAGCAAGACCAAATAAAATAAGAACCACAATTAGCCATTTTAAAAATTATCCAACTTCCATAATTGTTCCCACTAGTTAAAATAACTAGATGAATGTCCCACACATTGCTGCGGAAGTTTGTATGAAATAGAAACTGTGTTGAACTAATCAACCTAGCTAGTGCCTTTAATTACTGCTTCCCTTCTAAAAAATAATTTGTTTATCAATATTTGTAAAAAAAATGTACATGTCTATGTATAAGTGCAAAACTGGATGAAAAATGAAACAAAATGTGCATGCATCACTTTCTTTCATGTTAGCACTGGAGTATGAGCTGCATGAATACTTTATGTTTTTCTTGATTAAAACACTCTTTAGGCGTCATTTATAACATGCATTTGTATGTAGGCCTAGGTGGCTTTTAATGTGCAGATCCGATGGCTATTGTAGACAAATTTAGGATATCTAACGGCTAAATTAATTTGGGTGAAGTGGCTCAAAAAGAAGCAAGAGAATTCCTAGTAGTGGGGTCTAGCTATTTAGATATAGTAGGTATCTTCTCCATGTCTTCATTGTTGATCTGCGGCTTCTCAAATTTGCACACTTCTTTTCTTCGATTATAAAAAAATTGACGGTTGATTCGCATCTAATCTCATCTCTAACCTCTATTCTAGCAACGAGTGCACGCACATCTATCAATATTCGTGCTATCAATAGATCGATGTATTCTTCTTCTCAATACCGAAGCTTGCATCCATCCTACACACAAATTTAAGCAAACAATGAGCTTCCGAAATTTCGCTGAATCCGGTGAACAACAAAATCAAAAGAAGCACGTACCCCATTATTTTTGCACTTGAGGAACACCCATCCGGAATGTTGAGGCGTGGTAGAAACTCGGCGCACCACCTGCCTCGGGTAGTTATCCCACTGTATGACTGGCAATGGTGAGCCGACGAGCCGCTGGGCTAGCATGGAGCCCGTGCGACGACCGGACGTGTCTTCTCCGTGAACAGCTGACAGGAGAGATTAGAGTGGCTAGAGGCGCAACCGATACCTGCATGCGGCACGGAGGCATTGCCGGAGCCGTGCGGTCTGATTCCCGGCTAAGCAAGGCGTAGTCGCTGGCGGCCGAAAACGCCAAATTCGGCGGCGGTGGGTGCAGCCGAAGATCCACTGGTTCTGCTCCAGCGATGGGACGAGGAGGCACAAATCCAAGTGGTCTAGGACAGTGGCGGAGCCTACGAAGCGTTGATGCGACCGTTGACAGAAACAAATGACGCCACGAATAAATTTCTCAATCCTTCACGGTACTGTGTCACCTGAAACGGCATTGGCACTCGCAATCTTGTAGGTGCAATCACCACAAAAACAACACGCACACCGAAGAGCGGAAGTACGTGGACGATCTTCCAAAGATCAGCAGCAAATTAGAGGATGGACGCGGCAACACAAGAAGATGGACGCGGCAACAAAACCGTTTCTGAAAATACTTGCGCACAAGGAAAGTATAACATATTTGGTGTATGATCGTGTCTGTATACTTTGATCGATTTTGAAAATTTCAGAAATCATTATTTGGGGAGTTTGGAAAGTTCAGAAATACTTTTGCAGCGTTCTCTTCCTTCGAGGCAATTTTTTGATCGATTTTGGAAAGTTCAGAAATACTTCCGGAGATGTCGTATTGCCTAGCAAAAAATATGCTGTTATAATCAATGTGGCAACTGAAAATAATAATAATAATAATAATAATAATAATAATAATAATAATAATAATAATAATAATAATAAATATGAGTGGCAGCTGAACACAAGACAACGAGTAAGTTGGAACTGTGTCAGTGGCAACTCAAAACAAGACATCAAAACTGAAAACAATGTGGTATGCTTTTGGAGAGTTTAATTTGGGACCGTCTTATTTCACAAACGTTCACCGGGAAGGGGTGGCACTTGCGAACGTTTTGATGGCAGCTTTAGTAGTTTCGGGGGTGGCACTTTCTTCAGAACGACATGGCAATTTCTGGGAAGAAGGAAAATTTAAGCAAAACGAGCAGAAACTTTCATCATTTGATCTCGTGTCGCAACTAAAACATCAATCAAACATCGTTCGGTTGTCCTTCCCTTCCCAGCAAACACCAGCCAGATAGCATTACCGTTACTTTTGCAATTTTTAACACACTTTTCTGGAATATGCAATTCTTTATCCTCTTTCTAGAATACGCAATTCTTTGTTAAATATTCTATATGAGTTCAAACACCCATGCAAAAAAAAAAGAGTTCGAACACCACTTGACGGTTATCACTCTATAATTAGAGATGGCATAGACTATTAAAGCCCGATCTCCACATAATATTACTTGACAGCCTCTTCGTTAAAATGAATGCACTAAAATTTTCTAGCAATATATTATCAAGTTATGAGACGCCTTGTAACAAAGGGCTCTTTCTAAAATGATCTCAGGTAAAATATTTCTTAACTTGTTAGCTTGCACCTTGGAAAGCATTTTGACAATCACATTGCACAAACTAATGAGCTGAAATTCAGTTTAAAATGTGGGGTTAGGTACCTTAGGGGTCATAAAAATGCAGTCCCTATGTGGGTGTTTGTGATGTGGTTACTTGGATCTTGATAGTGTTGGACAAAAGTCGCCCCACACGAAGAAACAGATTAGCCTATGAGAGCCCATGCTGACATCTCCATGTAAACCATTGACTGCCATCAAGATGATGGAGATTGCTTCGTGTGACGGAGAAGCAGTAAAACCCTAGGCTTCTTTCTTATTAGGAAGGACACAATAATTCGATGGGTTGGGAGAATGGAGGGAAGTGGTTGAGCAAGTGCAGTAAAGAAGATCACAACAAAAGGGGTCCTTCCGAAGACAAGGAGGAAGAAGGATGGCCGGGCTGTGGCTTGAGCGCCACCACCAGCTCGAGGAGGAGGAATCTCCTAGTAGCTAGACTTTCCAATTTGTCCACGTAGCAACATAAACTCTTTCTATAGCTCGCAAATTACTCCACCTGCTTGCACTTCAAATAATTCGCTAAATTCCGCAGTATGAGAGGGTAATGATAATTTAAGCATCACAATCTTTTTTTTTATCATATCAGGTGTATCCTGTTCTGATACCAACAAGGTTTCATCTCTGGTCTACACCAAGGTGATTAAGACTTTCTTCATCCCCATAAAATTGTGAACCAACCCCCCCCCCCCCCCCCCCCCCCCCCCCCCCCCCCCCCCCCCCCCCCCCCCCCCCCCCCCCCCCCCCCCCCCCCCCCCCCCCCCCCCCCCCCCCCTCCAATTTTCTTTTATATTTTCAAAGGAAAAAAATCCTTTTTTGTGAGGTTATTTAAAAAACTTTCCGTGTACATTATTATTATATATTATAGGTAGCATGTCAACCTTTTTTATTAAACCATGACATTTTTGTCTTCCCTGGCAATTTTTAGGTATTTTTATAATGCCGCTTTGGCAATCTTTGGAAACTTTCATCACTTCTTCATGGCAATTTAGGAATATTTTTTTTACTTTCTCACATCGCAATTTTAATATTAAGAGGATGGCATTTTAATAATTAATAAGATGGCACTTTTAGTTTTAAGAGGGTGGTAGTTTTCTAATTATGAGCACAGCAAAAATTGCTTTTGTAGCTCGGCCTCCATGGAGGCCGGTTTTTTTTGGGGGGGGGGGGGGGGGGGGGATCAAAATTCAACAAAAATTATACTTTTACAAATCAAAAAAATCTGAAAAAATATAGGCATACATGGAGGCATAACACACATGTATGTAAATTTTCAGCAAAAATACGTTAAAATGAGGACCATGCAAAAAGGACAAATATGTGGCTCTTCAACACATGATACAATTCATCCCAAAAGTCCATGAATTTGTTCTTTTTGCACATATCCCATCTCAAGGTATTTCATTCTGAAATTTTACACACATACACATCACATCCTTGTGCACTTGTACAATTTTTTCAGATTTTTTTTTTGAAGCCAAGAAGTATGAAATTTTATTATTTTTATTTTCAAAACAATCGGCCTCCATGGAGGCCGAGCTCCAAAATGACATTCTCTGAGCATAGTAGTTTTTATTATTAACAACATGGTATTTTTATTATTAAGGAGATGGAAGTTTCATTATTAAGAGTTTGGCATTTTTATTATTAATAACATGGCAGATTTATTGTTAGGAGGATGCCCGTTTTATTATTAACAAGATGACCGTTTTATTATTTGAGAGCATGATATTTTCATTATTGTTAGAATGCCATTTTTATTATTAAGAGTATTGTAATTTTTTATTAGCGTGACATTTTAATTTTTTTCATTGGATGACATTTTTTATGATTTTTGCATGATGGGCCAAACAAATAAAAATTGACAGCATGGCAACAAACGTCTCCCTCTCTCTCTCTCCATCTCCCTCTCTCTCTCTGGCACTCCAGAGAAGGACATCATAAATCTTAGAACACTACTGAAACAAGTTTGGAGCAAATAAACCTTTCTACCCTGCCACCATGAATATGTTCTCTTTTTTTTATGTGCAAGCTTTTAATCAGCAGTACCCAAATTTAGAACACTCGTAAAACAACGTTTGTATCCCATGACAAGAGAACTTGTTGAAAACGCCACATCACCATCACATAACACCGCGCGAATGAGGGGACGGATTCATGGCAGGCAAATTCCGCTCATGTCACCCTAAGGGGTCTAGGGTTCCCTCGCCATTCATTCGGATAGCAACTATTGGTCAAATATTATTTTAGCTTGACCGACATATGGCAGAGCAAGAATACTTCTGCCCTTTTTAGTGATGTGCAATTAATTAATGTCTGGTTTTGCTAAAGAATAGTATCCGACAGTTGGTTGTTGCCTCGGCGTTAAAAGTAGCCTTATAATCTTTTAAGAAGATTGGCTTTTTCGACACAATGAATTTTATTGACTCAAAATGAAGCTATACACCTTAGGGCATTTCTAACTGGTCCCTGAAAATAGTGGAGTATCCGGTCGAGTAAACTCTTAGTGGAGTATATTTACTCCACTAAGTTTTGGCCGTACCTAGCCGATCCCCTATGTTTAACAGAGGCAATAAAATTGTCATTTGCATTTCATTTTCGGTCACTGAAACACATTTTTTTGTTTCTTTTATTTCATTCAATGACATTTTGATACACTAGAGAACTCCCTCCGTCTCAAAATAAGTGTCTTAACTTTGTACTAGAGTTAATACAAAATTGTACTAAGCTTGAGACACTTCTTTTGGGACGGAGGGAGTACATAATTCACCAATTCTTCACGACGATAGCAAGACCAAAGAAAATAAGAACCACAGTTAGACATTTTAAAAAATGTCTAACTTCCATAACTATTCTCAGTAGTTGAAATAACTAAACGAATGCCCCGCACATTGCTGCGGAAGTTTGTATGAAATAAAAACTGTGTTGAACTAATCAACCTAGTTAGTGCCTTTACTGTTTCCCTTCTACAAAACAATTTGTTTATTAATATTTGTAAATAAATAAATGTACATGTCCATGTATAAAACTGGATGAAAAACGAAACAAAATATGCATGCATGCGTCACTTTCTTTCATGTTAGCACTGGAGTATGAGCTGCGTGCATACTTTAGTTTTTTCTTGACTAAAACACTCTTTAGGCGTCATTTATAACATGCATTTGTATGTAGGCATAGCTGGCTTTTAATGTCCAGATCCAATGGTATTGTTGACAAATCTAGTATATCCAACAGCTAAATTAATTTGGGTGAAGTGGCTCAAAAAGAAGCAAGAGATTTTCTTAGTAATGGGAGCTAGCTATTTAGATATACAGTAGTAGGTATCTTCTCCATGTCTTCATTGTTGATCTACGGCTTCTCGAGTGTGCACACTTCTTTCTTCTTCGATTATAAAGAAGTAGACGGTTGATTCGCATCTAATCTCATCTCTAACCTCTATTCTTGCAACGAGTGCACGAACATCTATCAATATTCGTGCTATCAATAGATTGATGTATTCTTCTTTCCAATAACAAAACTTGCATCCATCCTACACACAAATTTAAGCAAATAATGAGCTTCCAAAATTGTGCTGAATCCGGTGAACAACAAAATCAAAAGAAGCATGTACCCCATTATTTTTGCACTTGAAGAACACACATCCGAAATGTTGCGGCATGGTAGAAACTCAGCGCACCACCTGCCGCGGGCAGTCATCACATTTTATGACCGGCAATGGCGAGCCGACGAGCCGCTGGGCCAGCGTGGAGCCCGTGCGACGACCGGGCGTGTCTTCACCGCGAACCGCCGACACGAGAGTTTAGTGTGGCTAGAGGCGCAACCGATACCTGCATGCGGCGGGGAGACGTTGCCAGAGCTGTGCGGTCTGATTCCCGGCCAAGCAAGGCGTAGTCGCCGAAGGCCGAAAACGCCAAATTCGGCGGCGGTGGCTGCAGCTGCAGATCCACTGGTTCTGCGCTAGCGACGGGACGAGGAGGCACAAATCCAAGTGGTCGAGGACAGCAGCGGAGCCTACGTAGCGTCCACGACGGCGGGCGGGTGCCGGCGGGGGTGGGAGGTGCGGCGCGGTAGTGGATGGGGAGGCAGTGGAGGAGAGGTGCGGCTTTTACTCAACCGTCGAACGATGAAGTAAATATAGGGAGATTCGCCGCAGTTTAGTATAATTTTTACTCCCTTACAGCGGATTGGGAATCGGCTAGGTGCCGATTGTAAGGCATCGGTTAGAAATGCAGATCATTCCAAGTGGCAAGTGAAAAATTGTTGCTTATCAAACTATACAGTATACACCGACCGCACTAGTAATTCAGATCATTCCAAGTCGCAGGCAGCTGAAAACATTTGTGAAGACGAAAGTTGTTGCTTATGTTTCTACGTACGGACGTGTCCTCCGTCGGCGCATGGCCGCCCGTCGCGATTCTCGCAGCGTTCCGCGACGGCCGGCGTCACCCACCCGAAGTGTCTCGCCAGCTCCGCGACAAGCTCGTCGCAGACCGGCTCGTCCCCGAACATCTCACGGCACCTCTGCACCGTCTCCCTCGAGATCTTGCCCTGCTCGCGAAGTGTCTCCAGCCTGCGCATGAGCTGCTCCGGGTCGCGCTCCGGCCTCCGCGGTCGCCTCCTCTGCTCGGCCGCTGACATGGACTCCCAGTCGACGGCCAGCATGAAACCCATAGAGCCCAAGCAGAGGACCGAGGTGACGACAAGACCGCCGATGTCGCCGGCGCTGTAGCGGACGTGGTCGACGACGACGTCGACCAGCGTCAGGAAGCACGTGGTGACGACAAGAGCATTCCAAATCACGTTGAGCACCCCGACGTTGGCGCGGCAGAAGGGGACGTTGTTGGTGGCGTCGGCGAGGCGGACGGCGCCGGCGAGGTAGGTGTGGGCGCCGCCGGCGACAACGACAGCCGCAGCCTCGCCCTTGACGCAAGCTGAGCCGTCGTACACGACGTCACCGTGGCACTTCACTGGCGAGGCCGATGGACATGGCCACGGCCGCGGCGGCCTCCACCGCCACCGGCAGAAGCTTCGAGACCCAGCTCACCTGCTTCTTCGGCTCCAGCTCGTTGCCTCCCCAGAACCGGAGGCGGGCCGCGGCGACAGCGGAGGTCAGCCCCCACGGCCAGGTGCCGAGCGTGACGAACAGCTCCTCCACCGTGCACTTCCGCCACTCCAGGTCGAAGCCGTCGTCGTTGTCGTCGTGTTCGGCGACCGCTCCTCTCCTCCGCGAGGCGACCTCGGCGGCGCCGGCAGTGGGATGGCTCGTTGCCGGCACACCCCTCCAGGTGTACCGTTTCCCGTGGTTGGCCATGGCGGCGATCGAGTGCGAGTTGGCCGACGAGCTCCTCGAGTTGTTTCCGGTGGATCTTATATACACAAAAGAAGATGGACGCGGCAACAAAACCGTTTCTAAAAATACTTACGCACAAGGAAAGTATTAACATATTTGGTGTGTGATCGTGTCTGTATACTTCGATCGATTTTGGAAATTTCAGAAATCATTATTTGGGGAGTTTCGAAAGTTCAGAAATACTTTTGGAGAGTTCTCTTCCTTCGAGGCAGATATTTCGATCGATTTTGGAAAGTTCAGAAATACTTCTGGAGATTTTCGATCGATTATTATTTTCAGTTGCCATAATTTATTATTTTCAGTTCAAAACAAGACATTAAAACTGAAAACAATGTGGTATGCTTTTGGAGAGTTTAATTTGGGACCGTCTTATCTCACGAACCTTCACTCGGAAGGGCTGGCATTTGCGAACGTTTTGATGGCAGCTTTAGTAGTTTGGGGGTGACAGTTTCTTCAGAACAACATGGCAGTTTCTGGGAAGAAGAAAAATTTAAGCAAAACGAGCAGAAACTTTCATCGTTTGATCTCGTGTCACAACTAAAACAGCCATCAAACATCGTTCGCTTGTCATTCCCTTCCCAGGAAACATCAGCCAGATAGCATTACCGTTACTTTTGCAATTCTTAACACTCTTTCTGGAATATGCAATTCTTTATCCTCTTTCTGGAATACGCAATTCTTTACTCACTGTTGACAGGCATTTCTCCATCCATCCCCAAACTCTCTTTCAAGTGCTTTAAAAAGGCATTTTTTAGATCGGACTAGCATCTCAAGGTTGACCAAAATATTTATGTTGACTTGTAACTTAATATGCTCAATCGACTCTCTTAATGATTCCAAGCATCCTCTAACAAGGAAAACTGAAGATTTGTCAAAATGATGAGATGCACACAATATAGATTAATGGTGTTCAGAACCGAAGACACTCCATGTAGATTAGCTCGGACAAAATGGAGATGTCATCGGCAAAAAGCAAAAGACTGGCAGGAGGCCCGAGAAACCCTCGTGAGCCTTTAGACTCCTGACTTATTTCCCCTAGTCTCGTGAGCCTTTAGAAGGCCCGAGAAACCCTCTTCCACTTGCAAAAATAAATACGACGAAGTAGGACCAACCGGCGTAAATACTCTATATGAGTTTGAACACCACTTGATGGTTTTCACTCTATAATTAGAGATGATATAGGTTATTAAATCCCGATCTCGACATAATCTTACTTGACAGCCTCTTTGTTAAAATGAATGCACTAAAATTTCCTAGCAATATATTATCAAGTTATGAGACACCTTGTAACAAAGGGCTCTTACTAAAATGATCTCAGGTAAGATATTTCTTAACTTGTTAGCTTGCACCTTGGAAAGCATTTTGACAAACACATTGCACAAACTAATGAGCTGAAATTCACTTTAAAAAGTGGGGTTGGGCACCTTAGGGGTCATAAAAATGAAATCCCTATGTGGGTGTTTGTGATGTGGTTACTTGGATCTTGATAGTTGAAATGACATGCGGTACCCCCATGTGTGGTTTTGGTAATTGATGACATTGTCTATGGACTAATGGTTGCATTGAGTTATATTTGAAGGATTTTCTTGAAGTACATGTGTTGGTTTCAAGGACTTTATGAGTTGACCAAGGTTCTATTAAGGAATTATCCAAAGATTGGTCATGTGAGTATTGAGCTTATTGCAAGCATGTCTTGAAGAAGAAGATTGTGTGATCATTCATGTTTACCTTCAAGACATCATCCAAATGAAGAGAGTTAGAAAGAGTTAAGGTTGATCAAGACTAAGTAAAGAGAGTGATTCAAGTTGATCATCACACAAATCGTAGAAGATACACCGAGTGGGATCAAGTGATCTCACGGTTTGGTAAGCACTATCCATTGCGCTTTGTGTACTAATCCATGGTCTTTGTGAGAGTTCTATGTGGGGTTAGGTTTGCTTCCATGGGCTTGCGTCAAGAGGAAGATCACACACAACCCATAGAGGATGACATCAAATCAAGGTTGTGTTGTGCAAGTTCACATCACGAAGAAATCATGCTTGTAGCTTGCCGTCCATTATGGTATCAATGGACCTGTGAAGATGTGCCAAAGAGTGGCTCACCCATAGTGGAGTATGGGGGAGCAATCAACTAGTCTTCATCGAACGAACGCAATCAAGAAAGGTGGTCCAACTTGAGGGAGTCAAGATCGTCATCATCTAGCTCAAGTGGACTTCGTGCAAGGCAAAGGTTTTCCCTTGATAGGTTTTATATTTTACCGGTCTCATGGTGATAGTTTGGAGACCGGGATATAGGATCGATAGTTGTACTATCAAGGGGGGCTCTCAAGTGAGTAGCTTGATCGTATCATTCGTCGAGAGCTCAAACCATAGCATCCTTGCATCATCTTTCTTGATTCTTATTTTCCTTTTCTTTCGAGGTTTTAGAGGTTGTGTTTATCTTCGTGACAAGCTCTAGTACATCGAAAACGGATTTCATATGCTTCTTCTATTGCGTTTTCGGTGTTGGAGGTTTTACCGGTCTTTTTCGAGGAAGGGTTCTCACCATTTTCTCATGGGACTTTTCTAATTTGCTTCTTATTGATGTTTCTATCAAGATTGTGTTAGCCCATGTCGTTAGTTTTCCAACAAACTTGGTTTCGTTAAATTCGGAGTCCGTTTGCAGAAGTTGTGGTAGTTTTGGTGTTCTGGAAACGCTACAGCGATACTACCGCGGATTGGAGCGGATGTAATTTTTTACTACCGCTCCAGAGTAGTAGTACCACAGCTACTACAGCGGTAGTAGCGCTCCAGACCAAAATCTCGTATTAGGTCCAGCGGTGGTAGGCACGGATGTATTTTTTTTAGTACCGCTCGCAAGTAGTAGTACCGCTATCCCTAGCGGTAGTACCGTGAGGATGAGCGGTAGTACCGCTCCGGCGGTTCTACTGGACTTTTCCCTCCTCGTTGTTGTTTTTCAAAGGGATTCTACTGCCCTAGCGGTAGTACCACTCCTTGGAGCGGTAGTACCACTCCTTGGAGCGGTAGTACCGCCTTGTGCGGGCTGTGAGGATAACAGTTGGATTTTTCCCCACCTATAAAAGGGGGTCTTATTCCCCAATGAACCTCATCTCTTTAGCTCGTGTTCTTCCCCCATTGTTTACCTTCTTCGATCTTGCTAACTCTCAATCTCTCCAATGATTCTTGCTAGTTCTTGAGGGAAAAGAGAGAGGAGATCTAGATCCATATTTCCACCAATCACTTTCTCCTCTGAGTGAGGGGAACCCCTTGGATCTAGATCTTGGAGTTCTTCGTGTTCTTCTTTCGTTCTTCCTCTCATTTTCCTCCCTAGAATTAGTTGCTTTGGTGGGATTTGGGAGAGAAGGACTTGGGCACTCTGTGTGCTCTTGCCATTGCATTTGGTGCATCGGTTTGAGTTCTCCACGGTGATACGTGGAAGTGAAGTTTGAGAAGCTTATTACTCTTGGGTGTTTGGGCACCCTAGAGCTTGTTCCTCTTGAGTGCCTTGGCGCCCTAGACGATTGGTGTTGTTCGGAGCTCAATCATTGTGGTGTAAAGCTCCGGGCAAGCGTCGGGGCCTCCAATTAAGTTGTGGAGATCGCCCCGAGCAATTTGACGGGTACCGGTGATCGCCCCAAGGGTTGCCAAAGTGTACGGGTTCGGTGACTGCCCCCAAGGGTTGCCATTTGTATGGGTTCGGTGACCGCCCTCAAGGGTCCCTTAGTGGAGTCACGGCATCTTGCATTGTGCGAGGGCGTGAGGAGATTACGGTGGCCCTAGTGGCTTCTTGGGGAGCATTGTGCCTCCACACCCTTCCAAACGAAGATTAGCATCTGCAAGGGTGTGAACTTTGGGATACATCGTCGTCTTTGCGTGCCTTGGTTATCTCTTACCCGAGCCCTTTACTTATGCACTTTACTTTGTGATAGCCATATTGTTTCTTGTCATATATCTTGCTATCACTTAGTTGTTTATCGTGCTTAGCATAAGATGTTGGTGCACAGAGGTGAGCCTAGTTGTTGTAGGTTTTGTGCTTGACAAATTAACCGCTAGGTTTACTCCGCATTTGTTCAAGCCTAAACCATAATTATTTTAAGGCCCCTATTCACCCCCCCCCCAGGCGACATCCACAATCTTTCAATTGGTATCAGAGCCTCGTCTCTCTTTATAGGGCTTAACCGCCTAGAGAGTAAGGATGTCGACTAGGGGTTTATGATTCTCCGTCACTCTTAGTTTCGATGGCACACATTTTGATGTTTGGGTAATTCGCATGCTTAATCTCTTTAGGGTCATGGACCCAAATTTAGAGCGAATTGTAGATATGGGTTTTTCTCCTCCAAAGGATCCCCAAATATTATCTTTAGAGGATGAGAAAAACTCTTATCTCAATGCTCAAGCTTCTAATGTGCTTTTTGATGCTTTGAGCAATGTAGTTATATTTCAACTCATGCCATTCCAGGACGCTCATGAGTTGTGGACAAAGCTTCAAGATAAATATGGTGCATCCAAGATTTGTGGGGATGATTGTTATCCCTCCACCTCCGACCGTGTTGCCTTCTCAACTTCTTCTACTTCACCTACATGTGGATTGCCACAAGGTAATGCTATGGTGAGTAGTGTTGGTATTTGCAATGATGATAGTGTGCTTATCGTTGATGACTCTTTATCACTATCTTGTTGCAATTCTCCATCTTTGGACTTTAACACTTCCTGCACCTTACATGTTCCTCATGCTTGTGTTGATAGTCCATGCATATCATGTAGAAATTGCGTGACTAAATCTCATGATGATATGCTTACTATATCTTGTTGCATGATAAAAATGCATGTATTTCCTTGATTTGTTGTGCTAACAATGTAGAGGAAACCCAACACCCCATGGAACAAGATGTGGTCTTGAACGGTGCTTCAAGGGATCCTACATCATCATCTATTGCTTTTTGCCTTATGGCTAAGGCTTCAAAGGTATCTCCTACTTTGAACCCCAATATGTCTCTTGATGATGATTTTAATGATGAAGAGCATGATAATGTTGCTTCCTTAAAAATGAAGGGAGAAATGATTTTTAAAGCTCTCCATAAGAATAAAATTGCTCGTTCCAACTTCATGCAAATCATGTCCATTGCTATTGAGGGCAAGAAATACATTGAGGAGTTGGAATCTCATCTCGAGGAGCATGAGGTCACCATTGAGAAAATGGAAGGTTATGAGCATGATTATGCTAATGAGATTGCGGACCTCTCTTAAGCTCTTGAACTTGAACAAACCACCAAGGAATCTCTTGAGGACACTTTTGCTCTAGAATTATCTAGAGTGAAGGAATCTCATGATAGAGCTCTTGAGGTGGCCAATGTTTTTGAAACTAAAAATGCTAAGCTTGAAGTGTCTCATGCTAGACTCCTTGAGGATTTTGAGCACCTCGAAAATGGCTCAAGGGTCATCAAGGGTGTCGGTGTCAAAACCGATAGATCTCGGGTAGGGGGTCCCGAACTGTGCGTCTAGGCGGATGGTAACAGGAGACAAGGGACACGATGTTTTTACCCAGGTTCGGGCCCTCTCGATGGAGGTAAAACCCTACTCCTGCTTGATTAATATTGATGATATGGGTAGTACAAGAGTTGATCTACCACGAGATCAGAGAGGCTAAACCCTAGAAGCTAGCCTATGGTATGATTGTTGTTCATCCTACGGACTAAAACTCTCCGGTTTATATAGACACCGGAGAGGGCTAGGGTTACATAAAGTCGGTTACAATGGGAGGAGATCTTCATATCATATCGCCAAGCTTGCCTTCCACGCCAAGGAAAGTCCTATCCGGACACGGGACGAAGTCTTCAATCTTGTATCTTCATAGTCCAGGAGTCCGGCCAAAGGTCATAGTTCGGCCATCCGGACACCCCCTAATCCAGGACTCCCTCAGTAGCCCCTGAACCAGGCTTCAATGACGACGAGTCTGGCGCGCAAATTGTCTTCAGCATTGCAAGGCGGGTTCCTCCTCTGAATACTTCATAGAAGATGTTGAACACAAGGATAGTGTCCGGCTCTGCAAAATAAGTTCCACATACCACCGTAGAGAGAATAATATCTGAACAAATCTAATCTGCTGACGTATTCCGCAACGTGACATCACGCCACGGCCAAGCCTTTATTCGAATCATTTTACTGTTCCACCTCAGCGCGTTTAGCGAGGCGGTTTCCTTGGCATGTCTTGTCAAAGCAGAGATCGTGTCCCCTTATTCCGGGATTCTCATCAATACGGGCGTGGGTAACCCAACCGCGCCATTAACCGCGGCGCTTGGGAGATAAGCGAGTTTTATTAGGCTGGTGGGGGCTTATAGTTTCGGCCGCCCATATAAGGAGATAAGGATCCACCCTTTCCATTTACGCCTTCTTCCTCCTTTGCTTATCCATCCCTGCGCACTCGAGCTCCAGCGCCCAAGTCCGCACTTCCCACCTCAACCTTTCTCCAATCATGTCCGGAGCGGGAGGTAGATGGATGGCCTACTCCGTCACGGAGGGGCAAATCAAAAAGTTGAGGAAGGTCGGATACTTGTCTGACGACATCGCGCACTGGCTTCCAGATGAGGGGCAACTCATCCCCACCCCTGGGCCCCATGAGAGGGTCGTGTTTCTCCCCCATTTCCTCCGTGGACTGGGCTTTCCTCTTCACCCTTTCGTCCGGGGGCTCATGTTCTACTACGGCCTGGACTTCCATGATCTAGCCCCGAACTTCATCCTCAACATCTCGGTGTTCATCGTCGTGTGTGAGGCCTTCCTCCGCATCCAGCCTCACTTTGGCCTATGGCTGAAGATCTTCAGTGTCAAGCCGAAGGTCGTGGGCGGCCGCCAAGCGGAGTGTGGAGGCGCCATGGTGGGCAAGATAGCCAATGTTACATGGCTCGAGGGCGCCTTCGTAGAGACCATCAAAGCGTGGCAGTCGGGGTGGTTCTATATCACTGAGCCGCATGACCCTGAATGGGCAGTGGCCCCCGAATTCCGATCTGGCATCCCCACACGGCTTACATCTTGGAAAGAGACAGGCCTGTTGTGGGGTAGTCCGAAAGAGGTGACCAGACTCCAAACCTGCGTCCGAGACCTGGTGAACAAGAAGGTTAAGCTTGTTAACGTAGTCCAGGTCATGCTCTTCTGCCAGATCCTTCCGTGTCAACGACGGGCCTTCAACTTGTGGGAGTTCGACCCGGCCCAGCACCAGACTGTCCCGGCTCTTCGACACAAAGCACGAGGACACCTAGAAGGTGCTATTCAAGAGCTCTGAGGTCTCCCCTCCCGTCACCGAGGATCGCGGATTCTGCGCCAAGCGCCAAGCCACCGAAGTAAGCTTGCTTTTAGTCCTCCACGGGACACTTGATTTTCATAGTTTGACTCCATGTAGGATCTAAACTCCTACTCCTTTGACAGGACTGGAAGAGGACGTCCGGATAGTTTGATTGTCCGACCCCTTTGCCCGAAGGCCCAGCAGACGCACGCTTGACGAAGCTGCTGGTTCCGGCACCTCACGTGGTGCCGGAGAAGAAGGCCAAGAAGAAGGCCACGGGGACTCGAAAGAGTTCCCGGCGCCTGGTGGTGTTGGATTCATCGCCTGACAACCCCGAAGCACCCTCCGCCTCTGAGGACGAGGAGGAGGAAGAAGAAGAAGCCTCTCCCCCTCTAGCGGGGGGAGGAAAGAAAAGGAAGGCCGCCCCAACTGGGGAGGCCGGAGGGTCCAAAAAGGCGAGGACCCTTCTGCCGGACTACGCCTCCGATGCCGAAGACGGCGGGGAGGAATGGCCATCCAGGGTCAAGCCCCTGGCGAAATCGTAAGTATCCGGATACCAGAATAACTCATGGCGCTTGTCGGTGTCAAAACCGGTGGATCTCGGGTAGGGGGTCCCGAACTGTTAGGCGGATGGTAACATGAGACAAGGGACACGATGTTTTTACCCAGGTTTGGTCCCTCTCGGTGGAGGTAAAACCCTACTCCTACTTGATTAATATTGATGATATGGGTAGTACAAGAGTTGATCTACCACGAGATCAGAGAGGCTAAACCCTAGAAGCTAGCCTATGGTATGATTGTTGTTCGTCCTACGGACTAAAACTCTCCGGTTTATATAGACACCGGAGAGGGCTAGGGTTACACAGAGTTGGTTTCAATGGGAGGAGATCTTCATATCGTATCGCCAAGCTTGCATTCCACACCAAGGAAAGTCCCATCCGGACACGGGACGAAGTCTTCAATCTTGTATCTTCATAGTCCGGGAGTCCGGCCAAAGGTCCTAGTCCGGCCATCCTGAAACCCCCTAATCCAGGACTCCCTCAGTGCTCCTCTAATGTATGGTACCTTCTGATGCTGAATTTAATCATGTAGTCCGCCCAAGGCTCCGCTCAGCGATTCGTCGAGCGGCTCCCTGGATTCGTCGGACGTGAATAGCGCTTCACTTCCGACGGCCTCCTCCCCTCTCCCTACGGACGACGCCGAGGTGGAGTCCCAAAAGGGACTAAACTAGGAGGAGGTGGTCCTGGAGGCGCCGCAAGGCGACCTCCCGGATTCCAGGACCAAAGGGGGTAAAGCCCCAGAGGGATCTAAGTCCGGCCCTGGGCCGGACACCGCCCCGGAACCAACAACGGTTCCAGAGTCCGGTAGACGGCGCCTTCGCAAGAAAGGCACGCCTACGACGCCGGGGGCCTCCATCCAACCGGAGACGCCAGACAATTTGCTGGAGGTGCTTAACGGCGCCTCCATCGACGAGGAGCACCGCACTGTTATGAGTGCGGTGATTCAGAAGGTTTGGTCCGCCAAGAGCGGGCTGACAGAAGCCTGTACCAGCCTGCTAACAGGCTTTGAGGTATGTATTCAAAACATATAAAAATTTTACCGCATAGACAGTAGCCCCTGATGCTTAGTTCGGCGTTCGAAAGAAAAGTCGGACTGAGGATCTAAAAAGATATACGCAGGAGTCTAACATAAATATGTCGATATGGGAATGCAGGCTGCGCTGCTGACCTCTGCCACACTGACTGCGGAGGTCGACGCATTGAAGCAGAACCTCGAGCGGTCCAAGAACGAGCTCGGCCGCGCCAAGAAGCAGCTCGAGGACAAGGAGGTTATGTAATATCGTATGTAAATGTATATAGAAATACCTGGTTGCAAATAATGACAGGACCAACGTGAATGTTGCAGGGGCCACAACTCAGGTGGCAACCCTGAAGGAAGCGCTTTCCAAGGCCGAAGACAATGCGGCCATGGAGCGCTCAGAGCGAGAAAAGCAAGAGGCGCATGCGGTGGAGGTGCGGCAAGAGCTCGATGCTCTTGTGAAAAAACATGAGAGGTTAGAACTTGACTCGAAGACTCGAGAGTCCAAGCTTGCCTCGGCACTTGAAAGCGCCAAATCTGCCAAGGCCGAAGCCCAAAAAGCCCTCCAGGAGATTGAGGCGATGAAAAAGATTGCGGCGGGTAAGGCATTCTTTATGCAAAGCAAGCATGTGAAAGTAAATTACCTGTTACTTACCCGAATCCGGAGCTCTCCAGGAGCATTCGCAGATCTGCCCCGCAGTGTATCCGATGCCGCCGCATTCTACCGGGCCAAGGAAGGAAGCTCGACGGAGAAAGTGTTCTGGTCCCAGTATGCTGAGGACGGACATCTAGTGCCCCTGAGCGACCAGCTGAAGTAGCTGGTCGAGCTCCACAAGGTGGCCGAACAGGCCATGAAGGGCCTCATAGTTTGGCTGTGGCCTAGAGAAGCCATGCCTGGGAGCTACTTCGGTCTGGTGCGATGGCTGGTGGACGCATGTCCATGGATTGAAGTCATCAAGCGCTCCGTCTGTATTGAAGGTGCCTGTCGGGCCCTTGCCCATGCTAAAGTGCACTGGGGCAAGATGGACGCCGAGAAGCTTGTGACGGACGCGCCACCGCCGAGCAAGGAGTATCGCAAGCCCGAGATGTATTATGAGGGCGTCCTGAAGGGTGCCCGCCTTATAGCGGATGAATGCTCCAAAAATGTAATTTTTGAGTAGACTCGCATCTGTTATCCTGTATGTTGAAAACTTTGTTCATATGCGCTAAGCAATGCTTGTTAATTTAAAATATTACCTTCTGTGCGGCCGTTTATCAAATCTGAGAGATGCAAGTCGTCGACTTCTACCCCCATGCCACGAGTGCTGGGGTGTTCGGGATAAACCTGAGCGCTCTTGTTCCCATTCTTGGGTCCATCTCGGGAGGCGCTCAGCACAACGAACAAGGCCAACGGACTTATAATGCTTTATCACTCTCACTTAGCCATAGAATTCTATAATTTTAAATTTCGGTGAAGCCCCTAGTATTCGGAAGACCGAGTTCGGGGCGCTATCCACGCCTAGGCCAGATAAATCCGGCTCCTCGCTCTAAGCGGCATAAGTCTTTAGGGACTCGAAAAACCTCGCGAACAGCGACCGGTCTCTCGCACTATCATGACGGTCAGTTTTAGCTTTCTCTACTGAGGTGTTAACCCAGCTCAACTGGGGCACAATCGCAGTAGTTCTCCCAGCGCTACCTTAGCCAACATTGCGGAACGTAAGGTACCAAAACATGGGAGCCGGGCAAACCCAACTATTGACCCAAGACATGATTCGGAGCCGATGCATATAGTGCTATAAGTTCGGGGTGCCGCACTCATGAGAGTGTTCGGTCTTCTCACACCGTGTTATGGGGTGCTTAAGCCCCTGGTGTATTGGCCGTACCAAAGTGTACGGTTGCATAATGTCATGACTGAACATATTTGTATAAAAATAGATGAATACAATAATAGATAAGAGCTATGTATTGTTTATTAAAAAGGGCTGCTATGAGAGCAGAACGATACAAATAGTGCGATAAGCAAGAGATGGGATTATTTGACATGTCCCCCTCCAGGGGCAAGCTGCGAGACTTTAAGTAAAACAGGTATTTAGCTCGTTATGGAGACCACCTGGACATTTGACGTGGCTTGTTCTCTCCCTGGCTGTTGCATCGTGTGTTCGGCGAGTGTATTGCCGGGCAGGCCTTCCGGATAGTTGGGTCCTGAAAATATATATATAAAAAGGAAACGGCAGAATAGGGATCCCCTAGTGCGGTTGAGCCGCATTCCGGGCGTGCCGTGGTTGTGCCCCTCCCCTTATGCCCATGGTATTTCCAAAGCGTAATTATGTGCGCGTGGTACCGCTATCGCCATCTGGCGAGGGCTGGGGTTGGGGCCGCACTGCTATGCTTGCTCGGAACGTGCCAGCCGGTTTTGTTGTAGGTTACTTCGGGCGCGCTTGACGTTGTCCTGACGTTTAACACCCGGATTGGAGAATTGCCTTGAGAGGCTACTTTGTACTTCCGCCGCCAGGGCCATCGTGTGCTCCTCCGTTTGGAGAGAGCGTTCGGTGTTTCCATTTACCGTAATGACTCCGCGAGGGCCTGGCATCTTGAGCTTGAGGTATGCGTATTGCGGCACCGCATTGAATTTTGCGAATGCGGTTCGTCCGAGCAGGACGTGATAGCCACTGCGGAATGGGACTATGTCGAAGATTAACTTTTCGCTTCGGAAATTATTCGGGGATCCGAAGACCACTTCGAGTGTAACCGAGCCTGTACAGCTGGCTTCTACACCTAGTATGACGCCTTTAAAGGTTGTCTTTGTGGGTTTAATCCTTGAGGGATCTATACCCATTTTTCGCACTATATCTTGATAAAGCAGGTTCAGGCTGCTGCCGCCGTCCATGAGGACTCTAGTGAGGTGAAATCCTTCAATGATTGGGTCTAGGACCAATGCGGCGAATCCGCCGTGACGAATGCTAGTGGGGTGGTCCCTTCGATCAAAAGTGATCGGGAAGGAGGACCATGGGTTGAACTTTGGGGCGACTGGCTCCAACGAATAGACGTCCTTGAGAGCATGCTTCCGCTCCCTTTTGGGGATATGGGTTGCGTATATCATGTTCACCGTCCGCACTTGCGGGGGGAAGCCCTTCTGTCCTCTGTTGTTCGGCGGCCGGGGCTCCTCCTCGTCATCGCTATGCAGCCCCTTGTCTTTGGTTTCGGCACTTAACTTGCCTACCTGCTTGAACACCCAACAATCCCTGTTGGTGTGGTTGGCTGGTTGTTCGGGGGTGCCGTGTATCTGGCACGAGCGATCGAGTATCTGGTCTAAACTGGATGGGCCCGGAGGGTTTCTTTTGAATGGCTTCTTCCGCTGACCGGGTTTAGAGCCTCTGAATCCGGCATTAACTGATGTATCCTCAGTATTTTCGCCGTTAATGCGGCGCTTGCGCTTGTTGCGACGTGACCTGCCATTGTTGTCCTTGGTATCCGAATTGCCAGGGCTCTTGGTTATGTTATTGCTATGAGCTAGCCAGTTGTCTTCTCCTGCGCAAAAGCGGGTCATGAGTGTCGTGAGGGCTGCCAAAGATTTCGGCTTTTCCTGTCCTAGGTGCCGGGCAAGCCATTCGTCTCAGATGTTGTGCCTGAAGGCTGCAAGGGCCTCTGCGTCCGGACAGTCGACTATTTGATTTTTCTTGGTTAGGAACCGTGTCCAGAATTGTCTGGCCGATTCCTCTGGCTGATGGACTATGTGGCTTAGGTCATCGGTGTCTGGTGGTCGCACATAAGTGCCTTGGAAGTTGTCAAGGAATGCGGATTCCAGGTCCTCCCAACAACTAATTGACTCTGCTGGCAGGCTGTTAAGCCAATGCCGAGCTGGTCCTTTAAGCTTGAGCGGGAGGTATTTGATGGCGTGTAGATCATCACCACGGCCATGCGGATATGAAGGAGATAATCCTCGATCCATACCGCGGGATCTGTTGTGCCATCGTATGATTCAATGTTTACGGGCTTAAAACCCTCGGGGATTTGATGATACATTACTTCGTCTGTGAAGCATAGTGGGTGTGCGGCGCCCCTGTACTAGGCTATATCGCGACGTAGCTCGGATGAGCTTTGTCTGTTGTGTTCGGCCTGGCCGTATTTATCATATCCGGCGTGACGGTTATCGTCACGTGATGTGGGGCGCCCACGCGATCCGTAGATTGATCTTGTTTGCCTTGCCTTATCTTCCAATATGTCTCGCAGGTCTGTTGCGTTTCCCCGTGCTCTGGTATTTTTGGAGCGGCGCTGGGGTGCGGCTTGAGTTGAGGGCCAAAAGGCCTCTCTGTTGCGGCCATGGGGTGGCCGATCGGACGCATCGTACACTGGTGATGTATGTTTACTTGCTTTCTCCTCTAGTTGGGGTAGCAGCCTGCGCTTTGGGTAGCTCTTGGAGGGGCGTTCGAGTTTATACTCTTCGGCCGCCAGGACTTCAGTCCATCTGTCGGCTAGCAAGTCTTGGTCAGCTCAGCTGCTGCTGTTTTTTCTTGAGGCTGGTTGCCGTGGCCATAAGCCTGCGTTTGAAACGCTCTTGTTCGATGGGATCCTCTGGCACGACAAATTCATCGTCGTCGAGGCTTGCCTCGTCTTCGGAGGGAGGCATATAATTGTCTTCCTTGACCTCCCTGTCTGCCGCTCTCTCATGAGGGCTGGCTCCTCCGTCCTCCTGCGCTGAATCCTGCTGGAGGGGGTTGTCTTCGGCACTGTCCGGGGTGTTGTTGTCTCCAGTGTCGGACTCGCCGTTTTTGCTTTGGCGAGATTTAGAGCGGCGCCGCTGACGTCGGTGCTTGGGTTGCTTCTTGGAGGGGTCGTCCTCCGTTTTTTCATCGCCATCCCCTGCTTTGGGGGTGTCCACCATGTATATGTCATATGACGAGGTGGCTTTCCAGTGCCCTATAGGTGCTGGTTCTTGGTCGTCTCCTTCATCGGCGTCCATACCGTCGATGTCTTCAGAGTCGAAGTCGAGCATGTCGGTTAGATCGTCGACAGTGGCTACAAAGTGGGTGGTGGGTGGGTTTCGAATTTCTTCGTCGTCCGCATCCCAACCATGCTGACCATAGTCCGGCCAGGGCTCTCCTGACAAAGAGAGAGACTTTAGTGAATTCAGGATATCGCCAAAGGGCGAGTGCTGAAAGACGTCCGCGGCGGTGAACTCCATGATCGGAGCCCAATCGGGTTCGATCAGAAGGGGTGCGGAAGATTCGAAGTCCGGAACAGAGTCCGGCACCTTGGAGTCACAGGCCTCGCAAAGGACTAGGCTGGTATTCGGCTCTATCGCCGTAGAGATTGCGGCTCCTGGGGCGGCGTCCAACCGTCCGTCCCCGACTGGCGCAGTCAGCTCCGAGCTAATGGTCAGAGCGGACACCTGAGCGGCGCTCTGGGTGCTATCCGACGGCAGAGCTAGATCATGCCCATCGTGACAGTGCGGCGTGTTCGACCGTGGCTCGAATCCGTCGAAGATCAAGTCCCCGCGGATGTCGGCCGTGTAGTTTAAGCTTCCAAACCCGACCTGATGGCTAGGGGCGTAGCTTTCGATCTGCTCCAGATGGCCAAGAGAATTAGCCTGCAGTGCGAAGCCGCCGAATACGAAGATCTGTCCGGGGAGAAAAGTCTCACCCTGGACCGCGTCGTGGTTGATGATCGAAGAAGCCATCGGGCCTAAAGGTGATGACACAGAGGAACTCTCAATGAAAGCACCAATGTCGGTGTCAAAACCGGCGGATCTCGGGTAGGGGGTCCCGAACTGTGCATCTAGGCGGATGGTAACAGGAGACAAGGGACACGATGTTTTTACCCAGGTTCGGGCCCTCTCGATGGAGGTAAAACCCTACTCCTGCTTGATTAATATTGATGATATGGGTAGTACAAGAGTTGATCTACCACGAGATCAGAGAGGCTAAACACTAGAAGCTAGCCTATGGTATGATTGTTGTTCGTCCTACGGACTAAAACTCTCCGGTTTATATAGACACCGGAGAGGGCTAGGGTTACATAGAGTCGGTTACAATGGGAGGAGATCTTCATATCATATCGTCAAGCTTGCCTTCCACGCCAAGGAAAGTCCTATCCGGACACGGGACGAAGTCTTCAATCTTGTATCTTCATAGTCCGGGAGTCCGACCAAAGGTCATAGTCCGGCCATCCGGACACCCCCTAATCCAGGACTCCCTCAAAGGGTGAGCTCATCAAACTCACCGAGTCTCATGCTCAACTTGAAGCTTCTTGTTTAAAAGAGATTGACAAGTTGTCCTCTCCTATTGTTGTAAATGATGATGCTTTTGCTACTAACTCTATTACTTGTGAAGCATCCATTTTGAAGGAGAATGTTGAGCTACGGGCTCAACTTGAGGTTCTATCTAGCAATTATGGGAAATTGGAAGAAAGTCATGAAAAGCTCTCAAGATCTCATGATGATCTTCTAGTATCCCATAATGTGCTAAAGATAGCTCATGAGCCATGATTTCTAAGGTAGCATCTAGTGAGCTTCATGTGGACACTAGCACTACTTCTAGTCAAATGCTATATTGCCATGTGCTAGTCCTTGTAATTCATCTACTCACAATGTTGGTACATCTTGTGATGAATTGCTTTCCTTGCCTTGTTGCTCTAACGATGAAGCTTATACTTCCTCTAGTACTTGTGTTGAGACTAACCATGTAGAGGAAATCAAAGAGCTCAAGGCCCAAGTCACTTCTTTGAAGAAAGACTTGGAAAAGAGTCATGAAGGGAAATCCACACTCAACAATATCTTGAGTGTGCAAAAATCCCCCAATGACAAAGGTGGACTTGGATTCAACTCCAATAAGAAGAAGAAGTCCAAGATAAACAAGAAGAAGGGCCAAGAACAAGTCAAGAATTCGGCCAAGATTATTTGCTTCAAGTGCAAAATTGAAGGGCATCATGTTAGATCTTGCCCATTGAAGAAGAAGCCCATTAATGACAAGCAACAAGGGAAGCATCCACAAGTTCATTCTCATGCTCAACCTCAAGTTGAAGAAATGCCTATTCCCAAGAAGACTCAAGCTAATGCTTCTCAAGTTGAGAAATCAAGTGAGAAGAAAGTGAAGAGTAAACGTTGCTACATATGTCGTGAGAAAGGTCACGTTGCTTCTTCATGCCTAGTGGTAACTTATCCAACCCAACTATTATTGATGATATGTATTCTCTTGGGAAGGATAAGGTTAGCAATGTGGTTGCCAAGTTTGTTTGTACTCAAAGTGTTGTCAAGAAAAGAACCATTTGGGGAGCCAATCCTATTGTGACTAACCTCTTAGGAACCAACTTGGTTGGGGACCACCAAGCTCAAACTTGATCAATAGGTGTTATTGGAGGGCATTGTAGACTTGGCTACATTATGAATAATTAAGGGGACTTCATCATTCTTATTGTCTCAAGCCAAGTCAATTGGATTATCAGGTTTCTATCTTATATCCAATGTGCCTCCTTGCGGTAACTTGTACTTAAATTGTTTACATTGAATGTTACTTGCCCCTTTGCATGTTCTGGTTTTGTTCCTTGCATGTGTTTGTATATGTTGTGCTTCCAACTTGCTATCTTGAGCAATCAAGTATGTGTGTGTTGGTTTGCACATCATGTACGTGTGTGTCGTGCGTTGAGCCTTTATGATTCTTGTTTTTATCCTAGTTGGCTCGTGTGAGAGATTAATGCAACATCCCATTTTGGGGGAGTGATGTGCTTTGGGCACCTCACAATCCTATAAATGTGTGTACATGAGGAATACCATCTAGTATTGATATTACAAGATTATCTAGTGGCTAGGTGGTATCTCTCTCATGAGAAATTCAAATTCTAAAATTCCATTGATTGTCTCTTGTTGGATCTTTTTTTGCCTCTTGTTTATCTTTAATTGGTATCACATTATGGGGGAGTAATATGCTATGTGCATATTACTAGCCTAGAAAATGTGTACATTTGAGATATTGTCACCTAGAGTTGATATTGTAAATTATCTTGTTCCTAGGTGGCATGTTAGCTCTACAAGTTGCAATTTGCTTGTATGTGGTGTGAAGATGATGTTGGATATCCTTGTTATCTACCACCGGGAGTTATTTCCAAATACTTCTTATCTTTTGACAATTGGTACTCACTTATGTGTGGTAGAATTTATTGATCATCTTTACATTAGTTTTTGTTTTTATTTTCCTTATCTCTTGCCAAGGATTGTGTCAACTCCCGTTGTCTTCCATACCACTTGTGGATCTCTAGTGTTTTCTAGATATAGTGAAAGTGGTGATCCCACCTTGTGCATTTTGTATTCAAATGCAAATTCTCTATAATGCACAACTCATGGGGAAGCTATCCTATTTTCTTTAGAACATTCTTCTTTTGATCTTTATCATGTGTGTTTTGGTGGAAGGCAAGCCGTTCTTTTTGGTACTTGTGCCATCATGAAACTTTGTATAGGGCATGGTTTGTTTGGAACCATCCTCTCTTTAGGGAGTTTGATATCCTTCTTTTTACGTGTTTCAATGGATATCTCATTCCTTGATGTATCTTTAATGATATCTTCCAAGTGATGATTTCTCCATTTGGTATCCTTTTTCACTTGGCATTTCTTTTTCATTTGGTATCGGTTCTTGAAAGTTTTGAGCATGCATATTTACTTCATGTATTTTCTTGGGCATGCTTTCTTTCTTTGACCCAATATATAAGGGAAACTCCACCAAGTCTCAAATTGGATGAGATGTGCATGAAATTCATTTTCATATCTATATGCACATATTTATGTGGAGTTTGTCCTATGTATTGTTGGTTCTCTAACTCTTTGGTACCAATGAGTTTGGGTACCATTTTGTTTGTGTTGTTGTTCTAGGAACAATTGGAGATGCATTGGATGCTCAGCTCACTCACAAGGAAGGTGGTGTCACCATGTGCTTATTGGAGTCAAGCTAGGATGATCAACGATCTACTATCTACCTTTAATTGGTATCTAATACATCCTTCCAATGCTATCTCGGTAACAAGTATCTACTCATGCATACACCTCTTACATTCAACCTTGTGTAGGTTGCATCATGGCATTAATTTCTTGATTAGTTCTTGTGATACTTGTTTCCCTTCTCAAAGAATCTCAAAAATGATCTCTTGTTGATAGTTGTGATGTCTTTGATGTTCGTTTGGTTGAAGCTCATTTATATACTATAAGATAATATCTATCCATGTGCTATGCTTTCAAGCAAATATCTTATTGGTATATTTATGACTTCCTTTTGGATATCTTGTTCCTTCGTGTTGTAACTATTTCGGGTGTACATCCTTCTTTGTAGATATATATCATCATGATTTCATCTACCTAGAACATTATACACTTGAGAGAAATTACATCTCTAGATGATATCCTTTCTTTCACGTCCACCTTGTCTTTCTTATGTTTTTTCTTTAGTGGCCCCGTGAAAGATTTTGCCTTGAATGCGGGTCATATCTTGTTGCATCTTGATGCACTCTTGTGTGCTGAAGATTATTTTCCTCATGCTTGTCTTTACGAGGCTTTTGCTATCTTATTTGGTATCCCTTGTCTTGATAAGGCTTTCATCTTCTAGCTTCACGATGGGTTGTCGCAAGCCTTGTTGTTAACTCACAGTTTAGTGAGCTTGTGAACCCATTTGCTTGTTCGATGTGTGTGGGGACGATATGTCATGCACCGTGTATCTCATTTACCCAAGACTATGTTGATTCTTTATGCTCATCCTTATATTAGTCTTCTCAAGTGCTTTGTCATGACTCACACACATCATTTTGGCTGAGCCTATTCTTAAGTTGCCTCTTTTACATGTTGCTCAACCATGTGCTTGTTGCAAGTGCTAGGCTTTGTTTCCTATATGCTCACTTGCACTGGTTATGAGTTTCTATTGATTTTGGGGGAGCTATGATCCTATTTTGTGCACTTTGTATCCAATACAAATATTCTTATTTGTGCACAAATCATGGGGAGCTTCTCTAGTTTCTTTAGAACACTCCTCTGCTCATATCATAATATCTTATTCTTGTGGCTCATAGGATCTTTGGTCTAGTTGGTACAATTGATATCCTTTGATTGCTTGCTTCAATTGGTGTCTTTTGATTGCTTGATTGCTTGTGTCTCTCCTTGTTATGTCTTTGTGGCATACCTTCTTTTTCATTCTTTGTGCCTCAATATAGTTTATGTTCCTCCAAGTATTTACCTTTGGATATGTGTATGGCTTTCCACTATCTTGTTGAGAAATACACAATTTATGGAGGAACACGTTTTATATTGGCCTTCTAAGCTTTTCTCCCATTTTTGCAATCGATGCCAATGGAGGAGAAGTTTCGGAGAGTTTTGTGGAGAAGGTTTTCAGAGTTTTCTCCTTGCTTTGGTTTTGTTCCTAAGCATTTGCATCTCATTCTCCTGCATCATTGGTTGTTTCATTGCATGGTGATGCATAACTCGTTACATAAACTCTCTTGAAAGTGATTATCATCAATTACCAAAATGGGGGAGATTGAAAGGACACGCGGTGCCCCCATGTGTGGTTTTGGTAATTGATGACATTCTCTATGGACTAATCATTGCATTGAGTTATATTTGAAGGATTTGTCCATAGGCATTTCTTGAAGTACATGTGGTTGGTTTCAAGGAGTTTATGAGTTGACCAAGGTGCTATTAAGGAATTATCCAAAGATTGATCATGTGAGTATTGAGCTTATTGCAAGCATGTCTTGAAGAAGAAGATTGTGTGATCATTCATGTTTACCTTCAAGACATCATCCAAATGAAGAGAGTTGGAAAGAGTCAGGGTTGATCAAGACTAAGTACAGAGAGTGATTCAAGTTGATCATCACACAAAGCGTAGAAGATACACCGAGTGGGATCAAGTGATCTCATGGTTTGGTAAGCACTATCAATTGCGCTTTGTGTACTAACCCATGGTCTTTGTGAGAGTTCTATGTGGGGTTAGGTTTGCTTCCATGGGCTTGTGTCAAGAGGAAGATCACATACAACCCATGGAGGATGACATCAAATCAAGGTTGTGTTGTGCAAGTTCAAGTGGAGTACCACAAAGAAATCATGCTTGTAGCTTGCCGTACATTATGGTATCAATCTGTGAAGATGTGCCAAAGAGTGGCTCACCCATAGTGGAGTATGGGGGAGCAATCAACTAGTCTTCATCGAGCGAACGCAATCAAGAAAGGTGGTCCAACTTGAGGGACTCAAGATCGTCATCATCTAGCTCAAGTGGACTTCGTGCAAGGCAAAGGTTTGCCCTTGATAGGTTTTATATTTTACCGGTCTCATGGTGATAGTTTGGAGACCGGGTTATAGGATCGATAGCCGTATTATCAAGGGGGGCTCTCAAGTGAGTAGCTTGATTGTATCGTTCGTCGAGAGCTCAAACCATAGCATCCTTGCAATATCTTTCTTGATTCTTATTTGTATTTTCTTTTGAGGTTTTAGAGCTTGTGTTTATCTTCGTAACAAGCTCTAGTACATCGAAAACGGATTTCATATGCTTCTTCTATTGCGTTTTCGGTGTTGGAGGTTTTACCGGTCTTTTTCGAGGAAGGGTTCTCACCATTTTATCATGGGACTTTTCTAATTTGCTTCTTATTGATGTTTCTATCAAGATTGTGTTAGCCCATGTCCACTACTAGGGAAAAGCCTAGCAGCAGCGCGGGTTTTAGGCCTATCAGTAGCGCGGGGACCGGCGCTACTAATAAGGCACTACAGCTAACGTATACCAGTAGCGCCTGTTGTCCCACGCTACTGCTATACATGAATAGCTGTAGCGCTCTTTAGAGAAGGGCGCTGCTGATATTATCTGCAGCGCTGTTTACAAGGAAGATCTACTGGTAAAGTGGCGCTACTGCTAAATCCCCCCCCCCCCCCTCGCTACTACTAGTTTTTTTCCCTCCATATTTGTTTTGTATTTGAATAGGCTTTATACAATAATCTTTAGCATATCATACACATACAAATGTAATCATAGCATATACATACAATTAGTCTCATCAAATCATGTCATCATCATAATCATCATCCAACACAAAGTGGTCTCTCGTCATCATCTCAAAAATAGTGATACAAGTCTTAATTACTTGCAAATACATTGTCATCCATCTAAACAATGATATACGCGAGAAGAGCTATCACTTTGAGTACATGAGTTCGTATCCCTCTCTCGCATTAGCGTGAACCTAAACTAAGTACTGCCTGTCGCTCGAAAACTGGAAACCGGCACACACCTGGGCCTGACACTCCGGCCACTCATCGTATATATACTCCTGGCATAGCACTTCTTCGCCATCTATGATCTATGCACCTGCATCATCACATGAGTCAATGATATGCAACATATATAGTTGAGCAACAGAAAGAGACAGACTTGGCAAAAATAGAAACAACATATCATAAGCATAAATAACAAAGTTCATCGTACCCAAAATGCCCTAACTAGAGTGATCTTCGCTAGTCGAGGAGGAGGACGGTTTAATTACATCAAAAATAAAGTTACACCGTGCATAACTCAAAGTTTTGTCATACAGAAAGTATGGACTAAACGAACACATTTTCATATATCGACAATCACTCCACCATGTCGTGCCATCCATCCATGTCAGGGAGATAGTCCCCGAGCTTAGTGAAAGGCTTCATGTCGAGATGCTGAGAGGCTATCCATGTCCGGACGTCTTCCCGCGACATTTCTCCTTCTCCATAGAACATACATCCCTGTTTTTCCAACGACCTCCTTCATGATGATTTGGGCAAGTTTGCGCTGGATGTTATAGAACTCAGCTCGAAGTCGATGATCCTCGATATCTCCTATGTCCTTTGCCCATTGCAGATTATGGGCATCGCCGGATCTAGGTGACATGCAAAGGTTCCGGTGATCCCGTCTGTACTCCAGCATGTGGTGTAGGACATAGAATCCATCATTAAGAGAATCGTTCGGTTGATGGATGCAGCAGAAGTCGGTCTTATGGCTGAAGGCGACCCTGCCGCCCCTTCTCTTCTTGTCCTTGACCTCTCCACCCCTTGCTTGGTAGTAAAACATGGCACTGTCGAGAACATCCTTGATGTGGGTGTAATCCTTTTTGTGAATGTTTTTCGACGAGTCCAAGTAAAGAGCGTGGGAGAATCGGGGTAGAGGATGATGAGGATGGCGCGCCCGCCGCTGCGCAAAATAAGTACACCTCAAATTAATTAGCCTCCACCGTGCAAATGAATGATTGAAATCGAAGGAAGGATAGCAGCGCGGATGACTTACACGGGATGATAAGGCACGAGAATCGCCTCCTTATCCTTGTTGGCGAGCATGAAACTGACGATGTAATCCCTCGCGTATTCACCGTGCTTTGTGCAGACTCCCAAGAATCCCTCGTGCATGTAGTACGGGTCAGCGACACAGATATGAGGTATCTGCTCAACCCCGATGATGTAGTTCATGTGCAAGGCATAAAGGCGGACAAACGTAAAATCCAACTTCTTCACGTGAAACATATCGAATATGTAATCGAATCGGAGGAAGAACTTATCCGCGGGGAAGCAGTCGACGTACGACATTTGCCGCGGAATGTTAACCACGTAGAGTGGGTATCCTGGATCTTTCGAGGCGATGAGGCCTTTCTCTATCCGCAGCACATCGTCATGAAGTCTCCTTAGATCGCCGAATCTGGCCCGTAGCGCTGTTGCGGGTAGGATTGGTTGACCGGGGATATGCCATTTATCCGCATCGGGGATATCTATACGGTCCTGAAGCCGAGGCTGCTGAGGCGGCTGGATCATAGAATCAGCTTTTTTTCCTTTCCTCGCTCTCTTCCTACACTTCTTTACTACCGGAAGGTCGTCCATAATACATTGAGACGGCAATTCAGGCACCGACTCAAGACGCTCAAACCCTGAGGAGGCGCCAGTATAGATATACTTTTCAGCGCCATCGTCATCCTCATCCTCATCCATGGCGACGTCATCAGCGACTAATGGAGCCTCCTCCTTACCCCGTCCGCTATCACCCAACTCGACACCCGACGCTAATTGGGTAGGTGGGGTGTTGATGTTCATACCTTGCTGAGGCTGCATGCTCGTGGGTGTGCTCCCGGCCGCCTCTAGATGAAGCAGACTCTTTGGCCACAACAGGACCCACCCATTGCAATAATCACTAAGCTGCTGTGGGGTCTCGTCGTCATCCCCACTAGTATTAGAGGAGGCAAATTCTCGTGGCCCAGTTTGACACTGGCCACAGAAACCTTGAAGACGTTCGGGGGGATCGTCCGGCTGTGGAACAATGGTTCCTTCGGCTCCATTATCGTCGCCTTCCCCACGTCCACCTTCTAGTCGCCGATGGTGTACAATATGGTGCACGGGGTTTCGTCGGCCTGCAAAGAAAAGTCTGCGACGTGAGACATCTGAAAGGCAACCAAAATGGGAGATTATACATTTATATTGAAGGGGGCTGGTGTGACAAATACCGTGAGGGCGTCGAGCTCAGCCAAAGACGAAGCACCGCCGAGCACGTCCGGTGCGGGAGCCGGTGCGGGAGCAGGTGTGGGAGCCAGTGCGGGAGCAGGTGCTGGTGCAACACTAGTCGAGCTGCTCCCCAAGAAGTCAGCAAGGGGAAAGTCCTCTGCATTTTTTTCTGGATTTTGCCTTGACCAAGTGAAAACAGACGGAACCAAGGAAGTAGACAAATCTGCAACCACCTGTTTTGCGGCAGCTACCGCTGTTGCGACTGTCTGAGATGATTTCTTCTCAACCGCAATCTCAACCTTCTTGTCGATGTTTTCTTCAGTTAACCTCCATATTTCCTTTCTCTCCTCCGTGGTCTCACGGTAGTACTTCTTCCACATGGCGCCGTCTCTGACACCGTGCACGCGTCCATACGACAGTCGAGTATCCACCGGTTGTCGTTTCAATATGTTCAACACCCGGTCGAATGGAGTGTCCCACTTGGGCCTCGCCAATGCCTCAGACGGCGAGTCGCTTTCGACCCGCAATCCTGTGCTGCTCTCTCTACAAAAGGCATAAGGATCATTTACAAATATGACTAACGTGTGTAGTCGAATTGATCAGAAACTAAAATTACCAGCAGTCTCATGAACTCTGTAATGACCGGTTTTGTCTCGTAAACCTTCTTCACTAGGTCCCAATGGTGCCGGGCCCTGAGGACGTCATGCTCCGGCGGGACGGTGAACTCCGCCAAGGGGTCTGGGATGCCAAGACTCGCCCCTTCCACGTCCTCCTTGGCCCATTTGGACCTCTTTCCGTCGTAACCACGGCTTCCGAGGTGGTGGCTCCCAATGTTCCTCTCTTGAAGCCCCTTCATGTACTTAGACTTTTTGTGGCAGCTTCGGGCTCGCAAGCCTCCTTGAATATTTGAAACTGATCTTCCGTGATTGTCGGATTATCCTTTACAATTTCGGAGTAGGGTTCCTTCTTGTCGATGATCTTTGCTTTCACTCGATTTTTCTAGGCGGCCAACGCGTCGCTAAACTTGGTCATGGCGTGTTTGTTTATCTTCTTCATTGTCGGGTCCTCATCTGGATCTTCATAATCCTTCTCATTCCGGCCCGGGAACAAGAATATCTGGTGAAACTTCTTTAGGAGGGAGCGCCTCATATTATCTATCTTCTGTAGTTTCTCATCGTTGATGGTGGCGGTTGTCCATACGATGCAGCCTATTTGATTGTCGTAGCACGAGCGCGCTTCCTCGGGCGCCTTTGGCTCAAAATTGCCGTCGTCCACCTTCGTGACCATTAGTCTAGTAGTCCTGAGTTTGTTAGGAAGCCGTTGCCTCTTTGCTTTCAGTTCTACACCGGCTCTGCTCCTCGAGGCAACGCCGGTCTCAGTCTCAGAACCGGTCTGCGTGTCGGTCTCAGTCCCCGATGCCACCGGTGGGCCCAGCAACAACATCGGTTGATCGTCCGCAAGGCTAAAAAAATCGTCTGCCGCCCGGTAGACGTCGTCGCAATCACCAGCACCATGTCCTTCATCGTTGCTAGCCATGTTTCCTATGATTAAATCTAGTCAATTGATTCTAGACCTAATAAAATGAATAATGACATAAAAATGGCCTATTGTTTTGCAGGAACGTTGACTCCTTCCTGGTGCGGCAAATCCCGGGCACTCGATATGTCCTAGTTTGTAGCACAAGTCATGCCAAAATTTACGGAAAATTTCGGCATGACCTTTGCTAAAAAGTGGACAAATCGAGAACCTGCAATTTGCTGGAACAGAAATGAATCAACATTCCGGCAAAACATAGGCCACTCAGCATCATTCCCTGGAAACAACAAAGCCGCTTGGGCACAATCGAAACATGCATGTGCAAACACAATTGAGGAATTTGCATATATCCTGACCACTCAAATTTGCATGTCCTAGCGTTCCCTACTGCCCTAAACTAAATATAGATTACATTTAGTTAACTACTGAACTAAATTACTTTACTCTAAACTAAATTCCCTACTGCCCTAATTAACATCTAGTTAAACAACTAAACCCTACTGAACTAATTAACATCAACATTATCTACTACTTAACATCTATTATTGCCCTAACTAAAAACATCTACTATTAACCATACTACTACTACTAAAAATCATTATGTATGAACCCTAGTACTAATTAACATCTACTACTACTGCTAATTAACATGGCAGAGGAAGAAGAGAGGGGGGTGGGGGGCTTACAGAGAGGGGAGCAACCACGTGGTCAACCTTCTGGCACCCCGTGGGAGACGCGATGGCGCATCCATAGGACACAATGGTGATATCATGACCATGTGTGATAGTGGGCAGACACGTACACGTACATCCGAGAAGAAGGGCCCACGTGTCGGGCTTCCGATGCGTGGCATATGTTTGATCCAAAAGAATTGTTTGCGATGAGACATAACAACAAAAACGGGGCTTTGTGGGCCCAGAACCAGTAATAAATTTTGACTTTGTTTCTCCTCAAATTGCAGATTACAACGCAATAAGTAATTGCAAATCTGTTCACACCGATCAAACTAATATGTGTTCACGCCGATCAAACTAATATGTGTTCACACTTAGCATTGGGATATAAAAACTACCCACTCGAAAATTACTTCATAGTTCCTCTCCTCATCACCTACGAAACTGGTCTTTCCTGTCAAGTCGTTCTGCCATGACCGATAGGAGGAGTTTCGAGTGGGCATACAACTAGGCAGCAAAGATCAAGGCCGCGGAAGCACTAGAGAGGTCCCGCCTTGAAGCGGCAGCCGCAGCAGAGATGTCCCGCGCACCGCGGAGCCCTCGAACGAGCTCTCATGGGAACGCGAGGGCTCTCACAAGCGCACTCGCCGCATCGGTGATCGCGACGAGCTGGCATTGCTGAAGTCCTTGGCCGATGACAACGACATTCTCACTGGCCTTATTAAGCAGCAGGAGTTGGTCGAGAGCTTGATGAAGCTGCTCGAGATCAGCGATGCCTCGGTTGACAAGGCGAACGGCCTCGTCGAGCAACTCATGGGTGACAATGCGAAGCTCCTCAAGGCGCTCACCGAGAAGGAGGAGGAGGCCGCCGGATGGAAGATGCTACATGAGCAGAGCAGTGCCTTGGGGATGACACTGACAACGGTCATCAAGGAACTGATGGGTGACTTCAAGAAGATCCGGATCGAGTGCGAGCAGGAGGTGGAGGAATCCGTGGCTGCTTTTCAAGCAAAGCCGTGAGGAAATGAGGAAGGAGCTGGAGGATGTTATCGCCCGGCGATCCATCGAAGAGTAGATACAGTAGCGATCTAGATCATTGTCTACAGTTTCCTTCTTCTCTTGCCCCCATGTCTTTCGAACTTTGTCGCATGTGGCATTTAAAATTATCCGTAATATGTAAGATAACTATTATCTGCGCCATTGTAAATTTGTTGTCGTACTATCCGTTGCCATTTTATTTGTCGTCGTATTATCTGTTACCCTATGTGGCAATTTAAATTAGGCCGGAGTACAAGTTGAAAACACGAATAAAGCAAATGCTGCCATGGGATCACAACCAAACACCCTCCGTCCACCCCTAAAAAAGCTCTGTCCAGGTGCTTTAATTAATGCATTAATGGTGAAGTTTTGAGCGAGGCGGGCTGTGGCTGGTGCATGGAGGTCAAAGCGCTCGCCTCTCGGTGAGCATGGGCGGCCTTGCTGCTCGCACGTGTCCCATCGGGCCTGCAAGGTGGATAGGATGCACACGTCTCGTCGATCCTGCGCGGCAGACTGCTCGCACGCGTCCCGTCGAGCCTGCACGGCGGACTTCTCGCGCTCGTCCCGTCTAATCAAACAGTTGCATGCACGCCATTGAGTATGGTTAAATATTGACACAGTTCATATGCTACAACCGTTTGTGATATTAACATATCAGCTTATTGTTTCAAAAAGGACTTCGTTAGCTATTAATGTGTGCGTCTCTTCTCAAACTGGACGATTTTTTTACCATGACATATATGTGTCATGTCATGAAACATGCCAGGTTTCATGTTTTTTGGGTGAGTTTTTGATTTACTAGGATTTAAAAACCGAGATTCTCAATATTTCAGGATGACGATAAGTATGTAATTCATTCTCATTCCTTAATGAGACCTAAACATGCACCCAATGACACATATATGATTTCTCACCCATTTTGTGCTTTTAGTTCAAATTTGAATTATGAACTATATTTAATGCGTAGAAAACTTAATTAGTAATATATACAATGGCCAAACGAAGCCTAAACATGCACCCCAAGAACACATGTACGTTTTTTCTAGCCATTTTGGTGCGCTGGAGCATGTATTTGTAGTTCGGATTTGAATTATGGATATTAAATGCCTAGACAACTCAATTAATGAATAAAAAGGGTCAAACGAACCCTGAATAATTTCAAAGATCAGCGCGAATCTCCCGTTGTTCCATACGTGTTGCGTGTAGAAAAAAATATGAGGCTAGAAGAGGGAGCGATTATCGTTTGGCCCACAAGGGGACACGTTTCCCTATGGAAACCACGAGGGTTCTTGCGACGGGCTCCGGTTTGTAAGAGGTTTGTAATAAAGCTTGACCCAAATTGGCAATGTTTTTATCACAACATATATGTGCCATGACGTGACACCATGCTATCTTTAATGACTTTCTGGTGAGTTTTGGATTTATAGTCATTTAAAAACCGAGATTCCAAATGTTTGAGGATGAGCCAAGACGCCGGTCAGGTTGTAATTCGTTCTCATTCCTTGGATGGGACCTAAACATACACCCAAGGACACATGCATGTATAATTTTTCTAGTCATTTTGTTGAACTGGAGAATGTATTTGTACTTCCGATTTGAATTCTGAACATTAAATGCCTAGGAAACTCAATTAGTGTATAAAAATGCCAAACGAACCCTGAATAAGTTTAAATTTCAGCATGGATATCAGGTCGTTCCATGTTGCCCATAGAAGAAAATACAAGGCAAAAAGAGGGAGCGACTATGTTTCGCCACAAGGGGAACACGTTTCCCTATCGGAACCATCAGACTTCCTTGAGAGAAGCTCCGGCTTGTAAGAGGTTTGTAATAAAGCTTGGCCCAAATTGGTAATGTTTTTACCACAATATATATGTGCCATGACGTGACGCCATGCCATCTTTGATGACTTTCTGGTGAGTTTTAGATTTTATGGGGATTTAAAATCCGAGATTACAAATGTTTGAGGACGAGCCAGGACGCCGATACGGTTGTAATTCGTTCCCATTCCTGGCATAGGACCTAATTAAACATGCACCCAAGGACACATGCATGTAAAAAATTCTAGCCATTTTGGTGAATTTGAGCATGTATTTGTAGTTCATATTTGAATTATGGGCATTAAATGTCTAGGAGACTCAATTAGTGTATAAAAAGGCCAAACGAACTCTGAATAAATTTAAATTTCAGCATGAATATCATGTAGTTTCATGTTGCCCGTAGAAGAAAATACAAGGCAAAAAGAGGTTGTGATTACGTTTCAACAACAAGGGGAACACGTTACCCTATCGGAACCACAAGGCTTCTTGTTGAGATAAGCTCCGATTTGTAAGAGGTCTGTAATAAAGCTTGGCCCAAATTGGAAATGTTTTTACCACGACATATATGTGACATGACGAGACACCATGCCACCTTTGATGACTTTCTGGCGAGTTTTAGATTTTATGGGGATTTAAAACCCGAGATTCCAAATGTTTGAGGACGAGCCAGATCGCCAGTACGGCTGTAATTCGTTTCCATTCCTGGCATGGGACCTAATTAAACATGCACCCAAGGACACATGCGTGTACAATTTTTCTAGCCATTTTGGTGAACTTGAGCATGTATTTGTAGTTCAGATTTGAATTATGGACATTAAATATCTAGAAAACTCAATTAGTGTATAAAAAGGCCAAACAAACCCTGAATAAGTTTAAATTTCAGCATAGATATCATGTAGTTCCATGTTACCCTTAGAAGAAAATACAAGGCAAAAAGAGGTCGTGATTACATTTCAACAACAAAGGGAACATGTTTCCCTATCGAAACCACAAGGCTTCTTGTTGAGAGAAGCTCTGATTTGTAAGAGCTTCGTAATAAAGCTTGGCCCAAATTGGACAATGTTTTTACCATGACATATATGTGCCATGACATGACACCATGCCTTCGAAAGAGATTATCCATTTTGCACACGAAGTGCATCCAGTTTTTACCTTAACCCTCTCAACTTTTTAGAACATGCTATGCGGGTGAAAATCTACTTTCATGAATGAAATTGCACTCCTCAAAATCTTGTGCATGAATTCTGATCTCCCTTACAATAGCTTGACATGCACCTCCAGTGTTTGCCTTTACATCAGTAATTACTTGAAGACAATCAGATGTGACCAGAATCTTTTTAAGCATCAAATCATCAGCAGTGGACAAAGCTTCCTGCACTGCTAAGTCCTCCATGATTGTTAGGTCTGAAATTCCTGCCTAGGTGATTGAAGAAGACCCCAAATATTTTACATATTCATTCCCACAAACAAAAACAACCGCTTCTCGATCCCCATGCATAGAAGTAGCTCCATCTACGTTACATTTAGTGATTCCCGGTGGTGGACGAATCCATGGTTGTCTCGCCTTCTTGGGAGGCCCAGTAGTTGACGATGTTGGAGCAAGAGCCTCAAGCTCTATTATGAAGCGCTTGATGCACATACATGTTGACATGGGTGGCTGAAACACATGTTTGTAGATTGATTTCCGACGCGCGTGCCATATCGCCCACAAAGTCACGACCATGTATGTCAAATCCACATGTGGTAAAGAATCATGCATGGTGAACAACCATAACTTTGCATTTTTCCTCTCTGGTCATTATCATATGCTACCATCTCTTCGTTCGCCAAAGCCCACACAGATCTTGAAGATGAGCAATCAAGTAATGCGTGGCGCCATGAGTCTGGCTGCCCGCACAATAGCACACACATAAGCGACCCTGTCATGTGGCGGTGCTCCATAACATCAAATGTCAGAAGAGAATGCCTAGCCAATCTTCACAAGAAAAGTATAAGCTTTGAGGGACCTTACAATTCCACAATTCGGTCCAATCCTTAGTCTCATGTGCAAATTTGAAACCACCTTCATGAAATAACCAACCTTCACGTCTCATCTTCGTGTTAAGTAGCATTTTGTAAGCCGATCTCATAGAAAAATGACCCTTCTTTTCGTGTGACCATCACCAGAAATCATCCATCCTTTGAGTGCACAAAGGAATGCTCAAAATAGCAGTATCATCTATGGGAAAAAAGTCTCCCTGATGAGAGGCTCCCGCCATGTCGCACTTGTCTCATCAATTAGCTCATTTACCATCACCAGCGAAGTGTTCTCCTCATGGTACTTTCATGCGGGATCCAATTGTGGCCCCAAATCTCAAATTTCGCCCATCGCCTATCCTCTTTATTAAACCTTGAGCAAGAACATATTTTCCTTCTATGATGGCCATCCAAATTTGAGAAGGGTGGGACCCCCACTGTTGCACTAAGAAGAGAGGTGTTTGGGAAATACACTAGGTTGGCTCTTGTAGTATCCTCCATGCCTGACGCGCAATGAGTGCTAGGTTAAAAAGCTCCAGATCCCTAAAACCTAGACCACCCAAAAACTCGGGCCTTGTCACCACATCCCATGAGACCCATGCAACCTACTTTGCTTCCCCACAAAATTTTTCTGATCGGAGAGTTCACGTACTCGCATAATCCACGTGAGAGCTCAAAACATCGAAATCACTAGTTAAGGAGTACTCGTTGCAAAGATCACTCCCACCTCCTTAGGTTGTGACAAGTGGCGCGCTGCATGTGCGCCACTTGTCGCAACCTAGGAGTTTTCCCTTTTTTCTTAGATTCGTTTATTCAAAATGTTTTATCTCTTAAACCATGCGTCCAAATCTCGAACAGTTTTCACTGTTGGATTCCTCACTTTGAGATATTCAAAACTAGATCCCATGTTGAGAGGTTTTAACAAACCTTTTTCACAAAAAAACCGGACAAAAAAACCGAACTGGAAGAAAAACAATGCCTCTCGTGGAAGGAAAACGAAAAAGAGAAAACACATTTTTTTCGTTTCCGAGGAGGCACGGCCATGCCTCTCGCAAAAGCACAACCATGTCTCTCGCAGAAGCAAAACCGTGCCTCTCGCGAAAGAAGAAAAAACAAAAAACACATTTTTTTTCCAATTTCGAGAGGCACGGACGTGCCTCTCGTGAAAGCACAACTGTGCCTCTCACGGAAGCAAAACCGTGCCTCTCTCGGAAGGAAAAAAAATAGATAACGAGTTTTTTTTCGTTTCCGGGAGGCACGGCCGTGCCTCTCTCAGAAGCAAAATTGTGTCTCTCGCGGAAGGAAAAAGACAGAAAGGACGTTTTTTTTTGTTTCCGAGAGGCACGGCCATGACTCTCGCGAAAAAAAGAAAACATGTTTTTCGCGCAAAATCATTTTTTTCAATTTTTTTGTTCCAAAAGTTAAGGAAGACCGGTGGGAAACCAAAACTTCAAAAAAAAACAAAAAATCATTTAAAAAGCCGAAAACGCGTGCAAAGAAAATAGAAAAAAAAACAAAATCCGGAGGAAGCGCACAGAGCGCGACATGTGGTGGAGGACTAAGAGGGCGCCAAGTGGTGCTGATCGTTGTGAGCCTTCCAAGGAGTGCTCGTTAACTAGTTGCTCTCTTAAAACATCCCAGAATAAACCGGGCCAGAAGAGAAGGGCAGGCACATTTAGAACAATCATCGTCATTATTTTTGTCGATGGCTCAGTTATGATATTAGAACAATGAAATTCAAAAAGTATTGGCATTCAAAAAAAATTGCCAACAAATGTGAAGCTTCTAAAATTCAATGGCCAACCTAAAAATATTCAAGCAAGCTTCAAGATTTTAATGTTCAAATTTTAAAATATAAGGATCACTTCTAGACCGTTACAACTGAAGTAAAAGAAGATTCAATAAAAAATAAATATTGGAAATTATTGAAAATACAAAGGCTTCCTTGAGTTTAAAAACAAATTTCAAGAAGCACAAAAATCATCAAAACTGTTTAAAAGTACAGGGATAAGCTTGAGTTTGTTCTGCTAAAATATTTTAATCACACATATGCATCTGGAAGCATGAAGTAATTCTGCCGCCTATAGTAATCGGCATAGATAAAAAAGCATAGATGATATGTGTACAATAATTGTAAAACAAATACATCTTCATATTATTTAGTAATTGCTAAAGTTATTATTCATTAAATATATATAGATATAATGGTGACACCATTTTTTTGGGTCCAAGAAAGCTGAATACAAAAATTTCAAAGATATACGACGATCCACTAGTTTTAAGTATATCGATAAGCAGCGGGCAATATAATATTTTGTACGTTACGAAAATATGTAGCAAAAATATTTATAAATAATTCACACTTCTAATTTATACAAGATTCATAGTAAGCAATACTTATAGAAAGTTTATACCTACAATATTCTAAACATCATAAAATTTCTAGCCCGGGTTGATGACTAGTTTTTTTTTTTTTGAGGGGATGATGACTAGTAGAATAAACCGGAATGGCCAGAAGAGGAGGGCAGGCACATTTAGGCCGGCCTTCCTTTTTTTTTGAGAAAGATTTAGGCCTTCCTAAGAGGAGCCTGTGGCGGATTGGGCCGGTGGGGGCTGAACACGGGCCGGAGCCTGTACAGCAAGGCCAGCCCGGCCCACCACCGCCAGGGTCCAGCGCGCAAAACACGAAACAACCAGGGGCCCGTGCGCAAAAAGGAAAACCCTATAATCCACCCACAAAACCTACGGGAGTCCCCTCCGCCGCCGCCCCAGCCGCTCCTTCCCCCCATCCCCGCCGCCCGCTCAAGCCCCACCGCCCGCCGGCGCCGACGCCGCGACCCACCCGCTCCGGCAAGGTCAGTCCCCCTCCCCCTCCCCCCACGCCCCTCCCCGCGCATCGCGCGCTCAGATCGGGCGCCCCGCCGCGGGGACGGAGATCTCACGGGTTGTTTGGTTCCGCAGATGAACAAGGAGAGGCTCATGAAGATGGCCGGCGCCGTCCGCACCGGCGGCAAGGGCACCGTGCGCCGGTAGGTCCCCCGCCTCGACATGCTGGCTCGGCCGATCTGTGGGAAAGGGTTAGGCTAATCTAATCTGCCTCCGTTGGGCTGGGGTCTGGTGCAGGAAGAAGAAGGCGGTGCACAAGACGGCGACCACGGACGACAAGCGGCTGCAGAGCACGCTCAAGAGGGTGGGCGTCAACACCATCCCGGCCATCGAGGAGGTCAACATCTTCAAGGACGACCTCGTCATCCAGTTCCTCAACCCCAAAGGTGACCTCTTTCCTTCCTTCATCTACGGTGCTGCTCTTCTGGTTGCATGCTCGCCGCTTGCTTCCTTGCTTGTCATGTCGATGGGGATTACTGACTTGTTTGTGTGGTGTGTTCTGTCGATGCAGTGCAAGCCTCCATCGCCGCAAACACATGGGTGGTCAGTGGGACTCCCCAGACCAAGAGTATGGATCCATCTCACTTCCCTATCATTTGGTTATGATGATGATGATGCAAGTTACTTATAGCATTCTTAGATTGGATTTATGGATGCGTCGCTTTAATGCAACAGCTAACCCTCATTTGCATCCATTTGAGATCCACTGATTGTTATTCCTTGATTAATTGTCCTAGTCAATCTGAACAAGTTTTTAACATCACTCTGTGCGCCCAATTAGTCTTGTAACCGTGAAGCCATGCACTTTAGTTTGCCCATTCATGACATGCCTGCTGCTAATACATGTCTTCACCCTAATATGCTGCTGCCATTGAATTACTGTTTCTCTGCCACTTTTTTTTTGTATTCATTCTATTGTGTTTACTTATTATTATATTCATGGTTTGACTTGACAGAGCTACAAGATGTTCTTCCTTCGATCATCAACCAATTGGGTATGCTACTCCTTCTGACTTTGTTACACCATCCAATTACTCCCTCCATCCTGTAATATAAGAGCGTTTTTGACACTAGTGTAGTGTAAAAAACGCTCTTATATTATAGGACGGAGGGAGTACTAATTTAGTTTAATCATCTTCTAAGTTGATTTATAGTAAGTCTGTGCTGGCACTTTGGCTTCAAGTATTTGACTTCCAATTTATTATTTGTCAAAGAGTTGGTATGCTACTCTTTGTGACATAGTGAGACCATCCAATAAATAGCTTAGCTTAATAATCTGAGAGTTGATTTATAGTTCTGTACTGGCAATTGGGCTTAAAATTTATGACCTCTGTTTTATTAATTGTTGAGCAACTCACATTACTTGTCGCCTTTCCGTTATTAAAAAAATTATGTTGCTGATCTGGCAGGCTCATATATCGAGCTGCATTCTTGCACCATACTTTTCCTTCCTTTACTCATGTCAGTTAACACAAGTGGGCAACTAGTGTTCTTCTGCTCGTCATTGGGCGATTAATAGTCATTCTGTTAATTGCCTCTCTGCTGTGTTCTTTCTCTATCTTTGACACATGGATGCTTGTTCAGTTCCTGTTATGTTTCATAAGAATATGTACTAGGTAGCATAAGACTATAACTAGATTATGAAAGCGCCAGCATGGTTCTAAATTCTGCCTCTTTGTTCCAGGCCCTGACAACATGGAGCACCTGAAGAGGATTGCTGAGGAGATGCAGAAGCAGGTGGCTGCTGCGGGCGCCATCCAGCCCAAGGAGGAGAACGACGACGACGTTCCGGAGCTCGTTCCCGGAGAGACCTTTGAGGAGGTAGCCCAGGAGACAAAAGCCTGATCATCTCATAGACTCCGCCCCGCCAATAGCGAAGCATTACTTGACCCGAACTGCTACGTGGTCATGGTTTTCTATGACGGCCCTGTTTTGCTCCCTCTCCTAGGCCTTCTGTATTTGCTGCAGTTGGAAACTTTTAGTTTCTCCCACCGAGTTTTTATCAGAGTTATGAATGCTGAGTTGCCAGTGGATTCCTTTTTAGCTGCTTTTCGATGATGATTGCGTACCATTTTTTTGGTTGATTGGTTCACAATATACCTGAGCTCCAGCCTTTGGTGAGTTTTGCTCAAATGTGTGGTACTCCTCCTTGACATTAGGCATGCTCAGATTGCTTTCAGATTATCGTTAGCTTGATATCAAGATGTTCCTACTAGTTGAGAATGATTTCCACATCATTCTTTGTTGAGGATTGCTTTAACGTGGTGAAGCATGTGTTGACATAATCATGTAACTTGGTGAGTATAATATCTGATTATCATGATGCCAACACACTGCTGCGTCTTGTGATATTTCATCAAAGCCCAAAATTCTGATCCATGTAGCAGCATTACCCAGAATTTTTCTTATTGAAAAAATTACATTCCCATGTCTGCATTTCTTTTACTGAAACCTACATTCTGATCTGGTACATGTAGGCACATTCTGGTTGCTTTTTGCAAATAGTAGAAGTTTTGCTTGAATCAAATAGGGGAGAGAAAGTTGGAATCGGGTTTCGACTGATTATTCTATCTTGCGCTTTCTTAGCCACCGTCCCTTTACCAAGCGAGCTAGCGAGATCTTGATGAACTCTGAAAATATAGGTCAGTGAAGCGCTCGTCCCTGCCAAGCATTTCAGTGGGCTTATGTGTTGGTTGTCACTTTCACCACACTTGATTCTATTTCGTTACCACCGGTGGATTCCCCACCAAGAAGACTCTCTGCATCCGTCTCCACGTCCAACTGAGCCCAAGGATGTATTGAAAGCTTCCTCAACCTATTGAGCTCGTCGGCGACCTCTTTCATGGTAGGCCTGTTGTCGCCACACATATCTGGGCATTTCTTAGCCATGTCCGCAATTCCTCTCAGCAATGCCATGCTTTCCTGGCCTTTCACGTGGCTCACTGGCACTGCATCAAGATTGTTCTCCTTCATAGCGGATAGGAAAGTCGCCGACAAGATCCTTTGTGTGACAGATCCTTCGAGCTTCAATGGCAACTGGCCTGTGAGCACCTCTAACAGGATAACTCCGAAGGTATGCACAACACTTTTGTCACATAACTTGCATGTTTGCGTGTATTCAGGATCAAGATATCCACAAGTACCCCTGAACTATAGTGACAAACTGCTCTTTGTCACAGGCCAGTTGCCACTTATCATCAAGAAGGATGTTAGAAGTTTTCACATCGCCATGAATAATCGGGGTAGATGCATGGGAGTGCAGGAAGCTGAGTCCTTAGGCTGCTTCATGGCCAATTCTTAAGAGAGTGCTGAAGGAGATTTGCAGTGCTTGGTTCTTGCCATGGATAAGCTCAAATAGTGTATCGCTTTGAACAAAATCATATACTAGAATTGGAACTTCCACTTCAAGGAAACAACCCAAGAGTTTAACAATGTTCTTGTGATTGATTTTGGGACAAGATGAGCATCTCTTGGCCAAATTCCTTCTTTTGCCTCTCATCAAGTAATCCACATCTTTTAATTGCGACATGCATCTTATTATTTGTTATCCCTTTATAGAGCATGCCATGCCCCCCTTTTCCAAGTATTCTACTATTGTCAAAGTTGTTGGTGGCATGTATGAGTTCACCTTCTGAAAATACAATGAAAGCAAGACCTTTCTCTAGTTTCATCCTATCAAACAAAAGCACGTCTCCATGCTACGAAAATACCCCTTCTTAACTTTGTTCGATCATGTCTTTTGGACTATCATTTGTCCCCAGATTAGAATGATCATAACTATAACCATTACACCAAATAATCCCATTGTAATTCCTATTCGAGGGTTCAACGACGACGACTACGGCTCCAGGGCGCTAGTCCTTAAGGCCACCTGCACGAAGACTTTCCGGTTGTCATCGACAAGGTCAAACCGACTTCGGTAGGGGAGCGGCGACAGCGGCATGTCGACGACTCGTTCTAGCGACGACAGTGGTCATTCGATGGTCCAAAGACCTCGATGTAATTTTTGTTATGTTTGAGGTGCTTTGTATTTTTGATGAACTTTCGTAATATATATCTAAATCTTTTTTGAAAAAATAAACTTTGTGATTGCCATTGGTTTCGCTTTGCCTCAACGGTATCTAGAGTTCCTAATTTTCTATTTTAGGAGGAGCTGCATTTTATACACCCGTGCTTTGTGGCCATATTTTATTCTTTTGAAGTTTGACGCCTAAAATTGAGCAGTAAACAGACTTACATGGTCGCCTCTCAAGCCTCCGATCACGAGCGACGCGGGAGCAGATAGAAACAACCGATTTAGTGCTATGGCATCGATGGGCATCGACCGCAGAATGGGTGTCATTAAGCATCTTCAAGGGCAAATGTCAAATTTCAGCTCCCATATGTCCGCAGACATATGTCTCGACAACGATGCTTTGAGCCTTAAAGAGGGCAAGTGACAAATTTTAGGGGGTTCGGGATTTTCGATATGGGTACGGAGAGTATTATTTATTTATGATATAAGACACAACAAGTTCATAGCAAAACTATGAATTATTCTTTGTAGCAGAAATATCTCCAATAATTTAGCTACAAAGAAAGAACAAGGAGAATTATAATATAACTCTATGATCACCCCTTTAGAAACAGAAATGAAGGCGTCTTCCTTTAATTTCACAAATAAATTAGCCTAGCCTAGCTAAAAAAAAAAAAGGCAACGAAGCAATTATTTACATATTAAGGAATGAAAATAATAATCTATTGTCACTGATCACAATCGGACGATGGGCCGAACTCTGCATGCAACAGTTGGCGACTTGCCTGCTGGATGAGCATGGCAGATGCGCCATGTCACTGCCAAGTGCTTACTGCGGAGAACGTGGGCACCGGATGATGCGGTTGTTGCTTCCGATGCCGATGCGGGCATGCGGTGACACGAACGCTATATCTCGCTCCAAGAAGGGTTCGCGCATATGGGTCGGCTCGCTCGCTCGCTCGTTCTACATACTGGTTTCATCCAATTTTCTCTCTTTTTTCTTTTTAGTTTTTCTTTCTGCTTTTCTTTTTTTCTTCCTTGGTTTTGTTTTTCAGTTTTATGTGTTTTCATCGTTTCTTTCACAATATTTACGCACATTTTATTTTCTTTCCTTTTTTCGCCATTTTTCTGTTTCTTTTAGGTTTTTATTGGTTTCTTTGGATAGTTGTGTATACACCAGAACATTTTTTATACATGTTTAATATTTTCTAAATATGTGATTATTATTTTTGACAACTTATATTTTTTGGTATCTATTTTTTCCGTATAAATTGTATATTTTTTAAACACACCAGTTACATCTTTTATACACACGTTTAGCATTTTTTACAATATATATATATATATATATATATATATATATATATATGTCTAATATTTCCATATAAATTGTATATTTACTGTGTACACCAGGAACATTTTCATATACATGTTCAAATACATTATGATTTTTTAAAAACTTATATTTTTTATGTCTACTTTTTCATACACAATGTTTATTTTTTCTATACATATTCATATACATATGAAACATTTTTCTATACACATTTAACATTTTTTATACATTAAGAAAAAAATTCTTTTTGTGAATGGAAACATATTTTCTACACTCTTAACATTTTAGAATGCATAATTAACTTTTATAATATTGGATATATAGTGTTTTTATAATAGATATATTCAGAATATTTTGAAATACAAGAAAAAAAATAAGAGAACAAAAAATGAATCCAAAAGGGTAAAAAAAAACATAAGACCTTTTTTTAGGGGTAACGGAAGACACAAACCCATTGAGGGCCTGTGTCCACCCTGGGCCGACCCAATCAGGTGACTGCCTGAAGCGAGACATCATGCCGTCTTGCTTCAAGCAAGACATAGATGTGCCCATGCGGCGATGCCCGATCTTTCCCTGCGGGGAGTTCAATCAGTAGAATCAGTTGAGTTATCTCCTCAAAATTGTTCAATCAACCATCCTTGAGCCTAAAGGACAAGGCCTAGTAGCACTGTAGTAGTAGCAGCCAAGTTTTCAAATTCTTTGGATCTAGGTCGACATGTATTGTTTGTTGAGCCCCATGATCCTTTTTGTATCCCACATCATGTGGTCTATGATCAATAAATATTGGTTTAACCCTTTAAAAAAAAAGTAGCAGCCAAGTTTCAAATTCATTGGATCTGGGTTGACATGTATGGTTTTTTTAGCCCCATGATCTTTTTTGTATCCCACATCATGTGATCTACGATCAATAAAGCTTTGGTTTAACCCCTAAAAAAAGTAGCAGCAAAATATAGGCCCAAGTCGCCTTCCTGTATGTATAACTAGGCTGCTATATAACCACTAGGAATTGTTTTTGGTATGCATCGCATACCCTTGCAATAGCTCTGCCCCCGGGGCGGGGGAGGATGGCTGACATCATTCCGGGAAGTCTGAACAGTCCAGACATGTAGGGCAGGTTTGAAAAGATCTGTCGGACAAACAATTTTCTTTTTCTGTATGAGCTGTGTCCGAACAATCTCTCCTGACATATTTTTAGGAGTATTTTTAGACATGATCTATTTGTTTTTTTACAATCCAGATGCTCTAATAGCTACTCCCTCCGTTTCATAATGTTAGACTTTTTTAGTGGGTAGTTCATTTGTATTTAGTTTTTGTCCGTCCAGTATCTTTGGGTAGGCCATCTCTTATACTCCCTCCATCCCAAAATAAGTGTCTTGAGCTTAGTATAAATTTGTACTAGAGCTAATACAAAGTTGAGACACTTATTTTGAAACGGAGGGAGTACATATTTTAAAAGTCGTCTTATGGTGAAAATAAAAGAAAAATATATAATTCCTCTCTATACACAGTCCCTTACAAAGTGCAATTTCCGAGCTCCAAGTGACACATGAATTATTTTTTTTGCGGGGAAGTGACACATGAATTAAACCAACTTGCTGAACCGAATCGGCATCAAAAGGCTCGCCCGACATGGCATTCGGCATCGTGGCATTTTGTGGATCACCATGTGATGTACTGCCGCGAGCTCCTCGATTTGCTCCGCTCGCAGAGACGGCGTGGTGCCGAAGGACGCGTAGAGCACCGACGCCGGGGGCTGCCCGTCGAGCCAGTTCAGCCACTCGTGCCGCCGCTGCGCGCTCTGCTCCGACGCGCTGGCGTGGTGGAGCAGCGGGTTCAACGGCCCGACGGCGAATGGCCTCTTGCCGTCGGCGGCCAGGTGGCCGGCGACGACGTCGATGAAGTCACCCTCGAGAGCGCGGCACGTGTTTGCCAGGATGCCGGCGCCAGGCGAGATCTGTTTCGACGGCCTGGCCCGGCTGGCGAACTCCACGGACTCGTTGGTCGCGCAGTGCTCGACGGCGCGGAAGGCCAGGCCAGTCTCACGCAGCAGCCGGTGGTCGGCGTCCATTCTTCCGACGAGCATCGGCAGGGCCAGGCAGTGCAGCCCGAACGCCTCGGCGTTGGGCAGCCGCGCCGCGAGCCAGGTCGCGCATCGACAGTTGCAGCATCTAGTTGAGGTGGCCCTGCGCCGGGAACGGCACCGCCACGACGGCCACAGAATCCATCACCGCTCTGCGCTGCTGAGTGGCCTTCCGATGAGGCTGGCTATGGCAGGTTATATGAAGCAGGCGGCGGTGAACAAACCACAAGCCAACGCAGACGCAGGGGAGCAAGCAGAGCAGGTCAGAGCGGGCCATTTATTTATTTTCTCATGATTTTTTTTTTGAGAAAATATTTTCTCATGATAGTTAGGGCCATCTACAATCACCGGACCCCACATGTCGGCCCCAAACGTCCGGCTGGGCTACCTGGTCATTGCCCACACACACATTTAGCACCCAACCGGACACCCCACATCTGGCCCATATGCCTCGGCCTGACCGGCACTTCCAATACCCGACCTATATCTCGGACGAATATGGGACGCCCGGACATGGGAGCCATGTCGAACTGACCGCAAGGGCCCATGCGGGTACACGGAGTGATTGTTGGTCCAACGGGCGCCCCCTTTGCTCCGCGCCGCATGACGCAGCTCTGGCGTGCCGCCCGTGGGAGCAAGTCCGTCTTAAGCCGAACAGTGGAAGCCGAACCCTAGCCGTCCCTATTCCTTCCATCTGATCCTACCTGTGCCGCCAGCTTTCATCTGCTCTTTGTCGTAGCCGCGATACGGGCACGCGCTGCTCTTGTTGCAGCTGGTCTGCCTCCAAATTCGCCGAAGCAGGAGGAGGAAGAGGAGGAGGAGGCAACAACAACTGGAGGCGGAGCAGGATCCCCAGTCCATGGACGTGGCGGATCCGAAGGAGGAGGACGTGGCGGATCCGAAGGAGGAAGCAGAACCGGTTGCTTCCTTCGCCATGGAGGACACCACGATGAAGTTTGAGGTTGGCCACGCGGAGAAGATAGGAAAGCAAACCGCCATTGTTAAGTCCATGCAGGACAAGGCCTATGTGAAGGCCAATTGGCGCTTAATTCGCAGCAGGGGCGGAGATGGACAAGCTCTTCACCTCTAGTTTGTCCGACGACCAGCCAGGACTACCACAGTTGCTTAATTATCTATCCGGAGCCGGGCATGAAGATCGTGATCATCTCCGACGATGAGTAAGTAGTACTCCTACTGGGTTTTTAATCTGCATGGTTTGTATGAATTTAAGGTATGAAGTTCAAAGCACATGAATGCAGCGGACGATTTTTATGTGTTTTCCAGTCACTGTCTGTCCGCACACATGCCAGGCCGCGTCCACGGGTGTTTAGGGGCGGATTTTTGATAGTTGTAGATGCGCACCAAGTCCATCTCCGAGGAAATGCTTATCGTCAGGACTCGATATTACTGGAGACTAAACAACGACATCTGCAGTGCAAAAATATGTTGATAATGAAATCGAGAATCATTGAATCTCTATCAAATTGCTTTTGCATACTCTAGCCAGTTCCTGGACGTTACTACCGCCTAGATATCATCCTTGGTTCCTCGGAAGGAAGAAAAAAAGAAGGAAGAAGAAGAAGGACAGGGAGAGAGACTTTCATGTGACGTCTAATTCGTTTGAGTAGTTAAGTTTGACGGCTCAATCAGCGACGCGCCTTTTTCTTTTAGTTCTCAAATTTGAGGAATTCATAAGGTTTGAGGAGGCATTATGAGAGTTAAAAATTTATGAGTTTGGTTAGAGACGCCCTTAGAAGAGGGAACACTTCTCGTTAAAAATAAATAAATAAATAAAATTGGTGGTAAATAAAAAAAACTCCTATATAGGAGGTTTTGTGTGTCCGTTTGCCGTTTAATCGCACAAGCACCCTTTGAATGGGCTGACCCATCAAAACGGTAGACAGCGGGAAATATAGCATTTTTTTCTCTAGGATTATTTTGGCTTTCAGTTGGTTTCCCCGACTAATTTTCCTATTTTTAAATGTTCGTGAACAATTTTCCAAAAAATGAAATTATTTTTTGAACTTTGCATTTAAAAAAACCCAACGATCTTTAGAAATTTGAAACTTTTTTAATGCAAACATTCTTTCAATTTTTTAATACTTTTTAAAAATGCAAACTTCTTTGAAATTGTGTTTTAGTTGAATATTTTTTTAAAATAAAAGATTTTTTGTAATTTTGAACTTTATTTAAAAACCATTATTTTAAATAGCGGGCTATGCTAAATAGCGACGTTTCTCCAAATCAGCTATAGCTCCGCTATAGCAGGCTCTTTAGAACTTTTTCTGACAATTGTACATGAATTCCATAGCGGGTTGTTTAGTGGCACCCTGCTCAAACCGCTATAGTAGAGCTATAGTTGGTTATTTAATTTTTTAAAAAAACTTAAACATTTTTTAAAATTATGAACCATTTTTTAGTTTTCTTAATTCCGAGCAAATTTTGAATTTCCAATGATTTTTAAACTTTGAACATTTTTGGAATTTCAATGTATCACAATCCCAAGACTGAAAATCCACATGCACCTGCCATCTTGGCCTTCTCACAAGTTGTCTTCACAATTTCCACAACAGTTTCTTCATTGAGCCATCGAGCTTCAATTGTTTGACACGGCCCTCCGGTGAACTAAACATATTTAAATTCTCTACATTTTGTGAGCATTGCAAGTTCAATAACCATATGAGCTTCAGTCGCGTATTTCATCCTCACCCGATTGTAGTGACATATACAATCATGATGATTATCTCTTTGATTATGTTGAACCGATTGAGGAGTTATTCTTTAGAATCTCTCAACGTATGACAAGGGTATAGGAGGTTGCTCCATATTAGCAGAAGTCTCTAAACTTATGAGCTTGCTAGAGAGCATCTATGACTATTGCACCACTAACAATTTTCATAAAAGTCTTTCACTCATGGAATCCTATATACGTAACTAGTTCATCCCCACTACCTCTATTTTCTTAATATGGACACATGCCACTTCATCAAAGGTCCACCATAACATGCAGGAGAAACAGTTATCCATTATTAGTTGATCTCATGCACACATCTCACCTCACCAAAGGTCCACTCAACATGCAAAGAAAAAAGTTTTCCCTTATATTATACCACTTATATTCAAAATATTTTTTTGACTATTCAATAATCAAATACAAAATACACCACTTATATTCAAAATATTTTTTGACTATACAATAACAAAATACAAAATATAATATGTATTTTTAGATTTAGTTCATACATTGTTAATCCAACTATTCATGTTGCATACAATCAAATGATTTGAAATATACTGCAACCGATTCCCGCTGCAATGCGCGGGGTATTATCTAGTATGGGAAACGGTTCGCCACGAGCTCCCAAGCCTCTCAATTGCAGGAACATAACCTAATGAAAGAATCCAAGGAAATACTCTAGCAATTGGAGAAAAATGAACATAACCTAATGAAAGAATCCAAGGAAATACTCTAGCGATTGGAGAAAAATACACTGGAAGCTACTTTCCAAGAAGTATGTCTAGAAGTTGAGAAGATGAAAAAGGAACATGGAGATGAAAGATGGAATGGCCATTGTTCGACAACTCTTACTGATCATTGACATTTTCATAGTCGTTCTGAGTAAATCGCCTTACACACTACTATCATATTACATTACATGACTAAAGACATGTTCTTTATTGCCATTTGCCATGCATGATCAGAGTATGGCTAGCATGATATTTTTATGACTTGTCCGTTTTTATGTCTATGATACGCCGGATCATTGACATCCTGGTACACTACCAGAAGCATTCATATGTAGTTCCTTTCATGTTTTGAGTTTGAGTTATGATTGCATTCAGTTGAAGTGTGTCAATAGAAAGCATATTGTTCATATTTGTAAGATGTTGCTTCTACCCCAAAAAAGAGAGACCAGATAAAAGATGCACCACGGAGGTTCCACAAAAAGAAAAGAAAAAAGAAAAAATGTGAGGAAGAAAGATGGAGAACACAATTATACATTTTAGTATACACGAAGTTCTTCAAAGTAGCACCACTTCACGGACTGTAGCATAGAAAGTTATCATGAGCTTTATGTTTGATACTAGTGGGGAACATACGTTATCGAATTTGGCATGTATATTCCGGTGACGAGCATTCTCGTACCACCGCTCGTGCAACACCCATACAGGCTTGGAAATGGTCCGATCGGACGGGATACTTCACTCAATTTCATCCCCGTTTGTTCCTTGTTGATTCTAATAAAGATGGTTTTGGGAGAGGATTTGACTCATATAGAGCCCTTGGATCAAAGGAGAAAAGCTACATCTACGAAGGAGGCTTTGGGAGAGCCCTTATATATACACCTTCAACCCTAGCCGCCGTCATCATCTGCATCATGCGTCATTCATTTAATATCAATCTCATCCCCATTGCTGCTCCAAGACCACCTCCATAGATATAAGAAGGGCCAAGACAAGAGGAGGTGCCATCACCATGCCGCACCGACCTATGGGCCAGTGCTATCTCCACTGCCGGCGTTGCCGCCATCATCACCACCCTCGCGATGCTCCTCTCCTCCACCAACTCCATGTTGGCTTGTAACACACATGTCCTCTCTATGTCATCGCTTCGTATGTTTGAGTAGTTGTACTCATTCTTGAAGATTTGGGTGAAACCTTACATGATTAGCACTTAATGTTTATAAGCGATCTGATCATTCTCATTATATGTGTTGTGTTGATTTCCTCATGGCGTTGTGAAGAGGCCTCACTCAACATTAGCCCCTTGTGGACTTGAGGGAATTACTATTGGTGTGAAAGACCAGGTTTGTAATGACAATGTACGTTACCTCCCTTTTGTTGGATCGTTGCAATAGGGGGTAATGGAGAACCCTAAAGCTTTATGTCGTGTTAATGGGGAAACCCTTAATCACCATTGTGGAAACCTTAGGGGAGATACACAAATGGTGGCGTGCGTGATACATGACTGCCGTGAGTAAGCACATATTTTTAGTTGGTTCCGCCCACGCATAATCATATTCAAGTGGATTAGTGATACTAACGAACATCTATACTTCCACATGTGTTGTCAGGATCATAATTGTGGTGATGGATCCGCAACCCTCGAGAATGCATTACTACTCAAGCACCGCTCCTCTTAGTTTAACCACCTTTTTTTTCCATCTTTCATCTTTCCGTCCGTAGTTTAGCAACCCATTTATTCGTCCTCCTAGCAACTGACTAAAGTAGACTATTTCCAAACTCTGGTTTGGGTGCGCACGGAACAACATAAGTGATGATGCAGTTGCGTGGTTAGTAGTACCTTCCTTTTCGCTCCGCGTGGGCTCGACACTTCACTTCACATGTCACAAAAGTGCAACAACTACATGTGCTCTTGCAGGACATTAGGGCATGCAGCAACGGGGTCCTCTCCTGTATTGGAGGCTGGCCCCTCACGGGTGATCGAGCTTGATGGTATGGGCGAGGTGAAGAACGAGGACGACGAGTCAGGCTCTGACACTGACTGGGACAATCTCTGGGTAGTTCTCTCAGTAGTTTGCAGTAGTTTGTAGTTGAAGTATGTTTGTATTCAAACTATGTTTAAATTTGAAGGCAATGGTTTCGCTGTTCTTGTACCCAATATAGGGCAGCTGTTATAGCATTTTGGTGCCCTATTATAGGGCTGCTGTTGGAGCAAAAATAAATAAATCAGGTGATGGAAAATTCACTTTTTGGTGCCATATAGGGGGTTGGTGGAGATGCGCTAAGTTGGTGTGGTGTTCCTCTTCCTCTAAAACACACAACCATGTGCTTCTCCAAGTAAAGCTCATCTGACTCAGGTCAAAAGTGGAGCATTTTGTCGATTTGCACAAATTCAGAGTAACCAATCTGAAATCCATATTGTAGTTTGAATTCAGATGTTAATGTACCTGATGGAACTCAGACATCTGTACATAAACTTCTCAAGTCAAAAGAACTGAAGCCAAACGAAAAGAAAATCTGCGCTCTCTTGAAACAAAACGAAAATCTGCGCTCTCTCGATAGATTCCGCTCCGCCAATTGCGAAAATTATTTGACCTGTCATGGCTTCCTATGACAGGCCCTGTTTCTCCCAACCTTTGCATTTCAGTGCAACGCTTACAACATCATGTTCTGATGATACTTGACATGATTCATCGGTGTCAAACAAAAGCATCCCGATAACATGTACTAATGCAAAACATGGGGCATATTCGGGCGTTTCAAGTGGTGGAAGATATAAGAGGAAATCCAAGACAGGAGGAATAAATGAAGCCCTTTTTCAGCGGCATGACCGAGTTCCTTTTACGCGAAAGGGAAACGAACAGCTATACACGACCGAGTAAATACTCGGTCCATGCCATGATGCAATGCAGAAAACAGAGACAATTGCACCCCATAACCAAAATGACATTCTTTCTTAGCAAGAATAGCTTTCAATCGAGCAGATTGGATAAGCATGACCGCCAGAGATCAAAACTGAAAGCGTGAAACCACCCACTGGGCTGAACAAAAGAATCGAAACTGAACCGAGCACTCAGATTTTTATTGGATTCTGAATGATGTGTTACTTTTCATGTTTGCATTTCAGTGCAACGCTTACAATCAAGATGCTCCTACTTTTCAGCATGATTTCACATGAATCTTTGTGACAATTGTGTTTGATTTGTATTGACACATCTGAAAACATGATCATGCGATTCAAAACTTGGCCAGTATTTCTGCCACTCAAGATAAACTGAATGAAACACTGAATAAGGAAAGAGTGATGAAAATTCGAAAAGCAGAGACGATTACGCCCCATGACCAAAAAGAAGAACAAATTCTTCAAGCAGGATCAACCATATCAAAACTGGACTGATCAACAGAGGAATCGAAACTGAAGCCAATGTGCTGATCAACTAAGCAGGATACCAAGAATAGCTTTCAATCGACAAGATTCAGAAAACAGAGGCAATTGTATGAACAAATTCCTGAAGCTGGATAGCAAGATTAGCTTTCAACCGAGAAGATTGTATATAAGCAGGATCATCATTCACCTCGCCGAGATCAAAACTGGACTGATCAACATACATAGGAATCGAAACTGAAACCAATGTGCTGATCAACTAAGATTAACTCCGACATCTGTACGTTAGTTCTCACTGCCGATTTGGGCGCTGCAAAAACTCGAGTCAAGACGAGCAAAAGAACTGAAAGGAAAAGAAATTCTAGGCACCATCAGGCCTCTGCCATCTTGATCGATCGGCCCATGGAGTGATGAGCAGCCGTCAGCAAGCACGGCGTTTCTTGGCTTCGCCGGGGTACGCGAAGCTTGCTCTTGGGGGGGCGATTCTTGGAATTGGCCGGTGTCGACTCGGCTCAGGGCGCTTGTTGTTGGGGCCTCTGGCTCTGGGCGGCCTTGGCGGTGGCGGGGGCGGCGGAGGGACGGTGGCTGGGCGCGACGCGGACGTCGGTGACGGGGACGCGGACGATCTTGCCGGCGAACATGGCGTGGAGGTCGGCGGCGTACTTGACGCTGCAGTGGTAGGCGTCGGAGGAGGAGACGACCCGGGCCGGCAGCCAGATGAGGAGGCAGCACCTGCCGGTCCCGTCGGCGATCACCACGTAGTAGCGCGTGCGCACGTACACGGCCGTCCCGCACGCCAGCCGCCGCGCCGGGTGCACGCTCTCGGCCGCGCGGCCCGGGGCCGCCTCCGCTTCTGCCGCCGGGCGCTGCGCCGTCTTCTTGGGCGGCCCGGCGGCCCTCGCCGCCGACGAGGCCGACGGCGGGGGCTGCGGCGGCCGCGGCCTGGGCGCGGTGAAAGGCACCGGGCGAGGGGGGACCTTCTTGGAGAGCGCGGGGAGGCAGGGCGCGGAGGCCGGGCGGGCGATCTTCTTGGTCGGCGGCGGGGAGAGGGAGGTGGCGGGGGGCAAAGACGGCCTCTTTACGCCGCCGGTGGGCGCGGCCGAGGCAGAGGAGGGCCGGGCGCTGCCGGTGGGGAACTGCGGCGGCATTGCTCGGTCGGTCGGTCGATCGATTCCGCTTCTAGGCTAGGGTTTAGGGGCGGCGGATCGATTGGGGTCGACGGCGGGGGGTTTGGGGATTGGATATAGTGGCGGCGTTGGATTGTGTTTCCAACACGAGTACTAGTGCTCTCCGTTTCGCCGTTTTCAGGGCCCGATGGGTCACGTGCTGCGTGTGTGCACGCCAAAAGATTTGAACGCTAGTGGCCTCGAAACAGAGCATTGAGGGGAAGCCTGACGAGCCGTCGGATCGCGATCCGATGGCCCACGCCCACTTCCTGTCCAGATTTCACGCGCCTCCTCGCCGGGAGGGGAAAGAAACGCTTGCGAGCCGTGTCTCTGTTAAATTCCCCGCGCCTCCTCGCCGGGAGGAGAAAGAAACGCGTGCGAGCCGTGTCTCCGTTACATTCCCCATTATGGTATGTCAGTGGCTTGGAGATACCGATCATCATCTAAAAGAAGCATGTCGTTACTGTTTTCATTTGGTTTCATAAAGAGCATGAGTAAGCACGAGAAGCCCAACTGGTGGCTGCTGAGCTATCGGATAGTAATCCGATGGCCTATGCACCCGCTTTCTGTCGAGGTTTCTCTCGCGCCCTCGTCCGGAGGAAAAGAAACACTTGCGACACATATCTCTGTTACATTTTCGGTTGTGATATGTTGATGGCTCCGGAGCCACCGATCATCGCCCAAAAGAGACATGTCGTTGTCGTTGCCGTTGACGTCAAATTTCCTATAGTAAATCCTTCGAAACCGTTCGATAGTATTGTTTACTGTTCGTTCTTCTCTTGCTTGCATCGCCACCCCAGATTGCCTATGATGGGTCGGTGCGAGAGCGAGTCAACTCCATGCAAACACTTCAACTTCAAGGACGTGTTTGGTTTTCGACCGAGTTTTCATGTTTTGGCCCGTCTTGATGCAGTGGAGCCTGTGTCGGTTGGGCCAAGGCTTGAGCCATGTTCCGCAACTCGTTTCGATGATCGCGCTACATCCGGTGGTGGTTTCATACATGGCGTTGGTTTGCAACACTCGACGTTTAAGGTTCTGAAGATTCAAATACCAGGCATTTGGTTCCTCATAGCCTAATGTTGTGGTCACCTCTTCTCACTTGTGGTGACCTCACTACAAACTACACTACATAGGTAGTAGCAAATTAAGAGTAATGCTAGACATGGATCTTTAGAGGTTGATTAGGGATGATGGGCCAGGATTAAATTAGGGGGACATGCCCACCAATGAAATTCAAGGGAGGCAATTACATGAGGCCATGTCTCTCCCTCTGTACACTCCTTTAGAGCATTTTCAATAGTTGTCCTACAATAGGGCCGAACCACTCTGTAGGGCACTTGGGGCAAAACCAGCCTCAACATCTACCCTATCATAAAAAAAATGTGTCCAAATTTTTTTGGGCATCCCTAAAATGCAGCATCAAGTGTTGCAAATATACAACACTTGGACGACTGCTGCAAAACCGAGCGACCACCAACAACACACCAATCACCAGTCGTTCATTCCCGTGCGTGACCATACCTCCACTCCGCCGGCCAGCAGCGGTGATTTTTTTGCCGCGAAGGCCATTGCCGCCGCCCGGCCCAGCCGCTGCACTCCGCTGCTCCGACGACCGCCGGAGCCCACGTCACTCCATCGATTTCATATCCGGCGGTGCGCTGATTCCGGCGATTTCGGCCAACCACTGGAGCGCTGTTGCCCATATGGGCCTCGCAGCTCAACTATATCCTATGGAGGTGGACTAGCGGCCACCGGAGCACTGTTGCTTGCCGGCCCACCATGTGACCAAGCGGGTTGAAAACAAGCTTCGGCGCCCTCAATGATTTTCAGCAGATCCACATGTTTATCGCCCTAAACCAGCTTCGGCGCCCTCAACATGATCTTCATCTTATCCATGAGTTTTTATGGGAGAGACAACAATAGCCGCATGATAGATTGATACACAATGATTTGGTCTTATCCATATGTTTGTTGCATTTGTGTGATGAACTTTGTTGCATTTGTGTGATGATCTTCACATTTGCTATTCTATGAAGCAACATGATCTTCATCTTATCCATATGTTTGTTCCTCTTCTTCTTCTTCTTCTTCTTCTTCTTCTTCTTCTTCTTCTTCTTCTTCTTCTTCTTCTTCTTCCTCTTCTTCCTCTTCTTCCTCTTCATCTTCCTCTTCATCTTCCTCTTCTTCTTCTTCTTCTTCGTCTTCTTCTTCTTCGTCTTCTTCGTTTTCTTCTTCTTCTCCTTCTTCTTCTTCTTCTTCTTCTTCTTCTTGTGTTACCCCTCGCAACACAAAGGGGGAGTTGGTAGTATCGCCTCACCTCCCACCAACCTATTGGCAAACCCCGTGTTACGCCTGCGAGCCTCATACATCTGACCTTTCGTTGAAGGGCAGCAATTTGGACCGACCCATTTGACGCGTGCATTAACTCAATCAAATCAACACTTTCCCAAAACAATGTCATGCATTAACTCATTCAGATCAAATCTTCAAAAAATCTCAACTAAACTGAAACTTTCCTTGCCTTCCACTACTCATACCCAATCAAATCAAATCTTACCAAAACATCAATTATAACCAAAGTTGGCTGCCCCATTAAACGCGTGCACGCAATTTTTTTTCTTTTTTTCTATGTTTCATTTTTTGGTTTTAATTTTTTCTGTGATCAACCTATTATTTGTGCTTGACATACTATCAGAATTGATACTTCCCAAAATCAAAATCCAACCAAATTGAAATTTTCCCAAAACAACGTCATGCATTAACTCAATCAAATCAAATCTTAGAAAAGTCTCAATTTAAACCAAACTTTCCTTGCCTTCCACTACTCATACCGAAATCAAATCAAATCTTACCAAAAAAATTAGCTATAATCAAAGTCGCCCATCCCACTTGACGCGTGCGTGCGTCTTTAGTTTTAGTTTCTTTTCCTAAGTTTTGATTTTTGGTTTCCTTTTTGATTCATTTTTTCTATGACCAACCTATTATTTTGGCACAGAACTGTACTCCATGGCGAGTTGGCAGCATCACCTCCATTCCAGCTAAACCTCCCCATCAACTTTTTATATCCAACAAAGTTAATTGAACCGGTTTTTAGCCCACTGACCTACTTCCGGTTTTGATCGCCAAATCTAAAAAAATCATGTAGATCGATCTTCGGTATATTTAGTAATGTTGTTATGGAAATGAATCAATCATGGTGATCTCTGATCAATCTTTAAAGACCAAATCTATGTAAAGGAATCATTGTTTGCTAACATAAGGCAACATTTATGTAAAGGAATCAATCACATGTCTATAATCTCTCTCTTTAGTATTAAAGGGAAATCTATTATTAAAACAAAATCCATAGTAGTCCTCGTTGGTACCCACAACTCCCACCGATCGAAAGGATACCCCACCAATTTTTGTATCGTTCCCTCCCATCGATCTTAATAAATTTTTTATTCATGATTCAGCCTGCACTGCACGAGCCTCCTCCTCCTCTCTCTCTCTCTCTCTCTCTCTCTCTCCAGCGATCGATTGATTCCCCTCCGTGTAGGGATCCTCCTGTAGAATGAGGTTGCGCCTTCGCCGCTCGACTCCTCCCCCCTTGACTAGGGTTTCTATATCAAGCTACCTGCACCATGATGTGCAACTACCTATGGATGTCGCCCTTCTTCTACCATGGTGACTGACCCTGACCCTCGATAGTAACGTCCTGCTCTGTGGCAGCTCAAGGACCAGGCAAAAAGGAGGAGGTGAAGGAGCTGTTGCATCACACTCTCCCGATGACTTAAATTCATCTACCCTACAACACCGGCTTGATTCGGCTCCTCCACACTTGTCCTTCTATTGTTGATGTGTTGCAAGAGCCTCCACGGAGGTGGTCGGCGAATATGAAATTTGATGTGTGACAGTAATAGAATTGTTGTCGATTTTCTTTGTGTTTCTTGAAATTAAGTGGTTTGCCATAGAATATGAAATTTCAGTATGACGCTTGTTGAACTGAAAATAATATGGCAAGCAATAAAAAAATGAAGAATAGCTTCTCGGACATTCCTTGCTTTGGTGGTGGCCATAGCGGATCGTGAAGCGACGGGTGGCGATATCAGCGGCAATATCTTAGACTGGTAGGTGGTAGCGGCGGCCCTGGGCTAGCGCGTGGGCGGAGATGCTCCTCATAGCTGGCATCTGGATCCACTCTATCCGTGGCCAAGCTTCTTGACTGTTCCTCGTGACGGAGGCGGCGACCGCGTCGCGGAGTGACGGGTGGCGGCGTCCCAGGTCCTGCGTGCAGATGGACATACTATTTAAGAGGGGTTTTCGCCGGATGTTATTTTAGAGGGTCTATTTTTTAAAAGGTTTTTTATTCTTTTCTTTCTATACAAGATTTGACACCTTCATATAGTTTATGTTTCATTTTAGTTAGTTGTGAGTGATATTGCTTAAGTTTCTTTCAACTAATTGAATTTTATCGAAGAAAGGCCATCATAACTCTCTTGCATTATTTACGAGATTACGTCGAAAAAAGGGGTTTATCGACCCAATATAATGTCTTTTATAATAGGAACAAAATACATATAACTCTTGTATCATATGATTTGCTTCTCTTTGGAAGTGCTTTAATTTGGCCTTCCATTTGATCGTCAAAACTTAAGCATGCTAGGGAATCACGTTGGTCAATGGAAAGGTGGGATATGGGAGGAACAATAGCGCTTGTTGTAACGTGTGGCATTTCTCACCTTCTGCCGGTAGTACTGCATAGTCATTTCTTTGCATGTATAAATCCATGGTGCAGGTGAGGTGGGAGTTATCCAGTTTTAAAGGGCTCCAATGAGAGAATGTCCTGCTACGTTGGGAATCTGGGCGGGCGGGAAGGGGAGAGTCCGACAGGAAAGGGAAGGGTGCACCGTGGGGTGGGGTTTTTATGTAGGGTCCACGTGTTGAAGATGTCCGGACAACTATATTTCTTCACCACATATGACCTGGATTTGAGGGAACCCGGACTATCCTGACGGTTGAATTTTGGGGAGCCTGCTGGGCACCCGGACATATGAGAGAAAAATGAGATTCAACCTTAGAGACGACCTTAATCATTTGTTTGATTCATTTATATGCATTGTAAGTCGTAGAAACGCACAGACGTTATACTAGTACCATTGATCGTCACATCATCCTCATCTGACACATAATCATTAATATCAAATTCTAAGATCCAGTTATGAAGAATGCAAAATGCAAGAAGAAGCTTAACTTAGGTGTGCAAGGGGTGGATGGGCTTCTGATCAGGGATCTTAATCCATTCTTCAAAACACAAAATGAGCTCTGAACCGTAACTCTAAGGATAAAGTGTTTAAGACTGAACCATTCCGTGACAGTCTTAGGAGAGTTTTCTTTGTAGAAAAATCATTAAGATGGTATCCAATTTTCCAAAAGGGTGGAAGAACCACATGCCAACATGCATATTTAGCATACCCTAGGTAGAACGTGGCGTTAGGAATATTGATCCATCAGGTTGAGCCATGATGTCAGCAAGAATTTTTGCATCATGGTCTATTTTTTCCCAACCACTTAACACATATGTGAACATGGAATCGAAATCAACAACAGCAAGCAACTTCTAGCTAGTGTACTGCTTTCTACCCTTATATGCATCACTATGTGGCCTCAGCACTTTATCAGTAACTTATATGAGCAAATAATAAGTTCCTCCGTCTCATAATATAAGAGCGTTTTTGACATATTATCGGACGGAGGGAGTACTTCCTATTTCTCTGACCTCGGTAGGGTGACCTTAAGCATTTTTGTAGCATTATGATCCTAAAATGCTTGAAGGAGATGAATTGAGCTGGTACATAAGCATGACCCGATGCTTCGATACACATGTCCACAACAGAGAAGTTGGTAATTGAAAATTTCTCTGTCTCTCGTGCAAAGTTAAATTGTGCACCCGAGGGATCCTGCTTAGAAATATGACAAGATACCACACATATATAGGACTAATTTAGTAAGTCCCAAATTTATTGCTCATTTTGTATCCTCGGAATTAATTCAGTTGAAATTCTTCGGTGATCATGAATTTGTTTCCGGTCAAACCTGAATTTGGTTTCATATAGATATGTCTGTCAAGTTTCTATTGGCGGCAAAATTTGATTGAGTTTAATTTGTTTTCGGTCGAATGTGAAATAGATACTTGCAGGTTTTCACAAGCAATTTCAACAGCCACGCAAGCAAAGAAAATTGGAAGCATAACATGTTTCCATTTCAAAGAAATATGAAGCGCCTACATCTGTATTGTGTTAAAAAAAAAAAGAATCATGGACCAGTTGAATTCTTGCAACCGAGGAGAGGCTGTGTTCAAAAAAAAGTTTGGAAGGAGTACGAAATCAAAATATTGAGGCACAATCACACATATGGAAATAAGAAAACATTCCTTGTGTGTAAGTAAAAGCGAGCAGTTTTGGAATCGGTTTTTGCATTGCCGCGTTTTGTTTCTTGCCATCTTCTTGTGTACATATATCCATCAGATCCCCCTCCGTCGTCGCCATGGCCAACCACGGGATACAGTACACCTGGACGACGGCGACGCCGAGCCGCCCCGCCCCCGGTGTGGCCTCGCAAGGGAGAGGAGCAGCTGAAGACGACGACAACGACCACGCCTTCGACCTGAAGTGGCAGAAGCTCCCGATGGAGGAGTTGTTCGTCACGCTCGGCACCTGGCCATGGGGCCTGACCTCCGCCGTCGCCGCCGCCGTCCGCCTCCGGGTTTGGGGAGCCAACGAGCTGGAGCCCAAGAAACAGAGCAGGCTCTTGAAGCTCCTGCCGCTGGCGGTGGAGGCCGCCGCGGCGGTGGCCATGGTCGTCGGCCTCGCCAGGGGAGGCGGGCCCGGGGCCTTCGGCGCCTCCCTCATCTCCCTGCTCGTCGCCGACTTCGTCGTCGGCCTCGCGGAGAGGAGCAGCGCCGGCAAATCCGCCGCGGCCGCACTCGCCGCCCGCCTCGCGCCCTCCGGACGTGACTGCTGGCTGCTGAGGGACGGCACGTGGTCGGTGCAGGACAAGGCGGCGGTCGTGCCGGGGGACGTCATCTGGATCATGTCCGGCGACATCGTCCCGGCGGACGCGAGGCTGCTGCCGGTCGAGGAGTCGCAGGCGGCGACGACCATCATGGTGGACCAGTCCGCGATCACGGGCGACTGCTTCCCGGTGGCCAAGTGGCCCGGCGACGCCGTGTACGCCGGCTCCGCGTGCGCCAAGGGCGAGGCCCCGGCCGTCGTGGTCGCCATCGGCGCCCAGACGTACCTCGCCGACGCCATCCGCCTCGCCGAAACCACGGACGTCGACCAGCTCGTCTGCCGCCGCGTCCTGGGGGGCTTCAGGGCGGTCTGGAACTGGTGCGCCATCTGGGTGTGCTTCGCGGTGCTGGTGGACGCGGTGGCCGGGAACATGGGCTGGGAGGGCATTGTGCTCGTCGTTAGCATCTTGGCGTATGTGGGCTTGTTGTTGTCCGACCGGTCTGGGGGCTTGGCGTCGTCCGACCAGTGGGATGTGTCGTGGGAGGAACGGCGGCGTCGCCTGCGGGTGGCGGAGCACCGCCGTGACCCGGAGACGGAGGGGCTGATGCGGAAGCTCGGAGAGCTTCGGGAGCAGGGCAAGATATCGGAGGAGGATGCGCAGAGGTGCCGCAACCTGTTCGGAGTAGAGCCGGTCGGCGACGAGCTCGCCGCGACGCTGGCCAGCTACTTGGCACGCGGGAGTGGGAGGGTGACACCGGCCGTCGTGGAACGCCGCCCGGCGGCTTGAACGTGCTACATGCAGCCATGTAACGTACGCAGAGACATGTTCGAGTAATAGCTTTTTCTCTTGATAGTTCGAGTAATGATATTTTGTACGGGATTGTTGAATCTCACTTGATTGAAACTTAATCAAGTCTCAGTCGATATTATATTCGTGAGATCCCTTTTGATATGTTTTGGCACTTGACTGAAACTTCGCCACACCCCTTTAAGTAGGATGCCCAATCCTGTTTGGGGTAAATTTTCCTTTTGTGAATCAATCATGTTTGGTCATGCAGTTTGAAATGTATGCTTTGAAGTGGATGTTAATTTCCTTGTGTCCTCAAATTTTTTGCGATGATATTCGCATGCTTTATACAGAGTCGGTCTACGGCGAGCTGATCTGTCGAGCCACTTCGGGTGGATGCTGTCGGCGGTCACTGGACGCCCTGAGGATGGCGACCTAGACGGCTTGAACGTACGATCTCTTCTTAGCGATTTCTCAATGTTTCAGAATTCAGACACGTACGGTTCGGTTCAATAATGGTGTGTTTGGGTAGCATGTATGGACCTAGTCTAGTTGTTCTCCTCTCATACATGCCGAGTGTTGACATGTTGAGTCCATGCATTTGCTGTTGTTTGACAACAGTGAATGCGTTGAGACATGTTGAGCTGAGACTTTGTTTGGCAGCCTGCATGGACTCAAGATTTCCATGTGGAGCTCTATGAGATTTCCATGTGGTCATGCAGCTCATATCCCATCAGCCTGTTAGTTCCCCGGCTAAAGATTTTACTTCATATGTTATTACTATTCAGTAACATTGCTTGATGAAAAAATAAAACTGTAGTAACATGTACTTAAATTCAAAATATTAATTAAGACATGTCAGCGAGCCATCATGCAAAACCATCATCATATCATGTCTTGGGCGATATAAACCATTGGGCTGCGTACATGCCATCACCATTTTCTAGTCAATGTCACATATTTTCGGAGACCAATTTAGAGACTAGATCAAAACTAGGAGTGCAAGTTGTAGAGTTCAAATGGAAGGACTAAGCTACTAGCTATAAATAAATTTTGAAGGCAATCAAACCAAAGCACAAAGTTGATCTTGCTAAGATTCATCACAACATAATTCATTCGCCCGCTGGCACATGCGAACAACACAAGGAATTGTCAAGCTTACTAGCAAAACAACAATAGTGTGAGAAAACAAGAACCATTGCACCAAGGCAGCTACTTAGTGACATGATTCATCAAATGACCCTTGTCGTCTCCAAGTTAGTCATCCTTCTTGTTGACGAGAGTGGCCCATACCTTTAAGACTACTCGATCATACATTGTCAATGTGCCACATCACAAGGTCTCAGCCATTCTGTAAATATAAATGTGTCAGTGTGATTCGAAAAAGGGGGATGCCATGATAATTTTTTAATTAAGTATACATAAGCATAATTGGGTGTAACACTGGAGGATCCATATTACTCGAAGTTTGCTCGAGCACATCTGAAATATATAACTTTCTATGTGATCATCACTAATCTGATTAAAGAATAAGTAATATATTAGTATTTATATAAGAATGGTTCCAAATCAAAAAAGAAAGGACATATAGATGTACCTGCTGGATTGTAGAAACTCATGTATGGGATCAAATAATGGAATTTTTCTCTCTCCCATAGCTTCTTCCACTGTAGTGTCTTGATATTAACCTCGTATATGCCAAGCTCCGCAGTTATGAAAATGATATCACTACCCTCCGCATATCCAACCAGGCTAAGTCTTTTGTTGGGATTTTGAATAGGGAGAAGGTTCATGAGTTCGACGACTGTATGCATAGTCCATGACGCAATTCCATTAGCATCCAATTGTCTTGACCATATGTTGAGGGTACCCTTGTCCACATGCTCAAACCCCAAACTGCCATCCTCCATCGCCATGAGGATAGTGGAACCGCTAATGATAGCCCTGTACAATGGCGTATCAATCAACGATAAGCAATTAGAGCTCAAGTCATATTTCAGAATTTCTACACTATCATCATTATCATGTGTAAGCATGAAGTAAAGTGTGTTTTCAACAAGGATGGAGGGCATTGAGTCGATGAATGCACCAGGTGCAAGTTGTAGACTAGAGGACATATCGCTCCACTCAACATGAGAGCATGACTTGCTCCAGTCACCTGTCACCTGCGAGGACACATGTGCGTGTGCAACACAATTGTCATCATCTGTCAAGTCAAGGCCCAAGAATATCACCTGGAAGGACCCTGCATGACACACGCGATGTTCACAACCGCGCGCTGCGCAAAGCAGTGCAGTGGCCCCATCGACGTGGGGACTTTCAACTTTCTTTGGCGACCCATCATGGGGTCCCAAACAACAAGGTGTGTTGGCGTCCAATTATCCCGAAGGAGAACGCGACCATGGCGACAGTCCCACACAGGGTATTTATATGTATCCCCGCGATTGTCGAGCATTTTGCACTGAATTTCATGGTGGAGATGAAGTGTGGGGAAGGGGCTTTCCTAGGGAGAAAGTTGAGGGGCCAAGAATAAATGAACCCCAACATGGGAGGAGATCCATGGAACTTACAGCAGCGACCATGGAAGGCATGGCAGGAGGGAATACCGAGCCATCGCTTGTTTGCGACGGAGGCATGCACAAGGCACGCGGGCTCATTCGGCGGTAGGCGAAAGAAGATCTCCTCGAGTAGCTCGTGCTGTAGTGATTGTATCGGTGGCGGCGACATGGTTGGTGGAGGCGAGGGATTTGGGAGGGGAGAGGCTTGAGGGTATGTTTTTATAATGAGTTTGGGGAGTTTGTGTTTCTTGCCAATAGTGGCCACCCTATGGGCCACCGAAAGCTCAACCAATATTTTAGCTAGCCAAAGAATTGAAAGGGCAGGCTTGGGCTAAAATCAAGACACACTGGTCCCTGGCAGGCCACTCGGGCTTGAGATAGGCATGCTACCAGGCTTCCCACCGAGAGGCGACATCTGGTGTATTACAATGTCATCCAGCCCGACATGTGCAAGCCCTGGCTCTGGCCCCAGCGTGGCGCGAGCTCCGGCGGCCTTCCTCCTTGACGCGGGCCTAATGGACGCTGTTGGCGCCCCGGTCTTCTCGCCAAAGTGGTTGGAGGTGGCGTTGTTGGTTTGATGCAGCTAACAGGGAGCCTTGCCCATGCACGCCCAGACACGTCCGCAACTACTCATGTTGTCCTCAGATGATAAAAGTTGTACTCCAGATTCTGGGTTTTTTTGCAGAGCGGCGTATTCTGAAGCTGCCCCGTTTGGCTTGTGTTTTCTAGAGTGAAGCTGAATTTTAATGAACAGAGGTCCCAAACAAGCTAACTTTTGAAACGTCCATCTAATTCAAGTGGACTCCCTCTCATTTTCTCCCTAAACGCCTCGACTGACAGTCCTCAAACATATCGGTGCTTGGAACACGTCTTTGATGAGCAATTTAGAACAAGCTCTTATGTTATCGTTCTACTGTGTGTTCGTGTTGGACTTTGATTTGCTTCTCATCATGTTGTGATTCAAGTGGACTCCCTCACACTTTTTTCCTAAACGCCTCGACTGACACTCCTCAAACATGTCGGGTTGAGTTATGCTTGATCAAATTTACAACGGACTCTTATGAATTGTTGTTGTATTGTGTGCGTTCGTGTTGGACTTTGATTTGCTTCTCACCATATTGTGATAGGAGCCAATTTGGCTTTCTTTTTTATGAAGCTTTTCAGAGGGTACTCCAAAAACTCTAGAAGCTGAATTTGGGGGAAAATTATTCACCACTGCTACCAGTAAGTGGATATCTCTTCGTTTCTCCCCTTCGTCCAATCATATCCTTTCCACGAAATTTCCCGTTCTTGAAGCTGGAGCTAGATAGAAGCCAAACATTCTCGTTGATAGTGCTACAAATTTTGTATGAAACTACTCGAAAGTGAATTAGTGAAGTGAAACTGATTTTGATGAAGCGGAGTAGTCCGAAACAGGCCCGTGGCGTGTGCGGTGACGCTGGGCCGGGTCGGAAGCGCAAGCGCTGACGCCCCCACGACGCTGACACTGCTTACTTGTGTAGTTGTAGGCAGCCCAGCAGCATCTCTTCTCCCCCCTTTCCGATCTCCACTCCACAGTCCTACCGACCCATCCTCCCCTTCCGAGTCTCCACCCATACCCAGCCACCGCCGGCAGAAAGAGCACGGCGAGATGAGCTCGGGGATGGGGAAGGTGGTGTGCGTCACCGGCTGCTCGGGCTACATCGCCTCCTGGCTCGTCAAGCTCCTCCTCCACCGCGGCTACACCGTCCGCGCCACCGTCAGGGACACCGGTACGGACCCCCTTCCCCTCGCCCTCCCCTCGTTCCCTTCCTTTTCCGCCTCATCTACTACGTGCTGGATCCATGGTTATCGGCCCAGTTGGCTGTTGGTTGGTCCCCGCCAGGGATTCATCGATTCAGTGGGTGGGGGGACTAGGTTTTGTTCAGGTTGTCAGATTGGAACTGATACAGGGAGGAAGAAGTAGTGCTCCCTCCCTCCCTTGTACTCAATTAGTTCATGCTACTGTTGGGGATGGGGAGTCAACGGCATCTCCCTGATGCAACCATATATCCGAGTCTAAATAAAGGGTCAAGTGGCAGCCATTCTGACTTCTGAATTAAAAACTACACAAGTGAGTTCTCATAATAGTGTGGCTAGCATGTTCCTGTGACACTCATTTAACATAAATATTGGCATGCTGGTATGTTTTCTTTTCAATAATTCTCTTTCGAGTCTTGTAATATAAACGGGTTGAGTGGGTGGGGGTGTTTTACCTTGGCTGTGTCAGCTGGGTTTAGGTTTATCTTGAGCTGGGTTTCCCCGGTAGTTTGGATTGCTTTGGCTATAAACAGATTTGGTTTCATTCATGAAATCGGGGGAGTCATCCCTTTTGGTAAATAAAGAACTGATATTTCCTTCTTTCAGCCGACCCCAAGAAAACATTGCACCTGCAGGCCCTGGATGGAGCCAAGGATAGGCTGCACTTGTTCAAAGCAAGCTTGTTAGAAGAAGGCTCTTTCGATGCTGCCATCGCCGGTTCTGACTGTGTGTTCCACACGGCTTCTCCCTTTTATCACAACGTCAAGGATCCCAAGGTTAGCACATATCATGGTCACTGTGCAGAATTAGATACAACATGTGTTTGTTCCTTATGCATGTGTGCGGGCTTATGTTTTCAACAGCTAAAACTGTTTATGATGTTTAGTTAGTAAATACAACAGCTTCACTGTACATTTGTTCTGTATACTTATGTGTGTCTTTACTGTCTTGCAGGCTGAGTTACTTGACCCAGCAGTCAATGGAACACTCAATGTTCTCCGTTCCTGCAAAAAAGCCTCTATCAAGAGAGTGATCATAACGTCGTCCATGGCTGCTGTTGCCTACAATGGGAAGCCGAGAACTCCTGATGTAGTAGTTGATGAGACTTGGTTTTCAAGTGCAGAGGTCTGTGAAAAGAATGAGGTAATATGTCTTTCTGTGCTGGTAGAGCTCTGCTTGTTTTTCACATATGGAGTGGTAAAATTCTGGGTGGATTTGCATATATGGTGTGGCAAGTCATGTTAATAAATACATCCAGCTCTATATTTATCACTCTGCCTGCACTCAAATGCCCTTGATTAGCGTACTAGATGACTTACATACACCTCTACTGAAATACAGTTTCTTAGGATGAGAGGGTGATACCATTGTTGTTGAAGGTCTTGATTTTTGTGTTTTCACACAAGGATGTAGGTTGAGTCCAATTATACATAATCCATAACGAGAAATTTAAGAATAGGAAAGTAACTGTCAATTGATCTTGTTCCTTCTTTATTTGTGTCGTACTATACTTGGTTAGTTTTCAGGGGAAAAAACTATACCTGGTTAAGTCAACACTAATGCCAGTATGTTATAGGTAGTCAGTCTCTGTCTGCTGCTACTAAACCATTGTAGAACAACTCTGCATCTACACATTGTTCAGTTAAGATTCTGCTGAATATAAACATAGTACTTGCCTCATAGATGTTGAACCAGCATATAAATATATAATCACTTCACTACTATTAACATATGACTGACATCTGCACTTGTCATCATAAGTATATCGCTACTATTGCCATACGACTGACACCTGCATTTATCATTATAAGCATATCGTTCTTCAGTGGGGATATGCATTTCATTCCTCATATCGACTATAAGCTTAGACATAATTTCTGCTTTAACAGAGTTCTTTCGATATGTGTTACCTAACTTGAAATTAGATTGCCTTAAATAACTTTGTATGCAAATCTTTCAAAACTTTGCTTTCACATCCTTTTGTATTGCCATTTTAAATCCATACTTGACTGTACATCATTTGTATTCTCATATGTTCTCCTGAATGTTCATCTGGTTCAGCAATGGTATGTGCTATCCAAGACCCTTGCTGAGGAAGCTGCATGGAAGTTCGCAAATGATAATGGATTTGAAATAGTTACAATAAACCCAGCAATGGTCATCGGTCCCCTGTTGCAGCCTACACTGAATACTAGCGCAGAAGCAATATTGAAGTTCATAAATGGTATGTCTGTATGTGGCTTCATAATTAATTTTTTAGGTTAGCTCTACGCAAGTATGTAAGGTAGAGCTCTGTTACGCCCTACACACATTTTGAATTTGTCATTTGTTTGAGAGAATACCCCTGTTAAGCCATTAGCACAATTTCTGCAAACAAGCTCAAGATATTCCAAGCGATGTTGAGTTATGTTTCTTTCATTTCTTTTTAAGCGCGCGCGCGCATGGGTGTGTGTTGGGCACTGGCATACGACCTGTAGACATTTCCATATTGGAATGATTCTACTCTTCATTGTTTAGCTAGCTAATAGTTTGTGCATCCTAAAGCTGCATGTTACATGTACGGTGAATGTTATGAATCTTATAAGAAATATCAATAAGATGACTGTTTAATTGGACATTTGATTGTTCACTATGGGGGTCTGGCCTATGGCACCTTCAGTGCCATGAATACATTTTCATCTAGCAGAGAGGATATTGGTTGACCGATGGGAAACATGCATGAAATAGATGCTTATGTCTCAAAAATATCTAAAACTACAGTTCTTGTGCCAAAAGAAGTCTACTCTAACGGGACATCTTTGAACTCTTGACAAGAAATGCTTAGTATTTTCATGCAGGATCATCTTCTACATACCCCAATTTCAGCTTTGGATGGATAAATGTTAAAGATGTTGCCCTGGCACATATCCTTGCATACGAAGTTCCTTCGGCAAACGGAAGATACTGTATGGTTGAAAGAGTTGCTCACCACTCGGAGATTGTCAAGATCATACACGAAACGTACCCCAACTTTCCAGTTCCAGATAAGTAAGTTAACATTCTTTCCAAGCACTTTCTCAAGTAATCCCTTGGAATCGAATCGAGAACAGCAGTGTTGGATATTTGTTACTCATTTCTCGTTGAGGCTTCACGGACACTGAAGAGCGCTTAAGCTGTTCATTTGCACCATTTCTTGTTGAGGCTTCATGGACATTGTAGTGACGGGACTCATTATTTTCCATTTTTTGTGCAGGTGTGCAGATGACGCACCATTTGTCCCTATCTACCAGGTATCGAACGACAAGATAAGAAGTTTGGGCATGGAGCTGATTCCCCTGGAGATGAGCCTCAAGGAGACTATCGAGAGCTTGAGAGAGAAAGGATTTGTTACTTCTGAGTCGAGCCATCTGTGAAACTTTCTTTGCTTTGGCGTCACTGGATGCATGCATGTTTATGTACACCTAAAATAAATGGAGGCATATTGCACTCTGTGAATCTGTTGTGTTTTCATGGATTCGAGTCTCAAGACGTTCCTCAGAATATGGGCAATCAGGAGCATGCTTGCAAATAGAAGACTCACTACTTAGTGTCGATGACATGCTAGTGGACTTCACTTTCTAGTGACATATAGTGTATATATTTGTACATGAGTTTATATGTATACTATACTCTATAGATAACTTCTGGAAATGATCCAATTAAGAAATGTGTTTGTGGAAACTGGTTCTACTAACATGATTTTAAGGGAGATTCAATATTTCCAGACTATCAAGAAGAGTAGTGGAAGTGTCATGACATTGTTTGTCATGGTGCCGTAATTGTTGGTTCTAGTCAAGCAACAATTGCACTCCTTACGGATACTATATGGTAATCTTGGATGCATCGATGTATCTATATTTTGATCGTACCTTGCTGAGTTATAAGAATATCCTTAACATTGTTTATGTTGAAATTCATAAACTGAGTGAGGTTGACCTTGCTGAGTTCTAAGAATATCCTTAATACTCCCTCCATTCCCTTATACAAGGCCACTATCAAAAATACATTTTGCATCAATACAAGGCCAACAACAGTAATCGAGGCAAAATTTAATGATGTTTCCTCGTACTAGCAACTTTTTAATACTTACATGCATGTAGTCATAATGACACTCCACCACTTCCTTCCCATTCATTCGTTGCATGCTTGTGGTGTATTAATGATCCTAGTTAACTAAAAGAAAAGTTGACTTGCAAAGGAGTCATTAAATTTTTTCTTGGTATCTGTAATATGAGTTTGTGGCCTTGTATAAGGGAATGAAGAGAGTATTGTTTATGTTGAAATTCATAAACTGAGTGAGGTTGAAAACCTACTCGTAACTCAGCAAAAAGGATTTTCAAGGAAATCTCGGAGTAAATGCTTCTCTATATTATGGATTTATTATACATGCATTAAACCAGGTAAGCATTTGGCATAAAAAATAATTTTCTAGAATCTTGATAAGTTCAAGCTATGCCATGGTCACGTAGGTCATCCTGAGGTTCGGATGATCAGAAAATTATTGATGGTTCCATTTGACAAAATTCTAGGCTGGTATGTGAAATTCGGCTCGTTTGGCCAGGTTTGCATATGGGTATCATCAATTGCACCAATGCAATCATGTGAAGGCATGAACAAACTGAAACTGTTCACCACAATAAATTAATGCCATGGCATGAACTAACAATTAGTACTCCACCTTAAAATATGGATACCATCTATAGCTAGTTCATATCTTCAAAGGAGTTTGACCAGTAGATGGCTTCATCATCTCTCCTCCCAGCTCTCCAATCGCATACAAGACTTGCTTGAAATACTGGAATATTGTCTCATCAGATCTCCCGAATGTGCTATGAATCACTCTAAACTTTTGTTTATGACCTACAAGATGAAGAAACATTGTTACTTGCTCTTTCAATGATGTGTGGATGCTATCTATTAGCAATTGCCTCTCCCTAAATGTCGTCACAAGCTTGGAAAAAAGGCTGCTTCTCATTCGAAGCATGTTCACAAATTCTACATTGTTACGGTTGTAGATGTAGTTCAGATTAGTAATCCTCTACCTATCTTGGGAAACATTGGAGCATATATGTCCACACTCCTGGAATTGCAAAGAACCACACTCTTGTGGACTAACACGAACCAGTACTAAATCACAGCTACGAGTGTTACTAACTGAATGATAAGCTTCATTCAATCGTTATAGTGAAATCGATGTTGTGGTAAGCAACGATGGAATCAAATCTACACCTTACCTAACGACCTACCAGTGCCTTGATGGGGTGGTTGTATGTCGCTTACCTCCATGGGAGACAATGACGACAACCTGCTTGTGCCGGAGAAGAGGCGAACGAGACGAAGATGGAGACGAAGGGGAGGAATAGTTAACGATGGGGAGAAGCATGTTCCGGTGTCGGAGATCTTTGTCATGCTGCTCTCGGCACCGCAGATTTAAATCGCCGGCATGACCGGTGCCAAAAACGGTGGTTGGATTTGGCATCCCCTAGAAGCGAACAACTAGAAGGGGGGTGAGACTGAGAGTGGCATCTCAGTGCCCGGGCTCAGACGGGCAAAAAAATCACAAAAAATAGAAAAAAATGAAAAAAAAATCCTTTTTTTGCAAGCAAGATGCTTGTGTGTGTGATGTTCGTGCAAAATTTGGTGGAGTTTTGACATTCGAGGAGTGCGCGACAAAAAGACAAAATTCGGTTTTGTGAGTAAGGTTACTGTTCACACACTGTTTTGGCTGATTTTTTTTTTTTGCCACGAGCTCCATAGATGTTCAAATGGGGTGAAATTTTGCACGCACATCCTGCACTCAAACATCTTCCATGGTTTTTTTTTTGAATTTTTTTATGGCATTACATATATACACATCGCCTTGTGAAGATCTCTTAAAATAATTTATAAAGAAGTAGGTGCCAACTACAAATGCGGGTACATATATACACATTGCCTTGTAAACGCAAGAAAGTTCACAAATGGTCTAGAGAAAATGCATCGATGCACATAGTAGAATAAATTTTGTTGTGATTAGAAACAGACTATCAAACACAACAATGTGTACACAACACAATTAAATAACTTGTAGAAAGTGATAAAGCAATAATTTAGGTTCAGAGCATATCAGATAATGATAATCTCCCTCCGCAAGCCAAAAATAGTTTTGTTGATCTATGTCTAGGAGAGACCCAGTCTACCAGAGATTTGACAAAAACGGGAATTCACTGAAGAATATGCGATGGTAATATGTGACTTCTCTTAGTGCAATCACTGTAAGGATGTGATCCAATCTCATTTGCTAGATTTTATGGAGTCTTTTAAGAACTAGAGGTGCATATGTATATCAGTCTCAAGAAACCAAAATCATGATCACCAGTTTTGAAGCCTTTTGATTTCCACTTGTTCCAGACGAGTAAAGGAGTAGTATATTTAGTACCCTTATAAGTGCTGCACATTAGGTGCATGCACATGGCAACTCCAAACATTTTTGATGGCAAATTTAGTTACGTGATGATGACAACTTCGGTTAGCAAGCATGGCAACTTTCGTCCTTCAATTTATTTTTGACAGAAATGCGTCGTGTGTCGCTGAGATTTGCCATCCTTGCGTGACTGGAATTGCCATCGAAAACCATAAGGGCCGGAGTGCCACGCACCTGGCGTGTGTCACTTATCATTTGGGTATATTTATTTAGTTATGCTCCATAATTGAGACCTTATCTTGAACTACTATGGGAATTCTTGACATAAACATGCTATAAGGACTAAAACATTATATCTTTGCTTAGTTGAAGGAGAAAGAAAAGAAGCGAGCTCTTGGTTAGTAGCCAGCTGCAACATGAGCCCCAAGACGTGTTGTGAGGTTGTAAGGTGGGCCAACTACTAATAAAGTAATACACATTTAAAACTTATTATTGTACTTGCCGGCTATGAGGTAGGCTCTAGATGACATGACAGGTCCTTATAACCGACCGTTGGCTGTACTATTAACCATGCTCTTAGTCTAGAACTTTATGATTCATTCTTATTCTTCCAGAATAACTAACGTCAGTTCGTTGTTTTTACGGTGACCAAGAATTAGAGTTAGGCGTTACATAGAACTTGATGTACTATTGTAAGTATATGTATGTTAGCCTAGATTTTATTTAATGGCTCAATTTTTATCCTCAAAATTAATTGCATTGGAAATTTCCAGTGTTGCTAAATTGCTTTCGGATCAAAGGTGAATTTGATTTCATATACGTACGTCCGTCATTTTTTTATTGGCTGCAAAATTTGATTGAGTTCAATTTGTTTTCGCTAAAATGTGAAATAGATATTCCATCGCATCGCATGTCTCAACAAGTAAGTTCAACATGCAGCCAAACAAAACAAATTGGGATCATAGCACGTTTCCATTTTGCAACCACTAGGCACCGGTCGACCGAGCAGTCGTTCGATGGGAGCCATTATCTTTCTCACCTCACGCGACTCTCTCTACGGAACAGAACATAGGGAAAATCATGGCGGCCGCCTTCCCCCTCCGCCCACGTGTATCGTGCAACGCGCATCCCCTAGCTCGCCCGCCCTCATCTATTTGCCTCGTCCCTCGATGCTTGTCGTTGAAGCTCGCCGCCGACGTTCACCGCCATCAAAAAAAGGTAGTTGACCCGTAGCAACTTTTTTGATGCCTCCTGATAACCCACAAGTATAGGGGATAAATTGTAGCCTCTTTCGGTAAGTAAGAATGTCGAACCCAACAAGGAGCTAAAGGTAGAATTAATATTTCTTTCAAGTTCTATCGACCACTGATACAACTCTACGCACACTTAACGTGCGCTTTACTTAGAACAAGAATAAAACTAAGTACTTTGTAGATTTAGAGGGATAAGTTTGCAAGATAATAAAGACGTGAAAATAAAAATTAGGTGTTGTTCTAATAAAAATACAATTAAGTTAGTATAGCGAGTGTGGAAAGTGGTGGTAGGATTTGCGGAATTGTCCCTAAGCAATTGACTAAGTTACTAGACGGTAGTAAACTTTTATGTGGGAGAGACCACTGCTAGCATGTCATCCCTTACATGGAATTCTATGCACTTATAATTGGAACTATTAGCAAGCATCCGCAACTACTAAAGTTCATTAAGGTAAACCTAACCATAGCATTAAGATATATTGGTCCCCCTTCAATCCCATATGAATCAATTTTTATGGTAGGGAGATGCTTCTGTCACTCTTGCCCTCCAATGCATAGTGCTATCAACATACAACTAACCCTTATGGTGTGATCCACACGTGCGCTCATATGATAGGAACCAAAGGACAACAACATACCCACAAGAAAATTAAACCAATGATAGCAATACAGCAATTACCCCAAAGGACAACAAAAATCTACTTAAACATCATAGATGACAACACATTATTGGACAATAATATGAAGCATAAAACACCATGTTCAAGTAGAAGGTACAACGGGTTGCAGGTGAGTGGACCGCTGAATATAGATGAGGAAATGTGATGGAGGTGTTGATGAAGATGACAGAGTTGTTGGAGTAGATCGCCGCCACATGATGATTGCCTCGACGGCGATTCGGCGCCACCGGGAGAGAGGGGGAGAGAACCCTCCTTCTTCTTCCTTGGCCTCCACCCTAGATGGGAGGAAGGTTTCCCCTCTGGTCCGACCTCCACGGCTCCCGGACGGCAGGAGCTCCTCCGAGATTGGGTCTCTCTTTCTCTCTCACTATTCTCTTCTGTTTCGCATTCCTGTTTTCTGGCCCTTCACACCATTACTTAAATTTTTGGAGATCCGTAACTCTGATTGAGCTGAAATTTTGAGAGGATTTTTCTCTGGATATTATCTTTCTTGCGGCCAAAGGACACCTCCAACCCACTTACATGGGTGCCATATGCCCTCTAGGCGCGCGCAGGGTAGGGGGCACGCCCCTTGAGCTTGTGAACCCCTCAATAATTGTCTCAGCATTGATTTTTTCCCAAAAGTCACATATATTCTAAAATAAATCTCCATAAATTTTAATTACATTTGGACTTTGGTTGATATGGATTTTCTGTGAAACAAAAAATATGAAACAAACAGGAACTGACACTGTTCATTGGATCAATATGTTAGTCCAAGAAAATCATATAGATTGTTGCCAAAAGTGTGTAAAAGTTGTAAAATAATGGCATGAAACAATAAAAAATTATAGATATGACGAAGACGTATCACCTCTCCCTGTTGCATCCATGGTGCCCCCTCTTCGTCGCCGGCTGCAAAACACTGGTCCTCGCCAGTGTTGCCGATGCTCCGGTTGCAACATTAATGTGATGACAACATTGCTCGCCAGCCGAGTTGATGGTAGCAAAAAAACGACACTGGTTCTAGCAAAAATGGCATAGTCCCAGCAAAAACCAAAAGTAGTAGTAGCAATTTTTTTGAACGGTCACCGGGGGGAGAGCTTCCCCACCTGAATATATTACCACTCAAAAGAGGATCGAAGAATTACAGCAGTAGTTCAGATTACAACAACAACAGTTAATGAATAGCAGCAGAGAGGAAATTCAGCCATTGCTTAGCAGAAGTATTGTCTGCTTTCTTTTTGAACCGGAAGACCCAGAGGGAGAAATCTGCTACAATGTTACGTATTGTAGTTCTGTGGGGGTGATCCTCGTTTCTGAATACGAGAGCGTTTCTCGAATCCCATATCTTCCATGCAACCGTCAGAGCGACCGAAGGCCAGATGTTGTGGTTGAGGCCAAGAATCATAGGGTGTTGATGCAGATCATCCAGGGAGGTTGGCGACGGCAGACCCATGTTGAAAATATGCCCTAGAGGCAATAATAAAAGGATTATTATTATATTTCCTTGTTCATGATAATTGTCTTTATTCATGCTATAATTGTATTATCCGGAAATCGTAATACACGTGTGAATACATAGACCATAATATGTCCCTAGTAATCCTCTAGTTGACTAGCTCGTTAATCAACAGATAGTCATGGTTTCCTGACTATGGACATTAGATGCCGTTGATAACGGGATCACATCATTAGGAGAATGATGTGATGGACAAGACCCAATTCTAAGGATAGCACAAGATCGTGTAGTTCATTTTGCTAGAGCTTTTCCAATGTCAAGTATCTTTTCCTTAGACCATGAGATCTTATAACTCCCGGATATCGTAGGAGTGCTTTGGGTGTACCAAACATCACAACGTAACTGGGTGACTATAAAGGTGCACTACAGGTATCTCCGAAAGTGTCTATTGGGTTGACACGGATTGAGACTGGGATTTGTCACTCCGTATGACGGAGAGGTATCTCTGGGCCCACTCAGTAATGCATCATCATAATGAGCTCAAAGTGACCAAGTGTCTGGTCACGGGATCATGCATTATGGTACGAGTAAAGTGACTTGCCGGTAACGAGACTGAACGAGGTATTGGGATACTAACGATCGAGTCTCGGGCAAGTAATGTACCGACTGACAAAGGGAATTGTATACGAGGTTGATTGAATCCTCGACATCGTGGTTCATCCGATGAGATCATCGAGGAGCATGTGGGAGCCAACAAGGGTATCCAGATCCCACTGTTGGTTATTGACCGGGGAGCTGTCTCGGTCATGTCTACGTGTCTCCCGAACCCGTAGGGTCTACACACTTAAGGTTCGGTGACGCTAGGGTTGTAGAGATATGAGTATGCAGCAAACCAAAAGTTGTTTGGAGTCCCGGATGAGATCCCGGACGTCACGAGGAGTTCAGGAATGGTCCAGAGGTAAAGAATAATATATAGGAAGTGCAGTTTCGGCCATCGGGAGAGTTTCGGGGGTCATCGGTATTGTACCGGGACCACCGGAAGGGTCCCGGTGGTCCACGGGTGGGGCCACCTATCCCGGAGGGCCCTGTGGGCTGAAGTGGGGAGGGGACCAGCCCCTGGTGGGCTTGTGCACCCCCCTGGGCCCCCCTCTGCGCCTAGGGTTGGGAACCCTAGGGGAGGGCGCGCCTCCACTTGCCTTGGGGGGCACTCCACCCCCTTGGCCGCCGCCCCCCTAGAGATCCCATCTCTAGGGCCGGCGCCCCCCTGGGGGCCTATATAAAGGAGGGGGGAGGGAGGGCAGCCGCACCCTGAAGTCTTGGCGCCTCCCTCTCCCCTGCTACACCTCTCCCTTTCGCAGAAGCTCGGCGAAGCTCTGCCGGAACTCTGCTGCATCCACCACCACACCGTCGTGCTGCTGGATCTTCATCATCCTCTCCTTCCCCCTTGTTGGATCAAGAAGGAGGAGACGTCATCTGCTCCGTACGTGTGTTGAACGCGGAGGTGCTGTCCGTTCGGCACTTGGTCATCAGTGATTTGGATCACGACGAGTACGACTCCCTCAACCCCGTTCTCTTGAACGCTTCCACTCGCGATCTACAAGGGTATGTAGATGCACTCCTATCACTCGTTGCTAGATGAACTCATAGATGGATCTTGGTGAAATCATAGGAATTTTTTTATTTTCTGCAACGTTCCCCTACAGTGGTATCAGAGCTAGGTCTATGCGTAGTTCTCTATTGCACGAGTAGAACACAAATTTGTTGTGGGCGTAGATGTTTTCAACTCTCTTGCCGCTACTAGTCTTATTTTGCTTCAGCGGTATTGTGGGATGAAGCGGCCCGGACCGACCTTACACGTACGCTTACGTGAGACAGGTTCCACCGACTGACATGCACTAGTTGCATAAGGTGGCTAGCGGGTGTCCGTCTCTCCCACTTTAGTTGGAGAGGATTCGATGAAAAGGGTCCTTATGAAGGGTAAATATAAGTTGACAAACCACGTTGTGGCTTTTTCGTAGGTAAGAAAACGTTCTTGCTAGAACCCTATTGCAGCCACGTAAAAGATGCAACAACAATTAGAGGATGTCTAACTTGTTTTTGCAGCAATTGCCTTGTGATGTGATATGACCAAAAGTTGTGATGAATGATGAATGATATATTGTGATGTATGAGATCATGTTCTTGTAATAGGAATCACGACTTGCATGTCGATGAGTATGACAACCGGCAGGAGCCATAGGAGTTGTCTTAATTATTGTATGACCTGCGTGTCAATGATTTAACGCCATGTAATTACTTTACTTTATTGCTAAAATGTTAGCCATAGTAGTAGAAGTAATAGTTGGCGAGCAACTTCATGGAGACACGATGATGGAGATCATGATGATGGAGATCATGGTGTCATGCCGGTGACGAAGATGATCATGGAGCCCCGAAGATGGAGATCAAAGGAGCTATATGATATTGGCCATATCATGTCACTACTATATAATTGCATGTGATGTTTATTATGTTTATGCATCTTGTTTACTTAGAACGATGGTAGTAAATAAGATGATCCCTTATAATAATTTCAAGAAAGTGTTCTCCCCTAACTGTGCGCCGTTGCTAAAGTTCGTCGTTTCGAAGCACCATGTGATGATCGGGTGTGATAGATTCTTTCGTTCATATACAACGGGTGTAAGACAATTTTACACATGCAAAAACACTTAGGGTTAACTTGACGAGCCTAGCATGTACAGACATGGCCTCGGAACACAGAGACCGAAAGGTCGAACATGAGTCGTGTGGAAGATACGATCAACATGGAGATGTTCACCGATGATGACTAGTCCGTCTCACGTGATGATCGGACACGGCCTAGTCGACTTGGATCGTGTAACACTTAGATGACTAGAGGGATGTCTAATCTGAGTGGGAGTTCATTAAAATAATTTGATTAGATGAACTTAATTATCATGAACTTAGTGTAAAACCTTTGCAAATATGTCTTGTAGATCAAATGGCCAACGCTCATGTCAACATGAACTTCAACACGTTCCTAGAGAAAAGCAAGCTGAAAGATGATGGCAGCAACTATACGGACTGGGTCCGGAACCTGAGGATCATCCTCATAGCTGCCAAGAAAGCATATGTCCTAGAAGGACCGCTAGGTGAAGCACCCATCCCAGAGAACCAAGACATTATGAATGCTTGGCAGTCACGTGCTGATGATTACTCCCTCGTTTAGTGCGGCATGCTTTACAGCCTAGAACCGGGGCTCCAAAAGCGTTTTGAGCAACACGGAGCATATGAGATGTTCTAGGAGCTGAAAATGGTTTTCCAAGCTCATGCCCGAGTCGAGAGATATGAAGTCTCCGACAAGTTCTATAGTTGTAAGATGGAGGAAAATAGTTCTGTCAGTGAGCACATACTCAAAATGTCTGGGTTGCACAACCGCATGTCCCAGCTGGACATTAACCTCCCGGACGAGGCAGTCATTGATAGAATCCTTCAGCCGCTCCCACCGAGCTACAAGAGCTTTGTGATGAACTACAATATGCAGGGGATGGTGAAAACTATTCCTGAAGTATTTTCAATGCTGAAGTCGGCAGAGGTAGAAATCAAGAAAGAACATCAAGTGTTGATGGTCAATAAAACCACCAAGTTCAAGGACGGCAAGGATGTTGCCGCGCCCGGTAAGCCAGTTGACGGCAAGAAGTCAAAGAATGGACCCAAGCCTGAGACTGAGTGCTTTTATTGCAAGGGGAAGGGTCACTGGAAGCGGAACTGCCCCAAATACTTAGCAGACAAGAAGGCCGGCAACACTAAAGGTATATGTGATATACATGTAATTGATGTGTACCTTACCAGTACTCGTAGTAACTCCTGGGTATTTGATACCGGTGCCGTTGCTCATATTTGTAACTCACAGCAGGAGCTACGGAATAAGCGGAGACTGGCGAAGGACGAGGTGACGATGCGCGTCGGGAATGGTTCCAAGGTCGATGTGATCATCGCGGCAAGCTACCTCTACATTTACCTACGGGATTAGTTTTAAACCTCAATAATTGTTATTTAGTGCCAAGTTTGAGCATGAACATTGTATCTGGATCTTGTTTGATACGAGATGGCTACTCATTTAAATCCGAGAATAATGGTTGTTCTATTTATATGAGAGATATGTTTTATGGTCATGCCCCGATGGTCAATGGTTTATTCTTAATGAATCTCGAACATAATGTTACACATATTCATAGTGTGAATACCAAAAGATGTAAAGTTGATAACGATAGTCCCACATACTTGTGGCACTGCCGCCTTGGTCACATTGGTGTCAAGCGCATGAAGAAGCTCCATGCTGATGGACTTTAGAGTCTCTCGATTATGAATCATTTGACACATGCGAACCATACCTCATGGGCAAAATGACCAAGACTCCATTCTCCGGAACAATGGAGCGAGCAACCAACTTATTGGAAATCATACATACCGATGTGTGCGGTCCAATGAGCGTTGAGGCTCGCGGAGGATATCGTTATCACTCTCACTGACGACTTGAGTAGATATGGGTATGTCTACTTAACTAAACACAAGTATGAGACCTTTGAAAAGTTCAAGGAATTTCAGAATGAGGTAGAGAATCAACGTGACCGAAAGATAAAGTTCCTACGATCAGATCATGGAGGAGAATATTTAAGTCACGAATTTGGTACACACTTAAGGAAATGTGGAATTGTTTCACAACTCACGCCGCCTGGAACACCTCAGCGCAACGGTGTGTCCGAACGTCGTAATTGCACTCTATTGGATATGGTGCGGTCTATGATGTCTCTTACCGACTTACCACTATCATTTTGGGGATACGCTCTAGAGACAGCTACATTCACTTTAAATAGGGCTTCGTCTAAATCCGTTGAGACGACATCGTATGAATTATGGTTTGGGAAGAAACCTAAGCTGTCGTTTCTAAAAGTTTGGGGATGCGATGCTTATGTCAAGAAACTCCAACCTGAAAAGCTCGAACCCAAGTCGGAAAAATGCGTCTTCATAGGATACCCTAAGGAAACCATCGGGTATACCTTCCACTTAAGATCCGAGGGCAAGATCTTTGTTGCCAAGAACGGATCCTTTCTGGAAAAAGAGTTTCTCTCGAAAGAAGTAAGTGGGAGGAAAGTAGAACTCGATGAAGTAGTACCTCTTGAACCAGAAAGTAGTGCAGCTCAGGAAAATGTTCCTGTGGTGCCTATACCAACTGGAGAGGAAATTAATGATCAAGGTACTTCGGATCAAGTTCCTACTGAACTTCGTAGGTCCACAAGGACACATTCCACACCAGAGTGGTATGGCAACCCTGTCCTGGAAATAATGTTGTTAGACAACGGTGAACCTTCAAACTATGAAGAAGCGATGGCGGGCCCAGATTCCAAAAAATGGCTTGAAGCCATGCAATCCGAGATAGAATCCATGTATACAAAGTATGGACTTTGACAGACTTGCCCGATGATCGGCGAGCGATAGAAAACAAATGGATCTTTAAGAAGAAGACGGACGCGGATGGTAATGTTACCATCTATAAAGCTCGACTTGTCGCTAAGGGTTATCGGCAAGTTCAAGGGGTTGACTACGATGAGACTTTCTCTCCCGTAGCGAAGCTGAAGTCCGTCCGAATCATGTTAGCAATTGCCGCATACTATGATTATGAGATATGGCAGATGGACGTCAAAACGGCATTCCTTAACGGCTATATTAAGGAAGAACTGTATATGATGCAGCCGGAAGGTTTTGTCGATCCTAAGAATGCTAACAAAGTATGCAAGCTCCAACGATCCATTTATGGGCTGGTGCAAGCATCTCGGAGTTGGAACATTCGCTTTGATGAGATAATCAAAGCATTTGGGTTTATGCAGACTTATGGAGAAGCCTGTGTTTACAAGAAAGTGAGTGGGAGCTCTGTAGCATTTCTCATATTATATGTAGATGACATACTCTTGATGGGAAATGATATAGAACTTTTGGACAGCATTAAGGCCTACTTGAATAAGTGTTTTTCAATGAAGGACATTGGAGAAGCTGCTTACATATTAGGCATCAAGATCTATAGGGATAGATCGAGACGCCTCATAGGTATTTCACAAAGCACATACCTTGATAAGATTTTGAAGAAGTTCAAAATGGATCAGTCCAAGAAAGGGTTATTGCCTGTATTGCAAGGTGTGAGATTGAGCTCGGCTCAATGCCCGACCACGTCAAAAGATAAAGAAGAGATGAGTGTCATCCCCTATGCTTCAGCCATAGGATCTATTATGTATGCCATTCTGTGTACCAGACCTGATGTAAACCTTGCCGTAAGTTTGGTAGGTAGTTACCAAAGTAATCCCGGCAAGGAACACTGGACAGCGGTCAAGAATATCCTGAAGTACCTGAAAAGGACAAAGGACATGTTTCTCGTTTATGGAGGTGACGAAGAGCTCATCGTAAAGGGTTACGTCAACGCTAGCTTCGACACAGATCTGGATGACTCTAAGTCACAAACCGGATACGTGTATATGTTGAATGGTGGAGCAGTAAGCTGGTGCAGCTGCAAGCAGAGCGTCGTGGCGGGATCTACATGTGAAGCGGAGTACATGGCGGCCTCGGAGGCAGCGCATGAAGCAACTTGGGTGAAGGAGTTCATCACCGACCTAGGAGTCATACCCAATGCATCGGAGCCGCTCAAACTCTTTTGTGACAACACTGGAGCCATTGCCCTTGCCAAGGAGCCCGGGTTTCACAAGAAGACCAGGCACATCAAGCGTCGTTTCAACTCCATCTGTGAAAATGTTCAAGATGGAGACATAGATATTTGCAAAGTACATACGGATCTGAATGTCGCAGATCCGTTGACTAAACCTCTTTCGCGAGCAAAACATGATCAACACCAGAACTCTATGGGTGTTCGATTCATCACAATGTAACTAGATTATTGACTTCAGTGCAAGTGGGAGACTGTTGGAAATATGCCCTAGAGGCAATAATAAAAGGATTATTATTATATTTCCTTGTTCATGATAATTGTCTTTATTCATGCTATAATTGTATTATCCGGAAATCGTAATACACGTGTGAATACATAGACCATAATATGTCCCTAGTAAGCCTCTAGTTGACTAGCTCGTTAATCAACAGATAGTCATGGTTTCCTGACTATGGATATTAGATGTCGTTGATAACGGGATCACATCATTAGGAGAATGATGTGATGGACAAGACCCAATTCTAAGGATAGCACAAGATCGTGTAGTTCGTTTTGCTAGAGCTTTTCCAATGTTAAGTATCTTTTCCTTAGACCATGAGATCGTGTAACTCCCGGATACCGTAGGAGTGCTTTGGGTGTACCAAACGTCACAACGTAACTGGGTGACTATAAATGTGCACTACAGGTATCTCCGAAAGTGTCTGTTGGGTTGACACAGATCGAGACTGGGATTTGTCACTCCGTATGACGGAGAGGTATCTTTGGGCCCACTCGGTAATGCATCATCATAATGAGCTCAAAGTGACCAAGTGTCTGGTCACGGGATCATGCATTACGGTACGAGTAAAGTGACTTGCCGGTAACGAGACTGAACGAGGTATTGGGATACCGACGATCGAGTCTCGGGCAAGTAATGTACCGACTAACAAAGGGAATTGTATACGGGGTTGATTGAATCCTTGACATAGTGGTTCATCCGATGAGATCATCGAGGAGCATGTGGGAGCCAACAAGGGTATCCAGATCCCGCTGTTGGTTATTGACCGGAGAGCCGTCTCGGTCATGTCTACGTGTCTCCCGAACCCGTAGGGTCTACACACTTAAGGTTCGGTGACACTAGGGTTGTAGAGATATGAGTATGCAGCAAACTGAAAGTTGTTCGGAGTCCCGGATGAGATCCCAGACGTCACAAGGAGTTCCGGAATGGTCCGGAGGTAAAGAATAATATATAGGAAGTGCAGTTTCGGCCATCGGGAGAGTTTCAGGGGTCATCGGTATTGTACCGGGACCACCGGAAGGGTTCCGGGGGTTCACCGGGTGGGGCCACCTATCCCGGAGTGCCCCGTGGGCTGAAGTGGGGAGTGGACCAGCCCCTGGTGGGCTGGTGCGCCCCCCCTGGGCGCCCCTCTGCGCCTAGGGTTGGGAACCCTAGGGTAGGGGGCGCCTCCACTTGCCTTGGGGGGCACTCCACCCCCTTGGCCGCCGCCCCCCTAGAGATCCCATCTCTAGGGCCGGCGCCCCCCTGGGGGCCTATATAAAGGAGGGGGGAGGGAGGGCAGCCGCACCCTGAAGTCTTGGCGCCTCCCTCTCCCCTGCTACACCTCTCCCTCTCGCAGAAGCTCGGCGAAGCTCTGCCGGAACACTGCTGCATCCACCACCACGCCGTCGTGCTGCTAGATCTTCATCATCCTCTCCTTCCCCCTTGCTGGATCAAGAAGGAGGAGACGTCATCTGCTCCGTACTTGTGTTGAACGCGGAGGTGCTGTCCGTTCGGCACTTGGTCATCGGTGATTTGGATCACGACGAGTACGACTCCCTCAACCCCGTTCTCTTGAACGCTTCCGCTCGTGATCTACAAGGGTATGTAGATGCACTCCTATCACTCGTTGCTAGATGAACTCATAGATGGATCTTGGTGAAACCATAGGAATTTTTTTTATTTTCTGCAACGTTCCCCTACAACCCAAGGAGGACCAAACCTGTGTTGCGTAGGAGCAGTTTGAGATGAGATGAAGTGCATCCTCATGCGGGTCTTGACATCGGGGGCAAGCAGCTGATTGGGCGATATGCTTGTGAAACATGTTGGCTTTCATGTTTAGCCGATCACAGAGGAGAAGGCAGGCGAAGATCTTGACTTTATCAGCACCTTGGAGGCCCAGACAAAGTTGTGGTGGGGGTCAGCATAGTCTTTAGCAAGAATGGAGGAGTAGGCGTTCTTGGCAGAGAATGGCAGCCCATGGGAGAGGGACCGTTCGTCGGATCAATCTACCTGCTGAAAATCCTGCAACAGCAACAGTACACAGTCCAACTCGCGAGCAGCAGCATTAGATAGACGGTTCCGCATGTTCGTTAATAAGCCTTTTTGCCATATTATAGCCGCTAGAACCTTGTTATCCAACGAGTGTGAGTGTAGGTTGGGGAATACTTTATGGAGAGGCGACTATAGTAGCCATTTGTCTAACCAAAAGAAGGTGGAAAGCCCATTGTAAGTGATCACAAATGAGTGCTTGATAACCCACAAGTATAGGGGATCGCAACAGTTTTCGAGGGTAGAGTATTCAACCCAAATCTATTGATTCGACACAAGGGGAGCCAAAGAATATTCTCAAGTATTAGCAGTTGAGTTGTCAATTCAACCACACCTGGAAACTTAGTACCTGCAGCAAAGTGTTTAGTAGCAAAGTAGTATGATAGTGGTGGTAACGGTAACAAAAGTAAAGAAAGCAAAAGTAATGTTTTGGGTATTTTGTAGTAATTGTAACAGTAGCAACGGAAAAGTAAATAAGCAAGAACTAGTATATGGAAAACTCGTAGGCACCGGATTAGCGATGGATAATTATGCCGGATGCGGTTCGTCATGTAACAGTCATAACATAGGGTGACACAGAACTAGCTCCAGTTCATCAATGTAATGTAGGCATGTATTCCATATATAGTCATACATGCTTATGGAAAAGAACTTGCATGACATCTTTTGTCCTACCCTCCCGTGGCAGCAGGGTCCTATTGGAAACTAAGGGATATTAAGGCCTCCTTTTAATAGAGAAGCGGAACAAAGCATTAGCACATAGTGAATACATGAACTCCTCAAACTATGGTCATCACCGGGAGTGGTCGATTATTGTCACTTCGGGGTTGCCGGATCATAACGCATAGTAGGTGACTATAGACTTGCAAGATAGGATCAAGAACACACATATATTTATGAAAACATAATAGGTTCAGATCTGAAATCATGGCACTCGGGACCTAGCGACAAGCATTAAGCATAGCAAAGTCATAGCAACATCAATCTCAGAACATAATGGATACTAGGGATCAAACCCTAACAAAACTAACTCGATTACATGATAAATCTCATCCAACCCATCACCTTCCAGCAAGCCTACGATGCAATTACTCACGCACGGCGGTGAGCATCATGTAATTGGTGATGGAGGATGGTTGATGACGACGACGGCGACGAATCCCCCTCTCCGGAGCCCCGAACGGGCTCCAGATCAGCCCTTCCGAGAGTGATTAGGGCTTGGCGGCGGCTCCGTATCGTAAAACGCGATGATTTCTTCTCTCTGATTTTTTTCTCCCCGAAAGCAAATATATGGAGTTGGAGTTGGCGTCGGATGGCCACCAGGGGGCCCACGAGGTAGGGGGCGCGCCTAGGGGGGCGCCCCCACCCTCATGAGCAGGGTGTGGGCCCCCTGGTCCTCATCTTTGGCGATGATTTTTTATTATTTTTTCTAAGATGTTCTGTGGAGTTTCAGGTCATTCCGAGAATTTTTATTTTCTGCACATAAAACAACACCATGGCAATTCTGCTAAAAACAGTGTCAGTCCGCGTTAGTTCCATTCAAATCATACAAGTTAGAGTCCAAAACAAGGGCAAAAGTGTTTGGAAAAGTAGATACGACGGAGACGTATTAACTCCCCCAAGCTTAAACCCTTGCTTGTCCTCAAGCAATTCAGTTGACAAACTGAGAGAGAAAAAGAAAAACTTTTACAAACTCTGTTTGCTCTTGTTGTTGTAAACATGAAAAGCCAGCATTCATGTTTCAGCAAATATTATGAACTAACCATACTAACAATAACACATAGGTCTCACAATTACTCATATCAATAGCATAATCAGCTAGCGAGCCATAATAATAAAACTCGGATGACAACACTTTCTCAAAATAATCATAACATGATATAACAAAATGGTATCTCGCTAGCCCTTTCTGAGACCACAAAACATAAATGCAGAGCACCTTTAAAGATCAAGGACTGACTAAACATTGTAATTCATGGTAAAAGAGATCCAGTCAAGTCATACCCAATATAAACCAATTATAATGAATGCAAACGACAGTGTGCTCTCCAGCGGGTGCTTTTAATAAGAAGGGTGATGACTCAACATAAAAGTAAATGGATAGACCCTTCGCAGAGGGAAGCAGGGATTTGTAGAGGTGCCAGAGCTCGGTTTTGAAATAGAGATAAATTATATTTTGAGCGGCATACTCTCATTGTCAACATAACAACTAAAAGACGACGATATCTTCCATGTTAAACAGATTATAGGCGGTTCCCAAACATAATGGTAAAGTTTATACTCCCCTTCCTCCACAAGCATCTATCCATGGCTTGCTCGAAACAACGGGTACCTCCAACATTCAACGGGTCCCAAGGGGAGTTTTGTTTGCAGTTATTTTGATTTAGTTTGCATAAAGCATGGGACTGGGCATCCCGGATACCAGCCATTTTCTCGTGAATGAGGAGCGGAGTCCACTCCTCTTGAGAATAACCCGCCTAACACGAAAGATAAGGGCAGCTCTAGTTGACATATGAGCTATTCGATCATGCAAAACTGAATGTTTATTTGAAGGTTTAGAGTTTGGCACATACAAATTTACTTGGAACGGCAGGTAAATACCGCATATAGGAAGGTATAGTGGACTCATATGGAACAACTTTGGGGTTTAAGGAGTTTGGATGCACAAGCAGTATTCCTGCTTAGTACAGGTGAAGGCTAGCAAAAGACTGGGAAGCGACCAACTAAGAGAGCGACAACAGTCGTAAACATGCATTAAAATTAATTTACGCCGAATACAAGCATGAGTAGGATATAATCTACCATGAACATAAATATCATGAAGGCTATGTTGATTTGATTCAACTACATGCGTGAACATGTGCCAAGTCGAGTCACTCAATTCATTTAAAGGAGGATACCATCCCATCATACCACATCATAATCATTCTAATAGCATGTTGGCACGCAAGGTAAACCATTATAACTCATAGCTAATCAAGCATGGCACAAGCAACTATAATCTCTAAATGTCATTGAAAATATGTTTACTTCATAATAGCTGACTCAGGAACGATGAATCATCATATTTACAAAAACAAGAGAGGTCGAGTTCATACCAGCTTTTCTCATCCCAATAAGTCCATAATATATCATCATTATTGCCTTTCACTCGCACGACCGAACGGTGTGTATAATAATAAGAGTGCACATGCATTGGACTAAGCTGGAATCTGCAAGCATTCAACTCAAGAGAGAAGACAAGTAATATGGGCTCTAAGTTAAATAAACAATCATGCATATAAGAGCCACTAAGCATTTTCAATATGGTCTTCTCAACCCCTGAAAAGAAAGAAAAGAAAATAAAAACTATTTACACGGGAAAGCTCCCAACAAGTAAAAGAAGAACGGGAAATATTTTTGGGTTTTCTTTTTAATTCTACTACAAGCATGGAAAGTAAACTAAATATATTTTTTGGCTTTTCTTAAGGTTTATTAAACACACAAGAAGAAAGCAGGAAAAGGAAAATAAACTAGCATGGATATTACAGTGAAAGAGTATGAGCACCAACATCTAGCAATGAGTGTGTGTGTGAACATGAATGTAATGTCGGTGGGAAATATGTACTCCCCCAAGCTTAGGCTTTTGGCCTAAGTTGGTCTATTGCCAGGGATAGCCTGGCGGATACCCGTAGGTGAAGCTGGGGTCGTACTGTGACGAAGAAGGCTCCGGCTGCCACTGGCTGGCAACCTCCTCTGGATCCCAAGAATAAACAGATAGTCATGGAGGCTCATCTTGTGGCTCCGGTTCTGGGGCTGGTGTTGGATTCCGAGAGGATTGAACGGCTGCCCATGGAACGATGTGAGGACCTGCAGATAAGTTAAAAAAAGAAGGGGCAGGCAAAGTAATACTCTCAGGGTGATGTTTATCAAAGTATAATTTGTATTTGAGCTCCCCTTCGCGACCCTTAACAAGAAAATCATGCGCTATCATACTCTTGTAATCTAAATAAGCACGAGGCAGCTCTGTTTCTTCTTTCTCCTCATGCCTAATAGGTATTTCAAAATGTTCAGCTAGGCGTGAAGCATAAATGCCTCAAAAGATGGGGCCCTTAGTACGGTTCAGACTTAACCGTCTAGCAACAATTCCACCCATACTAACAGAGTTATTGCGGTATAAACCATGGAACAAAATAATAATATCAGGAATACTAAGGTTCCCACAGTTCCTGCGTCCAATCAAGCAACGACTAGCAAATAAGGCAAAGTAGCGTAAAACAGGAAGATGTATGCTAGTGATCCTTGCACCAGAAACCTTCCTGGTTTCTCCCACAGTGATAGTGTTAATAAAAGCTTCTACTTCGTTGCGGTGGGGTTCATCTAAGGTGCCCTCAAATGCAAACCTCGCAGAATTCAGCTAATGTCATCTCTTTAACAACGTCATATAAATCAAACTCTACTGTCGGAGGTGATTTCTTAGGGAAAAAGTAGAAGTTTTGCACAAAAGTATTTGTGAGTAAGAGATACTGATGACGTTGGTCATGGAGGAAGTTGGCGAGGCCAGCATTTTCAATCAATAAATAGAAATCCTCATAAATCCCGACTCTCCTCAATAAGTCATCGGAAGGCCATTCACACGGCCGGACCTCCGCGGTGCGAGGAAAATTAAATTTGGGCTTCTGCTCTTCTTCCTTTTGTTTTTCCTTAGAGCTTCGGCTCGACGAACCCCTCAAAAGTCTCTTCATTATTTCTCAACGGGGATATGAAAATCCCCAACAATAAGAATATCATACTTTTTCTTGACAGTAGGGAGAGGAAATTCAAAACCTCCAAATATAATCGATGGAATTTTTCCAATAGAGTTGATACTATAAACTTGAGGTTGTTTGGAAAGTGTACCGTGTGCTCATTGCCATTAACATGAAAAGTGACATTGCCTTTGTTGCAATCAATAACAGCCCCTGCAGTATTAAGGAAAGGTCTTCCAAGAATAATAGACATACTATCATCCTTAGGAATATCAAGAATAACAAAGTCCGTTAAAATAGTAACATTCGCAACCACAACAGGCACATCCTCACAAATACGATAGGTATAGCAGTTGATTTATCAGCCATTTGCAAAGATATTTCACTAGGTCTCAACTTATTCAAGTCAAGTCTACGATATGAAGAGAGAGGCATAACACTGACACCGGCTCCAAGATCACATAAAGCAGTTTTAACATAATTTCTCTTAATGGAGCATGGTATAGTAGGTACTCCTGGATCTCCAAGTTTCTTTGGTATTCCACCCTTAAAAGTATAATTAGCAAGCATGGTGGAAATTTCAGCTTCAGGTATCTTTCTTTTATTAGTAATGATATCCTTCATATACTTAGCATAAGGATTTGTTTTGAGCACATCAATTAATCGCATACGCAAAAAGATGGGTCTAATCATTTCAGCAAAGCGCTCAAAATCCTCATCATCCTTTTTCTTGTATGGTTTCGGAGGAAAAGGCATGGGTTTCTGAACTCATGGTTCCCTTTCTTTACCATGTTTCCTAGCAACGAAGTCTCTTTTATCACAACGTTGATTCCCTGATTGTGGGTTATCAAGATCAATAGCAGGTTCAACTTCTACATCATTATCATTACTAGGTTGAACATCAACATGAACATTATCATTAACATTATCAGTAGGTTCATGTTCATCACCTGATTGTGTTTCAGCATCAGAAACAGAGATATCATTTGGACTCTCAGGTGGTTCATCAATAGGTTCACTAGAAGTTTGCAAAGTCCTATCATTTTTTTTCTTCCTTTTAGAAGAACTAGGTACATCAATATTATTTCTCTGAGAATCTTGCTCGATTCTCTTAGGGTGGCCTTCAGGATACAAAGGTTCCTGAGTCATTCTACCAGTTCTAGTAGCCACTCTAACAGCATAATCATTTTTCTTACTATTCATTTCATCAAGCACCTCTTTCTGAGCTTTAAGTACTTGTTCTACTTGAGTGGTAACCATAGAAGCATGTTTGCTAACAAGTTTAAGTTCACCTCTAATATCAGCCATATAATTACCCAAGCGTTTAATTATAAAGGTATTCTGTTTTAATTGTCTACCAAAATAAGCATTAAAGTCATCTTGCTTAAACATAAAGTCATCAAACTCATCCAAGCACTGACTAGCAATTTTAGTAGGAGGTACTTCAGCTTTATCATATCTATAGAGAGAATTTACCTTTACTACCTGTGTCGGGATATCGGGAGGTTCTTCAGTAAATAAGTAATTGAGATCATATACTTCTTCAACAGGCGGTAAATTAAGACCATGTATTTCTTCAATAGGAGGTAAATTCTTAACATCTTCAGCTTTAATACCTTTTTCTTTCATAGATTTCTTTGCCTTTTGCATATCTTCGGGACTGAGAAATAAAACACCTCTCTTCTTCGGAGTTGGTTTAGGAATAGACTCAGTAATTGGCCTGGAACTGGTTCAGGAGGTGGCTCAGGAGGTGCCCAATTATTTTCATTTGTCAACATATTGTTCAATAGAATTTCAGCTTCATCCGGTGTTCTTTCCCTGAAAATAGAACCAGCACAACTATCCAGGTAATCTCTGGAAGCATCAGTTAGTCCATTATAAAAGATATCAAGTATTTCAGGTTTCTTAAGAGGATGATCAGGCAAAGCATTAAGTAACTTGAGAAGCCTCCCCCAAGCTTGTGGGAGACTCTCTTCTTCAATTTGCACGAAGTTGTATATTTCCCTCAAAGCAGCTTGTTTCTTATGAGCAGGGAAATATTTAGCAGAGAAGTAATAAATCATATCCTGGGGACTTTGCACACAACCAGGTAGGGGTGGGCGTTCGGTTCCCCCGAACCGTTCGGTTCGGTGCTTCGGTGCTTTCTAATTTTGGGTCCTCAGAAAACATGGACCGATTGGTCTCTGCTAGCTAAGGTAACCGAGAGCTCGGTCCCTAGCATGATCGGTTCGGTTGTCGGTTCTGGACCGAACAGACCATACTGCATGGGGCTAATTGGCCTGCTAGGCTGCTACTGTTATATGGGGCGCTGGGCTGGGCTGGTCCTGTCAGCTAGACTAGCTTTTTTTAGGGGTGTCAGCTATAGACTAGCTAGTTCTCGAAAAAAAGCTATAGACTAGCTCCTAATGCTAGCTGGACGATTTTTATTGTCTGGCCTAACAAACAAACGTGATTGCCTCCAAAAAGAAACATGAGAGACATGTACTTATTAGTTTTTTTGTGACAGGAAGCCATGTCTGTGCGCCTGTGCCTGTGCAAGTACTTAGTTTTCTGGATCAAAATTTTCTGTACATGCGTTCAGCTGCAAAGTATGTACGTACAGAAAATTTTCCAAGCGTATACCCTGTACTGTACCACATCGTTACTTAACAGCAAGAATGACTGTAAAACAAGTGACAGAGAAACTTGCAGATAATTTACACAAAATGGGCGTAAAGATAGAAAATCAGACTCAACAAATTACATCCGACAAACCAACCATAGTTTATCACAGACGACACATTGACAAGTCCACTTAAGTTTGAGAAGACGAAATAGAAGCAGGCAAGTAGCAGAACCATACAGATTCAGTAGTGCGGTGCAGCTGCCATTACCAATCTCCCTTCTTCTAAACTTCAAGATTTATTGCTTATTCTTCAAGCTTCATCCATGATTAACTTTCATCACTACTTGCTTATCATGACCTATGTTCTCAAGCATGACACTCCTCTGTCTCGGAAGAAACTAGTACAACATAAAGCAAACCTTGATTTAGACAAGAACAGTACATATCACAACTCGACTAAATCCTGAACTAGATCTAGATGGAATCAAGAATATGACCAAACAAAAATCAACTACTAACAGAAGTCAACTACTACTTCCGTTGTGATGTTCACCAGATCCATCCAGAATAAGACGGAACATAAATCACGAGTACTTACTTTGCAGGCAAGCGACATCGTTCGATGCAGAATTTTTCCAGCCGCTTCGGCTCTGTTCGGTTTGAAGGCAAGCCTACTATCTTCTCCCCATGCAGAAATCAACCTAATGGTGCCGTGGCCAAAGGCCAGGGATTTGGGCGGACGGGCGGTGCGCTGCAGAGATGCATCGGGATGCAATGAATCACGCCTCATATAGGTGTTCAGGAGACAAGAAATCAATCCGGCATGGAAGGTGCAGATCACACACGCAAGACTTGCGCTCATGGGGAGGGCAAGGATAAATTCTGGGAGATCTGTGCCATGATTTTGGGAGGAGGCGATTTGGGATGCCCGGCGATTTGGGAGGAGGTCATGCCGTGGGTGCGGGATTGCAGGCTGCGGCCTGCGGGAGTGCGGCTGTGTTGGAGTTGCCAAGTTGGGAGGAGAGAAATTAGAGGTAGAGTGTCGGTGCTTCGGTTAGTTCGGTGGACCGAGGGTAGACACCGAAATCACCGAATTTAATTCGGTTTTGAAGAATTGCTAATCGAGCTCACTACCGAATATTTCGGTTTCGGTCATTTCGGCTTCGGTCCAAGTTAAATCGGTTCGGTAAATCAGTTTTTGGGTTATATGCCCACCCCTACAACCAGGATCAAGAGAATTAACCATGTCTTAGCGTCACCCTTTAATGAGAACGGAAATATTTTGAGTAAATAAAGGTAGTGTGATCTCTCATTATTAGTAAACATGGTAGCTATATCATTTAACTTAGTAAGATGTTTCACAACAATTTCAGATTCATAGCCATAAAAAGGATCAGATTCAACCAAAGTAATTATATCTGGATCAACAGAAAAATCATAATGATCCTTATCAGGAACACAAGTAGGTGAAGTAGCAAAAGCAGGGTCGGGTCTCATTCTATCTGTAAAAGATTCTTTACTCCATTTAACTAGCAGCCTCTTAAGTTCATATCTATCTTGGCAAGCAAAAATAGCTGCAGAAGATTCAGCATCAAAAAGACAACCCTCAGGAATAGCAGGCATATTCTCATCATCACTATCATCATCATATTCAGGTGTAATAATTTCTCTTTCTCTAGACCTAGCAATTTGCTCATCAAGAAATTCACCAAGGGGCACAGTAGTATCAAGCATAGAAGTAGTTTCATCATAAGTATCGTGCATAGCAGAAGTGGCATCATCAATAACATGCGACATATCAGAATTCATAGCAGTAGTAGGTTTAGGTGTCGCTAGCTTACTCATAACAGAAGGAGAATCTAGTGCAAGGCTAGATGGCAGTTCCTTACCTCCCCTCGTAGTTGAGGGCAAAATAGTAGTTCGATCATCTTTCAAGTTCTTCATAGTGTCCAACAGATATAAGTCCCAAGTGACTCAAAGAATAGAGCTATGCTCCCCGGCAACGGCGCCAGAAAAAGGTCTTGATAACCCACAAGTATAGGGGATCGCAACAGTTTTCGAGGGTAGAGTATTCAACCAAATTTATTGATTCGACACAAGGGGAGCCAAAGAATATTCTCAAGTATTAGCAGCTGAGTTGTCAATTCAACCACACCTGGAAACTTAGTATCTGCAACAAAGTGTTTAGTAGCAAAGTAATATGATAGCAGCTGATTGGGCGATATGCTTGTGAAACATGTTGGCTTTCGTGTTTAGCCGATCACGGAGGAGAAGCCAGGCAAAGATCTTGACTTTATCGGCACCTTGGAGGCTCATACAAAGTCGTGGTGGGGGTCAGCATAGTCTTCAGCAAGAATGGAGGAGTAGGCGTTCTTGGCAGAGAATGGCAGCCCATGGGAGAGGGACCGTTCGTTGGATCGATCTACCTGCTGAAAATCCTGCAACATCAACAATACACAGTCCAACTCGCGAGCAGCAGCGTTAGATAGACGGTTCCGTAGGTTCGTTAATAAGCCTTTTGCCATATTATAGCCACTAGAACCTTGTCATCCAACGAGTGTGAGTGTAGGTTGGGGAATACTTTATGGAGAGGCGACTATAGTAGCCATTTGTCTAACCAAAAGAAGGTGGAAAGCCCATTGTAAGTGATCACAAATGAGTGCTTGATAACCCACAAGTATAGGGGATCGCAACAGTTTTCGAGGGTAGAGTATTCAACCCAAATTTATTGATTCGACACAAGGGGAGCCAAAGAATATTCTCAAGTATTAGCAGTTGAGTTGTCAATTCAACCACACCCTCGTTTAGTGCGGCATGCTTTACAGCCTAGAACCGGGGCTCCAAAAGCGTTTTGAGCAACACGGAGCATATGAGATGTTCTAGGAGCTGAAAATGGTTTTCCAAGCTCATGCCCGAGTCGAGAGATATGAAGTCTCCGACAAGTTCTATAGTTGTAAGATGGAGGAAAATAGTTCTGTCAGTGAGCACATACTCAAAATGTCTGGGTTGCACAACCGCATGTCCCAGCTGGACATTAACCTCCCGGACGAGGCAGTCATTGATAGAATCCTTCAGCCGCTCCCACCGAGCTACAAGAGCTTTGTGATGAACTACAATATGCAGGGGATGGTGAAAACTATTCCTGAAGTATTTTCAATGCTGAAGTCGGCAGAGGTAGAAATCAAGAAAGAACATCAAGTGTTGATGGTCAATAAAACCACCAAGTTCAAGGACGGCAAGGATGTTGCCGCGCCCGGTAAGCCAGTTGACGGCAAGAAGTCAAAGAATGGACCCAAGCCTGAGACTGAGTGCTTTTATTGCAAGGGGAAGGGTCACTGGAAGCGGAACTGCCCCAAATACTTAGCAGACAAGAAGGCCGGCAACACTAAAGGTATATGTGATATACATGTAATTGATGTGTACCTTACCAGTACTCGTAGTAACTCCTGGGTATTTGATACCGGTGCCGTTGCTCATATTTGTAACTCACAGCAGGAGCTACGGAATAAGCGGAGACTGGCGAAGGACGAGGTGACGATGCGCGTCGGGAATGGTTCCAAGGTCGATGTGATCATCGCGGCAAGCTACCTCTACATTTACCTACGGGATTAGTTTTAAACCTCAATAATTGTTATTTAGTGCCAAGTTTGAGCATGAACATTGTATCTGGATCTTGTTTGATACGAGATGGCTACTCATTTAAATCCGAGAATAATGGTTGTTCTATTTATATGAGAGATATGTTTTATGGTCATGCCCCGATGGTCAATGGTTTATTCTTAATGAATCTCGAACATAATGTTACACATATTCATAGTGTGAATACCAAAAGATGTAAAGTTGATAACGATAGTCCCACATACTTGTGGCACTGCCGCCTTGGTCACATTGGTGTCAAGCGCATGAAGAAGCTCCATGCTGATGGACTTTAGAGTCTCTCGATTATGAATCATTTGACACATGCGAACCATACCTCATGGGCAAAATGACCAAGACTCCATTCTCCGGAACAATGGAGCGAGCAACCAACTTATTGGAAATCATACATACCGATGTGTGCGGTCCAATGAGCGTTGAGGCTCGCGGAGGATATCGTTATCACTCTCACTGACGACTTGAGTAGATATGGGTATGTCTACTTAACTAAACACAAGTATGAGACCTTTGAAAAGTTCAAGGAATTTCAGAATGAGGTAGAGAATCAACGTGACCGAAAGATAAAGTTCCTACGATCAGATCATGGAGGAGAATATTTAAGTCACGAATTTGGTACACACTTAAGGAAATGTGGAATTGTTTCACAACTCACGCCGCCTGGAACACCTCAGCGCAACGGTGTGTCCGAACGTCGTAATTGCACTCTATTGGATATGGTGCGGTCTATGATGTCTCTTACCGACTTACCACTATCATTTTGGGGATACGCTCTAGAGACAGCTACATTCACTTTAAATAGGGCTTCGTCTAAATCCGTTGAGACGACATCGTATGAATTATGGTTTGGGAAGAAACCTAAGCTGTCGTTTCTAAAAGTTTGGGGATGCGATGCTTATGTCAAGAAACTCCAACCTGAAAAGCTCGAACCCAAGTCGGAAAAATGCGTCTTCATAGGATACCCTAAGGAAACCATCGGGTATACCTTCCACTTAAGATCCGAGGGCAAGATCTTTGTTGCCAAGAACAGATCCTTTCTGGAAAAAGAGTTTCTCTCGAAAGAAGTAAGTGGGAGGAAAGTAGAACTCGATGAAGTAGTACCTCTTGAACCAGAAAGTAGTGCAGCTCAGGAAAATGTTCCTGTGGTGCCTATACCAACTGGAGAGGAAATTAATGATCAAGGTACTTCGGATCAAGTTCCTACTGAACTTCGTAGGTCCACAAGGACACATTCCACACCAGAGTGGTATGGCAACCCTGTCCTGGAAATAATGTTGTTAGACAACGGTGAACCTTCAAACTATGAAGAAGCGATGGCGGGCCCAGATTCCAAAAAATGGCTTGAAGCCATGCAATCCGAGATAGAATCCATGTATACAAAGTATGGACTTTGACAGACTTGCCCGATGATCGGCGAGCGATAGAAAACAAATGGATCTTTAAGAAGAAGACGGACGCGGATGGTAATGTTACCATCTATAAAGCTCGACTTGTCGCTAAGGGTTATCGGCAAGTTCAAGGGGTTGACTACGATGAGACTTTCTCTCCCGTAGCGAAGCTGAAGTCCGTCCGAATCATGTTAGCAATAGCCGCATACTATGATTATGAGATATGGCAGATGGACGTCAAAACGGCATTCCTTAACGGCTATATTAAGGAAGAACTGTATATGATGCAGCCGGAAGGTTTTGTCGATCCTAAGAATGCTAACAAAGTATGCAAGCTCCAACGATCCATTTATGGGCTGGTGCAAGCATCTCGGAGTTGGAACATTCGCTTTGATGAGATAATCAAAGCATTTGGGTTTATGCAGACTTATGGAGAAGCCTGTGTTTACAAGAAAGTGAGTGGGAGCTCTGTAGCATTTCTCATATTATATGTAGATGACATACTCTTGATGGGAAATGATATAGAACTTTTGGACAGCATTAAGGCCTACTTGAATAAGTGTTTTTCAATGAAGGACATTGGAGAAGCTGCTTACATATTAGGCATCAAGATCTATAGGGATAGATCGAGACGCCTCATAGGTCTTTCACAAAGCACATACCTTGATAAGATTTTGAAGAAGTTCAAAATGGATCAGTCCAAGAAAGGGTTATTGCCTGTATTGCAAGGTGTGAGATTGAGCTCGGCTCAATGCCCGACCACGTCAAAAGATAAAGAAGAGATGAGTGTCATCCCCTATGCTTCAGCCATAGGATCTATTATGTATGCCATTCTGTGTACCAGACCTGATGTAAACCTTGCCGTAAGTTTGGTAGGTAGTTACCAAAGTAATCCCGGCAAGGAACACTGGACAGCGGTCAAGAATATCCTGAAGTACCTGAAAAGGACAAAGGACATGTTTCTCGTTTATGGAGGTGACGAAGAGCTCATCGTAAAGGGTTACGTCAACGCTAGCTTCGACACAGATCTGGATGACTCTAAGTCACAAACCGGATACGTGTATATGTTGAATGGTGGAGCAGTAAGCTGGTGCAGCTGCAAGCAGAGCGTCGTGGCGGGATCTACATGTGAAGCGGAGTACATGGCGGCCTCGGAGGCAGCGCATGAAGCAACTTGGGTGAAGGAGTTCATCACCGACCTAGGAGTCATACCCAATGCATCGGAGCCGCTCAAACTCTTTTGTGACAACACTGGAGCCATTGCCCTTGCCAAGGAGCCCGGGTTTCACAAGAAGACCAGGCACATCAAGCGTCGTTTCAACTCCATCTGTGAAAATGTTCAAGATGGAGACATAGATATTTGCAAAGTACATACGGATCTGAATGTCGCAGATCCGTTGACTAAACCTCTTTCGCGAGCAAAACATGATCAACACCAGAACTCTATGGGTGTTCGATTCATCACAATGTAACTAGATTATTGACTTCAGTGCAAGTGGGAGACTGTTGGAAATATGCCCTAGAGGCAATAATAAAAGGATTATTATTATATTTCCTTGTTCATGATAATTGTCTTTATTCATGCTATAATTGTATTATCCGGAAATCGTAATACACGTGTGAATACATAGACCATAATATGTCCCTAGTAAGCCTCTAGTTGACTAGCTCGTTAATCAACAGATAGTCATGGTTTCCTGACTATGGATATTAGATGTCGTTGATAACGGGATCACATCATTAGGAGAATGATGTGATGGACAAGACCCAATTCTAAGGATAGCACAAGATCGTGTAGTTCGTTTTGCTAGAGCTTTTCCAATGTTAAGTATCTTTTCCTTAGACCATGAGATCGTGTAACTCCCGGATACCGTAGGAGTGCTTTGGGTGTACCAAACGTCACAACGTAACTAGGTGACTATAAATGTGCACTACAGGTATCTCCGAAAGTGTCTGTTGGGTTGACACAGATCGAGACTGGGATTTGTCACTCCGTATGACGGAGAGGTATCTTTGGGCCCACTCGGTAATGCATCATCATAATGAGCTCAAAGTGACCAAGTGTCTGGTCACGGGATCATGCATTACGGTACGAGTAAAGTGACTTGCCGGTAACGAGACTGAACGAGGTATTGGGATACCGACGATCGAGTCTCGGGCAAGTAATGTACCGACTAACAAAGGGAATTGTATACGGGGTTGATTGAATCCTTGACATAGTGGTTCATCCGATGAGATCATCGAGGAGCATGTGGGAGCCAACAAGGGTATCCAGATCCCGCTGTTGGTTATTGACCGGAGAGCCGTCTCGGTCATGTCTACGTGTCTCCCGAACCCGTAGGGTCTACACACTTAAGGTTCGGTGACACTAGGGTTGTAGAGATATGAGTATGCAGCAAACTGAAAGTTGTTCGGAGTCCCGGATGAGATCCCAGACGTCACAAGGAGTTCCGGAATGGTCCGGAGGTAAAGAATAATATATAGGAAGTGCAGTTTCGGCCATCGGGAGAGTTTCAGGGGTCATCGGTATTGTACCGGGACCACCGGAAGGGTTCCGGGGGTTCACCGGGTGGGGCCACCTATCCCGGAGTGCCCCGTGGGCTGAAGTGGGGAGTGGACCAGCCCCTGGTGGGCTGGTGCGCCCCCCCTGGGCGCCCCTCTGCGCCTAGGGTTGGGAACCCTAGGGTAGGGGGCGCCTCCACTTGCCTTGGGGGGCACTCCACCCCCTTGGCCGCCGCCCCCCTAGAGATCCCATCTCTAGGGCCGGCGCCCCCCTGGGGGCCTATATAAAGGAGGGGGGAGGGAGGGCAGCCGCACCCTGAAGTCTTGGCGCCTCCCTCTCCCCTGCTACACCTCTCCCTCTCGCAGAAGCTCGGCGAAGCTCTGCCGGAACACTGCTGCATCCACCACCACGCCGTCGTGCTGCTAGATCTTCATCATCCTCTCCTTCCCCCTTGCTGGATCAAGAAGGAGGAGACGTCATCTGCTCCGTACTTGTGTTGAACGCGGAGGTGCTGTCCGTTCGGCACTTGGTCATCGGTGATTTGGATCACGACGAGTACGACTCCCTCAACCCCGTTCTCTTGAACGCTTCCGCTCGTGATCTACAAGGGTATGTAGATGCACTCCTATCACTCGTTGCTAGATGAACTCATAGATGGATCTTGGTGAAACCATAGGAATTTTTTTTATTTTCTGCAACGTTCCCCTACAACCCAAGGAGGACCAAACCTGTGTTGCGTAGGAGCAGTTTGAGATGAGATGAAGTGCATCCTCATGCGGGTCTTGACATCGGGGGCAAGCAGCTGATTGGGCGATATGCTTGTGAAACATGTTGGCTTTCATGTTTAGCCGATCACAGAGGAGAAGGCAGGCGAAGATCTTGACTTTATCAGCACCTTGGAGGCCCAGACAAAGTTGTGGTGGGGGTCAGCATAGTCTTTAGCAAGAATGGAGGAGTAGGCGTTCTTGGCAGAGAATGGCAGCCCATGGGAGAGGGACCGTTCGTCGGATCAATCTACCTGCTGAAAATCCTGCAACAGCAACAGTACACAGTCCAACTCGCGAGCAGCAGCATTAGATAGACGGTTCCGCATGTTCGTTAATAAGCCTTTTTGCCATATTATAGCCGCTAGAACCTTGTTATCCAACGAGTGTGAGTGTAGGTTGGGGAATACTTTATGGAGAGGCGACTATAGTAGCCATTTGTCTAACCAAAAGAAGGTGGAAAGCCCATTGTAAGTGATCACAAATGAGTGCTTGATAACCCACAAGTATAGGGGATCGCAACAGTTTTCGAGGGTAGAGTATTCAACCCAAATCTATTGATTCGACACAAGGGGAGCCAAAGAATATTCTCAAGTATTAGCAGTTGAGTTGTCAATTCAACCACACCTGGAAACTTAGTATCTGCAGCAAAGTGTTTAGTAGCAAAGTAGTATGATAGTGGTGGTAACGGTAACAAAAGTAAAGACAGCAAAAGTAATGTTTTGGGTATTTTGTAGTAATTGTAACAGTAGCAACGGAAAAGTAAATAAGCAAGAACTAGTATATGGAAAACTCGTAGGCACCGGATTAGCGATGGATAATTATGCCGGATGCGGTTCGTCATGTAACAGTCATAACATAGGGTGACACAGAACTAGCTCCAGTTCATCAATGTAATGTAGGCATGTATTCCATATATAGTCATACATGCTTATGGAAAAGAACTTGCATGACATCTTTTGTCCTACCCTCCCGTGGCAGCAGGGTCCTATTGGAAACTAAGGGATATTAAGGCCTCCTTTTAATAGAGAAGCGGAACAAAGCATTAGCACATAGTGAATACATGAACTCCTCAAACTATGGTCATCACCGGGAGTGGTCGATTATTGTCACTTCGGGGTTGCCGGATCATAACGCATAGTAGGTGACTATAGACTTGCAAGATAGGATCAAGAACACACATATATTTATGAAAACATAATAGGTTCAGATCTGAAATCATGGCACTCGGGACCTAGCGACAAGCATTAAGCATAGCAAAGTCATAGCAACATCAATCTCAGAACATAATGGATACTAGGGATCAAACCCTAACAAAACTAACTCGATTACATGATAAATCTCATCCAACCCATCACCTTCCAGCAAGCCTACGATGCAATTACTCACGCACGGCGGTGAGCATCATGTAATTGGTGATGGAGGATGGTTGATGACGACGACGGCGACGAATCCCCCTCTCCGGAGCCCCGAACGGGCTCCAGATCAGCCCTTCCGAGAGTGATTAGGGCTTGGCGGCGGCTCCGTATCGTAAAACGCGATGATTTCTTCTCTCTGATTTTTTTCTCCCCGAAAGCAAATATATGGAGTTGGAGTTGGCGTCGGATGGCCACCAGGGGGCCCACGAGGTAGGGGGCGCGCCTAGGGGGGCGCCCCCACCCTCATGAGCAGGGTGTGGGCCCCCTGGTCCTCATCTTTGGCGATGATTTTTTATTATTTTTTCTAAGATGTTCTGTGGAGTTTCAGGTCATTCCGAGAATTTTTATTTTCTGCACATAAAACAACACCATGGCAATTCTGCTAAAAACAGTGTCAGTCCGCGTTAGTTCCATTCAAATCATACAAGTTAGAGTCCAAAACAAGGGCAAAAGTGTTTGGAAAAGTAGATACGACGGAGACGTATTAACTCCCCCAAGCTTAAACCCTTGCTTGTCCTCAAGCAATTCAGTTGACAAACTGAGAGAGAAAAAGAAAAACTTTTACAAACTCTGTTTGCTCTTGTTGTTGTAAACATGAAAAGCCAGCATTCATGTTTCAGCAAATATTATGAACTAACCATACTAACAATAACACATAGGTCTCACAATTACTCATATCAATAGCATAATCAGCTAGCGAGCCATAATAATAAAACTCGGATGACAACACTTTCTCAAAATAATCATAACATGATATAACAAAATGGTATCTCGCTAGCCCTTTCTGAGACCACAAAACATAAATGCAGAGCACCTTTAAAGATCAAGGACTGACTAAACATTGTAATTCATGGTAAAAGAGATCCAGTCAAGTCATACCCAATATAAACCAATTATAATGAATGCAAACGACAGTGTGCTCTCCAGCGGGTGCTTTTAATAAGAAGGGTGATGACTCAACATAAAAGTAAATGGATAGACCCTTCGCAGAGGGAAGCAGGGATTTGTAGAGGTGCCAGAGCTCGGTTTTGAAATAGAGATAAATTATATTTTGAGCGGCATACTCTCATTGTCAACATAACAACTAAAAGACGACGATATCTTCCATGTTAAACAGATTATAGGCGGTTCCCAAACATAATGGTAAAGTTTATACTCCCCTTCCTCCACAAGCATCTATCCATGGCTTGCTCGAAACAACGGGTACCTCCAACATTCAACGGGTCCCAAGGGGAGTTTTGTTTGCAGTTATTTTGATTTAGTTTGCATAAAGCATGGGACTGGGCATCCCGGATACCAGCCATTTTCTCGTGAATGAGGAGCGGAGTCCACTCCTCTTGAGAATAACCCGCCTAACACGAAAGATAAGGGCAGCTCTAGTTGACATATGAGCTATTCGATCATGCAAAAATGAATGTTTATTTGAAGGTTTAGAGTTTGGCACATACAAATTTACTTGGAACGGCAGGTAAATACCGCATATAGGAAGGTATAGTGGACTCATATGGAACAACTTTGGGGTTTAAGGAGTTTGGATGCACAAGCAGTATTCCTGCTTAGTACAGGTGAAGGCTAGCAAAAGACTGGGAAGCGACCAACTAAGAGAGCGACAACAGTCGTAAACATGCATTAAAATTAATTTACGCCGAATACAAGCATGAGTAGGATATAATCTACCATGAACATAAATATCATGAAGGCTATGTTGATTTGATTCAACTACATGCGTGAACATGTGCCAAGTCGAGTCACTCAATTCATTTAAAGGAGGATACCATCCCATCATACCACATCATAATCATTCTAATAGCATGTTGGCACGCAAGGTAAACCATTATAACTCATAGCTAATCAAGCATGGCACAAGCAACTATAATCTCTAAATGTCATTGAAAATATGTTTACTTCATAATAGCTGACTCAGGAACGATGAATCATCATATTTACAAAAACAAGAGAGGTCGAGTTCATACCAGCTTTTCTCATCCCAATAAGTCCATAATATATCATCATTATTGCCTTTCACTCGCACGACCGAACGGTGTGTATAATAATAAGAGTGCACATGCATTGGACTAAGCTGGAATCTGCAAGCATTCAACTCAAGAGAGAAGACAAGTAATATGGGCTCTAAGTTAAATAAACAATCATGCATATAAGAGCCACTAAGCATTTTCAATATGGTCTTCTCAACCCCTGAAAAGAAAGAAAAGAAAATAAAAACTATTTACACGGGAAAGCTCCCAACAAGTAAAAGAAGAACGGGAAATATTTTTGGGTTTTCTTTTTAATTCTACTACAAGCATGGAAAGTAAACTAAATATATTTTTTGGCTTTTCTTAAGGTTTATTAAACACACAAGAAGAAAGCAGGAAAAGGAAAATAAACTAGCATGGATATTACAGTGAAAGAGTATGAGCACCAACATCTAGCAATGAGTGTGTGTGTGAACATGAATGTAATGTCGGTGGGAAATATGTACTCCCCCAAGCTTAGGCTTTTGGCCTAAGTTGGTCTATTGCCAGGGATAGCCTGGCGGATACCCGTAGGTGAAGCTGGGGTCGTACTGTGACGAAGAAGGCTCCGGCTGCCACTGGCTGGCAACCTCCTCTGGATCCCAAGAATAAACAGATAGTCATGGAGGCTCATCTTGTGGCTCCGGTTCTGGGGCTGGTGTTGGATTCCGAGAGGATTGAACGGCTGCCCATGGAACGATGTGAGGACCTGCAGATAAGTTAAAAAAAGAAGGGGCAGGCAAAGTAATACTCTCAGGGTGATGTTTATCAAAGTATAATTTGTATTTGAGCTCCCCTTCGCGACCCTTAACAAGAAAATCATGCGCTATCATACTCTTGTAATCTAAATAAGCACGAGGCAGCTCTGTTTCTTCTTTCTCCTCATGCCTAATAGGTATTTCAAAATGTTCAGCTAGGCGTGAAGCATAAATGCCTCAAAAGATGGGGCCCTTAGTACGGTTCAGACTTAACCGTCTAGCAACAATTCCACCCATACTAACAGAGTTATTGCGGTATAAACCATGGAACAAAATAATAATATCAGGAATACTAAGGTTCCCACAGTTCCTGCGTCCAATCAAGCAACGACTAGCAAATAAGGCAAAGTAGCGTAAAACAGGAAGATGTATGCTAGTGATCCTTGCACCAGAAACCTTCCTGGTTTCTCCCACAGTGATAGTGTTAATAAAAGCTTCTACTTCGTTGCGGTGGGGTTCATCTAAGGTGCCCTCAAATGCAAACCTCGCAGAATTCAGCTAATGTCATCTCTTTAACAACGTCATATAAATCAAACTCTACTGTCGGAGGTGATTTCTTAGGGAAAAAGTAGAAGTTTTGCACAAAAGTATTTGTGAGTAAGAGATACTGATGACGTTGGTCATGGAGGAAGTTGGCGAGGCCAGCATTTTCAATCAATAAATAGAAATCCTCATAAATCCCGACTCTCCTCAATAAGTCATCGGAAGGCCATTCACACGGCCGGACCTCCGCGGTGCGAGGAAAATTAAATTTGGGCTTCTGCTCTTCTTCCTTTTGTTTTTCCTTAGAGCTTCGGCTCGACGAACCCCTCAAAAGTCTCTTCATTATTTCTCAACGGGGATATGAAAATCCCCAACAATAAGAATATCATACTTTTTCTTGACAGTAGGGAGAGGAAATTCAAAACCTCCAAATATAATCGATGGAATTTTTCCAATAGAGTTGATACTATAAACTTGAGGTTGTTTGGAAAGTGTACCGTGTGCTCATTGCCATTAACATGAAAAGTGACATTGCCTTTGTTGCAATCAATAACAGCCCCTGCAGTATTAAGGAAAGGTCTTCCAAGAATAATAGACATACTATCATCCTTAGGAATATCAAGAATAACAAAGTCCGTTAAAATAGTAACATTCGCAACCACAACAGGCACATCCTCACAAATACGATAGGTATAGCAGTTGATTTATCAGCCATTTGCAAAGATATTTCACTAGGTCTCAACTTATTCAAGTCAAGTCTACGATATGAAGAGAGAGGCATAACACTGACACCGGCTCCAAGATCACATAAAGCAGTTTTAACATAATTTCTCTTAATGGAGCATGGTATAGTAGGTACTCCTGGATCTCCAAGTTTCTTTGGTATTCCACCCTTAAAAGTATAATTAGCAAGCATGGTGGAAATTTCAGCTTCAGGTATCTTTCTTTTATTAGTAATGATATCCTTCATATACTTAGCATAAGGATTTGTTTTGAGCACATCAATTAATCGCATACGCAAAAAGATGGGTCTAATCATTTCAGCAAAGCGCTCAAAATCCTCATCATCCTTTTTCTTGTATGGTTTCGGAGGAAAAGGCATGGGTTTCTGAACTCATGGTTCCCTTTCTTTACCATGTTTCCTAGCAACGAAGTCTCTTTTATCACAACGTTGATTCCCTGATTGTGGGTTATCAAGATCAATAGCAGGTTCAACTTCTACATCATTATCATTACTAGGTTGAACATCAACATGAACATTATCATTAACATTATCAGTAGGTTCATGTTCATCACCTGATTGTGTTTCAGCATCAGAAACAGAGATATCATTTGGACTCTCAGGTGGTTCATCAATAGGTTCACTAGAAGTTTGCAAAGTCCTATCATTTTTTTTTTCTTCCTTTTAGAAGAACTAGGTACATCAATATTATTTCTCTGAGAATCTTGCTCGATTCTCTTAGGGTGGCCTTCAGGATACAAAGGTTCCTGAGTCATTCTACCAGTTCTAGTAGCCACTCTAACAGCATAATCATTTTTCTTACTATTCATTTCATCAAGCACCTCTTTCTGAGCTTTAAGTACTTGTTCTACTTGAGTGGTAACCATAGAAGCATGTTTGCTAACAAGTTTAAGTTCACCTCTAATATCAGCCATATAATTACCCAAGCGTTTAATTATAAAGGTATTCTGTTTTAATTGTCTACCAAAATAAGCATTAAAGTCATCTTGCTTAAACATAAAGTCATCAAACTCATCCAAGCACTGACTAGCAATTTTAGTAGGAGGTACTTCAGCTTTATCATATCTATAGAGAGAATTTACCTTTACTACCTGTGTCGGGATATCGGGAGGTTCTTCAGTAAATAAGTAATTGAGATCATATACTTCTTCAACAGGCGGTAAATTAAGACCATGTATTTCTTCAATAGGAGGTAAATTCTTAACATCTTCAGCTTTAATACCTTTTTCTTTCATAGATTTCTTTGCCTTTTGCATATCTTCGGGACTGAGAAATAAAACACCTCTCTTCTTCGGAGTTGGTTTAGGAATAGACTCAGTAATTGGCCTGGAACTGGTTCAGGAGGTGGCTCAGGAGGTGCCCAATTATTTTCATTTGTCAACATATTGTTCAATAGAATTTCAGCTTCATCCGGTGTTCTTTCCCTGAAAATAGAACCAGCACAACTATCCAGGTAATCTCTGGAAGCATCAGTTAGTCCATTATAAAAGATATCAAGTATTTCAGGTTTCTTAAGAGGATGATCAGGCAAAGCATTAAGTAACTTGAGAAGCCTCCCCCAAGCTTGTGGGAGACTCTCTTCTTCAATTTGCACGAAGTTGTATATTTCCCTCAAAGCAGCTTGTTTCTTATGAGCAGGGAAATATTTAGCAGAGAAGTAATAAATCATATCCTGGGGACTTTGCACACAACCAGGTAGGGGTGGGCGTTCGGTTCCCCCGAACCGTTCGGTTCGGTGCTTCGGTGCTTTCTAATTTTGGGTCCTCAGAAAACATGGACCGATTGGTCTCTGCTAGCTAAGGTAACCGAGAGCTCGGTCCCTAGCATGATCGGTTCGGTTGTCGGTTCTGGACCGAACAGACCATACTGCATGGGGCTAATTGGCCTGCTAGGCTGCTACTGTTATATGGGGCGCTGGACTGGGCTGGTCCTGTCAGCTAGACTAGCTTTTTTTAGGGGTGTCAGCTATAGACTAGCTAGTTCTCGAAAAAAAGCTATAGACTAGCTCCTAATGCTAGCTGGACGATTTTTATTGTCTGGCCTAACAAACAAACATGATTGCCTCCAAAAAGAAACATGAGAGACATGTACTTATTAGTTTTTTTGTGACAGGAAGCCATGTCTGTGCGCCTGTGCCTGTGCAAGTACTTAGTTTTCTGGATCAAAATTTTCTGTACATGCGTTCAGCTGCAAAGTATGTACGTACAGAAAATTTTCCAAGCGTATACCCTGTACTGTACCACATCGTTACTTAACAGCAAGAATGACTGTAAAACAAGTGACAGAGAAACTTGCAGATAATTTACACAAAATGGGCGTAAAGATAGAAAATCAGACTCAACAAATTACATCCGACAAACCAACCATAGTTTATCACAGACGACACATTGACAAGTCCACTTAAGTTTGAGAAGACGAAATAGAAGCAGGCAAGTAGCAGAACCATACAGATTCAGTAGTGCGGTGCAGCTGCCATTACCAATCTCCCTTCTTCTAAACTTCAAGATTTATTGCTTATTCTTCAAGCTTCATCCATGATTAACTTTCATCACTACTTGCTTATCATGACCTATGTTCTCAAGCATGACACTCCTCTGTCTCGGAAGAAACTAGTACAACATAAAGCAAACCTTGATTTAGACAAGAACAGTACATATCACAACTCGACTAAATCCTGAACTAGATCTAGATGGAATCAAGAATATGACCAAACAAAAATCAACTACTAACAGAAGTCAACTACTACTTCCGTTGTGATGTTCACCAGATCCATCCAGAATAAGACGGAACATAAATCACGAGTACTTACTTTGCAGGCAAGCGACATCGTTCGATGCAGAATTTTTCCAGCCGCTTCGGCTCTGTTCGGTTTGAAGGCAAGCCTACTATCTTCTCCCCATGCAGAAATCAACCTAATGGTGCCGTGGCCAAAGGCCAGGGATTTGGGCGGGCGGGCGGTGCGCTGCAGAGATGCATCGGGATGCAATGAATCACGCCTCATATAGGTGTTCAGGAGACAAGAAATCAATCCGGCATGGAAGGTGCAGATCACACACGCAAGACTTGCGCTCATGGGGAGGGCAAGGATAAATTCTGGGAGATCTGTGCCATGATTTTGGGAGGAGGCGATTTGGGATGCCCGGCGATTTGGGAGGAGGTCATGCCGTGGGTGCGGGATTGCAGGCTGCGGCCTGCGGGAGTGCGGCTGTGTTGGAGTTGCCAAGTTGGGAGGAGAGAAATTAGAGGTAGAGTGTCGGTGCTTCGGTTAGTTCGGTGGACCGAGGGTAGACACCGAAATCACCGAATTTAATTCGGTTTTGAAGAATTGCTAATCGAGCTCACTACCGAATATTTCGGTTTCGGTCATTTCGGCTTCGGTCCAAGTTAAATCGGTTCGGTAAATCAGTTTTTGGGTTATATGCCCACCCCTACAACCAGGATCAAGAGAATTAACCATGTCTTAGCGTCACCCTTTAATGAGAACGGAAATATTTTGAGTAAATAAAGGTAGTGTGATCTCTCATTATTAGTAAACATGGTAGCTATATCATTTAACTTAGTAAGATGTTTCACAACAGTTTCAGATTCATAGCCATAAAAAGGATCAGATTCAACCAAAGTAATTATATCTGGATCAACAGAAAAATCATAATGATCCTTATCAGGAACACAAGTAGGTGAAGTAGCAAAAGCAGGGTCGGGTCTCATTCTATCTGTAAAAGATTCTTTACTCCATTTAACTAGCAGCCTCTTAAGTTCATATCTATCTTGGCAAGCAAAAATAGCTGCAGAAGATTCAGCATCAAAAAGACAACCCTCAGGAATAGCAGGCATATTCTCATCATCACTATCATCATCATATTCAGGTGTAATAATTTCTCTTTCTCTAGACCTAGCAATTTGCTCATCAAGAAATTCACCAAGGGGCACAGTAGTATCAAGCATAGAAGTAGTTTCATCATAAGTATCGTGCATAGCAGAAGTGGCATCATCAATAACATGCGACATATCAGAATTCATAGCAGTAGTAGGTTTAGGTGTCGCTAGCTTACTCATAACAGAAGGAGAATCTAGTGCAAGGCTAGATGGCAGTTCCTTACCTCCCCTCGTAGTTGAGGGCAAAATAGTAGTTCGATCATCTTTCAAGTTCTTCATAGTGTCCAACAGATATAAGTCCCAAGTGACTCAAAGAATAGAGCTATGCTCCCCGGCAACGGCGCCAGAAAAAGGTCTTGATAACCCACAAGTATAGGGGATCGCAACAGTTTTCGAGGGTAGAGTATTCAACCAAATTTATTGATTCGACACAAGGGGAGCCAAAGAATATTCTCAAGTATTAGCAGCTGAGTTGTCAATTCAACCACACCTGGAAACTTAGTATCTGCAACAAAGTGTTTAGTAGCAAAGTAATATGATAGCAGCTGATTGGGCGATATGCTTGTGAAACATGTTGGCTTTCGTGTTTAGCCGATCACGGAGGAGAAGCCAGGCGAAGATCTTGACTTTATCGGCACCTTGGAGGCTCATACAAAGTCGTGGTGGGGGTCAGCATAGTCTTCAGCAAGAATGGAGGAGTAGGCGTTCTTGGCAGAGAATGGCAGCCCATGGGAGAGGGACCGTTCATTGGATCGATCTACCTGCTGAAAATCCTGCAACATCAACAATACACAGTCCAACTCGCGAGCAGCAGCGTTAGATAGACGGTTCCGTAGGTTCGTTAATAAGCCTTTTGCCATATTATAGCCACTAGAACCTTGTCATCCAACGAGTGTGAGTGTAGGTTGGGGAATACTTTATGGAGAGGCGACTATAGTAGCCATTTGTCTAACCAAAAGAAGGTGGAAAGCCCATTGTAAGTGATCACAAATGAGTGCTTGATAACCCACAAGTATAGGGGATCGCAACAGTTTTCGAGGGTAGAGTATTCAACCCAAATTTATTGATTCGACACAAGGGGAGCCAAAGAATATTCTCAAGTATTAGCAGTTGAGTTGTCAATTCAACCACACCTGGAAACTTAGTATCTGCAGCAAAGTGTTTAGTAGCAAAGTAATATGATAGTGGTGGTAACGGTAACAAAAGTAAAGACAGCAAAAGTAATGTTTTGCGTATTTTGTAGTAATTGTAATAGTAGCAACGGAAAAGTAAATAAGCGAGAACTAGTATATGGAAAACTCGTAGGCACCGGATTAGCGATGGATAATTATGCCGGATGCGGTTCGTCATGTAACAGTCATAACATAGGGTGACACAGAACTAGCTCCAGTTCATCAATGTAATGTAGGCATGTATTCCATATATAGTCATACGTGCTTATGGAAAAGAACTTGCATGACATCTTTTGTCCTACCCTCCCATGGCAGCGGGGTCCTATTGGAAACTAAGGAATATTAAGGCCTCCTTTTAATAGAGAACCGGAACAAAGCATTAGCACATAGTGAATACATGAACTCCTCAAACTATGGTCATCATCGGGAGTGGTACCGATTATTGTCACTTCGGGGTTGCCGGATCATAACACATAGTAGGTGACTATAGACTTGCAAGATAGGATCAAGAACACACATATATTCATGAAAACATAATAGGTTCAGATCTGAAATCATGGCACTCGGGCCCTAGTGACAAGCATTAAGCATAGAAAAGTCACAACAACATCAATCTCAGAACATAATGGATACTAGGGATCAAACCCTAACAAAACTAACTCGATTACATGATAAATCTCATCCAACCCATCACCTTCCAGCAAGCCTACGATGCAATTACTCACGCACAACGGTGAGCATCATGAAATTGGTGATGGAGGATGGTTGATGACAACGAAGACGACGAATCCCCCTCTCCGGAGCCCCGAACGGACTCCAGATCAGCCCTCCCGAGAGAGATTAGGGCTTGGCGGCGGCTCCGTATCGTAAAACACGATGATTTCTTCTCTCTGATTTTTTTCTCCCCGAAAGCCAATATATGGAGTTGGAGTTGGCGTCGGAGGGCCACCAGGGGGCCCACGAGGTAGGGGGGCACGCCCAGGGGGGCGCCTCCACCCTCGTGAGCAGGGTGTGGGCCCCCTGGTCTTCATCTTTGGCGAGGATTTTTTATTATTTTTTCTAAGGTGTTCCGTGGAGTTTCAGGTCATTCCGAGAATTTTTATTTTCTGCACATAAAACAACACCATGGCAATTCTGCTGAAAACAGCGTCAGTCCGGGTTAGTTCCATTTAAATCATACAAGTTAGAGTCCAAAACAAGGGCAAAAGTGTTTGGAAAAGTAGATACGACGGAGACGTATCAGTGCTCGATGAGCAGTGGCAAATTTTTGTTGACAATTTTCCAAAGGAAGGAGGGCCTTGGAGTTTTTGCTGAGATGCCAAGAGGATATTGTTGGTGATACCACTTTGTCCAAGGGACGTTTGGGTTCTGCAAAATCTTGAAGGAGAATTTCATAAGCAAGCAGTGGTTCTGAACTTCGAGATTTTTAATGCCTAGACCACCAGTATCTTTCGGTTTGCAAACGTTTTTCCATGCGACTAAACAGCTTGCACCCGTGCAAGTTGCCTCATTAGACCAGAAGAACGTCCTCCGAATGGCATCAAGTTTTGCTATAATTGACTTAGGTAGACGAAAAACTTACATAAAATAGACTGTTAGTGAGTCTAGGACTACAATTAGCAGAGTCAGGCGAGCACCGCGTGAAAGCAGACACGCTACCCAGCCGAAGAGGAACTTCCGAAAGCTGTCAATGATCGGGTCGAAGGCTATGAGCGGCAGTTTGGTGGGGGAGAGAGGAAGGCCTAGGTACATTAGTGGAAAGGAGGATAATGAGCATCCAATAGGAGTGGCGATGTTGTTTTGCATGGATGGATCAATGGCGATGGTGAGGAGTGCCGTTTTTTGGAAGTTGATAAGCAGCCCCGTTGCAAGGGCAAAATCGTGGAGTGTTTGTTTTAGGGTTAAGGTGGCTGCATCGTTAGCAGCAGCGATGATAAGGGTATCGTCGGCGTATTGCAGCGTCACTGGTGGTTCGTTTGGTCGTAGTGGGTGGCAAAGAACATTCTGTTGGAAAGCGCTGGCAATCAATCTTTGGTGGACATCTACAACGATGATGAACAAGTATGGCGAGAAGGGGTCTCCTTGTCGTAGGCCGCATCTACATTGGATCCATGGCCCCGGAATGCCATTTAGGAGGATGGCCGTTTTCCCAGTGTAGAGAATGTCTTGGACCCAGGAGCAGAAAGTTGGAGGGAACCCTCGAGCTTGTAGGATTTGAAAGAGGGAGGACCAGCAGATGGAGTCAAAAGCTTTCCTGAAATCAAGCTTGAAGACCATGGTCGGCGCTTTACGTGTGTGGCAAGCACTTAGGATATCAGCTGCATAAATGAAGTTTTCAGCGATGTTGCGTCCGTGAAGGAAACCCGTTTGATCATAATGAATGGGCAGTGGGATTAGGGGATTGACCCTGTTTGTGAGAACTTTGGCAACTACTTTTGGAGTACAGTTTTGAAGAGAGATTGGTCTAAAAGCATCTGGGGACGTTGGCGCCAGGGTTTTGGGAAGGAGAACCATGAAGGCTCGGTTAAAACGTTCAAGTGAAGCCGTTTGATCGTGGAAGGCAGAAAAGAACGGTAGTATGGACTATTTGATATCATGCCAAATTTTTTTGAAGAAGATTGGCCCAAAGCCATTCGGGCCGGGGCTTGCATTTGCATTCATGGTGAGAAAAGCATGGTGGATTTTGTCATGTGAGAAGGGTTGTGTGAGATCTGAAAGTTGGGGAAGGGGAGAGGGGTATAGCTGCTGTAAACTGAAGTTCCAAGTGGCATTTTTTGTATTCCCGATTAGTTGTTGGAAGTAGTTCTTAAGGATATCGGCTTTTTGTTCATGCAGGAAAACTTCGGAGGAGTTATGAATAAGCAGAGGGATTTTGTTTGAGCGAGAGCGGTGTGTAGCAGAAGCGTGGAAGAACCTAGAATTTTCGTCTCCATCGATGGCGACTCTAATCTTCCCCCTTTGTTTCCAAAATGTGATTTTTTGTTTGATAGCACATTGCAGTAGGTTAGAGATGACCAGCCTAAGTTTTTGCTCGAGAGGAGATAGAGGAGCGAATTCCTCGTTTAGGTCGAGAGCCTGGATTACCACTTTGCAGTTGTTTTACCGTTGGTAGATGGGCCGCAACGTCTTGGCCCAAGATTTTAGGACTGATCGTGTTTTTTTGATGTTTTGGGCGAGAGAAGCAGCTGGATCGGCGGGAGGCCCGTGGTTGTTGGGCCGCCAACAGGCCCGCACAGTGTTGGTACAGGCCTGGAATGAGGTCCAGAAGCGTTCAAATCTAAAAAGGCGGGAAGAAGGGACAACCGTAGATATAGTGAGTAGAAGAGGAACGTGATCGGAGACGAATCTAGTAAGAGAGGTTAGGTGCATTTTTGGGAAGAGAGCATCCAAAGGTAGGTTAATAAGTACTCTATCTAAACGTATTAGCGTAGGTGATAATCTTTTGTTTGACCAGGTATATTGTCTGTCTAGAAGTGGGAGCTCTGATAGAGCAAGTTGATCAATTGTGTCATTGAAGGCATCGACTTCCGATCGTCTAAAGTTGTTGTTGTTCCTCTCATTAGGGAAACGGGTAAGGTTAAAGTCACCGATGAGTAGCCAGGGGGATGGATTTGGAGGTTCTATCTGCTTAAGTTCTTCTAGGAATTCAAGTTTTAGTTCTCGTTGTCAGGGGGCGTATACGTTAGTGATGAAGATGTGGTGTGGCAAGGCAAGGCATGATAGAGTTAAGGTAGAAGTGAAACGGCTGTGCTGACAGTTGAGAAGCGAAAAACAGTGTGAGTTAGAAGCAGATAGGATTCCACCCGCAGATCCGATTGCATCGAGGTGGTTATTAGAATCTAGGAAGCGTGGCAAGATCGATCTTAGTTTGATAGAATCTGGTTTTTGCAGTTTTGTTTCTTGTAGCAGAGCGATTGATGGCCCCAATTGTTTTATTTCAGAGAACATGTTAGCACACTTGTCATTATCTCCTAACCCTCGGACATTCCAGGACACAATAGAGTACGTTTCGTTTTTCATAATGGAAACTTAACTTGACACCTTACATAGGGGCAGATACCCAAAAGACAACCATATCTATTCCTGATACACTTGGACGAGCTGACAGAATAAGGAATGAGCAGCATTACAACTAGCATATGCTTAAGATAACAGCTACGGAGGGGTGCAATGCACCGGATACAAGGCCAACACGGGCCGCCACGCATGTGGCCGAGTGGGAGATAGCGCATCATGGAGATCCCAGGTCACCGGAGCCCGAAGCGATGTCGTCGACCATCTCAGGCAAGGCACCACAGGCAATAGCAACGGCAGCCAGCTCCTCTGGCGATGCTGGTCCGCGAGCAGTGCCGTCAATGAACCCCGTCTCATCGCAGAGACGAGCATGGATGAGAGCGTCAGAGAGATCCTTTGATGCAGCGGACAGGTCGAGCTTCTTGGCCTTGGAGCGCATGGCCTTGGCAGTCATAGTGGAGTAGATAGGAGGCTCGATCTTGGCCAGACGAGCGCTGCGCCTAGCCTTGATGCCAGAGCCGGCAGCCATCTTTGCGCGCCTGCTAATGCGCCTGGCCAGACACTCGTGTGGCGGCTCAGGAGGCAGGTCCAAAGGCTGGACGGCAGGAACCACCGTGGGGAGAGGTGCCGGAGGGGCAGGTGGGGATGGGGGAGGGGATGGTGCATGCGGCTGAGGAGGCAGAGAGGGTGGGGCTGGCAGTGCGAGCAGGGGGCGAGAGTGGCGTGCCCGTGCCCGCGTTAGGGCAGGAGAGGGGGAGCGAGCGGGAGGAGTCCATGGAGCGTGGACCAGCATAGCGACCGGCATGCCATCCGCCATGACAGCAAGGATTGGGATGCCATCGAGAGGCCGATCCGCCGAAGGAGAAGGAGGAGGGCCCGATGGCGACTCCGGTGTGCAGGCGAATGGGGACATGGCAGTGGCGATGCTGCGTATGTGTGAGATGGTGTTGGGAGATAGAGGAGGGTTGGATAGTTGGGAGGAGAGGGAGCCGCTGTCCCCGTTCTCAGAGGAGAAAGGAGAGGCCCCAGAGCCGTGCCGGAAGAGCGCGCGGCTCTCCAACTTGACGACAGCGACATCGTTGCCAGACAGGCGCATCATGAGGCAGGGTGGGAGGACGAAATCGCGAGCGACCATGACGAGTGCACGAATGCTGGAGTGATCGCCCTGGAAGCAGTGTTGGTCGGCGGAGACAAAGTCTCCAAGGTGGGAGAAGAAGTACTCTGCCCCCTCAAGGTGCCAGAGCTCATCAGGATAATTGAATGCCTCGATCTCGGCCATGTGGATGAAGATGGCTGTGGATCTATTGTCTGCGTGTTCAGGCCTTTCAAAGAAGAGGGTGTTGCCCTCATGGTGGATGGGTTCGTGTCCAGTGGCCGCGACGCGCTCCTCTGCGTTGGCAAAGGAGAGGCGCGCGACGCCGCGTGCGGAGGAGGTGAGGCCGAAGGTAGGGTTGTTGCAGTGGCGTGCAATAGCCTGGCGGATGAACCGGAATGGGTTGTGCATGGGAGTGGCTAGGTGAACGTAGGCTAGGTTATCAACCTGGCGAACCAGGCAGGTTGGACGGACAAGGAGGGGGATGTGTGGCTCCGGGGGAGAGAAGCATGAGGCCGCTGTGGGTGCAGTGGCGGGTGAGGGTGGTGTAGGAGTGGCGAAGGATGGCACTGGCGGCGATGAAGAGGAGGTGCGTGGCCCGAAGATGAGCGGGAGGCGGAATGGTGGCAGATCAGAGGTGATGACGCAGTGGGAGCCGAACCAGATCGGCGCTCCGTCGGAGCGCCTGGAGCCCGCGGAAGAGACTAAAGCGGTGTGGGTGCCGGTTGTGTGCGCCATCGGGCTGCATGGCGGACGCACAAAGGCAGGGTTAGCACTCGGAGAAGGGGGCATAGTAGGGAAATAAGGAAGGAATCGTATGGCCTTGCACCTGAAGCTCCGGTGGCCGGAGCACCAACAGCGTGAGCAGCGGACGGGGTCGCGGCAGTCGTCAACGTTGTGGTCAGAAGCAAGGCACCGGAAGCACCTAGCCTTGTTCTTGCGGGTGTAGTGGTGGTGGATGTTCTTGGGGCTAGGCATCGGAGGAGGGCGTGATTTATAGGCCGGAGGGGCCGATGGGTTGGAGGGAGGAGATGCAGAGACCCGAGGCGGGGGACTGAGCAAAACTTCCCGGTAGCTGCGCGGGACCTGCAGCAGCGTGGAGATCGAAGAGCTCGCAGGGATGGCAGCAGTGGAAGTGGCGTGGGCTTGGTTAATGGCGATCTCGGGATGGAGCTGAGGGAACGGGGCGGAGAGTAGGCTGACGGAGGTAGGGGAGGCAGGTGGTAGAGTAGACGTGATGATGGGCGCATGCGTGTGCATGCAAGCGTTGGATATATCATGCGGTGAGGGCGGACGGGTGGAGGCATGCGGTCCCACAGATTCAGTGGCAGTAGGGGTTGATTTAGCGTGCACAATGGCTTTTGGGGGGTCGGGCAGGCTGCGCAGCCGACCGGGGGGCGGCTGTGGCGACTCAGGTGGGTCCATGCGTGCAGTGGGATGCAATGGGAAGCGGTGGAGCGCTCCGTTCAAAGCCGTATCGTTAAAAAAACCAGGTTGATCGATGGAGGGTACAGCGCAACCGTCGCCATGGTCTTGTTTTCTTTCTGAAGCGAGGATGCAGCGAGACGCGACGGGAGAGGCCGCGGGGGATGAGAGGAACACGTGTCCGATGCCATCGAGTGCATTGTGGTCAACCGAGGCATTGCCAGGGGAATCCGCGCGTGGAACAGTGCGGTGTATCTCTGTTGACAGATGAGGGAGATCCTGTGTGAGTAGTTTAGTCGATGGGTGCGGTCCGAGCAAGGACGTGGGGTGGTTAGGCAGGATGGGAGCGTTCGAGGCAATCGAGTCCGGTTCAAACATAACTGGCAGCGGTACCGATCGCACTATGTGTGATGCTTGGTCAATGGAGTCAAAGAGGCGAAGTTCAAAATTTGAAAAATGTACGGGAGCACGACGGAGGACTTCTGTTCTTACATTGACCGAGTACACATGCACTAGGTATAGGTTTGGGGCAAGTGTGACAGCGTGGAAAACACGTTGGAAAGAAAACTGGTGGTCTAATGCATTATTAATCAGGGTTTCATTTGCGCATACTGACATAGAACAGAAAACTACCCATATTGGTGTGGTGGGTTTATGAGTCAAACATGTGGTGGGTGTGGTGACAAGGCAGTGGTACGTTGAGAAAATTAGCTTATTAAACCAAATGCCAGGCCGGAACAGTCGTACCTTTGCATGTGATCGCGGTGGATCGAGCGCTGTGGGAGCCGCAGGAGAAACAGTTGGCAGCCGACCGTTGACGGTGGCGGGTCCCAGCTGCATGGGTTGCATGCACGGGAGGTAGCGGGGGGGGGGGGGGGGGGGGCTCGTCGACGACGAGACGTGGTTGGAGGATACCGACGCAGTGAAATCTGCGTTTGATATTCGGTTGACGGAGATGGAGCGCGCCTCTCCACCAAAACGGAACGAAAGGAGCATGGCCACCAGAGTGTTGTCAACCGTAAAGTCGGCTTTGTGAACGAAGAAGATGATTTTTGTTGTCGAAGCAGAGGTGTATGGCGTTATGAAGACGCTGGATGAGAACAGATCAAGGATGTTGCGTGCAAAGTCAACACCGTGCGATGGGAGGAACCCGAGCTGGGAGCGAAGGAATGCTTCAGCGTGGCCAAAACGATCTCCAATGTCGAATTTTGGCTTTTGGTAGATGGGTGTCTGGTGTGTGAAAGAGGGCGGCGGTGGGAAAGGAAGAAATTTGACAGAATGAGTGGTGGCGACGAGGATGGGTTCGGCGATGAGAGCTCGAACGATGCGCATGTCAGAGACCGAAATGCGAAAGAGCTTCTCTTGGAGTCGAGTAGCCTGGAAAGCGGGAGCATTGCCACCCAGGCATGCTTGCATGAGGACGGCCATGAGCTCCTTGTCGATGTCGAGCGAGGAGTGATGGACATGCACGGAGAGGAAGCATGGCGGCTCGTGGCGGCGCGGGTTGATATGCTTGGAGAGGCAGTGCCATACCTGGTCTTGGAAGTCGTCACCCATGGCGTCTCCAACACCGAGGGCGGCGCGCAGGGCCTTGGCAGTGGGGGAATCCTTCCATGCAATGGGGACATGGAAGGTGGCCGACGCCGGAGTCTGGGGGAGGGAGGCGGCGGTCGGAGTAGGTGTGAGGGGCGTGGATGGGGAACCGGAGGGGAGCGGGAGGGAGAGGAGAGCCATCCTATATGTGTTGGTTGCCGTAGTAGTAGCAAAATGGTTGCGGGTTCCAGCAAAAACACAAGCCGGTAGTAGCAAAAATAGGGATGGTTTCCAGCAAAAACAAATCCCGGATGCATAAAATTTCCTAGCCGGTTCCAGCATACACCGTAGCTGGTTGCAGCAAACCACGCCTCGTAATTCCAGCAAAAAATCCATGGCCCGGGGATACCTCCTGTCGCAGCACCGCTGCATCGTCTCGTGGCCGTAGTTTCAGCTTTTCCCCTCACTGGATCCAACAATTTTCACCATCGTTCTAGTACGCCGCTGCTCATGTTGCCTCACTCCTATTGGACATCTTTTTTGGCGCGGTAAATAGGAGTTTTATTCACAATGATATGGTTACAATATACTGGTAAAAGTGCCTCAATACATGAAGGACCATAGTGTAGCCATACAGCAGTAGTATATTCTTAATTACCTGTTGTGGCAACTTGCTCTTCAACATACTCAACAAGCAATGTGCACTAATAAGATTTATTTTGGCCATGTACGATGAACAATGTTAACCATCAACTATCAGGGAACTTGGAATGGAACCCCGCCTCTTCCATATATAGGTAACAAAAACATAGGAAAAAATGCGTGTTCGTGATTTTGAGTAAAATTTCTTAATACGTGCAGTCAGTCTAGAATATGATAAAACTAAAACAACTACAATGATCACTATAGCCTTAAAATATGTGACCTGTGGCCAAGCATATGAATATCTCCATCTCACTTCATGAACATCACAATCTACTATTAGTTGTGTCCACATTGGCACAAAGCTCTAAAGAAACACCAAAGAGATTTGCAGAGGAACTGAAGAAAGGAAAAGCTCTATGAGATCTTCATGCGGTCATGCAACTCATATCCCATCAGCCTTCAGTTCCCGGCTCGAGATTTTACTTTATATGTTATACTATTCAGTAACATTGCTTGATAAACAAATAAAGCCGCAGAAACACATACTTAAATTCAAAAGATTAATTAAGACATGTCAGCGAGCCATCATGCAAAACCATCATCATATCATGTCTTGGACCATAGAAACCACTCGCCGTGGACATGCCATCACCATTTTCTCATCAATGTCACATCTGTTGAGAGGCCAATCTAGTGACTAGATCAAAACAAGGAGTGCAAGTTGTAGAGTTCAAATCGAAAGACAAAGCTATTGGCTACAAATAAATTTTGAAGGCAATTAAACCAAAAAGCACAAAGTTAATGTTGCGAAAAAATTGAGATTCATTACAACATAATTCATTCACCCGCTTGCACATGCCAACAACACAAGGAATTGTCAAGCTTACTAGCAAAAAGCCAACAATAATGTGAGAAAACAAGAACCATTGCACCAAGGCAGCTACCAAATAGTGACATGATTCATCAAATGACCCTTGTCGCCTCCAAGTTAGTCATGCTTCTTGTTGACGACAGTGGCCCATACCTTTAGGACTACTCGATCATACATTGTCAATGCGCCACATCACAAGGTCTCAGCCATTCTGTAAACATAAATGTGTAAGTGTGATTCCAAAAAGGGGATGCCATGATAAATTTTTAATTAAGTAGACATAAGCATAATTGGGTGTAACATTCGAGGATCCATATTACTGGAAGTTTTCTCGAGCACATATGAATTATATTGTTGGAAATTTGCTCGAGCACATGTGAAATATATAACTTTCTATGTGATCATCACTAATCTGATCAAACATTAAGTAATATATTAGTATTTATATAAGAATGGTTCCAAATCAAAAAAAGAAAGGACATATAGATGTACCTGGTGGATTGTAGAAACTCATGTATGGGATCAAATAACGGAATTTCTCTCTCTCTCCCATAGCTTCTTCCACTGTAGTGTCTTGATATTAACCTCGTAGATGCCAAGGTCTGTAGTTATGAAGATGATATCACTGCCCTCCACAGATCCAACCAGTCTGAGTCTTTTGTTGGTATTTTGAATAGGGAGAAGGTTCATGAGTTCGACGACTCTACGCATAGTCCATGACGCAATTCCATTAGTATCCAATTGTCTTGACCATATGTTGAGGGTTACCTTGTCCACATGCGCAAACCCCAAACTGCCATCCTCCATCGCCATGAGGATAGTGGAACCGCCAATGATAGCCCCGAACAATGGTGTATCAATCAATGATAAGCAATTAGAGCTCAAGTCATATTTCAGAATTTCTACACTATCATCATCATCATGTGTAAGGATGAAGTGAAGTGCATTTTCAACAAGGATGGAGGGCATTGAGTCGATGAATGCATCAGGTGCAAGTTGTAGACTAGAGGACATATCGCTCCACTCAACATCAGAGCATGACTTGCTCCAGTCACCTGTCACCGGCGAGGACACACGTGCATGTGCAACACAATTGTCATCATCTGTCAAGTCAAGGCCCAAGAATACCACCTGGAAGGGCCCTGCATGACACGCGCGATGGTCACAATCGCTCGCTGCACAAAGTAGTGCAGTGGCCCCATCGACGTAGCCCATCGACGTGGGCACTTTTAGCTTTCTTTGGCGACCTGTCATGGGGTCCCAAACGACAAGGTGCGTCGGCGTCCAATTATCCCGAAGAAGAACGCGACCATGGCGACAGTCCCACGCAGGGTATTTATAGTTACCCCTGCTCTTGTCAGGAATGTTGGCACTGAATTTCATGGCGGAGATGAAGCGCGGGGAGGGGGCTTTCCTCGGGAGAAAGTGGAGGGGCCAGGAATAAATGAACCCTAGCATGGGGGAAGATCCATGGAACTTACGATAGCGACCACGGAAGGCATGGCAGGAGAGAATGCCGAGCCAGCGCTTGTTGGCGACGGAGGCACGCACGAGGCACGCGGGCTCGTTCGGCGGGAGGCGAAAGAAGATCTCCTCGAGTAGTTCGTCCGGTAGCGATTGTATCGGCGGCGGCGGCGGCGGAGCCATGGTTGGTGGCGGCGGCGGCGGAGGCATGGTTGGTGGCGGCGAGGGTTTCGGGGGGAAGAGGGGGAGGAGGTTTGAGGGTAGGTTTTTATGTTGATTTTGGAAGGTTTGTGTTTCCTGCCAAGATTGACCTCCGTATGGGCCACCGAAAGCTCGAGGCTAGCCAAAGAATTGAAAAGGCGAGCTTGGGCTAAAATCAAGACACGCGGGTCCCTGGCAGGTTACCCGGGCCCGGAGGCAGGCCCGCTGCGAGGCTTCCCACCAAGAGGTCAACACGGTGTATTACGAAGTGGGTCCAATTAGATTTTTTTTATCAAACTACTTTTTATTTATTTATATCAAACTAGTAATCTGACGGCTACAAACAAAGTGTATGTAGGAAATAGAGGGTCCGGCTGTAGACGCGTGGCCCCGTGTACGTGTGCGGTGACGGCTTGGCCGAGACGGTGGCGCAAGCGCTGACGCGCCCCACCTACCAGGACGCTGACACTAGTTATCTCTTCCCTTCCCCTTTCCCTGTCTCCGCTCCGCTCCACTCCACACTCCGCCACACCCACCCAGCCGCCGCCGGAAAAGAGCACCGCGAGATGAGCTCCGGCGCGGGGAAGGTGGTGTGCGTCACCGGCGGCTCGGGCTACATCGCGTCCTGGCTCGTCAAGTTCCTCCTCCAGCGCGGCTACACCGTCCGCGCCACCGTCAGGGACACCGGTACGGTCAGGACTCAGGATCCCCTTCCATCCCCTCCCCTTACTTTTCCGCCTGCTCTAGCTGGTGGATGCATGGTTACCGGCTGGTTATTGCTCCCCGCCGCAGCGAGGGATTCATGGATTCAGACATTCAGTGGGTGGGGGGACTAGGTTTTGTTCAGGATGACAGATTAAAACCAAGTCTCATAATACTGTCGCTAGCGTGTTGCTGCGACAGTCAATTATTTTCATTATAAATCGTTTAGATTGTTGGAGTTCAAAATTAACACAATTTCCCTTGTATTATACTACTGAATTGGTTACCAATAGCATCCTGTGAGTGCTAGTCTTGGGGACTCCCTTAACATAATTCTGGCTCTGGCTCTGGCTCTGTTCACTCGCTCCCTACTACACCTATATATCCAAGTCTAAAATAAAGAGTAAAGTGGCAGCCATTCTCACTTCTGAATTGGAAACTACACAAGTGAGTTCTCATAATAGTGAGTGAGTAGCAATGTCTGGACGTCAACGCCATCTCCCTACTGCAACTATCATATATGTAAATCTTGGTCTAGAGGAGTCAAGGGGCAGCGATTCTGACTTGTGAGTTTAAAACTATGCAATTTGGCCGTTGGAATGTTTTCTTTTTAATAAAGCATGCATGTGGGGCGCTAACTGAACTCACGGTTCCTTCTTCCAGCCGATCCCAAGAAAACATTGCACCTGCAGGCCCTGGATGGAGCCAAGGATAGGCTGCACTTGTTCAAAGCAAGCTTGTTGGAAGAAGGCACCTTCGATGATGCTGTTGCCGGCTGCGATTGTGTCTTCCACACGGCCTCTCCCTTTTATCACAACGTCAAGGATCCCAAGGTTAGTATGTAGTATATCCTTATGCATGTTCCTTATGCATGTGCACGGGCACGGCCTCTCCCTTTTATCACAACGTCAAGGATCCCAAGGTTAGTATGTAGTATATCCTTATGCATGTTCCTTATGCATGTGCGCGGGCTTATGTTTTCAACAGCTAAAACTGTATATGACGTTTAGCTAGTAACTACAGCGGCTTAACCGGATGTTTTGTTCTGTATACTTATGTGTGTCTTTACTGTCTTGCAGGCTGAGTTACTTGACCCAGCAGTCAATGGAACGCTCAATGTTCTCCGTTCCTGCAAGAAGGCCAATATCAAGAGAGTGATCGTAACGTCATCCATGGCTGCTGTTGCCTACAATGGCAAACCAAGAACTCCCGATGTAGTAGTTGACGAGACATGGTTTTCAAGTGCAGAGGTCTGCGAAAAGAATAAGGTAATATGCCTTTCTGTGCTCATGGACCTCTGCTTGTTTTTCACATATTGAGTGGCAATCACGTTAATAAAATATACTATCTGGCTTTGATTGCTCTATATGTCTTTCACTCCGTCTGCACTGAAATTCCCTTATTTTGTCTACTTGATGACTTGCATACCAATTCTGCAAATGCACCTCTACTGAAATAGAATTTTCTTAGGATAAGAGGGTGATACCATTGTATTGAAGACCTTGGTTTTGTGTTTTCACACAAGGATGTAGGTTGAGTCCACAACAAGAAGCTTAAGAATAGGAAAGTAACTGTCAATTGATCTTATTCCATCTTTATTTGTGTCATACTATACTATACTTGGTTAGTGTTCAGGGGAAAAAAATTATACCTCGTTAACTCAGCACTAACTCAGCACTAATGCCAGTGTGTAGATGCAGAGTCAAGATTATGCTGAATACACACAGGGTTCTTTCGATATTTGTTTCTTAACTTGAAAAATTAGATTGCTCTATTTAATTTTGTATGCATATCTCAAAACTGTACTTCCACTTCCTTTTGTATTTCAATTTTAAATCCATTGTTGACTGTACATCATTTATGTTCTCATCTTGTTATCCTGAATGTTTGTCTGTTTCAGCAATGGTATGTGCTATCCAAGACCCTTGCCGAGGAGGCTGCATGGAAGTACGCAAATGATAATGGATTAGAAATAATTACAATAAACCCAACAATGGTCATCGGTCCCCTGTTGCAGCCTACACTGAATACTAGTGCAGAAGCAATATTGAAGTTTATAAATGGTATGTCCGTATGTGCCTTGATAAATAACTTTTTATAGGTTAACTTTATGCATGTAAGGTAGAGCTCTGCTTTGCCCTATACCCATTTTGCATTTCTCATTTGTTCGAGAGAATACCCAAGCTCAAGATATTCCAATTTCTATTAGCCATTAGCACAATTTCTGCAAACAAACTCAAGATATTTCAAGTGATGTTGAATTATGTTTCTTTCATTTCCTTCTGTGTGTGTTTGTGTGTGTGTGTGTGTGTGTGTGTGTGTGTGTGTGTGTGTGTGTGTGTGTGTGTGTGTGTGTGTGTGTGTGTGTGTTTGGCACTGGCAAAAGCACTGTGAGATATTACCATATTGGAATTATTCTACTCTTCATTGTTTGTCTAGCTAATAGTTTGTGCATCCTACCGCAAGGTACATGTACAGTTAATGTTATGAGTCTTCTGAGAAATATCAAGAGGACTCTGTTCAATTGGACATTTGATTTGTTTACAATGGGGGGTCTGCCTATGGTACCTTTGTGTTTCTCTTTGGCTTTGCGTTCATTTATTTGGATACTTGGAGCTTCAGAGTGATGAATATATTCTCATCTGGCATAGAGGATGTTTAATGACCAATGGAAAACATGAACTGAAATTGTTGCTTGTCTAAAAAAAGGGTTAAAATTACAGTGGTTGTGCCAAAAGAAGTCTAATCTAACAAGACATTTCTGGACAGTTGACAAGAAATCCTTGGTGTTTTCATGCAGGATCATCTTCTACATACGCCAATTTCTGCTTTGGTTGGATAAACGTTAAAGATGTTGCCCTGGCACATATCCTTGCATATGAAGTTCCATCAGCAAACGGAAGATATTGTATGGTTGAAAGAGTCATTCACCACTCGGACCTTGCCAAGATCATACACGAGATGTATCCTGAATTTCCAGTGCCAGACAAGTAAGTTAACATTCAAGTGAATCCCTTGGAACTGAATCGAGAACAGTATACTGTTGGATATTATTAGTTGCTTGTTTCTTGTTGAGGCTTGAGGGACATAATAGATGTTATCCCAATCATGCATTTCTCAACATTGTAGAGACCGCTTAATCTGTTCCTTTGCACCATATGGCGACGGGACCCCTGAAGTTAGTTTTTTTCCTTTCTTGTGTGCAGGTGTGCAGATGATGCGCCGTTTGCCACAATCTACCAGGTATCAAAGGACAAGATAAGAAGTCTGGGCATGGAGCTGACCCCCCTGGAGATGAGCCTCAAGGAGACCATCGAGAGCTTGAGAGAGAAAGGATTTGTCACTTCTGAGTCGAGCCATCTGTGAAACTTTCTTTGCTTTGGCATCAGTAGTGGCAGACGCTGGATGCACACATGTTTATGTGCACCTGAAATAAATCGAGGCATAGTGTATTCTTGAGACATGTATTTGTGGATCTGCTGTGTTTCAATGGATTCAAGCTCCGAGACATGTATTCTTGATACAAGAATGTATGATGAATGCTTCTAGAAAGATTATCCATCCTGTATTGTTTCCCGATGCCTTTTGGAATGCATGAATACAGACACAGATAGAAGGAAATAACAAGGGACGGTATCTTTTGTCGTAAACCAAACATACCTGATAACGCATGATGTGGTTGGATGGAAATTTCACAGAACAATGTGCTCCGATCTACGAGGGTGCTGTGAAAGATAGAACAGTACTGGCCCTAGTGGAGGTTCTGAACTTCAGGAAAGAGAACAGTTACGTATACTTTGAAACGCGCATGAGTTCGGCTGAAGCGTACTATGTATGTTGAGTCGATAAAATATAACCAGCAACAACAACCATCATTTGCCGTTTACAGATCTTCAGGCTTGAGAGATAGTTGCATGCAGGTAGAGGGAGGCACATCTGAATACTGCAATTGTGGGCCTGAGAAGAGGTTGAGCAGGTTACAGGTTAAACTCTGTTCTAGCCAATGTACACTACTACTTTCTTCAGGAAGCTTCATGGAAACAGAGGTTGGTTGTCACATTAGCCCTCCAAATGTAACAACATGTTTCATCTCTTTACATGGCTAAAGATGCACAACGAATAACGAACGCACACCTACAGTTTTCTGGAGCTACTGAAGCAATTAAAATCTGTATGAGATCTTCATTGCCATGCAGCCCCATATCTTATACTCCCTCCATTCCTAAATATAAGACCTTTTAGAGATTCCACTATAAACTACATACGGAGCAAATGAGTGAATCTACACTCTAAAGTATGTCTATTTACATCCGTATGTAGTTTATAGTGGAATCTCTAAAAGGTCTTATATTTAGGAACAGAGGGAGTAATTCACTAAACTTATAGCTCGAGATCCCATTCGCATGCTATACTCTTCAGCAACATTGCTTGCTAAAAAAGCTGAACTATGGTAACATCAGCTCTTGGCAGGTAGCACTAATTAAATCCATCAGATTATTCATTAAGAAAAAACCAGCAAGCCAGGGTGTAAAAAGGTTCATCATACCATCTCTTGGGAAGCAGAAGCCACTCCCTCTGGTTATGGCCTCATCATCTGCTCACTAACAGTACATCTTTTGAGAAATGAATTTAAAGATTGGATCAAAGCTGGGACAGGGCAAACTGTAGAGTTTTTAAAATGGTAATACCAAGTTACTGTCTGCAAATGCTTTTTCAAGTAAATTCTACAACAGGGTACATCAAATTAGAGGTTCATTACAAAGATAATCAATTCACTCGGCCACTAACACAGGAGATTATCAAGCTAACTGACAGAAGCTACCAACAACATGAGAAAACAAGCAAGCACCGCTGCACCAAAAGGGCTACTGAATGATGATATAATTCATCAGGACTTCGCGAGACCCCTGTTCCCTCCAAGTTTGTCACCTATCTTGTTGATGAGTGTAGCCTCGTACATATTCAACCACACATTCTTAATGCCCCGCGTCACTAGGGGTCACCCTTTCTGCAAACATAGGTTTGTCAGTATGATTCTAGAAGGGGGATTACATGATACTGTATAAATTACAAATTAAGCATGATTAGTTGTAACCACACGGCACTCAAAGTTTGTTCGCACCCATTTCAAACATAGCTTTCAATCCGACTAGGCATTCAATGTTTTGTTTATTCCACTAACTTGTATGGAGTATTATTTAAGAGTTCTTCCCACATCACAAAAGAAAGGACATATAGATACAAACATACCTTGTGAATTGTAGAAACTCATGTATGGGATGAAAACTTGAAACTTCTCTCTCTCCCATACTTTCTTCCACTGTAGTGACTTCAGATTAATCTTGTAGATGCCAAGATCCGTGGTCACGAAAATGATATTGGTGCCTTCCATAGATCCAATCAGCCTAAGTCTTTTCTTTGGATTTCGGATGGGAAGGATGTCGTTGATATTGATGACTGTATGCTGAGTCCATGATTGTAAGGGCATATTTATCCCCAAGTTGTTTTGGTGATTGATGACAATGCTTTTGCGGACTAATCGTGTGCGTTAAGTTCTATCAGAGATTCATCCATTGGCACGAGACGATTACCTCCCCTCGGTGTTTTATTCAAGACGGTGTAGCTCCTTCGTTTCGTTGTTGGTGGACTAGTTTCGTAGGAGTCACCGTACTATCAAGAGGGGATCCGCTTTGGTAAGACTAGGGTGGAATCAACACGTACACATCCTTATCACACCCGACGTCTTCCTTCCGCATCATTGGAGCTGCCTTTTCTTCCGTACCTGCTCCGTTCTGTCCCTGCGGTAGTACCGCGGTCCACAGCGGTAGTACCGCCGAAGCTCTCTAGCGGTAGTACCGCTCCACGAAGCGGTAGTACCGCTCTCAGCGGTAGTACCGCTCCCAGAGCGGTAGTACCGCTTGCGGGCTTCGGCCTTAGTACCGCAGTGGTTCCGGGCTACTATCGCCTCGATTCGAGATCGATGTTTTTCGTGTCGGGTTTTGCGGTACTAGGAGCGGTAGTAGTGGCGGTAGTACCGCTCCAAGCGGTAGTACCGCTCCTACTCCCGCGGTAGTACCGCTCTGGGGCCAGGACCCTGTCTTCCTCGTCAGCGTGGTAGTACCGCTGGGTGGGAGCGGTAGTACCGCTCTCAGCGGTAGTACCGCCCTGCCCAAGCGGTAGTACCGCTCTGTGCGGGGATGTACAGTGGGGTAACGGTTGGATTGGTTCCCCCACTATATAAAGGTGTCTTCTTCCCCAAAGTTGACTTACCTCTTTCCCCCAAAGCTCCATTGTTGCTCCAAGCTCCATTTTCGCCCGATCTCTCTCCCTAGCCAATCAAACTTGTTGATTTGCTCGGGATTGGTTGAGAAGGCCCCGATCTACACTTCCACCAAGAGAAATTTGATTCCCTCTCTTATCCCTAGCGGATCTTGTTACTCTTGGGTGTTTGAGCACCCTAGACGGTTGAGGTCGCCTCGAAGCCATACTCCATTGTGGTGAAGTTTCGTGGTGTTGTTGGGAGCCTCCAATTGTTGTGGAGATAGCCCCAACCTTGTTTGTAAATGTTCGGTCGCCGCCTTCAAGGGCACCAATAGTGGAATCACGGCATCTCGCATTGTGTGAGAGCGTGAGGAGAATACGGTGGCCCTAGTGGCTTCTTGGGGAGCATTGTGCCTCCACACCGCTCTAACGGAGACGTACTTCCCCTTAAAAGGAAGGAACTTCGGTAACACATCCTCGTCTCCACCGGCTCCACTCTTGGTTACTTCGTGCCTTTACTCTTGCAAGCCTACTTGTGTTGTTTCCATTGCTTGCTTATGTGCTAGTTGTATTTGCATCATATAGATTGCTCACATAGTTGCATATCTAGACAACCTATTTTGTTGCAAAGTTTAATTTGGTAAAGAAAAGCTTAAAAATTGTTAGTTGCCTATTCACCCCCCCTCTAGTCAACCATATCGATCCTTTCAATTGGTATCAGAGCCTCGTCTCTTTATTAAGGACTTTGCCGTCCGAAGAGTATGGTTGACACCAACGACGGTGCGGAGGAGCACTCCGGTGTGAATCCCATCTCGTCTTCGGCCGAAGGGGGAACCTCGGTCTCACGTGAGGAATTCAATGTGGCTTTAGACACATTGAAAACCTCCATGACGTCCGAGGTTAAAAGCATGTTTACTGAATTCCTAGAAGGACTTAAACAATCTACCTCGCCGATGAAAGTGGGTGATCCCACTAACAAGGTGACGGATGCTACCTCCGACAAGGGGGAAGCTAACATTGAAAAGAGTCCTTCTACTAGTGGTAGAAATGGCACCGGCATCTTTGCCCATGTGGAACCCCCAATTTATGGAGGGCCGATCCCCTCCACTCATTTGAATCATGCCGGTCCTCCTCCTAAATATGAGAAACATGAAGATTTTGATTCTTGGGTTTATCGCTTCAAGCGTCATTTAAAACATGTGAACACTAACCTTTGGAGAATCATTGAAGAAGGTTTCTATCCTCATGACCGAAGCAACTTCACCCCTCGAGAAGCCGTGGACAATCAATTCAATGAGAGTGCTCTCTTCATCATCCAAGATGCAATCCTTCCCAAAGATCTCCCTCATCTTCGACCTCATGCCATGGCTAAAGAAGCATGGAAATGTGTTGAGTCTCTCTATCGAGGGAGTGCTAGCATTCAACGCTCCAACTATGAAGTGGTGCAAGATGAAGCCGATGAGTTTGCAATGAAAGAAGATGAAGAACCTCGTGAGCTCTTTCGAAGAGTGACCAAACTCGCGGTCTCACTCCGAGATCATGGAAGCAAGGACACGGATGACAATTGGATCAAGTGCAAGTTCCTCAAGGCCATGATGCCCTACAACAAGGCCATGTCCTCCGTCATTCGTCAAAGACCGAACTTCCACTCCATGACCTCAAGTGAAGTGTTGGATGAGTTCGTTGCAATGAGCATCTTGGACAAGACCGCCGACAATGCGGTGCTCCGTTCTCAAAGGGGAAAGAAGCCCAACCTTGCTTTGAAGGCCAAGGTTATCATGGAAGAAGAGGAAGAAGTGGAAGATGAGGAGAGTAATCCCGAAGACACCAAGTATGATTATCATGAGCACATGGCCCTTGCTTCAAGACAATTTTGGAGCAAGAAGAACTCAAGACCCAACTTCAACAAGAACAACTCAAGTGGCGTCAAGGGCAAGCAACGAGTTAGAACTTGCTTCAACTGTGGCAATGTGAGCCATTTCGTTGCGGATTGCCCTTACGAGAAGCGGGAAGACAATGGTGGCAAATTCATTCGAAAAGACAAAGCCAAGTCCTTCCCCAACAAGAACAACTTCGCCAAGAAGACTCCAACTAGTGGGTTGGTGGTCCAAGAAGAATACCAAGAGGATGACGATGATGATGAAAGTGGAGAAGCAATGGCCATGGCATCCGTTGCCATTGCTACTACTCCCAGGTGTCTCTTTTTGATTCACCCAACGAAAACATCACCGCCAAGTGCCTCATGGCTAAAGCTTCAAACAAGGTAACCCCCAACATCACAACCACCATCATTACTAATCCCTCCTTGGAGGATTGCATTGATGAACATGTTGAGTCTAACGAGGAAGTGAATGAATTTGAGTCTTTTATGAGTAAGCTCAAGGGTAAGTCCAAGAAGCACTTTGTTGCTCTCTTGGAACAACTTGGTGAGGCCAATGACATGATCGAGGTTCACGAAGAAACCATCTCTAAGATGGAAGGTCATAGTCGTGACTATGCCGATGAGATATCGGATCTCTCTAATGCTCTTGAGGAAGAGCGTGTGCATCGTTTGACTTTTGAGGAGTCACACAATGATGACCATGCTAAGTTAAAGAAAGATCTTGATCATGCTCTTGTCGTGTCTCGTGTGCTAACTTCCGAGAAGGCTAAACTTGGGGTTGATCATGCTAGACTCAAAGAGGAGTTTGAGATACTTGACAAGGCCCACAAGGTCTTGAAGGGTGCTCACGCTAACCTCAAGGAGTCTCATGCTCAACTCCAAGTTAAGCTAATCAAGGAAAAGGCCACCTTTCCTCATATGGTATTAATTGATAATGCATGTGCTACTAACCCGTGTTGTGAGCATGTGCATCTTGTGGAGGAGAATGCCAAGTTGTAGGATCAACTTGAGAAAGGCCTTGTGACATGCATTCAAGGTGAGAAGAACCTCAACAAGCTTTTGAGCAATCAAAAGGAAGTTGTGGCCAAGGAAGGAATTGGGTTTGCACCCAAGTCCAAGAGCAAGAAGAAGAACAACAACAAGACCAAACGTCCTCCTCCTCTCAAGCAAACATTTGTGAAAGAGGGAGAGGGTGCTCCTAAGGAGAAGAAGGAAAACGTGAAGGGAGTTGATGTCCAAAAGGGCAAAAGCATTTCCTCAAACAAAGCCGGCGACTTTAACCCGTCATATGTGTTGTGCCGTGCTAGTGATGGACATGTTTATGCTAAATTTGTTGGTTCTCCTTATGAGTACATTGAATGGTCTATTTTGGTTCCCAAGACCCTTGTTACTAACATTAAAGGACCCATTACTAAATGGGTACCTAAAACCAAGCATTGATCTCTTGTAGGTGTTTGCTTCCGGTGGGGGATCATGGTTGCTCGATAGTGGAGCAATAAATCATATGACCGGGAGCAAGGACTTGTGGACGTGCAAAAGATTCCATCTATGCCCACCAATGTCGAGTGGGGTGATGCATCACATTCTAAGGTATTGGGTCTCGACAAGGTTGTCATTTCTCATGATCTAACGATCGAGAAAGTCATGCTTGTTGAGTCCCTTGCATACAATTTGCTTTCCGTTCGTCAACTTGCACTCATGGGTTTTGCTACTTTCTTTGATATTGATACCGTGGCCCTCTTGTGGAGCAAGACTCTTAAAGTAGCCTTTGTTGCGCATGTCGAGAATGGTCTCTATGTGATTAACTTTTCGGAGCGGCCCACTAAGACCGCGACATGCCTAATGGCTAAAGTTGACGTGGGATGGCTTTGGCATCGCCGTTTGGCCCACGTCAATATGAGATCTTTGCAAAGTCTTCTCAAGGGGGACCATGTCCGTGGACTAACAAATGTTAGTTTTGCCAAAGATCGTGCTTGCAGTGCTTGTATCGAAGGAAAGCTTCATGAAAAGGCTCACCCTCCATCAACCATCATCTACTCGAAGAGACCCTTGGAGCTCCTTCACATGGATCTCTTTGGGCCTCCATCTTTTGATAGTCTTGGAGGTAGAAAGTATTGCTTGGTGATTGTGGATGACTATTCAAGATACACTTGGGTATACTTCTTCAAGAGGAAGAGTGAGACTCAACAAACCGTCATCGACTTTGCAAATGAAGCTCAACGACAACATAATTCAAAGATCTTGACAATAAGAAGTGACAATGGCACCGAGTTCAAGAACTACACCTTGGATGAGTTTCTCAGTGATGAGGGGATCAAGCATCAATATGCTGCACCTTATACTCCTCAACAAAATGGTGTAGCGGAGAGGAAGAACCGGACGTTGATGGATGCGGAAAGGACCATGATGGCGGAGTTCAAGTCTCCATACAACTTTTGGGACAAAGACATCAACACCGCATGTCATGCATCCAATCAGCTCTATCTCCGCAAAGGCTTGAACAAGACCCCTTACGAGATACTCACCGGCAACAAGCCCAACCTCAAGTACTTCCGGGTGTTCGGTTGTAAGTGTTTCATTCTCAAGAAAGGTGTTCGTTTGTCTAAATTTGAGGCTAGAGCTCATGAGGGCATATTTGTTGGTTATGCTACAAACTCTCATGCTTACCGTGTTCTCAACAAGTCCACCGGACTCATTGAGGAGATGTGTAACGTGGAGTTTGATGAAAATAACGGCTCCCAAGTGGAGCAAAGTGGTAATTGTGATGTAGGTGATGAAATTCCTCCCCAAGCCATAAGAAGAATGGGTATTGGTCAAATTCTACCCATTGAGGAACCCCTTGTGGCCGAAGGAGAAGGACAATGCTCTACTCAAGTGGAGCCATCACCTCACCAAGACCCACACGCTTCCGAAGAATAAAGTGAAGGCCCTCAACCTCGTGAACAAGACCAAGGGCAAGATCAACCTCAAGATGGTGGTTAACCTCTAAATGATGCCCAAGGTCAAGTTCTCCCCCTCGAGCAAGTTCAAGATCAGGAGCAAGCTCAAGATCAAGAACAAGCTCAAGACGGCGCTCAAGATGATCAAGTCAACCCTCCTCCTTCCACACCCGAGGAGGAATTAGAGCGTCGTGCCGCGAAGATTGCTTCCAAGCTCACTACCCAAGGCCATCTCATGAAAAATGTGGTTGGAAGCCTAAGAAAGGGGGTAAGCACTCGTAGACAATTAGCAAACTATTGTGAACATCACGCGTTTGTCTCTTGTGTTGAACCCCAAAAGGTCTATGAGGCGCTCGAAGACTCGGATTGGCTCAATGCCATGCATGAAGAACTCAACAACTTTGAGTAAAACAAAGTATGGAGATTGGTGCCAAGGCCATCGGGGGACCACAACGTCATTGGAACCAAGTGGATCTTCAAGAACAAGCAAGATGCTCATGGGAACATCGTTCGCAACAAGGCAAGATTGGTAGCACAAGGCTACTCCCAAGTCGAGGGTATTGACTACAGTGAAACCTTTGCTCCCGTTGCTCACCTTGAATCCATACGTTTGTTGATCACCTATGCTTCCCATCACAACTTTAAGTTGCAACAAATGGATGTGAAAAGTGCTTTTCTTAATGGTCCTATTAATGAGTTGGTCTATGTCAAGCAACCCCCCGGGTTCGAGGATCCCTACTTTCCGGATCATGTGTATCAACTCGATAAGGCACTCTATGGCCTTAAACAAGCCCCACGTGCGTGGTATGACCACCTTACCGAGTTGTTACAAGATCATGGATTTGAGGTAGGGCTAATCGACCCCACTCTTTTTACTAAGAAGGTCAAAGGGGAGTTGTTTGTATGCCAACTATATGTTGATGATATTATCTTTGGTTCTCCCAACAAAGCTTTCAATGAGGAATTTGCCTCTCTCATGACCTCCAAGTTCAAGATGTCTTCGATGGGAGAGTTGAAGTTCTTCCTTGGTTTTGACATCAAACAAAGAAGAGAAGGAACCTTCATCAACCAAGCCAAATACACTCAAGACATGCTAAAAAGATTCAAGCTAAGTGATGTCAAGCCGGCTACTACTCCAATGCCCACCAAGTGCCAACTTGACATTGATCCTGGTGGTAAAGCGGTGGATCAAAAGGTATATCACTCCATGATTGGCTCCTTGCTTTACCTTTGTGCATCTAGACCGGATATCATGTTGAGTGTGGGGATGTGTGCACGGTTTCAAGCCGCACCGAAGGAAAGTCACTATGTGGCGGTCAAGCGAATCTTTCGATATTTGGCTCATACCCCAAACTTTGGCTCATGGTACCCAAGAGGGGCAAACTTCAAGCTTGAAGGATTTACGGATTCTGATTGGGCGGGAGACAAAGTGGATAGGAAGTCTACTTCCGGAGGGTGTCAGTTTCTTGGGTGCTCTTTGGTGAGTTGGTCTTCCAAGAAGCAAAGTTGTGTGTCTCTCTCGTCCACCGAAGCGGAGTATGTGGCGGCCGGTAGTTGTTGTGCACAACTCTTATGGATGAGGCAAACTTTAAAGGAATACGGTGTCATTTGTGACAAAGTGCCTCTTTGGTGTGACAACGAAAGTGCCATCAAGATTTCTCTCAACCCGGTGCAACACTTCAAGACGAAGCATATTGAGATTCTGTATCATTTCATCAGGGATCACATTAGGCGAGGGGAGATCGAGCTCAAGTATGTCAACACTCATGATAATCTTGCAGATATTTTCACGAAGCCCTTGGATGAAGCAAGATTTCGCGAGTTAAGGCATGAGCTAAATATCATTGATTAGAGCAATGTGACTTGAACCCTTGCACCCCCCACCACACTCATCTTGTTTTCTAGGCATGGACATAGGGGGAGTGTTGTTCTCTCAATGAACTCTCCCTCCCCCCATTATGCATAAAATGATCAACTCTTTCACATTAGCCATTTTTGATGGTACTTGTGCTTCAAAGACGAGTTTTGGTCATGGGACCATGGATAATTCTTCGCGGTGCCATACCAATTGACTCAAACATAGGTGGCTCCGGCTACCGCCCTCTCTTGAGAGAGGACAGAGCTCGCTCTGCTTTCGTGTGGTTGTCTTGAAGGAGTGGGTTCTGGACCGTTGTGTGTGTGTGTGTGTTGCCTTGTTGGTCTTTTATCTTCTTGGCCTTGCTTTCTCGTTTTTTTTGTTGTTGTGCTTGGGCTGCTTGGCTAGAGGCCTATTTGGTTGCTGAGCGGTACTACCGCTGCTGGCGAGCGGTACTACCCATCCAAGCGGTACTACTGCCCTCCAGCGCGGTACTACCGCTGTGAGGCGCGGGCAGGGGGTTATATCGGGGCAGGGGGAGTTTTCTTCTCCCCCATACCCATTCGCACGCCCCCTCGCTCTGTTCCTCTCTCTCCAGCAACCGGCGCCGCATGAGGGCTCTGGCGGATCTCCCTCTCCGGGGTGTTCCTCTCCATTTCCTTCGGTGGAGACGATCCCCACCTTGTCCTCTTGCCATGGATGCCAGTATTGCCCCCGTTCCCTCTTTCTTTTTGTCTAGATTTCCAATCTAGCATCTTAGGGGCAGTAGCAGTTGCATCTCTAGATTTTTGGCCAAATCTAGGCTTGAGTAGGATGGAGAATGCTTCTAGGCAGTTTGGATTGATGTTTGGTTGGAGTATTTTTGAATTTGGTAGGACGGTAGTGCCGGATCTGACCACGGTAGTAGGAAACTGCTGTTTCCCCGTCTCGAGCGGTACTACTGCCCTCTCCAGAGCGGTACTACCGCTCTCTGTGGAGCGGTACTACCGCTTGGGGCGGTACTACCGCTAGCAGGTCGCGGTACTACCGCCCCCTACCAGTTTCCATCATGCTCTTACCTCTCAGTGATCTTTTTGCTCGTGTTTTGTGGCTTATGCTCGGTCTTTCTGGTTGTTGGCGTGTTCTTGTGTGTGGTTCTAGGTGATGAGCTTCCTGAGCATCCGGCTCGTCGTGTCAACCCCGGTCGTGCCACGTCCAAGCGTTACCGCACCACTGAGTCTGCCGGAGGTTCCTCAAGTGCTCCACCTCCACCTCAACTCCAAAAGAAGACTGGTGTCAAGCCGAAGCACTCTGGCAAAACCGTGACAGAAATGCAACCCAAGGAGTTCTGGGCAAGGCGTCGCCGCAACCCCTATGAGGCTGACCAAGATCCCACTTTGGTCAACCGTACGTTCTGGAACAGGTTCCAGTTTGCCATCTTCTTTGATGTTCTCAAAGCCAAGAAGAACCTCTTTGTCAACGTGCACTCCATCGACACCGACCATATGGAGAAGGATCCTAAATACTTTGGTGAAGCTCTTGAGATGTGCACTCAACTGAACATTCTTGGGGTCATGCTATTCAACGAAGATTATGATGCTGATATTGTGGCTCAATTCTATGCCATGGTTCATCTCGGGACTGATGACGACAGGACACTGACTTGGATGACCAATGGCAAGTTGCTTTCAGTCAAGTGGAAAGCTTTCATGGAGTTGATTGGGGTGCAAGATCTAGGACTTGAGTCTCCTGTCGGCTTTCGCCCACACCGCAACACCAACGCCACTCACAAGCAAGATCTATGGCCCTACTGCACTTTGAGGATCAACCCTGAGACGAAGAAGGAAACTTATGAGCTGCGTGCCTATCTGGATATCCTTCACCGTGTCTTCAGAGCGACTCTTTTCCCTCGTATCGGGAATCTGGATCAGGTTCACTCCTATCTCGTGGACATGATTCTCTTCTGCCAGCGTTAGAAGGAACAGAACACCGGAGAGTCCCTGGATATTTCTCATGTTATGTGGTCTGAGCTGTTATCTGCTATCTCCGAGCGCAAGTGCCCGATTTATGGTCCGTTCATCATGCTGCTTATTGAGAAGGCCTGGGCTCGTGTCTATCCCAAGGTGATGCTGGTGTTGGGGAACGTAGTAATTTCAAAAACTTTCCTATGCACACGCAAGATCATGGTGATGATATAGCAATGAGAGGGGAGAGTGTTCGTCCACGTACCCTCGTAGACCATAAGCGGAAGCGTTAGCACAACGCGGTTGATGTAGTCGTACGTCTTCACGATCCGACCGATCCAAGCACCGAACGTACGGAGCCTCCAAGTTCAGCACACGTTCAGCTCGATGACGATCTCCAGCCCTCCGATCCAGCAAAGGCTCCGGAGATGAGTTCCGTCAGCACGACGGCGTGGTGACGATGATGATGTTCTACCGGCGCAGGGCTTTGCCTAAGCTCCGCGACGATATGACCGAGGTGGAATATGGTGGAAGGGGGCACCGCACACGGCTAAGGAACGATCCGTAGATCAACTTGTGTGTCATGGGGTGCCCCCTTGCCCCCGTATATAAAGGAGGGAGGGAGGAGGAGGCCGGAGGGGCGCGCCATGGGGAGTCCTACTCCCACCGGGAGTAGGATTCCCCCTTTCCTAGTCCAACTAGGAGTCCTTCCATGTAGTAGGAGTAGGAGACAAGGAAGGGGAAGAGAGAACGAAAGGAAGGAGGGGGTGCGGCCCCTCCCCCTAGTCCAATTCGGACTAGGCCTTGGGGGGGGGGGGCGGCCTGCCCCAGGCAGCCCCTCTCTCTTTCCCGCAGGGCCCAATAAGGCCCAATACTTCTCCCCGGCGAATTCCCGTAACTCTCCGGTACTCCGAAAAATACCCGAATCACTCGGAACCTTTCCGAACTCCGAATATAGTCGTCCAATATATCAATCTTTACGTCTAGACCATTTCGAGACTCCTCGTCATGTCCCCGATCTCATCTGGGACTCCGAACTCCTTCGGTACATCAAAACTCATAAACTCATAATAAAACTGTCATCGAAACGTTAAGCGTGCGGACCCTACGGGTTCGAGAACTATGTAGACATGACCTAGAACTATTCTCGGTCAATAACCAATAGCGGGACCTGGATGCCCATATTGGCTCCTACATATTCTACGAAGATCTTTATCGGTCAAACCGCATAACAACATACGTTGTTCCCTTTGTCATCGGTATGTTACTTGCCCGAGATTCGATCGTCGGTATCCAATACCTAGTTCAATCTCGTCACCGGCAAGTCTCTTTACTCGTTCTGTAATGCATCATCCCGTAACCAACTCATTGGTCACATTACTTGCAAGGCTTATAATGATGTGCATTACCGAGAGGGCCCAGAGATACCTCTCCGACAATCGGAGTGACAAAACCTAATCTCGAAATACGCCAACTCAACATGTATCTTCGGAGACACCTGTAGTACTCCTTTATAATCACCCAGTTACGTTGTGACGTTTGGTAGTACCCAAAGTGTTCCTCCGGTAAACGGGAGTTGCATAATCTCATAGTTACAGGAACATGTATAAGTCATGAAGAAAGCAATAGCAACATACTAAACGATCAAGTGCTAAGCTAACGGAATGGGTCAAGTCAATCACATCATTCTCCTAATAATGTGATCCCGTTAATCAAATGACAACTCTTTTGTCCATGGCTAGGAAACATAACCATCTCTGATAAACGAGCTAGTCAAGTAGAGGCATACTAGTGACACTATGTTTGTCTATGTATTCACACATGTATTATGTTTCCGGTTAATACAATTCTAGCATGAATAATAAACATTTATCATGAAATAAGGAAATAAATAATAACTTTATTATTGCCTCTAGGGCATATTTCCTTCAGTCTCCCACTTGCACTAGAGTCAATAATCTAGTTCACATCCCCTTGTGATTTAACAGCAATATTCATATCTGTATATGATTAACACCCATAGTTCACATCATCATGTGACCAACACCCAAAGGGTTTACTAGAGTCAATAATCTAGTTCACATCGCTATGTGATTAACACCCAAAGAGTACTAAGGTGTGATCATGTTTTGCTCGTGAGAGAAGCTTAGTCAACGGTCTGTCATATTCAGAGCCATATGTATTTTGCAAATATTCTATGTCTACAATGCTCTGCACGGAGCTACTCTAGCTAATCGCTCCCACTTTCAATATGTATCCAGATTGAGACTTAGAGTCATCTGGATCGGTGTGAAAACTTGCACCGAGGTAACTTTTACGACGGGCTCTTTTATCACCTCCATAATCGAGAAATATTTCCTTAGTCCTCACTAAGGATATTTTTGACCAATGTCCAGTGATCTACTCCTAGATCACTATTGTACTCCCTTGTCAAATACAGAGCAAGGTATACAATAGGTCTGGTACATAGCATAGCATACTTTATAGAACCTATGACTGAGGCATAGGGAATGACTTTTCATTCTCTTTCTATTTTCTGCTGTGGTTGGGATTTGAGTCTTACTCAATTTCGTACCTTTGCAACACAGGCAAGAACTCTTTCTTTGACTGTTCCATTTTGAACTACTTCAAAATCTTGTCAAGGTATGTACTCATTGAAAATCTTATCAAGAGTCTTGATCTATTTCAATAGATCTTGATGCTCAATATGTAAGTAGCTTTACTGAGGTCTTTCTTCGAAAAACTCCTTTCAAATACTCCTTTATGCTTTGCAGAATAATTCTACATTACTTCCGATCTACAATATGTCATTCACATATACTTATCAGAAATGTTGTAGTGCTCCCACTCACTTTCTTGTAAATACAGGCTTCACCGCAAGTCTGTATAAAACTATATGCTTTGATCAACTTATCAAAGCGTATATTCCAACTCCGAGATGCTTGCACTAGTCCATAGATGCACATTTTGTTAACACCTTTAGGATCGACAAAACCTGTTGGTTGCATCACATACAACTCTTCTTTAATAACTCCATTAAGGAATGCAGTTTTGTTTATCCATTTGCCAGATTTCATAAAATCCGGCAATTGCTAACATGATTCGGACAGACTTAGCATCGATACGAGTGAGAAAATCTCATTGTATTCAACCCCTTGAACTTGTTGAAAACCTTTTGCAACAAGTCGAGCTTAGTGGATAGTAACACTACTATCAGTGTCCGTCTTCCTCTTGAAGATCCATTTATTTAACATGGCTTGCTGATCATCGAGCAAGTCAATCAAAGTCCATACTTTGTTCTCATACATGGATCATATCTCAGATTTTATGGCCTCAAGCCATTTTGCGGAATCTAGGCTCATCATCGCTTCCTCATAGTTCATAGGTTCATCATGGTTTAGTAACATGACTTCCAGAACAGTATTACCGTACTACTCTGGTGCGGACTGTACTTTGGAAGACCTACGAGGTTTTGTAGTAACTTGATCTAATGTTTCATGATCATCATCATTAGCTTCTTCACTAATTGGTGTAGGAACCACTGGAACTGATTTCCGTGATGAACTACTTTCCAATTCGGGAGAAGGTACAAATTACCTTATCAAGCTCTACTTTCCTCCCACTCACTTCTTTCGAGAGAAACTCCTTCTCTAGAAAGGATCCATTTTTAGCAACGAATATCTTGCCTTCGGATCTGTGATAGAAGGTGTACCCAACTATTTCCTTTGGGTATTCTATGAAGACGCACTTCTCCGATTTGGGTTCGAGCTTATCAGGATGAAACTTTTTCACATAAGCATCACAGCCCCAAACTTTAAGAAACGATAACTTGGGTTTCTTGCTAAACCACAATTCATATGTTGTCGTCTCAACGGATTTAGATGGTGCCCTTTTAATGTGAATGCAGCTGTCTCTAATGCATAACCCCAAAAAAATATTGGTAAATCAGTAAGAGACATCATAGATCGCACCATATCCAATAAAGTGCGGTTACGACGTTCGGACACACCATAGCGTTGTGGTGTTCCAGGTGGCGTGAGCTGTGAAACTATTCCACATTATTTTAATTGAAGACCAAACTCGTAACTCGAATATTCGTCTCCGTGATCAGATCGCAGAAACTTTATTTTCTTGTTACAATGATTTTTCCACTTCACTCTGAAATTCTTTGAACCTTTCAACTATTTCAGACTTATGTTTCATCAAGTAGATATACCCATATCTGCTCAAATCTTCTTGTGAAGGTCAGAAAATAACGATACTTGCCACGAGCCTTCATACTCATTGGTCTTCATACATCATTATGTATTATTTCCAATAAGTCAGTAGCTCGTTCCATTGTTCCGAAGAACGAAGTTTTAGTCATCTTGCCCAAAAGGCATGGTTCGCAAGCATCAAATGATTCATAACCAAGTGATTCCGAAAATCCATCTTTATGGAGTTTCTTCATGCGCTTTACACCGATATGACCCAAACGGCAGTGCCACAAATAAGTTGCACTATCATTATTAACTTTGCATCTTTTGGCCTCAATATTATGAATATGTGTATCACTATGATCGAGATCCAACAAACTATTTTCATTGGGTGTATGACCATTGAAGGTTTTATTCATGTAAACAGAACAACAATTATTCTCTGATTTTAAATGAATAACCGTATTGCAATAAACATGATCAAATCATATTCATGCTCAACGCAAACGCCAAATAACATTTATTTAGGTTTAACACTAATCCCGAAAGTATAGGGAGTGTGCGATGATGATCATATCAATCTTGGAACTACTTCCAACACTCATCGTCACTTTCCCTTCAACTAGTCTTTGTTTATTCTGTAACTCCTATTTCGAGTTACTAATCTTAGCAACCGAACAAGTATCAAATACTCAGGGGCTACTATAAACACTAGTAAGGCACACATCAATAATCTTTATATCAAATATACCCTTGTTCACTTTGCCATCCTTCTTATCCACCAAATATTCAGGGCATTTCCGCTTCCAGTGACCATTTCCTTTGCAGTGTAAACACTCAGTTTCAGGCTATGGTCCAGCTTTGGGCTTCTTTGCAGGAGTGACAACTTGCTTGTCTTTCCACTTGAAGTTCCCTTTCTTTCCCTTTGCCCTTCTCTTGAAACTAGTGGTCTTGTCAACCATCAACATTTGATGCTCTTTCTTGATTTCTACCTTCGTCGATTTCAACATCACGAAGAGCTCGGGAATCGTTTTCGTCATCCCTTGCATACTATAGTTCATCACGAAGTTCTAGTAACTTAGTGATGGTGACTAGAGAATTCTGTCAATCACTATCTTATCTGGAAGATTAACTCCCACTTGATTCAAGCGATTGAAGTACCCAGACAGTCTGAGCACATGCTCACTAGCCGAGTGATTCTCCTCCATCTTTTAGCTATAGAACTTGTTGGAGACTTCATATCTCTCAACTCGGGTATTTGCTTGAAATATTAACTTCAATTCCTGGAACATCTCATATGGTCCATGACGTTCAAAACGTCTTTGAAGTCCCGATTCTAAGCCGTTAATCATGGTGCACTAAACTATCAAGTAGTCATCATATTGAGCTAGCTAAACGTTCATAACGTCTGCATCTGCTCCTGCAATAGGTCTGTCACCTAGCGGTGCATCAAGGACATAATTCTTCTGTGCAGCAATGAGGATAAACCTCATGTCACGGATCTAATCCGCATCATTGCTACTAACATCTTTCAACACAGTTTTCTCTAGGAACATATCAAAATAAACATATGAAAGCAACAACGCGAGCTATTGATCTACAACATAATTTGCAAAATACTACTAGGACTAAGTTCATGATAAATTAAAGTTCAATTAATCATATTACTTAAGAACTCCCACTTAGATAGACATCCCTCTAATCCTCTAAGTGATCACGTGATCCAAATCAACTAAACCATGTCCGATCATCACGTGAGATGGAGTAGTTTCAATGGTGAACATCACTATGTTGATCATATCTACTATATGATTCACGCTCGACTTTTCGGTCTCCGTGTTCCGAGGCCATATCTGTATATGCTAGGCTCGTCAAGTTTAACCTGAGTATTCCACGTGTGCAACTGTTTTGCACCCGTTGTATTTGAACGTAGAGCCTATCACACCCGATCATCACGTGGTGTCTCAGCACGAAGAACTTTCGCAACGGTGCATACTCAGGGAGAACACTTCTTGATAATTAGTGAGAGATCATCTTAAAATGCTACCGTCAAACAAAACATAATAAGATGTATAACAGATAAACATCATATGCAATCAAAATATGTGACATGATATGGCCATGATCATCTTGCGCCTTTGATCTCCATCTCCAAAGTACTGTCATGATCTCTATCGTCACCGGCACGACGCCATGATCTTCATCATCTTGATCTATATCAATGTGTCATCACATGGTCGTCTCACCAACTATTGCTCTTGCAACTATTGCTATCGCATAGCGATAAAGTAAAGCAATTATATGGCACTTGCATCTTATGCAACAAAGAGACAACCATAGAGCTTCTGCCAGTCGCCGATAACTTCAACAAAACATGATCATCTCATACAACAACTTATATCTCATCACGTTTTGACCATATCACATCAAAACATGCCCTGCAAAAACAAGTTAGACGTCCTCTACTTTGTTGTTGCAAGTTTTACGTGGCTGCTACGGGCTTAAGCAAGAACCAATCTCACCTACGCATCAAAACCACAATGATAGTTTGTCAAATAGACTCCGTTTTAACCTTCGCAAGGACCGGGCGTAGCCACACTCGGTTCAACTAAAGTTGGATAAACTGACACCCGCCAGCCACCTGTGTGCAAAGCACGTCGGTAGAACCAGTCTCGTGTAAGCGTATGCGTAATGTCGGTCCGGGCCGCTTCATCCAACAATATTGCCGAACCAAAGTATGACATGCTGGTAGGCAGTATGACTTATATCGTCCACAACTCACTTGTGTTCTACTCGTGCATATAACATCAAACTATAAAAACCTAGGCTCGGATGCCACTGTTGGGGAACGTAGTAATTTCAAAAAATTTCCTACGCACACGCAAGATCATGGTGATGATATAGCAACGAGAGGGGAGAGTGTTCGTCCACGTACCCTCGTAGACCGTAAGCGGAAGCGTTAGCACAACGCGGTTGATGTAGTCGTACGTCTTCACGATCCGACCGATCCAAGCACCGAACATACGGAGCCTCCGAGTTCAGCACACGTTCAGCTCGATGACGATCTCCGGCCCTCCGATCCAGCAAAGGCTCCGGAGATGAGTTCCGTCAGCACGACGGCGTGGTGACGATGATGATGTTCTACCGGCGCAGGGCTTCGCCTAAGCTCCGAGACGATATGACCGAGGTGGAATATGATGGAAGGGGGCACCGCACACGGCTAAGGAACGATCCGTAGGTCAACTTGTGTGTCATGGGGTGCCCCCTTGCCCCCGTATAAAAAGGAGGGAGGGAGGAGGAGGCCGGCCCTAGGAGGGGCGCGCCATGGGTGGTCCTACTCCCACCGGGAGTAGGATTCCCCCTTTCCTAGTCCAACTAGGAGTCCTTCCATGTAGTAGGAGTAGGAGACAAGGAAGGGGAAGAGAGAAGGGAAGGAAGGAGGGGGTGCGGCCCCTCCCCCTAGTCCAATTCGGCCAGATCCTATTTGACGCCTTTAGCGCCCGATATAGGTCATTCCACAAACGGGCGCACACCCCACGTCCTTTCAGTCGCTACAAACGGGCCGGCCCATTACCCCTTCCGGAAAAATAAAAAGGTACAGGAGGGTGCGTGAGTATAGGCTCAAACTCACGTCCTCATATATTCGCAGATACTACACAAACCAGTACACCACCTGCTCGTTCGTGCATATGTACTTCCGTTCTTCTATTTCTATGTATAGGAAATGCATTCTGTGTTTTTTACGTTTTATTCTTTCCCTTTTCTTCTGTTCGTTTCCTGTTTCTTTTTTATTTTTCTTTAAAAGCGTGAACTCGTTTCAAATCGATGGTTTTTTTTCTGAAAAAAATTGACAAACTTTTTTTAATTTTGATGAACTTTTTCCAAATTGGAATGAACATATTTTCAAATTCGATGAACTTTTTTTAAATTTGATGTTTTTTAAATTTCAATGAACTTTTTCAAATGCGATGAACTTTTTTCAAAATTTATGATCTTTTTCAAATTCAATGAACTTTTTTTAAATGCGATGAACTCTTTTTCAAATTTGATGAACTTTTTTTTTCCAAATTCCGTGAACTTTTTCTAATTATAATGAACTTTTCTGAAATTCGATGAACTTTTTCCAGTTATGATGAACTTTCTCAAATTCAATGAACTTTGTTTCAGATTTGATGAACTTTTCTTCAATTTTGATGAATTTAAAAAAAAGTTTCCTTTGATTTCTTTTTAGAAAGGTGCACATATTTTAGCAAAAAAGGAAAGGAAAAAAGGTGAACAAAACCGTTACAGAAAAAGAAAAAAATAATTGGTTTCGGAAGCTTCCCGGGGCTCTGCGATCTAGAGAAAGGATAAAAGAAAGGAAAACGAAGGTTGTGAACACAACTCGTTGGCTGGCGTAGTGGTTCGTACACTGCTAAGTGAAGAGCGAGGTGCCGAGTTCGAATCCTATGCTTCGTACATAGTCTTTTTGATCTTTTACACGCGCGTCAGGAAAGCAATCGGGCGCTGAAGGCGCCAACCGGGGGGGGGGGGGGGGGGGGGCAACCCCTCTCTCTTTCCCGCAGGGCCCAATAAGGCCCAATACTTCTCCCCGGCGAATTCCCGTAACTCTCGGTACTCCGAAAAATACCCGAATCACTCGGAACCTTTTCGAACTCCGAATATAGTCGTCCAATATATCGATCTTTACGTCTCGACCATTTCGAGACTCCTCGTCATGTCCCCGATCTCATCCGGGACTCCGAACTCCTTCGGTACATCAAAACTCATAAACTCATAATAAAACTGTCATCGAAACGTTAAGCGTGCGGACCCTACGGGTTCGAGAACTATGTAGACATGACCTAGAACTATTCTCGGTCAATAACCAATAGCGGGACCTGGATGCCCATATTGGCTCCTACATATTCTACGAAGATCTTTATCGGTCAAACCGCATAACAACATACGTTGTTCCCTTTGTCATCGGTATGTTACTTGCCCGAGATTCGATCGTCGGTATCCAATACCTAGTTCAATCTCGTCACCGGCAAGTCTCTTTACTCGTTCTGTAATGCATCACCCCGTAGCCAACTCATTGGTCACATTGCTTGCAAGGCTTATAATGATGTGCATTACCGAGAGGGCCTAGAGATACCTCTCCGACAATCGGAGTGACAAAACCTAATCTCAAAATACGCCAACTCAACATGTACCTTCGGAGACACCTGTAGTACTCCTTTATAATCACCCAGTTACGTTGTGACGTTTGGTAGTACCCAAAGTGTTCCTCCGGTAAACGGGAGTTGCATAATCTCATAGTTACAGGAACATGTATAAGTCATGAAGAAAGCAATAGCAACATACTAAACGACCAAGTGCTAAGCTAACGGAATGGGTCAAGTCAATCACATCATTCTCCTAATGATGTGATCCTGTTAATCAAATGACAACTCTTTTGTCCATGGCTAGGAAACATAACCATCTCTGATAAACGAGCTAGTCAAGTAGAGGCATACTAGTGACACTATGTTTGTCTATGTATACACACATGTATTATGTTTCCGGTTAATACAATTCTAGCATGAATAATAAACATTTATCATGAAATAAGGAAATAAATAATAACTTTATTATTGTCTCTAGGGCATATTTCCTTCAGCTGGAGACTGGAGAGTTGGTTTCTCACGACATCAAGCGTCCGAGGAAGAAGTATAACCGGGGCACTCAGGTCCCTAAGACTGGAGTTCCTTCGTCTGCTACTGCCATGGAGACCGAGGAGGAGACTGGGGCTGAGGATGATGATGATGACTACATGCTCTCTGAGGCAGAGCCCTCTTGGGCAAAGAAGCTCAAGTCTAAGATGAAGAAGTTGTTCTGCATGGAGGCTCACAGTCAGTACATGACTCATGTGGCTGAGAAGAAGGCTCGAGGTCGCCACAAGGAGCTCATGCGTCAGTTGGGTGCTACAGTTAACAGTGGATCTGAGGACCAGCTTACTGAGGAGGAGGAGTGGATTCAGCAGCACTGCCCGTGGACCGATTCTGATGCCGAGCACTTCCCGACCGACGACGGTGGCGCAGATGATCCCGCTGAGATCTGATGTGTGTGTCCTTCTTCTGCTATCACCTGGAGCCGTAGCAACACTCCCTCTCCTTTTTGGTGTCTCGATGCCAAAGGGGGAGAGAGTTCAGGGATTTGTGCTTTGTGTCTTCCGTCTTCTGTGTTTGTGTTTTCCTCGCTATTTGCTTTAGTTGGTTTGTGTCAGTGAGACCTAAGTTCCCGTCATATGGTGTGAGACATATGCTACCTTATCTTTCTAGTATCATTATCTATGTCTCTATCTAACTTATGAGTTGCATGCTTATCTTGTTAAGTTATCTATGCTCCTCTCATATACCATGCTTAGGTGTTTGGTCGGTCTCTAAAATGTAGGGGGAGCGTTGATCCTAGTATGTGTGCCGTGTAGTCCAAAGCACTTATCGAGATAGCACACATCTAGGGGGAGCCCATCTACATTTTAGAGACCGACCAAACACCTAAGCATGGTATATGAGAGGAGCATAGATAACTTAACAAGATAAGCATGCAACTGTGGGTTTTTGCGCTTGTCCTATATCTCTCTTATTTGTGCAAATCCCGTATTGTCATCAGTCCACCAAAAAGGGGGAGATTGTAAGGGCATATTTATCCCCAAGTTGTTTTGGTGATTGATGACAATGCTTTTGCAGACTAATCGTGTGCGTCAACTTCTTTCAGAGATTCATCCATTGGCACGAGACGATTACCTCCCCTCGGTGTTTTATTCAAGACGGTGTAGCTCCTTCGTTTCGTTGTTGGTGGAATAGTTTCGTAGGAGTCACAGTACTATCAAGAGGGGATCCGCTTTGGTAAGACTAGGGTGGAATCAACACGTACACATCCTTATCACACCCGACGTCTTCCTTCCGCATCATTGGAGCTGCCTTTTCTTCCGTACCTGCTCCGTTCTGTCCCAGCGGTAGTACCGCGGTCCACAGCGGTAGTACCGCCGAAGCTCTCCAGCGGTAGTACTGCTCCATGAAGTGGTAGTACCGCTCTCAGCGGTAGTATCACTCCCAGAGCGGTAGTACCGCTTGCGGGCTTCGGCCGTAGTACCGCAGTGGTTCCGGGCTACTACCGCCTCGATTCGAGACCGATGTTTTTCGTGTCGTGTTTTGCGGTACTAGGAGCGGTAGTAGTGGCGGTAGTACCGCTCCAAGCGGTAGTACTGCTGCTACTCCCGCGGTAGTACCGCTTTGGGGCCAGGACCCTGTCTTCCTCGTCAGCGCGGTAGTACCGCTGGGTGGGAGCGGTAGTACCGCTCTGTGCGGGGATGTACAGTGGGGTAACGGTTGGATTGGTTCCCCCACTATATAAAGGTGTCTTCTTCCCCAAAGTTGACCTACCTCTTTCCCCCAAAGCTCCATTGTTGCTCCAAGCTCCATTTTCGCCCGATCTCTCTCCCTAGCCAATCAAACTTGTTGATTTGCTCGGGATTGGTTGAGAAGGCCCTGATCTACACTTCCACCAAGAGAAATTTGATTCCCTCTCTTATCCCTAGCGGATCTTGTTACTCTTGGGTGTTTGAGCACCCTAGACGGTTGAGGTCGCCTCGAAGCCATACTCCATTGTGGTGAAGCTTCGTGGTGTTGTTGGGAGCCTCCAATTGTTGTGGAGATAGCCCCAACCTTGTTTGTAAAGGTTCGGTCACCGCCTTCAAGGGCACCAATAGTGGAATCACGGCATCTCGCATTGTGTGAGAGCGTGAGGAGAATACGGTGGCCCTAGTGGCTTCTTGGGGAGCATTGTGCCTCCACACTGCTCTAACGGAGACGTACTTGCCCTTAAAAGGAGGGAACTTCGGTAACACATCCTCGTCTCCACCGGCTCCACTCTTGGTTACTTCGTGCCTTTACTCTTGCAAGCCTACTTGTGTTGTTTCCATTGCTTGCTTATGTGCTAGTTGTATTTGCATCATATAGGTTGCTCACATAGTTGCATATCTAGACAACCTATTTTGTTGCAAAGTTTAATTTGGTAAAGAAAAGCTTAAAATTGTTAGTTGCCTATTCACCCCCCCTCTAGTCAACCATATCGATCCTTTCAATGATGCAACTCCGTCAGAACCCATGTGCCTTGACCACAGATTGAGGATTAACCCACCCACATGTGCAAACTCCAAATTGTCATCCTCCATCGCGATGAGGATAGCATCACCAGCAATGATAGACCCTGCAAGAGGCATATCAATCAGTGATAAGCAATTAGTGCTCATGTCGTACTTGAGAATTCCTACTAGGCAATCATCGACGCAGCTATAAAGCTTGAAGTGAAGTGTGTCTTGGACGAAGACAGGAGGCGCTTCGTGGATGCACACATCGGAGTCAAGATGAAGGCCAGAGCATGGATTGCTCCCCTTATCAAAATGAGAACGGTATATGCTCAACAAAATGGGGTTGTTGTGGTCACCTATCACCGGCAAGGTCACCCACGCCTGTGCAACACAATCATGAGCATCAGTCTTGTTTAGAGCGATGAAGACGACCTGGAAGGGCCATGCGTGGCACATACTGAGCCACTTGCAGCGCACAGCACCGCTGCCCCATAGCTCTTGTCCACCAGGACGGGCGCATCCAGCTCCCTCCAGCAGCCCGTCACGGGGTCCCAAACGGCGAGCGTCATGGGTTTATAGCCCGCATCGCCAAGGAGAGCACGACCATGGTGGCAGTCCCACGCATCATATTCCCAGTCCCACTACTAGGGAAAAGCCTAGCAGCAGCGCGGGTTTTGGGCCTATTAGTAGCGCGGGTACCCGCGCTACTAATAAGGCGCTACAGCTAACTTATAGCAGTAGCGTGGGTAGAAACCCACGCTACTACTAATCTATAATCTCTGAATTTTTTTTGAATTTTTTCGATTTTTTTTCCCTAATTTTCAAATTTCTGAATTATTTTAACCTCAAATCTCTAATCACCCCTCATCGCTGCTCAATTTAATCTCTAATCACCCCTCATCATTCCAAATCATCTAACTTCTCGGACGGTCACCCATCCTCTCACTACTCCAGCCTGAGCACGCTTAACTTCCGGGTTCTATTCTCCCTCGTTTCCAAGTCTGCACTTGTTGTTTTCCTGACAATAGTAAGATGTCAATCCTATTAACCTCAGGAATTTAGCTTGAGCATGAAGTCACACATTTCACTGTTTGAGTTTGAAACTATTGTTCTAAAAAATTAGTAACACTAATATTTCTTGAATAATTAGTTTGACCATAGTTTGACCACAGTTTGACCAGATTTGACCACAGTTTGACCATAGTTTGACCAGATTTGACCAAAATTCTAAAAAACTAAAATAATTATTTAGTAACACTAATATTCTTGAATAATTAGTTTGACCATAGTTTGACCAGATTTAACAAAAATTAAAAAAAACTGATTTTTTTTGAATTTTTTCGCCTCCAGATCTTAAAAGCCCCGTAACTTTTTTTCTGTTAGGTTTTTGAGGATTTTAAAAATGTTTAACGTGGTTCTCCCGATTAAATTCGGATGTAACTTTTTGAGATCTTCATATAAAAAACTTTTTCATCCGAGTTCGTATGCAAAAGTTATGGCCATTTTACAAATTTCCAGAGAGATTTTGCAAATAAAGTCGAAATTCATATTTGTAAATTTTCCCAACAACTAGACCACATATCACATGGGAAACATATTTTCTTTTATTTTTTGACATTTTTATCATTTTCTTTTATTTTTTTTAAAACTGAAAAGGCGGTCCACCGGGGGGGGGGGGGGGGGGGGTAGACTTTGACAAATAGGCCATACCCGCGCTACTACTATGACAGACGATTAGCAGTAGCGCGGGTTTTTAACCCTCGCTACTACTAAGTTGATAGCAGTAGCGCGGGTTAGTAGTAGCGAGGGTTAAAAACCCGCGCTACTGCTATCAACTTAGTAGTAGCGAGGGTTAAAAACCCGCGCTACTACTATGGCATATCCCGGGGGGCACGATAGAGACCGCTTAGTAGTAGCGAGGGTTACAAACCCGCGCTGCTGCTATTAACTTAGTAGTAGCGAGGTTCAAAAACCTGCGCTGCTAGTAAGTAGCAGTAGCGAGGGTTTTTAACCCTCGCTGCTGCTAAGATTCTGTGTATAGCCTTTTCCCTAGTAGTGTCCCCCCAGTCATCGTCGGGAATGCACGCACCAAATTTCGTGGTGGGGACAAAGTGTGGGATATTATCTTCCATCTTCAAGCAGGGGTTCCAGTGGCAGGAATAAAGGAAGCCCAGCATGGGGGCAGCTCCATGGAACTCACGGTAGCGGCCGCGAAAGCGAGCGTCGGAGAGGAGGCCAAGCCAGAACTTGTTGGCGAGGGAGGCGCACACGAGGTGCTCAGCCTCATCCGGTGGCAGGCGGAGGAAGATCTCCTCCAAAAGCTCGTCCAGCAGCGCCGATGTGGGTGGCGGCATGGAGGGTCGAGGCGGCGAGGGTTTCTGGTGGGGAATTTTTGAGCTGCGGCGGCGGCGGAAGGGAGGAGATAGATGTGGAGATGATTCCTTATTTGACTTCTTTCTTGAAACCAGTTTCCATTTTTGCCCTAAAAAATTTCTTCCCCTTTTGACACTCAAACTTTATTTTATTCTCTTTATAACCTTTCCATCAGTTTTAACCACGAAGACCCCCTTTTTTTTAGGGAAAACAACGAACACCATTATGCGCAACATGAAAAGTCCTTTCTACCCCGCGTTAGCCCGCTGAAAAAGTAGAAGTGCATGTGATGAGGCCCCATACCTTCTCTCCTGATTCCCCATCCGAACCCTAACTCTATGATGACGACGATGGCGGTATGGTGGAGGGCATGGCTGAGGCTGCTGCGGATGGCGCGACGGATGACATACAGAAGGCAATGGTCAGGCATGGGTGGCCAAACTAATGGCAATCAGGAAGATGATGGTCATACTCATACAGAAGGCAATGTTGACATCAACATGGATGATAGCAATGTGAGGGATCATGAGCCCATATTTAATTCATCTACGGCAGAATCTACTAGTGTTGACGAGGAACCGGTTACCGTGGATATTTAGAGTAAATTGCACAAAACCACCACTTTAAAGGTTAGGTTTGCGAAAAACACTACAATACATTTTTTTTGCAGAAAACACCATGTCTACGGTAATCTTTTTGCAAATAACACTGATTGGCGGATTTAGCTCTGTTAACTGAGATTATGACAGACGGGACCCAATTTTTGCCTACGTGGCATAAATTTTACACATGCACCCCTCTCTTCTTCTCCATCTCTCTCCCCTCTCTATAAAAATTAGACACCATGGCCGCCCGCCGCCCGCACTTCCTGCCGCCCTCAAGCATCTGGCGGCCCGCCGCCGCCTGGGATCCCGCTGCCGCACGTCGCCGCGCACTCCCTGCCGACCGCCACCGCCGCCCGTCGCCCTGCATTCCCTGCCGCCCGCCACCGCCGCCCGTTGATCCGCACTCCCTGTTGCCCGCCGTTGCCGCAATGGATCCCACCGCCGCCTATCGCCCCGCGCTTGCTCCTGCCCGCCGCCGCTCGCAGCTGCAGCTGGTGCTCGCTGTCCAGTTCGACATCATCCTCGGTGCGGTCCACTCGTCCGAGCGAGGCAACACTCCGGCCACCACTGGAACACCCCGGCAGCAGGACGAGGCCACACGAGCACCAGCTCGACGGGCCGCGGCGAGCAACGGTCCTCGAGTAGCGACAGTGAGCAGACGGAAGAGGAGCAGCAACACTGGAGATTAGCCAAGGGGATGACGCACGCGTGCAGGTGCTCACCCTGGTCGTTGCCGAGATTCAGATCGGGTTCGACGCCGGCGAGGTCCATCCGCCGCCCAAGCCACCAGAGAGAAGAGGATATGCTCTACGTCGACGCCGGCGAGGTCCATCGGCCGCCCAAGCCACCATGGCGCTGCCCCAAGCCAGCGACCAGAGCCATGGGCGCCATGCTATCGGTTCTATGCACATGGGGACCTAATTGCGTTTTTGCTTTTTAATTCAAGGGTGTCTATATAAAATTTCAGGGACTCATTTGTAAATTTAGATTAAAACCCATTTGCCACGAAACATTACGCCACGTAAAACAAAAACGGACCCACCTGTCATAAACGCGCTCAAATGAGCTTAATCCGCCAATCAGTGTTATTTGCAAAAAGATTACCGTAGACATGGTGTTTTCTGCAAAAAAAATGTATTGTAGTGTTTTTCGCAAACCTAACCTTCAAAGTGGTGGTTTTGCGCAATTTACTTGGATATTTATGATTAAGCAATTGGGGTGATCTTGATAACAAAGCGAGGGACATATTAGTGGAAAAGGGGCCTAAAAGGGAAGAAGAAAATACTGAATATCCTTTGGGTGAAAATTCAAGACATTTTTCGTATAGTCATTACTCAACAAAGATGAGCAATGGAGAGGTGCGTGATAGGAAATGGTTAGTTTTTTCAAAACATGCAAAAAATTGTTTTGTTTTCCTGTAAGCTTTTCAATTCTGATAAATGCACGAGTGCAATGGGAAATGATGGGTTTTGTGATTGGAGGCATATTAATGAGAGACCGAAAGAGCACGAAGCTAGTGTCAACCATATTACCAACATGAATCCTTAGAATGAACTAAGAGTTAGACTGAGCAAGCATGAAACATTGATAAAGAGTTACAACAACAAATCACAAAGGAGAAGGAACGCATAAGGAGAAAATTTTGAAGGTAATATATGATACATTATGTGATATGCACAATTATAGATGCACTTACTTATTTTCTTTGATACAAATTATATGTAAATATGATGATTATTAATTAGATATTTATAATAAGGGCCCTGAAGGGCCCTCCGGATTATAGTTTCGCCCCGGCCCCCCAAAATCTTCGGCCCTGTAGGCCGCAAAGTGTCCTTTCTATGGATCAATCCAAGGGTCTAGCGGAAACTTCTCCAAAATGAACCATGCCATAATTTATGGATAATAATTGAAGTAAATATGATTGCCTCAAAATAATTAAATATGATTTCTTATAGTCTCCCACAATATTACCACATAGAAATGTAGTGCACAAATGGGTTTGTACAAGACGATAAATCTCATAATTTGATTAATATTATCTATATTGTTGTTGGCTCAACTAATTGTCACTTACCAAGTAAATATCTTGAGTTGGAGTGAAAAATATATATTATCTAACTATACATTTCTACTCTTATGAAAAAACCAAGTTGGCAAAAATGGTGTGCCTGTCATCCATCATTTTCGACCATCAAATCTGCATCTGACGCATGGGAGACAACCCCACTTCAATTTGCAAATAGATCCTTATTTTCTAATTCCCACTCCATCTATGCCCACCTCATCCAACAAGAGGCATTCGATCCTTCTAGAAACGGGGAGCAAACAACGGAACTGAACTGGGCAGGTGGCCGCTGCCGCTCACACGCCGCCAACGCCGACCGCTCCGAACGCCTCTCCCAGCTCATCTCTATTGTAACAGCCCCACCACTCACCACCTATCCCCTCCTCCATGTTGTCTCCTCTCCCCCTACCCCATCTCGTTCGATGCTAACGTCGGCAAGTATGCCGCCGGTGCCGTCCGCCCCCCAAGTCCGTGATGCCTCTTTTACCTCCTTCTTTGATGCAGCAAACCCTCCGCCCACCACCTCCCCTCCTCCCCCCACCCCATCCCATCAACATTGGCAAGTACGCCCCCGACATCGTCCGCCCCCAATTCCACAACAAGCCACCACCAAAAGACCAAGCATGAGGGAGGTGTCGCAATATCTTTAGAGATTTTATAGTATGAGATGGTAGGTTGCAAAGTGTTTTATCGCTCCTTCAAAGGATTTATCTATATATCCATTGGTGTGAGGTTATATAATAAAGAGTTGGGATGATGATTTTCTCAAAAAAAAAAGAGAGTTGGGATGATACTTTGTTTTGCTTTTTCATTATCACATTATAGATGTTGATCTTGTGAGAGGTCATGTACCATGATAAGAACATTCATCTCACCGACATTTGTTCCATTAATTATTTTATGGTACTTCTCTTTGTTATTCCCTCTGTTCAAAACATTTGGATAACGTCTACAGCAGGTCTCTTTTTCATTGACCCTCCTCCTTTGCTTGGTAGCTCCACATCCAATTTTTCAGGTCACACACCAAATTGTTTTTTCCTACTTGTGTGTTATCGGCATCTTTTTTTGGGCAGAAACCTGGTTAATGTAATAGTTACTAGAGGTCCAGTACTAATTTTTGTGTATGTATATGTGCACTCGCCCCTTCTATATACACATAATTTCAAAGCATCTTTTACAGTATATTTTGTTTCTTTGCTCGGTACAAAATGTATTGCAAGTGTTGTTCGTTGTTTTTTGCTTTGTCCAAATATACTGCATACCCTCTACAGACTCAGTTTTTTCCTTTGTCTGAATAAAACACAGACAGTTATGTACGCAATAGTGATCGTCTGATGCCCTTATAAGTGAGCAGGTAGATGAAGCAAAAGAAAAAACAGAACCCTATCTGATAAAGGAAAATTTGTGTCTACAATCTTTGTATACCAGTATCTATGTGCATATGATTCAGAGTGCATAACGTGCTCATTGATTATTTTGTTATTAAACAGTGCTTGCTGGAGATGACAAATCAAGCGCACTAAGAAGGCAAAGCAAAGGCCGAAAATTTGTCTGATTTACTGTGCTTGTGTACGAGCTGGTTTGTAGCAAAGGAAGATACTCTGCCTGTTTACAGTGGTAGATTTTTAGTGAGGGAGGTACTTGTTTTTTTTTAGATGGAAGATACTCTGCTTTGTGGCAAAGGGAGATACCGTGTTTACTTCTGCCCATTTTTGTACATCTGGGCTGAAAAACAAGATTACGCTCTTTGTCAAGTAACTTTGTGATGGTGCGCTTCTCGTGTTGAGGCCCTTATGTTTCATGAGACGATTGATTGTATACGCATAAAAAACATTCATGCACAATCTTTAATTAGTAATACAGACTTGATTATGTGCCACTATTTTGTGCATCAGATCTGGTAAGGCTCTTCTTGTTTTTATTTTGTTCCCTTTCTTTGTTTATTCAGCAAAGGACATACCGATTCAAGTTATTGTTTGGAGAAACTGAGACTAGGTCCTTCAAAAAAGTATAAAAGTAAAGAAATGGTGTCAAATAACGAAAGAAGATATTTGAATGATGTGGGTTTTGACATTATCATGATTATGCATCCTCGTTGTTGTAATGCCACAGTCAAAGCCCGTTTACTCATGCTTGTACTTCTATCTTTCATATATGGCCCAATATATACATGTTTGCATTTGTTCATGTTTCTTCTGGATATGCACAAGTCCTTTCATCTCAATTTTATTACATGAGCATTCTTGTTACACTGAAATTGTCAAAACTGGAATGTTTCCGCCAACAAATTGAAGTGTCGTTTTCAAATCCATTTGATTTGTGCTTTGTCTTACTATGAATGATGCCACCTCCCTTTTTTCTTCGTGGCCATAAACGGGCATTCGACTAGTACATTAACTAAAAGTGGGATGCTTTATTGTGTCCCAAAAAAGATCGATGCATAAAAATGATATCTTCCATTACTCTTGCAGTTATTGGGTATGGCGGTTAGACATTCCATCGCATTAATTTTCCTTCAAGATTGAATGCGAGAATACACTTATCACTATTAAATTGTCATGAGACTTCAATCATGTTTCTTTGAACAAGACTTACCACATGCTTTAAGATTTATTTTAAATGAACATGTAAATATTATTACTACAAAATTCTAAATCTTAGAAAACAACATGCAACGTGCGCCGTGCAAGGCTTGCAAGTATCCTCAATTCCCCCCGGATAGCACACATACTATGCAATGGCATCCATCAGAAGCACATTCAGCGTAGACCGTGCCTGAGTGGTATGTTTGTTTGCATTGTGTCAGGCATGCATCTTTGGATGGACATGACTTGGAGACGACGTATACATCACAACCCTGGGGGAAATAGGATCCATTGTCTATACTCTCCTTTGACATACCACCTATGAATTCAACTGTAATTAGAATGTTTCATACACATGTCCGTTAGAAAATAAGAACCATGCCTGCAAAATACCTGAACAAAGCACCAAAAGGACGAGGCCTAGGAGCATCACCTTGGTACCCACCATCCTTGATAGAAGAACTTCTGGACTGTATGAGGAATTGCTTATATGAGTTGTGTTTCGAATGGCAATATTATGTTCTATCTTGTCGATGAATAGATCCAGAGTGATCCTTTATATAGAAGCCATGGTGCCTGTTATATGTGGAATAAATTAATAACATATTCTCATTTTTGAGAGATATTAATAACATATTCTAAGTCAGGTATGTTTTTATTCTTCTTTTATTCTTTAGAAATCAACTTATCATGTTTGCCAAATATTTTGCTATACAGGCTCAAATTTGGACCAATTTAATGGGGGTGCTACTATGTATCACTCATGGGGAGCGGTACAAACAGGTCGCCTACAATGCACACAGTTGGGCATACACAACAATTCACCCGATTTTCGTGGTGCTAATTTTTTCCTCAGGAAAATCATAACACATTTTTCAGTTTATTTTTTAATTTTGTTGGCTTTTCATGAATTTAAAAATGCTCAGGAATTCGAATAATATTCATGAATGTGAAAATGTTCCTGGAAACAAATATTGTTCTACAATTTGAAACTATATTCATGATTTATGAAATTGTTCATGGATTAAAAATGTTTGTGAATATGAAAAATGTCCATGGATTCAAAAGATATACATGAAATTTGAAATTATATCTATGAATTTATAAATCTTGGTTATTTAAAAAAATCATGAATTTTGAAAATATTCAAAATTTTGGAAAGCTTCCACAAATCAGAAAATTGTTCATGAATTAAAAATAAAAATAAATCACACAGAAAAGTGTAAGAAATTAAAATCCAAATGTCGGCTTTCCAAAGTTGGCTTCTCCTACTCCCACTAATGGGTCGACATAGTGGGCACACGCTATAGGCCATCGCAATGAGAGATGTAACAATTGTATATCTCTTAGTGCGATGACATAGCCTGCTGTGTAGTGTGCGTTGTGGACAAGAGGCAGGAAAAGAATGGGGGCCAAATCCAATTACCAACACGAGAAGAGTGCACTGGAAAATCAAGTGGGTCGACCCATTTTACCGGTAGGAAGAGGGGTTCCCGTTCCAACTTTGAAACCATCCAGAAGGTCTAAATAAGTTTTTACCAGTTTTGGGAACTTTCTAGATTTCTGACTATTTTGTTCTTTTATTGTTTCTTATTTTATATTTTTAATTGTTTTCTAGTTTAGTTAGAAAAATTTGCAAGTTGTTAACTTATTATAAAATCATGTTCCTCCTTTCAAAAAATTAATTGCAATTCAAAATATGTTTGGGAAATCAAAGCATTTGTATGTTTAAAAAAATTATTGCATTCTCAAAAATATTGGAATATTAAAAACCAAAATCACGTGCTCATTTAAAAAAAAAATCAAGTTTTCAGGAAAATAACTTAAAATTCTATATTTTTTTGTTCTTTCAAAAAAATGTTCACGTTTTGAGAAAATGTTCATATTTTCGAACAATGTTTGCATTTTTAGAAAATATCACAATTTGATTTTTTAAATATTGTTTTGCAAGACTATCGAGTTTACATAAAATGTTTAAAGTTTCAAATATTGTTTGCATTTTCAGAATATGTCCAAAATTTCAATAATTTTTTGTATTTTCAAAACAAATGACGGTTTTAAAAATATATTCTCAAATATTATTGACTTTTTAAATATATTTTTTCCTGATTTTTTGAAGAATTGAATGAAAACAAAAAAGCTACTGTGCAGAACATACTACAACACTTACCATCTCGCGACACTAGCCCGATCAAAAACAGGATACCAAGTCACAATAGTACACCAGGTACATGGTTCCAATTGCCTGCCTCTTTCTTGGTCCACCCCTGGTGGGTACCCCATCTTGCCGTGGCTGCTGGCACAAAGTTTGTCGGGGCTTCTTCCTCGAGCGTTTAGTGGTGATTCAACATGGAGTCTATATCTTGGAACCATGCCAAGGCTCTTTATTTTGGCGGTGTGATATGATAGTTGGTGTTCCCTAGGTACATGGTCAGGCTCAGCTGGCATCGCTATGGGCACGAGGCCACCTATTTGACGCAATAGGGGGCTCTCTTCAATAGAACACTGATTGCGATACATATCAATGCGGTTGCCTACTGATGACCCACAAGTATAGGGGATCAAGCAAGAATTTGTGGAAAAACGGACATTGTTTGTTGCCAAAACACAAGTTCATAGTTCCCCGGGTTGTTGCAGGACTAAACAACCCGGCACTCGGGGGCTACAGATGATATATATATGCTATTGGAGTTGAAGAAAAGACCCGGCCAGGGAAGACCCGGCTTGGAGACATAACCTGGCTTGGGAGGACAACCTGGCAACATCTATGCTCACGACTAGACGGCTTTCGAAGACTCATAATCCTCAACGCTCACGACCCGGCAACCTCGATGTTTCGTGAGTCGGCAATCTCTTCATCCACATTTCAGCATCCACTACGTCAGCGACCCAGCAAAAAGCTTTGCGTTCGAGGAAGACAAAAACATCAATGAAATCAAGACTTTCCGCCCGACTCTTCGAGTCACCCGAAAGCTTGGGGGGCTTTTGTCGTGGATATAGGACACGGGTATCCTCATGGAGGTAGGCCGTGGCCCATCATAGGTGGCGGCCCAACATGCCGACTTAAACAGTTTGAATAAGACCCGGACTATTATTCGGCTTGTAATAGAAAAGAGACTAGTCCTAATCCTATTAGGACTCTACATGTAAGCCAACCCATTCAACTTATATAGGGAGGGGCAAGGCACCCCAAGAGGGAAAAGTTAGAACCTCTAGAATCTAGACGGCTAGACACAACTAGAGGAGAGCCGGCTCATTATGGCGACTCCCTCATGAGCATACGGAATAAGATCTAGCCACAAACAACACGTAGGGCTATTACCGGATGATATTTTTCGGGTCCTGAAGCTGTCTAAATCTTGTCCCGTGTGCTAACCCACCTCGGTGATCTCCACGCATAGTCGCGTACTAATCCCCACAGTCATCTACGGATGATACCGTTGATTAAGAACATCGACATTGACGCCCTATTTATATATATATTTGATGCTGCACCTACCCTGTTTAGTTTGACAGTAAGTCTGTTGCTTTGAATTTGGGAGTATGGCTGTTACTTTAACTTCTTTCAGTTTAATCCACATCTTATTGTGGATTTCACTCATTCTAGTATTCCCAAATACAAGGAAGTTTGTTCAAAATCTCTTCAGGGACCAAAACTTCAGTAATAGTATCGAAGGTGTTCAATTTTCTTTAAAAAACTGGCAAAAATATTTGATTGCCGTTGTTGTTAAACTGTGCTTCATGGTTTGGTGCCAAGTTGTAGATAACATGTGTTATTTATTTTCTATGTCCTTGCATGAAGTTATCTCGAACTCGACATTCATGTGTTGGAACGCCCAAGGATAGAGCTGAGAAGACTACCGTGGTTTGGGAGACATCCAAGGATTGTAAGCACTAGAAATTGAAGTTCTTGTTGATGTTCGGGTTTGAGGAAGAAGACAAGGTGATAAACTATATAAGGCTTGTCATGGAACGAGCCGTGGGGTTGAAGAGAATCGAGCTGGATGTTGAACGCCCATGTGAGTATTGCAAGGACACGGACCTTGAGTCCCCGACGAGATCCCAGGTGGATGAAGCTGTTAGCTTAATCCAAACAATGTTAGGTTTCCTAGCTTGATTAAGCGTAATAGTGATCAAGCTGGCCGGGTGATTAACTAGTAAGTTTGAATGTATGTGGGGTGTGGCTAGTTTGCACGCCGTGTACTAGTTTGAGTCCTAGTCTGTTTAGTAGTCCTAGTGTGTTTAGTAGTACTTGTGCGTGTGGAGTTGGAGTCCGTCTAGGAATAGGGGTTCTCTTTAGGGTCGGTAGCTCCTGGTTTGGTCGATGGATATATATGCAGCCAGGTGCGTGAGTTTTTGTATTGAGTAGAGAAAACCAGAAAAAGAAATAAAGAGGAGCAAAGAGAGGCGCGGCACGTGTCCTTGGCTATCAGTTTTTCGTCCGCGTGTGTTCGTGTGATTTGATGTGATCGATCCTGAGGCCAAATTTTCAACAATAGGTATCAGAGCTGATCAAAGAGTTCCGGCTGATCAAGCTGGCCGGGTGATTAACTAGTAAGTTTGAGTGTACGTGGGGTGTGGCTGGTTTGCACGCCGTGTACTAGTTTGAGTCCTAGTCTGTTTAGTAGTCCTAGTGTGTTTAGTAGTATTTGACCGTGTGAAGTTGGAGTCCGTCTAGGTCTAGGAGTTCTCTTTAGGGTCGGTAGCTCCTGGTTTGGTCGATGGATATATATGCAGCCAGAGGTGCGTGAGATTTTGTATTGAGTAGAGAAAACCAGAAAAAGAAATAAAGAGGAGAAAAGAGGGGCACGACACGTGCCCTTGGCTATCAGTTTTTCGTCCGCGTGTGTTCGTGTGATTTGATGTGATTGATCCCGAGGCCAAATTTCCAACAATTGGTATCTAGAGCAAGGTTCGATTGAAGCTGCACTTGCCCCGGGGTGGCGACCCTGCTAGCGCCTCGGGGCGGGCAATAGAGTCACTGTTGTAGCGATGAAGAGGAGCGGGCGATACAGTCGTTGGTGTACCGACAACGAGGAGTGGGCAATATAGTCGCTGGGATGCAGCGACGAGGAGGAGTAGGCAATTGTCGTTCAAGCAGCGACAAGGAGGATCGGGCAGTTGTCTTTCGGCGGAGCAACGACAAGAAGGCGGCGAGGACACTGTCGCAAGCGAGGCGACGGGTGGTTGTCGTTCGACAAAATGACCTGGAGGAGGTTGACGGGAGTGGTGGTGCCAAGGTGCGGTGCTAGAAGATCTCATCAAGATCGTCGTTCGGGGGAGCGAGGAGGAGGCGACAAAGTTGCAAGCTGTCATCAAGGTGTGCACATGAGTTCTTGTAAGGTGCGTCCAAGAATTCAGCTGTGTGAATCTTCTGCTACAGTTGAGATGCGTAACTGGCAGAGGAGAATTGAATGTGAGAGCGGATGGAAAAGGAAATTGTGCCTTGCGTTTCCATTCGTGGTCGTGGAGTTCCGGCGAGTTCATATTACGGTGAAGATGAGTTGCACGTATATGACGAGTTGTGTTGCCGCTGGACAGCAGGTGTCGTTTGGTAAGTTGTGTCACTAACGACAAAGAAAAAATATGTGGCGGGTGAATAGATGTGTCTCCCGTGTGCAAGTAGTCGGCGAGAAGATGAAGATCAACGTGAAGAGGACGCGCACCGGTTAAGTTGAGTTCCTACATGGGGCTATGCATTTAGTCTGCATGTAGCACGCTAAGATGTGGCAGCGTGGCTGGTAGTCCGGGTAATCGTTGGTTTCAGTCTACAAAAATCGGCATGAAAAAGATGGTGACGAAGTGGTGGCATCGTTGCTAGAAAAGGGAAGTTGCAGTCTGGTAAGTCGCAACACCGGAGGCAGCCATCGTGATAAGATGAGTAGATGGTCGTCTGCATGTCTCGTCAAGTAAAATGTCAGATGTTTGGATTAGGGGGTGAATGTTAGCTTAATCCAAACAATGTTAGGTTTGCTAGCTTGATTAAGCGTAATAGTGATCAAGCTGGCCGGGTGATTAACTAGTAAGTTTGAATGTACGTGGGGTGTGGCTGGTTTGCATGCCGTGTACTAGTTTGAGTCCTAGTCTGTTTAGTAGTCCTAGTGTGTTTAGTAGTACTTGTCCATGTGGAGTTGGAGTCCGTCTAGGTCTAGGAGTTATCTTTAGGGTCGGTAGCTCCTGGTTTGGTCGATGGATATATATACAGCCAGGTGCGTGAGTTTTTGTATTGAGTAGAGAAAACCAGAAAAAGAAATAAAGAGGAGAAAAGAGGGGCGTGACACGTGCCCTTGGCTATCAGTTTTTCGTCCGCGTGTGTTCGTGTGATTTGATGTGATCGATCCTGAGGCCAAATTTCCAACAGAAGCTAGCAGGCATCGGATTAGGGAGAGACTCGCACATGGATCCTCCTCGCTCGTGGAGATAATAATCTGTTAATAGGTATGGTCAAGAAATGTTAAATCCCATAACTCCTCGAGCTGCTAGAGTGTTGACTCTGTATGAGGAGCAGTCAGTTGTGTACTTGTGTATCGGTAGCGAGAAAATACTTGGTTCGTTTGTGTTTACCTTGCAGTTTATGTAAATTGTGTGTGTACTGCTATCTGGAAGCATGATCTCAAGCTAGTAGACAACAAAAAAATAAATCTGGAAGCATGATTTTCTTTTTTAATGTACTGAGAAATTGCCCAGTGTAAGCTGGCCTGTTCACCTTCTGGGAGGCATCATTTGGGTTCTGGACTTGTTGAGGCTGCCTTTTCAAAATGAGTCTTTGGAAACCTTAGTCTCAGAATGTGACTTTGGGAAACATTGTGATAAGTAGGCTACCGCAATGGATTGGAAGCGAGGCTGAACGTGACGACAGTGTAGAGAAATATTTCTGCACCTTTTCCCCCCATCTACCGAGTAATTGCATACTGTGTCTGGAGGAGGAATGGGAGGGCGTCATTCATACTCATGGAGTTTTCTATTTTAAAGCTTGGCCTTCATAGTTGCGTACATGGAAGTGGAGGCAAATCTGAATGCCTCTATAGAACATCTCTCTGCAACAACAGTCATGCTATCAAGTCCCTCAGCCTTCGCTTCTTCCTGTCACCCCCCATCTGAGCTCCATCGGCCGCGCCGTTGAGGACGTTGTCAGCCGCGGCGAGACCAAATGGCTCCATTTTGGCACAGGCTTGCCATACAAGAGAAACACTGCCCGGAGGCTCGCTGAGTTTGGGCAGCACTTCATGTCCTTCTCCTGCGACTACCCAGTCGCCTTCCGGTGGCTCACGAGGCTTACACTCAAGAACCTTGCGTTTGAGCACTCTGACGTCACCGACCTCATTAGGGCCTGTGACAGGCTCATACACCTCACACTAAGTTTTTGCGACCTGGTTGATGAGCACTCCGTGCTTAAGATCAACGTGCCCAGCTCTGGGCTCTAGGAGCTCAAGTTCTACTTTGGGTGCAGGCAAATTGAGCTCGTCTCTGTCCCCAAGCTCAGTGAAGTTTACTACCAATGGTATTTTGGGAGCCCTCCAGTGCGCTTGGGCTATGTTTCAGAGCTTCGTGGAGTCAACCTTGTTTCTCTTGCCAATGCGTGGCAGGTGCCATTCCTGCTGAGCAAGTGCTTGTCAAGGAGTGCAATAAACCTGTCGAAATTGCATCTCAATTTTTGCCATCAAATGGTAAAGCTAATTTCTATGCACCATATATAATTTTTTTATTTCCACCATATAAGCTTCTTCTGCACAACATATCATATACTTTTTCTTCTCTACCAATTTCAGCTGTGTATTTGTGTTCTTCTTCCTTCTGCAGATATGGATACAACCGAAACTGTATGAGCCATCAGGTGAATAAGAGGATGATGCCGATGAAGAGGAGGAGGAATTGGAGGAAGAGGTGCAAGAGGAGCAACACAATGAAGAGGAGCAAGAGAGTGGGCAACATATTCAAAAGAAGAATAAGGCCAAGAGGCACAGAAAATGGCCAATTAGTAGATCACATGGAAGTGTAGAGCAGATGTTTGAGGAGGACTGGATACCATCAGATGATGAGGACAAAAAAACATTAGACCCGGGTTTGGAAGATGATGATGGTGCTGAGGCAATGGCTTATGTGTTGCCCAATGGAAGGAAGAGCAGAGCAAAGAAGATGAAGCCAAGGTTATGGTATGCTGAGGATAGAGCTGACCCACATGACCAATTTGTGAAGCATCTTTGTTTCATTGATGTGTACTAATTCAGAACTGCACTCCAAACCCTGTACATATCACAGAACAGGAACTTTTAGTACCATACTGCAGTGACACGGTTATAGCACAGTGCATAGATGAGCAATGCCCTTTTTATATAGCAGCATCTCATATTGCAAATGAGAAGACATTTACCATTAGGAAGCAGTATTTGGTGCACACATGCCCTTCTGTGTCAGAGAGCACCAAAGTCACTGCCAAGTGGGTTGCAAAACATTGTGAGTAGGCAGTGAGGAATGACCCTAACACAACAATAACGACAATTATTAACACTGCAAAGAGCAAGTATGGAGTGGATATATCAACCCCACATGGCCTACAGGGCTAGGAAGGCAACAAAAAATGTTGTTTTAGGATATCAGAAGGCCCAATACACCAGGATTAGGGATTATTTACAGGCTGTCGTAGACACTAATCCAGGTTCTAGATGTATTTTGACAATAAAATATATTAGGGAGCATCCTAGCAAGAACCCTAGGTTTCATGGATTGCTCATCTGCCTCAATGGATGCAAAGAAGGGTTCCTCAATGGCTGCAGACCATTCATAGGTAATTCCCTTATATTGTTTTTTATCCCACTTATATGTTCTTTCAAGTACTAATCATTTGTGCTAATATTGTAGGTTTGGATTGATGCTTCATAAAGCTCACTACTGGTCAACAAATCCTAGCTGCTACTGGAAGAGATGGGAACAACATTTTTCCCATTGCTTTTGGAATTGTAGACAAGGAGGACACTAATTCCTGGACCTGGTTTCTATACCAGCTGACGGTAGCAATAGGTGGGCAATCTGGCCAGTTTGGACAGTACACAATCATTTCAGATAGGCAAAAGGTAATATATTTAGTTGTACTTACTTTCATGTAGTTACTTTCATTTAGTTCTAGTTACTTAGTTGTAGTTGTTTCATACAGGGTGTTTTGAAAGCCATAAGTAGAGTCTTCCCCAATTGCCCACAAAGGTTTTGTCTTAGGCATATCTACCAGAACTTTCAAATTACTAGGTTTAGAGGCTAGAATTAAAAAAACACATGGATACAACAAGTTACTCATATACTGAACATGGTTTTCAAGTTGCAATGGATGAGTTAAAGAGAGAGTGTGAAGCAGCTTGGGTGTGGCTTAGCAAAATACCCAAACACACTTGGGCCAGACATGCCATAGATATGAACTACAAGACAGACTTAGTTGTTAACAATCTAAGTGAGGTTTTCAATAGGTGGGTCCTAGATGTGAGGGCTAAGCCAATAAGGACCATGGTTGATGGAATTAGGACAAAGTTGATGGTCAAGTTCAATCCAAATAGAACGAAAATTGATACTGTCAAATGGGAGATTTGTCCTACATATGCAGAGAAACTGGAAGAAGCAAAGAAGTGGTCTAGGAACTAACAATCTTTGATGGCTGGACCACATCTTTACCAAGTGATAAGTGGAGAGAAAACATATGCCGTTAATGTTGGGAAATGTAGCATGCAGTTTCAAAAAAATTCCTACGCTCACGCAAGATCTATCTAGGAGATGAATAGCAACGAGAGGGGGAGAGTGTGTCCATGTACCCTCGTAGACCGAAAGAGGAGCATTAGCTTAACGCGGTTGATGTAGTTGAACGTCTTCTCGACTCAACCGATCAAGCACTGAACATACGACACCTCTGAGTTCTGCACAAGTTCAGCTTGATGACGTCCCTCGAACTCTTGATCCAGCAGCGGGTCGAAGGAGTAGATGAGTTCTGTCAGCACGACGGCATGGTGATGGTGATGTGATCCGTGGAGGGCTTCGCCTAAGCACTACGATAATATGACCGGAGGAGTAAAAGCTGGAGGGGGCACCGCACATGACTAAGAATCAATTGATCATCCTAGAGGTGCCCCCTGCCCCCGTATATAAAGGAGGAGAGGGGAGGAGGCTGGCCTAGGGCGTGCCCAAGTGGGGGGGGGGGGGGGGGAGGGTTCGGTAACCCCTCGGTACTCCGATAAATATCTGAAACAATCCGGAACCGTTCCGATGTCCGAATATCACCTTCCAATATATCAATCTTTACCTCCCGACCATTTCGAGACTCCTCGTCATGTCCGTGATCTCATCCGGGACTCCGAACAACCTTCGGTCACCAAAACACATAACTCATATAATACATATCGTCATCGAACGTTAAGTATGCAGACCCTACGGGTTCGAGAACTATGTAGACATGACCGAGACACCTCTCCGGTCAATAAACAATAGCGGAACCTGGATGCTTATATTGGCTCCCACATATTGTGACATCCCAAATTTCAATTTGGATGTTATACATAGATCATCATATGCATATCTTATTTATTCTTGCATTTTGTTGTGATCCTAGAAATCTTAAGCAACTCAAGGACCCAAGGTGAGAGTTGGAGGTTTCACAAAATTCATATTTGAATTATTTTCAAATTTGAAGAAATGATCAATTTGATTTTATTATTTTTCTCTTCAATTATTTTAAATATTAAAAATAAATGAGAGAAGATAATATGACTTCTTCAACCTAAGATAAATATTGGCGAAAGAATTTTAAAATCAAATTACTTATTTTATTGGTATTTTATTTGCCATTTTATTTGAATTAGAAAAATATTGCATTTTTTAAAATTGCATCTTAGTCCAGAAAAATGTTTATCTTGTCCTAAATATTAGGTTTGGACAGTGAAAATTGTTTCTAGATTTTTTATTTATTTAAGATTTTTTCTCGCAACGAAACTGTTTTAAAAAAAAGTTCCGGACCGACTGGGCCGAAGCCCAGCCGGCCCAGCAGCCCAACTGCTCGCGCCGCCGCCTTCTTCGAGCGGGAGAAGTCCCGCCGCTGCACGCCGCCAACGGGGAGTCCGGATCGGACTCCCGTGCGCGCCCCTCGCCCAAGGCACGCCTCCCGAGGCCTTTATAAGGCCGAGCCACCCCACCGCCTCTCATCATCTCGCCACGGCCGCGCCGCAAGCCCGACGCCGTAGCTCGCGCCTCCATCGCCGAGCGCCGCCGCCGCCGCCGAAGCCCTCCGTCGCCGTCGCCGCTCGCGCTGCCGCCGCCGCCCCGCGCGCCGCGCCGGCGCCTCGCGCTGCTGTCGTCGCCGCCCAACCTCCCGGCCCCCGCGTCACCGCCCGCGCCGTCGCCCGCCGCCTCCGAGTCGCCGCCGTCGCCATCGATGACGAACCGGTATGAACCGGCTTTTTCTCCGGTTTATTTTCTCCGGTTCGGTTTAGATCGGTTTTATTTAGGGTTTTTCTTTTTTTAACGAACATTCGTTCGTTCGTTTGTATTAACAAACCATTTCTGTCGGTTAAGTTCTGTTAGTGAGCGTTCGCGCCGTAGGATATTTTCCTTTTAGTTTATTTTCGGCCAGGGACCTATTCGCAAATTATTTTCTTGCATTTTAGCCCCTGATCTTTAAACTAGCATAACTTTTTACTCGTTTATCCAAATTAGATGAAACCAGCGCTTAAATCTTTGTTTCGTTCTATTCTTTCTAGTTAACGAACTTGAACAGGATTTTGGTACTGTAAAATTTGTGTTTAGTCCAGATAAGTAAACGATCTTGTTTTGTTCTTTGTATTTTGAGTTTCATTTCTCCTTTTGAGTTGAATCATTTTGCAAATTGTAGCTAATCACTTGTACCTGCTGTTAAGAACTAATCCACATGATAATATTGCTGTTAGGTTTTGACTTTTGTTATTTTAAGCCGTTTGCTTGTTTCGTGTTTGTTTTGGATCTTTTCTCGGTTTTCTTGTTGTTTCGTTTGAGTGATTGCTTATGTATGCTACCGTTTGTCTATGCTAGATTACCCGGAGTGCGAAGCTTGTTACTACGAATCTCTAGAGTTTGCAGATCGTCAGCAAGGCAAGTTACACTTTGATCATACTGTTTGTACCCAGTTTTTTTTGACTTTCTATACCCAGTTTTTACTATGCATTAGTATTACCCCTCAAATATTTGCATGAGTAGGATTGGGAACATGTGGTTTGGTTGTAGTGCTTGAGGTAGGAACCTAATACCTTTTGATCATCCCAAGAATATACGTCATGCTTATTATTGCTTAGCCATGCTCGTAGACGGGGATTGGATCGTGATTCACACATGGAAGTTTGAGAGTTATTTAATCATGGATAACCTTAAGGTGGCAACTTTAATATACATCTGGGTGGATTGGTTGAGGCACCTGGGGAACCCAGTGTTGCCTGTTTTTTGGAAATCCCGGAGTATCCGTGTGATTTTTCCTTCGGTTCGCCACCCAAGCTCAACGAGATCATAAGATTATTCGTGCTTGAAATTTCAGTGTGCAGCCACAAGCCATTATGGGCTCTGGCATAGTTGAGTAAGTTGCGTGAGCTCTTGAAGAGGTGGACTAGCAGATGTAGGGGAAAGTAGGTGTACCGGTCCGCCTGGAGTAGAGAGTTAATGGTTCAGAAAGACTATGTCTCGATCATCCGATCATGGATGCGGTCGAGTCTTGTGGGGAAAAGTGCGCAAACCTCTGTAGAATGTATAAACTAATAATGGTTAGTCGTGTCCCCGATGATGGACATCTTGAGTATCTAGTACTTGAATCTATTGATGTGATCTCATCACTTTACTTAATGAATTTATTGGGTTAATGATGATACTTTTAATTGGGATTTGAGTTGGGGTTACCTTCTCAAATAATGGGCAACTTGGGAGTAGTTAAATAAATTTATTCCTTTGTTGTAGGGAAAAACTAGCTTTATGCAAAACTATAAACTTACAGCCTCCACTAGCCAAATACTGCATGGAGATATAGTTCTTGCATTTCATTGCTTTACAGTGTAACTCTGGCAGCATATTCAATGTGCTGACCTACATGGCTGCAACGTCTCATGTTGCAGACTACTCAAACGACGAATAAGGTGCAATAGGACATTGTTTTGCACTCAGCTATGCCATTGGAGTTGATGGACTCATTTACCTTCGAAGCTTCCGCAGTTATTTAGTTTAGATGGCCTTCAGCCATGATATTTTTGTAATCATACTCTTTATGAGGACTCGATGTAATAAGTGTGTGATTGAAACTCTGTTATAATTCCTCGAGTACTCTGCGTGTCAGCATTATCGATCTAGGGATGACACTGATGCACAGACTTCATCGTTTGAGGTCTGGTCGCTACAAGATGGTATCAGAGCACACGATGACTGTAGGACACGACCACTAGAATAAGACACATGATTTCTCTTCTCTGCTCATTTCTAATTCTCCTCTCTTTCTACTCTATAGATGGCGGATCGCAGGAACAAGTTCACCCAGCCGGATGACGGCACCCCTTTCTGACGCCACTTGAAGGAAGTCACTAAGTATTTGAACATCGGACTACCAAGCTTCATGGGGACTTCTACATCTATGTCGGAAGAGGAGCGCTGGAAGATCAAAGTCTGGGTACCTGGGAGGACATTTGCGCCAACAATGGAGCTTATTGATTTCTACCTGGATGCACCAAGCTAGAGTATAGGAAAGAGCATGGCATCTCATATCACCTTTGGACGCATATGTGAAGTGTATCACAAGGAGCTGGAGAATACCATTTATTAGATATCACTACTAGGGAAAAGCCTATATACAGAATCTTATCAGCAGCGCGCTCCAAAATAACTCGCCGCTGCTAACTAGCAGTAGCGCGTACGGACGAAACTCGCTACTGAGACAAATATAGCAGTAGCGTGTCATCCGAAAGACGCGCTGCTGCTATAATTCCTACGAGGCCGCCGCGAGGCTAGTTATAGCAGCAACGCGTTAGGGTGATGCGCGCTACTGCTACGCGGCATAGTAGCAGCGCATTTCTCGGATAAGCGCTACTGCTAAGTTTCCTACAAAAATTTAGTCCCACCTCGCTCCATGAAGAGAGTTTCTACCACCTTAAATATGTTACTTCTCACACTTTGACAAGCACTTGATCTTCATTGAACTCTATGTGTAGAATTTGTGGCTGCAATATGAGTCTTCACCTGTTCCTAAACTGGTGAGGACTCATATTGTCAAATCAGATTGTACACAAAAAGATCGTTGATGATCAATGTGTTTTTGATATATTGAACAAAGTCTATTTTTGCATGCTGACACATAGCAGTAGAGCTTTACTGTGAAAAGCGCTGCTGCTAGATAGCTTAGCAGTAGCGTGTTTTCCTGAAGAGCGCTACTGCTAAGCCATCCATCTCCCTCATCTCCTCCCTTCGGATCCACTCACACACAGCCACTCAAAATCCTCTCCGATCCGTCTGCTCCGCGTGCCCCCGTAGCCCCTCCTCCGTCTGTGCCGCGTGCCGTCACCTCCTCCTCCTTGCTGGACTCGGTACCGGCCTCCTCCTCCATCCTTCCTCTTCACTTGCCGGCCCCTTCTCGCTCCGCCTTCCTCCTCCGTCCTCCCTCAACTGGCCGCGCCGGCTGGCCCCTCCTCGCTCCGCCTTCCTCCTCCGTCCTCCCTCAACTGGCCGCGCCGGCCGGCCCCTCCTCGCTCCGCCTTCCTCCTCCGTCCTCCCTCAACTGGCCGCGCCGGCCGGCCCCTCCTCGCTCCGCCTTCCTCCTCCATCCTACTCTCTTCTCCCTCCTCGAGTCGCCCTCCTTCTCCCTCCTGCTCATATGCAACATTTTGATTTAGTTGATATAATTTAGTTGACTTAATAGGCTAGTTGATTTAGTTGACTTAGAACATTTTGATTTAGTTGATTTAGTAGGCTAGTTGATTTAGTTGACTTAGTAGGCTAATTCATTTAGTTAATTTAGTTGACTTAGAACATTTTGATTTAGTTGATTTAGTAGGCTAGTTGATTTAGTTGACTTAGAACATTTTGATTTAGTTGACTTAGTAGGCTAGTTGATTTAGTTGACTTAGAACATTTTGATTTAGTTGATTTAGTAGGCTAGTTGATTTAGTTGACTTAGAACATTTTGATTTAGTTGACTTAGTAGGCTAGTTGATTTAGTTGACTTAGAACATTTTGATTTAGTTGATTTAGTAGGCTAATTCATTTAGTTGATTTAGTTGACTTAGAACATTTTGATTTAGTTGATTTAGTAGGCTAGTTGATTTAGTTGACTTAGAACATTTTGATTTAGTTGACTTAGTAGGCTAGTTGATTTAGTTGGCTTAGAACATTTTGATTTAGTTGATTTAGTAGGCTAGTTGATTTAGTTGACTTAGGAACATTTTGATTTAGTTGATTTAGTAATCCTTTGCTCATATTGCTTTAGGAAGAATGGCGTCACCACCACCACCACTATGTCAACTGTGCAAGTCAAGATGCGCCAGCAGCCTTGCAACTGGCAAGCTGTTCTGCATATACTTCCAGCCGAGTTTTCGTCATGCGGCGGTAAGAAATTAGATGAAATGTAATAACTATTTTATTTTTAGTGTTGGCATTACTGCATTGTGTCATTTTTCTTATTTTACACAGATCGTCCCGTGCAATGTGAGGTTGAAATTCAACAAGCTGACAGGAGACACTGTGACATTTGAGGCTCCTGGGGGGCCGTACACTATGGAGGTCGAGAAAGGACACAATATGTCTCAGATTGGAGGAGATGGATGGGCCCGTTTCGTCGCTCGCATGCATCTTACTGGTGGTGAGTTGATCAGCTTCAACTTCCGAGCAGAAAGACCCATGCTAGCTGTCATTTATCTCAACCTGGTGGAAGATGATGAAGATGATGAAGATGATGAAGATGATGAAGATAATGAGGACCCACTCGATGAAGATGATGAGGACCCACTTCATGAAGCCATCGTAGCTCAAAGAACAAGGCTGAGTGAGGAGGAGGTGTCCAACCTGTGGGACATAATTCCGCCACATGCTGACTTTGTCGGGGTGCCATTCGTGACCCGCTTGAAAAATACCATGGTTGATCGACATGATATGGTATGTTATACTTACAAATGCAAATTAATAGTGTGAATTACTTAGTGTACAGTCCAATGATATGGTATGTTGTGTGGAATCTAGTCGATGATATATATGTTTTAGTGTAGAGTTCGATCACATGCTTATTAATTGATATGTTTTTCTTATTCAGAAATTGGCAAAGAGCATATCTGTGAGTTATGGTATCGAGCCTAATGAAGAAGGCTCAGCTGGACTACGCCTTACTGCAAGGGGCTCCGTCACTACCTGTACTTACCGCGTGGACACGGACGGTCGCACACACTTAAGCTCGGTTGGGTGGAAGAAATTCCTCGATGGCAAGAATCTTCGTGTTGGACAGGCCATCCTAATTACTATCAGGAACACCAACCACCCAGGCTTGAGGATGATGATTGTCTTCGATATCATCTAGAACTACATATGTGTGTGTGGCTATATCATCTAGAACTACATATGTGTGTGTGGCTATATCATCTAGAACTACATATGTGTGTGTGGCCATATCATCTAGAACTACATATGATGATCGTCGTCGATATCATCTAGAACTACATATGATGATGGCCGTTGATATGACCATGTACTGCTTGAGGATGCATGTTGGCTATGCATGAAATTGTTATCTAGTACTCCCTTCGTTCCAAATTACTCGTCGTGGTTTGAACTAAAACCACGACGAGTAATTTGGAACGAAGGGAGTACTATCGTACCTAGTAATGGTTTATGAATTTGATATCTACTAGCAGTACCTAGTATCTAGTATCTGAAAGGAGAACTGAAAGTGAAAGGAGAACTGAAAGGGATTGGGGCAGTGGGAAAATGATGAAAGATATAGCAGTAGCGAGGGATGACAAAATCGCTACAGCTAGTTAATAGTAGCGCGTTCACAAAAAGCGCTGCTGATATCGTCAACAGTAGTAGCGCGGGTTGGGGCCGCACTACTACTATGAGTTAGCTGTAGCGCCTTATTAGTAGCGCGGCCACCCGCGCTGCTGCTAGCCTGAAAACCCGCACTGCTGCTAGCCTTTTCCCTAGTAGTGTATGTGGCCGCCGAGATGACAAATGGGAGATGATTCGTACCAGGAGAGATGGATCAATTGCAGCCTACATTCAAGAGATGGGAGATCATATTCATCGACAAGAGAATCAACAATTTATCCACATGATGAAGATCAAGAAACTGGTGAAGAGAAATAACGAGCTAGAAGAGGAACTCAAGTCTACACGCGATGGATACGAGGAAGAGATTGTCGTACTACTGGAGAAACAAGAAGACCTGAAGAGGAAGATGGGAATATCAGTGGAGAATCTCAAGCGAGAACCAGCAAAGGAGATCCGTTCGGAGGACTACATCATCCTGGACGACACCGACACGGATAGTGATGCAAATGACGACAGTGATGATGACTACGTTGATGAAGCTGGAGCAGATATCATGGAGTCTTCCTCTGATGAAAATTTCTAGATGACCACCATTGTAACTAGTAGTATTCCTCCAAGTAGTTAACAACGATCAAGTTTGTAATCACAGGTTAGACCGATTGTGTGATCTTGTGTGCTATTGAATGAAGTGAAATTGATTATGTTTGTCTCATGAGCATATGGGTAGTGAATCTCTCTTAGACATCATTCTATTGAGTTTTCTCACCCCTTCTAACCCATCAGATGCCTCTGAGACGTGACAATGGATTTGCATTCCCGCCGGAGCTCACTCAGTTGATCCAACAGCAGAATGCTTGATGCAGATTCTAGTTCAGAAGAACCAAGGCAACAACAACAACAACAACAACAACAACAACAACAACAACAACAACAACAACAACAACAACAACAACAACAACAACAACAACAACAACAACAACCCACCACCACCACCCCCTGTTGACCACCTAGCCCGTTTCCTAAGGTTGAATCCACCGGTGTTCTCTAGTAGCATCAAGCCGATTGTTGCAGATGATTGGCTCCGCAAGATTGGAAGAGAGTTGACCACTGCAGGATGCACAGATGCGGAGAGAGTGCGTTTTCCCTCACATCAGCTTGATGGACCCGCAACATCTTGGTGGGACAATTTCACCGCCACTTACCCCATTGACACTGTTACATGGGATCAGTTTCACCAGGCTTTACGCACTGCCCATGTTTCAGCAAGAGCTATGAGCATGAAGAAGCGCGAGTTTCGCAACTTGCGCCAAGGAGGCCATACAGTGGGTCAATATATGGATGAATTTAGCAAGTTAGCACGCTATGCCCCTGATGACGTAGCCATAGATGGCGCTAAGCAGGAGAAGTTTCTTGAAGGACTCAACGATGAGCTGAGCATGCAGTTGATGGTTGCAACATTCAACAACTACGAGGAGTTGGTAGACCGGGCTCTCATGATTGAAGGAAAGCAGCAACAGATTGATAACCGCAAGAGGAAGTATGGAAAGGGGAGGTATACTTCAGGAGCTCAGCCGAAGCCCCGCTATTCCCCGTAATCAGGAGGACATAACCACAACCATGGAGGCCATAAACATGGAGGACATACGCACAATGGAGCAAGTTCGCACAACCACAGTGGCCCCAAAAATGGCAATGGGAATGGAGGAAGCAGCAGCCAGAACTGTTCCAACCCCGCAACACCAGCCAAGAGGGATTTGAGGCACATTACCTGTTTCAAGTGCCAGAAGACCGGACATTATGCTACTGAATGTCTTGAAGCGAAGAATGGAAATGGCAATGGAGGTTCTGCCAAGATGCCCAACCCCTTCACCAAAGGTCAGGTTAACTACATCAGCGTGGAGGAGATTGAGGATCAACCCGACGCAGTTGTCGGTAAGTTTTTGATTAATGCATTTACTGCATTTATTCTTTTCGATACTGGTGCATCGCATTCATACATATGTCACGACCGGGTTTTCCGGGTATAAATTTCCAGAAAAGACCGTCGTGCTCATCAGCCCCAGGATTACTGTTAGCTGATGAGGCTCCAACTTGATACAGAAATTCCAAGCAAAATACAAAATATGAAGTACAAGACCATTCTGGCCTGTGAGTACAACAAATGGTTTCTAGTGGTTGATGGCGGAAGAGGGTTGTGAAACATCAGTGTCTATGGGACTCCATTTCCCACGGGAACAGCTGACCAGGTTAATTCCTATCTTCGCGAGGCTGCTATCTCCATTTCTTAGGTTCCGGGGCTGTCATCGCGTCGCTCCTCTCCGTGCAAGAAAATCTGGCCAAGACAATAGCCAGGGACAAGCCAGTGAGTACTTTGAATGTACTCGCAAACATTACGAACACAAGTATAATATAACAATGATGTGCTGAAAATATTTTATGCTCATGACGTCAGTCACAAAAGATAAATAAAACTTTGATGCGTGCAAGCAAGTTATTTATAAAAATGCAATAACATAGTAATATTAAAATTTATGAAATAAATAACAAGCAATGCCACAGTCAGGCGTCTTAGCGACACCACATAAAGGGCTTTAAAAGAAATGCCACAGTCGGGCGTCTGAGCGACACCAAATAAAGGGCTTTAAAAGAAATGCCACAGTCGGGCGTCTGAGCGACACCACATAAAGGGCTTCAAAAGAAATGCCACAGTCAGGCGTCTGAGCGACGCACCATAAAGGGCTTTAAAATAAATGCCACAGTCGGGCGTCTGAGCGACACCACATAAAGGGCTTTTAAAAGAAATGCCACAGTCGGGCGTCTTAGCGACACCACATAAAGGGATTTAAAAGAAATGCCACAGTCGGGCGTCTGAGCGACACCACATAAAGGGCTTTAAAATAAACAATCATAGTGAATATCCCGGTGGTAGAACCATCCCAGAGATATTCGATAATAACAATAATATCACGGGTTAGTTCACAATAATAATAATCATAATTATCACAAGTCACCAGTAGTAATCCAGTTCTGGTTTAGCAGTTATCACCTCCGAAGACCGACACTAAGACCGACACTTGACCCATCCCAGACTGTAATCCTTGACCATGGACACGGCTATTCGAATAGGTTTAATCTCTGCAGAGGGTGTACTCTTTACCCACGAGTAACGGATTCCTTTAGTTCATCGAGACTAATTCCGTCTACGGTCTTTTAGTTGAAAACACACCTAACTTGCACACACCAACTTAACTCACACGTGTCTGGAATCACCCACGACACCTGTCAAGCAAACTCTAAGTGGGGAGGCTACAATCTCGCGTAGCATGGGATCAAATTTATATCGCGCGCTCTAAGGGGTGGCCTCCCCTCTCGGTCCCAACCGGAAACACCCATGCCCCCGGACCAGGTGGCCTGCCTACCAGCTACAACCGGTATCTTCCACCCTGAACTCTCTGTACGGTGTGTGCTAGAAATAGGTTGACAACTTACTGAACCGTACTCTACTTGCTGTAGAGACGAGTGGTAGTACGAAACAAGTATGGGGGTTACTGGAACAAGACTCGATCTACGGTCGACTCAGGAGGTTTAAGTATTCCCTGCATGATTAGCATAACGAATATATTTCAACCAACAGAGTCACCGCTCATATCATCTTACCATGCCATACCAGACATAACCGTCCCGACGGAGACCGGCGACAAACTCATGCCTACCCAAGACCGGTATGCATGCAAGGCACATGAGGGTGATTATCATCACAAGTGTGCTCATTTCCAACAGCATGGAAATCAATAACATGCACCCATGCATATGATCATATCACATGAAATAACAAGTTTCTCCAAAGTGAGGTGATGTTATAAACGTGTCATCGAACACACAAAAATATTATGCCGGGGTTCAGAATGCTTGCCATCAGGTCACGGGAAGGCAGGGTGCATTTCAAACTCTTGAAATATTTCTCCTCTCTTCAAAAATCCTATTTTAGCAATATAAATGAATTAATACACAAAATAAAAATAGCAAAAAAAGTTGTTCTGAAATTTTTTCAAATAAATCTTAAAATAAACTAGACAATATTTGGGAAGCAACAGAAAAAGAATCAAGTAATTTGGAGTTATATTTAAAAAGGTAAAGCCAGTCAAAGATTTGGTCAAAATCTGTTTTTAATAATAAAACAGAAAAGAAAACGTTTCGGCAGAATACGTCTTCGAAAATGGGAGACGTACTCGGGGTCTTTACGCTTCCACTTAAACGCGTGGAGGCGGGGCTGGGTCACTAACAGTGGGTCCAGGGGGCCCACTGGTCAGGTTTGACCAGTCCCCACTCCCTCCTCTTCCTCTGTCCCGAGCGGAGGCGGAACTCCGGCGATCGTCGCCGGTGTTTGGCTGCTCCTCGCGGGCCCCCGAGGGTAGGGATGGATCCGCATGGATGGGGCGGTTCTCCCGGTGGTCGTAGGGTCGTCGGCGGTGGAGTAAATCGCCGGCGGCGAGTTCTGCGGCAGAGGAAAGCTTCGGTGGCGAAGTGGTTTTGGGGTGGCGGTGGTTCCCGATCAAAATTGAGAAGGGGAAAAGGTTCACGGGAGGGAAAGGTAGTTCTTGGTGAAGAGAACGGAGAGGGGGAGGTCCTGGTGGCCCCGTAGTGAACGAGGCAGTGGCGGCGGCCGTGGTTGCCGGAGATGAGGAAGACGACCTCTCTGGTCTTTCTATTGCTACGGGCGCACCGGTGAGGGAGTGTGGGAGGTTGCTTGAGGGTTTGGTGAGCTCAGGGGGTGGGGGGGGGGGTCCTTATATACGCGGTGGAGGTCGGTTCCGAGGCGGCCGGCGATAAGGACGATGGCGAACCGCCTCCCTGTAGCGTCAGGGCGTCGTGGCGGCGACGAGGGCTTGTAGACAAGGCTGCAGATGAGCTTGAGCTGTTCAAGGGGCCAGGTGGCGAGCCGGGGTGGCTTGGGCGGCGCTGAACGGAGCAGAGGCTGTCGGCCGACGCCGGCGTGCCGTCAAAAGTGCTCTGGCGGTGGCGCTGTGCGGCTTTGGACGGTTCCTGTGAGTGGATGAGGTCGGGCGCGGCTCTGCGGGCGAGCAGGGGTAGGTGGCGTGAAGCGGGCGCGACGCGGCGGCTCGGGCGCACGTGCGTGCCAAATGCACGCTCTGGGCACGCCCAGAGCACGCCCACCAGGTGCTCGGCGAAATGCCATGGCACTCCAGAGCGCTTGGTTGGAGCTGGGAGTTAGCAGGTCTAGGCTATGGCTTTCAAGGAGATCAATGGACAAGCTTGATGGGTCAGAGGATCAGGTTCACACTGCTAACTAAAATCCATGCCAAATCTGACCATGCACTCCAGGTGTTTGAGAAAATGCCACAGACATCTAGGAAGGTCTTGGAGGGGTCAAAAATTCCAGGCTAGTGTCTCCTTGGATGCATGAGAGAGTGGTGAAGTTGGTTTGCAAAAAGGTGAAACTTGCTAGTGCAAGTTTTGCAAAACTACACTTCTGGACAGGGAGTAAATGGCCTCATTACATGGACCAAAAGTGTTCCAAAGAGTGCATGCTCCTGGACTTAGGAGTTTAACATGGTGGACTACAAGTAGGAGAAAGAATCAAGGGCTAAAGAGCAAGCAAAAATATGGTTGCTGTACAAACCTTCATGTTGGACCAGAATGAAGATGAGGTTGTTTCACCCAAAAATTTCAAAGAACAACCCTGGATTTTTGCATATAATGGAATGATATGCTCCTACTGACATCCCATAATTTTGGTGGAGGCTAGAAAGAAATATTTAAAAGGGTTGTAGTGCAAAACTGCCCACTGGACCAGAGAAGAAAAACATGTGTAGCACTCAAAATATGCAATGAATGAACTATATTATTGCATACAAGTGATTTAGAGGCATCACATGACATCTCCAAATTTTGGTGGAATTTTTAGATAAATACATCAAATGGTTGTAGTACAAAAAGAGCTCCAAATTTTAAAACAAGTCATTTAATGAATAAAGCTCATGGTGAAATAATTTAATAAATAAATCTACTAATTAAGAAATGTTTTTTTTAAATGAGAGGGAAAATAAGTCCAATATGTTTTGGAAGGATCCACTTGGGAAGAACTCCTTAATATTAAAAGAAAAGTTTTGAAATCTACAGAGATATTCTTGGAGGCAAAATTTTTAAACTCTTGGCAAAATTTTAATAACTAAAACCTGGTTAAATTTTTGGGGTGTTACAATACTACCCCCCTTAAGAAAAAATAATCTTGTCCTCGTGATTTGCTAAGAGCCATTGTGAAAAACAAATGCTCCATATGTGTTCGAGCGGTTGTGAGTCTGCTGCCGTGGTGCTGCGTGAATAAAAAAAATAATAATCCACGTAGTGAGGGGATAATCGATGCAACAATTCTGGAAGAAGAAAATCTCATTCCAGGATTTTTTTGCGGTTACACAGGTTATTCACGAAGAAAATTACTCATACCAGTAGAAACTAAATACTCGACTCGTCGCACAAATTTGAGGTACCATGCATAATTTACAATGCAAATATAAATGCTGCAAAAACAAATACAGTAGTGACGTCTAAAATGAAAACGGTAACTGGGTGGGGTCCTGATAAAATGTCTCTCGTAAAGGGATACACTCCTCTTCTATCGGAGGAAGTGGATTGACCAGTCGATGTATGCGTCTCTCCGGGTCGGGCCTCAGTGGTCTGCCGATTGCGATCTGAGGATTTAAATCAGCGAGACTCTGGAGATAATCCATTACTTGCTGGTTCAAATGCTCTTGAGCGATGATGTACTGGATAAGGTTGGCTAGTACTGGGTCTTTCTCAATCCGTCCACCAGGAAAAGATGTTACTTCTCCGGGTGCTGCACGGCTCGGAAAGTAATAATATCCTCGTTCGCGGGCATAGGGTACTGCGGATCGAAGGCGAGCAATTGCTTCTTTCGCAGCAGCTTCTATGGCCAAGTGTGGGGTTGGCATTTCCCCACGAAGGAAACTTCCATTGGATCTTGATTGGAGTCTACGGGAGGAATGTGTACTGCTGCCCAATATTCCGAGGTGGAAGGGGTGATCCTTGATTTGAACAGCTCGTACTGGGGTGGTTGGGTAGAACCCATGGTACTACGGATAAAGTCCCACAATATTTTGACAAAGCTACCTGGGGTTGCATCTGGGGTTCTCAGATGAATACTGGGGCTCGGCATGACAAGAAATGGTTGTGAGAGTGGTGCACGAGGTGAGGTTGCTGGGTAAGGTCACAAGGTGGCCTTCTTATATAGCATCTGGGCTGGTTTATTTACCATGGTGAAAGGTAATAAGACTGCCAGATCACCTCCAAAGGTCGGGTCAGCGTCAGAGATACACATATCTCATAAAGAGACGTGTTACTGTGGTTGTCGTCGGGTTGGTTTTGGTAGTTGTGCCCGGAAAATGTGCAACTATGCGCTGACAAAGAAAATACGCAAGGCTACCATTGAAGCAGAGGCACAACGACAGGCTGCGTTAATATACATGGTCGCACGATTACAAAGTAAGGATACACTGAGACTCGGTACTACTTGTACGGCTTAGTCTACCTCGTTTATGTCTAAACGAGCGTGCCTGGTGGATGTCGAGGCTTCTCCATGTGTCTCACTGCCGAGATTAGTCGGAGATGGCGGAGGAACGACAGGGTCGGGGTAGCGATGATGACCTTCACGGGGATTGTTGGCCACAACCCCGTTGGAGTGTGCTCCCAAAAGGCGACGAAGCACTTCTAGGGTCATCAAAGCATCTCGGTTGGTGGCTGGAGCTGATCTCAGGGTCTTGATCGGTTGTCCGAATAGCACGACTGGGTTGTCGGCGTCGGGCTCGTCTTCTCTTCTAGCTGGGGTTCGACGAACTAGCCCTCCACGAGCTGCGATCAGATCAATGGTGATCTGGTCGAACAGTGCCTCTAGTGCACTTACATAGCGCACTAGGTGCAACAATGCGGGATCTGTCCCGTGATCTCCGTTGGTAACTTGGGGTGGTCTACCATACCCTTCACGCCTGGGGTAGTAGTGGAACGAGCGACAGTTAACTCTGGGCGACAAGTGCCTGAGATGAACTATAGCCTCTCGAGCAGCTAGTTGTATGGCTTGTGGCTCAAAGGAAGTTGTTCTTCCGGTGAACCTGTAGGGGCGCTCGGGTGCTAGACCCCTACCATAGATGTGTACAGTGGCCCAGAATTGACGGTCTTCACCGCTCATGGGTCCTTGGTACACAACATATTCTGGTGGCTCCTCTAACGCATAGGCACGACGGGTGAGGTTTGTGAGTATGGTCACAAAACCTCCAAGGTTGGTTGCTGTGGTCTCGTTGTGCACTATGGGGCCAGGCATTGTGGCTCGATTGGGGAAGAGGCTGTGCTGTGCTGGTTTGGGGCTAGCGTGCCCTTTTTATAGAAAAAGGGAATGGAGTCTTCTCTCGCACGCTTGCGAATGAGACACCTTGGGTGCTGGTTGCTGGCGCGTGATCGACAGGCTAGGTTGATGGGTTGGGCACCGACTGCCAAAAGTGTCGGGGTCACTGTGTGGCTATCTTGCACGGGAAGCTTGGCTGGGGTTTTGGTTAGGGTCTGGTAGGTTGGTTTGCCTAAGTTTTTAGACCTGGCTAAGATAGGATTAGCCAATGGTCAGCCTGGCTCTGATACCAAGTCTATCACGACCGGGTCTTCCGGGTATAAATTTCCAGAAAAGACCGTCGTGCTCATCAGCCCCAAGATTACTGTTAGCTGATGAGGCTCCAACTTGATACAGAAATTCCAAGCAAAATACAAAATATGAAGTACAAGACCATTCTGGCCTATGAGTACAACAAATGGTTTCTAGTGGTTGATGGCGGAAGCGGGTTGTGAAACATCAGTGTCTACGGGACTCCATTTCCCACGGGAATAGCTGACCAGGTTAATTCCTATCTTCGCGAGGCTGCTATCTCCATTTCTTAGGTTCCGGGGCTGTCATCGCGTCGCTCCTCTCCGTGCAAGAAAATCTGGCCAAGACAATAGCCAGGGACAAGCCAGTGAGTACTTTGAATGTACTCGCAAACATTACGAACACAGGTATAATATAACAATGATGTGCTGAAAATATTTTATGCTCATGACGTCAGTCACAAAAGATAAATAAAACTTTGATGCGTGCAAGCAAGTTATTTATAAAAATGCAATAACATAGTAATATTAAAATTTATGAAATAAATAACAAGCAATGCCACAGTCGGGCGTCTTAGCGACACCACATAAAGGGCTTTAAAAGAAATGCCACAGTCGGGCGTCTGAGCGACACCACATAAAGGGCTTTAAAAGAAATGCCACAGTCGGGCGTCTGAGCGACACCACATAAAGGGCTTCAAAAGAAATGCCACAGTCGGGCATCTAAGCGACGCCACATAAAGGGCTTTAAAATAAATGCCACAGTCGGGCGTCTGAGCGACACCACATAAAGGGCTTTTAAAAGAAATGCCACAGTCGGGCGTCTTAGCGACACCACATAAAGGGCTTTAAAAGAAATGCCACAGTCGGGCGTCTGAGCGACACCACATAAAGGGCTTTAAAATAAACAATCATAGTGAATATCCCGGAGGTAGAACCATCCCAGAGATATTCGATAATAACAATAATATCACGGGTTAGTTCACAATAATAATAATCATAATTATCACAAGTCACCAGTAGTAATCCAGTTCTGGTATAACAGTTATCACCTCCGAAGACCGACACTAAGACCGACACTTGACCCATCCCAGACTGTAATCCTTAACCATGGACACGGCTATTCGAATAGGTTTAATCTCTGCAGAGGGTGTACTCTTTACCCACGAGTAACGGATTCCTTTAGTCCATCGGGACTAATTCCGTCTACGGTCTTTTAGTTGAAAACACACCTAACTTGCACACACCAGCTTAACTCACACGTGTCTGGAATCACCCGCGACACCTGTCAAGCAAACTCTAAGTGGGGAGCCTACAACCTCGCGTAGCATGGGATCAAATTTATATCGCGCACTCTAAGGGGTGGCCTCCCCTCTCGGTCCCAACCGGAAACACCCATGCCCTCGGACCAGGTGGCCTGCCTACCAGCTACAACCGGTATCTTCCACCCTGGCCTCTCTGTACGGGGTGTGCTAGAAAGAGGTTGACAACTTACTGAACCGTACTCTACTTGCTGTAGAGACGAGTGGTAGTACGAAACAAGTATGGGGTTTACTGGAACAAGACTCGATCTACGGTTGACTCAGGAGGTTTAAGTATTCCCTGCATGATTAGCATAACGAATATATTTCAACCAACAGAGTCACCGCTCATATCACCTTACCATGCCATACTAGACATAACCGTCCCGACGGAGACCGGCGACAAACTCATGCCTACCCAAGGCAGAGGTTTTCCCGGTTTCCTTCCGGTATGCATGCAAGGCACATGAGGGTGGTTATCATCACAAGTGTGCTCATTTCCAACAGCATGGAAATCAATAACATGCACCCATGCATATGATCATATCACATGAAATAACAAGTTTCTCCAAAGTGAGGTGATGTTATAAACGTGTCATCGAACACACAAAAATATTATGCCGGGGTTCAGAATGCTTGCCTTCAGGTCACGGGAAGGCAGGGTGCATTTCAAACTCTTGAAATATTTCACCTCTCTTCAAAAATCCTATTTTAGCAATATAAATGAATTAACACACAAAATAAAAATAGCACAAAAAGTTGTTCTGAAATTTTTTCAAATAAATCTTAAAATAAACTAGACAATATTTGGGAAGCAACAGAAAAAGAATCAAGTAATTTGGAGTTATATTTAAAAAGGTAAAGCCAGTCAAAGATTTGGTCAAAATCTGTTTTTAATAATAAAACAGAAAAGAAAACGTTTCGGCAGAATACGTCTTCGAAAATGGGAGACGTACTCGGGGTCTTTACGCTTCCACTTAAACGCGTGGAGGCGGGGCTGGGTCACTGACAGTGGGTCCAGGGGGCCCACTGGTCAGGTTTGACCAGTCCCCACTCCCTCCTCTTCCTCTGTCCCGAGCGGAGGCGGAACTCCGGCGATCGTCGCCGGCGTTTGGCTGCTCCTCACGGGCCCCCGAGGGTAGGGATGGATCCGCATGGATGGGGCGGTTCTCCCGGTGGTCGTAGGGTCGTCGGCGGTGGAGTAAATCGCCGGCGGCGAGTTCCGCGGCGGAGGAAAGCTTCGGTGGGAAGTGGTTTTGGGGTGGCGGTGGTTCCCGATCAAAATTGAGAAGGGGAAAAGGTTCACGGGAGGGAGAGGTAGTTCTTGGTGAAGAGAACGGAGAGGGGGAGGTCCTGGTGGCGCCGGAGTGAACGAAGCAGTGGCGGCGGCCGTGGTTGCCGGAGATGAGGAAGACGACCTCTCTGGTCTTTCTACTGCTACGGGCGCATCGGTGAGGGAGTGTGGGAGGTTGCTTGAGGGTTTGGTGAGCTCGGGGAGGGGGGGGGGGGGTTCCTTATATACGCGGTGGAGGTCGGTTCCGAGGCGGCCGGCGATAAGGACGATGGCGAACCGCCTCCCTGTAGCGTCAGGGCGTTGTGGCGGCGACGAGGGCTTGCAGACAAGGCTGCGGATGAGCTTGAGCTGTTCAAGGGGCCAGGTGGCGAGCCGGGGTGGCTTGGGCGGTGCTGAACGGAGCAGAGGCTGTCGGCCGACGCCGGCGTGCCGCAAAAAGTGCTCTGGCGGTGGCGCTGTGCGGCTTTGGACGGTTCCTGCGTGTCACATCCCTAGTTCTGGTATGACCTAGTCTAGCTAGTCATGTGTGCATCATGTTTAAATTCCATTTAAATTTGAAATGGGGATTTGAGAAACCCTCATAATCATTTCTGGAAATGACCCAGATAAAAATTGCTTCAATTTGGCCCAAGTAAATGTTCCTGTTTTTCTCTAATAATATTGGTCAGAGGTAAAATTCCAACCAATATTTTCGGGAGCTCAAAAGTATTTATTTTTGGCCATTTGAATTAATGCATAATTATTTGCACTGGATATATATATGTTATATATATTATATATGTCCAAAAATTATGCCATTCATTAAGGAGCTCTGGAATAATACCACTAGTTCCTACAAAAATTGGCATAAGAAAATAAAATGGTTTAGTATTTTATTAAACCAAACAAATGTCAGAAAATAGAAAAATAAAAATAAAAGGGAGAAGAGACCTACCTGGCGCTTACCTCCCTGCAGCCCCTGTGCAGCCTGGCCTGGCCCAGCGGCCCAGCAGGCGGCCCAGCCCAACTACCAGGAGCTTCTTCAAGCTCCTGCCAGTAGGAGCTGCTGCGTGGCCGCGCCACAGCCGGCCGTGGCCACGTCTCCCCGCCACCTCCTGCTTCTCCACCTCATCGCCTGGAAGCCCCGCGTGACACCACGCGCCGCCCGCACCGCTCTGTCTCTCTCCCCTGGCCTCCCCTCCTCTCCCTCGCTCTTTCTCGCGCGACGTCCGAACACCACCGTCACCGCAGCTCGTCGCCGTCGTAGCCACCGCCTCCCCCTCGCCTCTCCGACACGCGCAGAAGCTCCGCCACATCGCCGGCTACCGCCCCCTCAAGCCACGCGGCTCGGGAGGCCCTGGAGCGCCGCCATCGCCATCGTCTTCGTCACCGGCTGCCCGAGATCGCCGACGACGCTCCGGCCGCACCAGTGCTTCCTCGAGCTCGCTGACGCCTTCGCTGGATCCGCCGTGAGCTCTACTTCGTTTCCCCCTCCTCCCCGTGCTCATTTGCCCCGTCTAGCTAGCTCAACCACCGTGACCGCAAGCTCCTCGCCGCCGGCCATGGCGCCACGGTGGCCAGAGCCCGAGCCAGCCACTCCCGCGCGCGTCACCGTGTTCCTGGTGACGCCAGGAGGCCGTAGGAGCCCTCCGCATCCACTGCCGTGCACCGCAACGCCGCGCCCGCAAGCCACCGAACTCCGGCCGCCGCCGCGAGCTCCGCTCCGGCGAGCCCAGCTCCCCTAGATGCGGGCGAGCGTGGGCTCTCCTCTGGTGCCCTCAGCTCGTCGAACCGTTGCCGGAACAGCGTCTCCGGCGAACATCCGCCGCGGTTTCAGGTCGCCGCCGGTCAGAACTCCGGCGGCTGCTAATGTGGCCTCTATTTAGGCACTAACTACCCCTAGAGACACTAACAGTGGGCCCCAGCGCCCTAATCCTTTAATTAGATTAGTATAATAACCCTGTTAACTAACCGGTCACTGACGTGTGGACCCCACACGTCAGGTTTGACTTAGTCAGCGCCTTTGACCTGCTGACGCAAGCATGACACAGTGCTGATGCAGTTATTCATTTTCTGGAATTATTTTTAAACAGGAAATTCCAGAAAATGTTCAAAACTTCAAAAAATCATAGAAATTCAACCGTAACTCAGATTGAAATAATTTATATATGAAAAATTATCAGAAAAAGGCAATCTTTCCATCTGTACTAGTTTCATGCATGACAAACCAACTTATACCTACTGTATAAGAGCTTAATTTGGAGGTGCATTTGAACCCTTGATTCAAATGGACTTCATCCAATTTGATTACTAGTTGCATTAGATCAAACAACATCACATCTACATGCCATGTTCATGCATCATATTGTTGCATATGTTTGTGTATTGATTGCCGACACTGTTCCTTCTCGATAGGTCCTGCTCCGGAGACCGTTCCAGAGTACCTGTCTGAGGAGCAGTGCCTTCCTTGTTGATCTACCAGGCAAGCAAACCCCCTTGTTCATTTCGATACCATCCTACTCTCTCGCTCTTGCTCTCAGTTATTGCATTAGGACAACAACGATTCATCTGCTACTTTGTGCTGCGGTAGTTGAACCCATTCCTCTGCATGACCTGTCATTGCCACAGTAAATAGTTAAAACCCACTAGCATGTGTAGGAGTTGATTGAGCCCATGTTTTGTTTCTACCATGCTATGCCTTCTATTGCTTAGAGTTGTGTCAGGTCTGATTCATTGGGAATGAATTGGAGCGTTATGAGTTGTTCTGGTGCTGAGAGTTAAGTGTGTGAACACGATTTGGTAAAGGTAGCGGTGAGAGGCCATGTAGGAGTACATGGTGGGTTGTTTCACTGGAACCGTCCTTAAGCACTGAGTTCTGTGTATGTTGTCCAATGACTAGCTACTACCACACATTGGAATGCTTAAGTGCCCCTCTCAACTTATTAACCAACTTGGTCTCTGTCCAGGAGTTGCAACTAGTTTTTGGTGTTTGTAGGTAGTGTTAGTAGTCTACCAAGTGGCACCCGGCCAGGTGGGCTTGGGACAGACTAGGCACAGTGGCACGATGTACCAAGTGGCACCCGGATGGTGGGCTTGGGAACCCTGCTCACATCGTTTGGGGCCGTGAGCGACACCCCGGCCGGATCTCCTTGCGGATGGAACCCGAATAGGCGATAAACCTGGACTAGAGTCTTGTGTGGTTAGTCAGGTCGTGGCCGACTCCCTCACCAGGCTTCCGCTTGAAGGTTGCCGAGATACACGACGTGTACATGGTGGTAAGTGGTGAGAGCGTGTGTTAAGAAGTACACCCCTGCAGGGTTAACATGATCTATTCGAATAGCCGGGTCCGCGGTTATGGACTTCTTGGATGCTTACATGGTACATAGACAACTTGAAGTGGATACTATAAAATGCTCAAGACAAGTGTGAGTGCTATGGATGGCCTTCTCGTTGGGAGACGGGGATGAATCCATAGTAGTGTATTGTGTGGTGATTAGTGGACTCGTGTGCGCCATATCACCTCAAAGAAGTTCTGGTAGTCGTAGAACAGAATAGCCACAAAGTCAAAGCTGGCTTGCTGCAACTAAACCCCACATTACCCCGTTGATACAAATGCATGTATGATAGGATCTGATGTAAGTCTTGCTGAGTACCTTTGTACTCATGTTGCTTTATTTATGTTTTTGCAGCGGAGACTTCGGTCTTACTAGTGTTCTCGTGGACTTCAACAAGTAGCTTGTACATCAGCTACGATCTTGGTCGGATGTTGTAGATAGTCAGGCTCTTTAGCCTTTTTCATTTGTAGATGTCTGTACCCAGACATGTAATGCTTCCGCTTGTTGCTTGTATGTTCTGTATGATGGGTATTGTGACCCCTGTTTGTAATAAATGCTATGATGGCTCTTTGAGCCTTATCTATATGAGTTGTTGAGTTATGCTGTGATGCCATGTTGTACAGCACATACTTGCATGTTATGCGTACGTGTAATGTATATTGCTATGTGTGGGATCTGATTATCTAGTTGTTTATCCTTAGTAGCCTCTCTTACCGGGAAATGTCTCCTAGTGCTTCCACTGAGCCATGGTAGCGTGCTACTGCTCCGGAACACTTAGGCTGGCCGGCACGTGTCCTTCGTTCCTGTGTCTGTCCCTTCAGGGAAATGTCACGCGATGAATACCGGAGTCCTGTTAGCCCAGTGCTACAGCCTGGATTCACTCGCTGATGACCGACACGTTCGATGCTGGGTCATGGATGCCTGTCCCTGTAAGTTTGTGCCACTTTGGATTTACGAGTAGCCATGTCAGCCCGGGCTCCTTATCATATGGATGCTAGCGAAACTATCATATACGTGTGCCAAAAGGCGCAAACGGTCCCGGGCAAAGGTAAGGCGACACCCGTGGGGATACCGTGCGTGAGGCCGCAAAGTGATATGAGGTGTTACATGCTAGATCGATGTGGCATTGAGTCGGGGTGCTGACAGCTTTGGTATCAGAGCCTGACTGCCTGTAGGATTACCAAGCCAAACTGGTGGAAGTTGAGTCTAGAAATTCTTTAGTTATGTAAGGGAATTGATTGTGGGAAGGAACGTAAGGCTCTTTTTACTCCTTATACCTCATGGCCTTCTGATCTGAGTCATCCTATCTTTCCTGCGGGGTTAAGATACTAGGCTTTCTCTTCCGTCTATTAGGATCACGTGTTACTACTCCGTAGTCCCATAGGATTGGTTGATCAGAGTCATACCCCAGTTTTCAAGTACCTACGGTGTAACCTGTTTAGTATGATCTCAGAACCTTGAGTGATGATGTTGAGTATGTTACTACCCCATTTTAGCAGGATGTCTCATTCTGAGCATTTTACTGCCGTTATGCTGCTGGAATTGCCCTAGGAGTTCGAGAGTCACTAATTTATTTGTCCTACATTCTATAGCCTATAGTTGATGCTGACTCCGTCCTTGATTTCGTTCTCAGGATGTCATCAGTTAAGCGAAGTTCTGTTGCTCGTAGCCAGAACCACGGAGATGGTAGGGATGAGGATCCTCCCGACCAACCTTCGTTGTCAGAGTTCATGCTAGAAATGGAGAGGAACAAGCGTGAGTCTAACCGCTTGTTGGCACGTATTGAGGAGAACACCGCACATCGGTTCAAAGGGTCTGCAACCATTCATGACTTCATTCGCTTGCACCCACCTACCTTTCGTCATTCCATCGAGCCGCTCGATGCAGATGACTGGCTCCGTAGTATCACACACAAGCTCCGTTCTATGAACGTAGCTGAAGATGACAAGGTCACCTATGTCACATACCACCTGGAAGGTCCTGCTAGTCTTTGGTGGCAGAACTATGAGGCTATGCTTCCAGCTGGCCAGATTCCTACCTGGAGAGATTTCACTGAGGCTTTTCGCGAGCATCACATTCCTGAAGCCCTCATCGATCGCAAGAGAGAAGAGTTCTGTAGTTTCACCCAGGGTAGGATGGCTGTTGATGCTTACAACCGAGAGTTTGAGAACCTCGCCCGCTATGCCACAGAAGAGGTGTCCACGAACGTCAAGAAGCAGTCTAGGTTCCGGAAGGGTCTCAACCCCAAGTTGCGTCGTGATCTCCACTTGCATCATTGTGATACATTCCAAGCTCTTGTGAACAAGGCAATTAATGCAGAGACAGCTCAGCTCACTTACGAGGAGTCTCATAAGCACACCCGTGATTTGGGATCTTCTTCCGGCTCCAGTTCTCAAAAGCGCCGGATTTGGGTTCCGAACTCCGCTCTTCCTTCCAGATATGCACCGAGACCATCCTATGTGGTGCCTTCCCCAGCTCAGTCGTATGTTCCACCCAGGCCTACTGGTAGACCGCTTGTTAATGCGGGTCCACGTGCAACTTCAGGGACTTGCTTCACATGCGGGAAGCCAGGACACTATGCACGTGACTGCTCTCAGTCTAGCTATGCTCCACCCCAGCCCGAGAAGTCTGTTGGTGGTGTTAGGCCACCTGGCAAGATGATCAGTGTCAAGTCAGCTCCCACTGAACGTGGACGCGTGCATCACGTCTCAGCTAGAAACGCTCATGATGATCCAGATGTCGTTCTTGGTACACTCCTTGTCAACTGTCATCCAGCATCAGTTTTGTTCGATACTGGAGCGTCTCACTCCTTCATTTCTGAAAGCTATGCTAACTTGCACAACATGTCATTTTGTGATATGCCCTCTCCGCTGGTCATTCAAACTCCTGGATCCAAATGGCAAACTTCTAGTGTAAGCCATGGTAACGAAATCCTTGTTGACAGACTTGTATTCCTCGCATCACTTATAGCCCTCAAGTCTATAGATATTAACATCATCTTGGGTATGGACTAGATGACATCTCATTATGCCAAGATTGATTGTTACACCAGGTCCGTTCAGCTTACACACCCATCTGGCAAGATAGTCACTGTCTCCACTAGAGTTGCAAGGCCTCAGCTCTATTCTCTTAATGCCAGCCCTCTTCCAGACCTTGAAGATATCCTGGTAGTCCGTGACTTTCTGGATGTCATTCCAGAGGAACTGCCAGGTGTTCCACCTGACAGAGATGTAGAGTTCGTCATAGATCTTATCCCAGGAACTACTCCAATCTCTAGGAGACCTTACAAGATGGCACCCTTAGAACTAGCCGAGCTTAAGAAACAACTTGACGAGTCCTTGCAAAAGGGTTTCATCCGTCCTAGTTCTTCTCCTTGGTCTTGCCCCGTCCTCTTCGTCAAGAAGAAGGATGGTACGGACCGGATGGTTGTAGATTATCGTCCCGTTAATTTGGTCACGATAAAGAACAAATATCCGCTTCCCAGGATCAACGACCTGTATGATCAGCTCGCTGGATCCTCAGTCTTCTCCAAGATGGATTTGAGGTTAGGCTACCACCAAATAAAAATCAGAAATGGGGACATCCCCAAGACAGCCTTTGTCACTCATTATGGCCAGTACGAGTACACCGTCATGTCCTTTGGTCTAACCAATGCTCCAGCCACATTCTCCCGCTTGATGAACTCGATCTTCATGGAGTACCTAGATAAGTTCGTCGTGGTTTACCTCGATGATATTCTTATTTACTCGAAGAACGAGGAAGAGCATGCCAAACATCTTAGACTTGTATTAGAAAAACTCTGGTTACCAGAAGTGACCTAAGAATATACTTGCATGTTATGCGTACGTGTAATGTGTATTGCTATGTGTGGGATCTAACTATCTAGTTGTTTATCCTTAGTAGCCTCTCTTACCGGGAAATGTCTCCTAGTGCTTCCACTGAGCCATGGTAGCGTGCTACTGCTCCGAAACACTTAGGCTGGCCGGCATGTGTCCTTCTTCATTCTTGTGTCTGTCCCTTCGGGGAAATGTCACGCGATGAATACCGGAGTCCTGTTAGCCCAGTGCTACAGCCTGGATTCACTCACTGATGACCGACACGTTCGATGCTGGGTCATGGATGCCTGTCCCTGTAAGTTTGTGCCACTTTGGGTTTACGACTAGCCATGTCAGCCCGGGCTCCTTATCATATGGATGCTAGCGACACTATCATATACGTGTGCCAAAAGGCGCAGACGGTCCCGGGCAAAGGTAAGGCGACACCCGTGGGGATACCGTGCGTGAGGCCGCAAAGTTATATGAGGTGTTACATGCTAGATCGATGTGGCATTGAGTCGGGGTCCTGACACTGCGAGTGGATGAGGTCGGGCGCGGCTCTGCGGGCGAGCGGGGGTTGGTGGCGTGAAGCGGGCGCGACGCGGCGGCTCGGGCGCACGTGCGTGCCAAATGCACACTCTGGGCACGCCCAGAGCACGCCCACCAGGTGCTCGGCGAAATGCCATGGCACTCCAGAGCGCTTGGTTGGAGCTGGGAGTTAGCAGGTCTAGGCTATGGCTTTCAAGGAGATCAATGGACAAGCTTGATGGGTCAGAGGATCAGGTTCACACTGCTAACTAAAATCCATGCCAAATCTGACCATGCACTCCAGGTGTTTGAGAAAATGCCACAGACATCTAGGAAGGTCTTGGAGGGGTCAAAAATTCCAGGCTAGTGTCTCCTTGGATGCATGAGAGAGTGGTGAAGTTGGTTTGCAAAAAGGAGAAACTTGCTAGTGCAAGTTTTGCAAAACTACACTTCTGGACAGGGAGTAAATGGCCTCATTACATGGACCAAAAGTGTTCCAAAGAGTGCATGCTCCTGGACTTAGGAGTTTAACATGGTGGACTACAAGTAGGAGAAAGAATCAAGGGCTAAAGAGCAAGCAAAAATATGGTTGCTGTACAAACCTTCATGTTGGACCAGAATGAAGATGAGGTTGTTTCACCCAAAAATTTGAAAGAACAACCCTGGATTTTTGCATATAATGGAATGATATGCTCCTACTGACATCCCATAATTTTGGTGGAGGCTAGAAAGAAATATTTAAAAGGGTTGTAGTGCAAAACTGCCCACTGGACCAGAGAAGAAAAACATGTGTAGCACTCAAAATATGCAATGAATGAACTATATTATTGCATACAAGTGATTTAGAGGCATCACATGACATCTCCAAATTTTGGTGGAATTTTTAGATAAATACATCAAATGGTTGTAGTACAAAAAGAGCTCCAAATTTTAAAACAAGTCATTTAATGAATAAAGCTCAGGGTGAAATAATTTAATAAATAAATCTACTGATTAAGAAATGTTTTTTTAAATGAGAGGGAAAATAAGTCCAATATGTTTTGGAAGGATCCACTTGGGAAAAACTCCTTAATATTCAAAGAAAAGTTTTGAAATCAACAGAGATATTCTTGCAGGCAAATTTTTTAAACTCTTGGCAAAATTTTAATAACTAAAACCTGGTTAAAGTTTTGGGGTGTTACAACATATCAAGGGGATTTGTGGATAAGTATAACCTTCCAACCATAGCCCTTAAGTCACCAATGTTAGTAAGTTCCCCAGGAGCGGAGTATATGGCTAGTAGGGGATGCTATCAGTTGAAACTAACCATAGGTAGACATGTTTTCCCCACTGATCTAATTGTTCTGGAGTCACAAGGACTAGATGTGATAATAGGCATGGATTGGCTATCCAAGTTTGAAGGAAAAATCGATTGCGCCACTAAATCAATTCTTCTCACCACCCCAGAAGGAAGGAGGATCAAGTATGTATCCCGACATGCACCGAGGGGGACTTAGGTGAATTCCTTATCAGGAGTTGTTCAGGAGGAAGTACCAGTGGTGAAGGATTATCCCGACATATTTCCGGAAGAGTTACCAGGCATGCCACCGGATCGAGGCATTGAGTTTTTGATTGAGCTATTGCCAGGCACTGGACCAATATCAAAGAGACCGTATCGGATGCTGCTACCTCTTGAGCATGCGTTGGTTTTTCCCTTGAAGAGGAAAGGGTGATGTAGTAGAGTAGCGTAAGTATTTCCCTCAGTTTTTGAGAACCAAGATATCAATCCAGTAGGAGGCTACACGCAAATCCCTCGTACCTACACAAACAAACAAGAACCTCGCAACCAACACGATAAAGGGGTTGCCAATCCCTTCACGGCCACTTGCGAAAGTGAGATCTAATAGAGATAATAATAAGATAAATATTTTTGGTATTTTTATGATATAGATTGGAAAGTAAAGATTGCAAAATAAAATAGACCGGAAACTTATATGATGGAAAATAGACCCGGAGGCCATAGGTTTCACTAGTGTCTCTCAAGATAGCATAAGTATTACGGTGAGTGAACAAATTACTGTCGAGCAATTGATAGAAAAGTGCATAGTTATGAGAATATCTAGGCATAATCATGTATATAGGCATCACGTCCGCAACAAGTAGATCGAAATGATTCTGCAGCTACTACTATTACTCCACACATCGACCGCTATCCAGCATGCATCTAGAGTGTTAAGTTCATAAGAACAGAGTAACACATTAGGCAAGATGACATGATGTAGAGGGATAAACTCAAGCAATATGATATAAACCCCATATTTTTATCCTCGATGGCAATAATACAATACGTGCCTTGCTTCCCCTGCTGTCACTGGGAAAGGACACCACAAGATTGAACCCAAAGCTAAGCACTTCTCACATTGCAAGAAAGATCAATCTAGTAGGCCAAACCAAATTGATAATTCGAAGATACTTGCAAAGATAACCAATCATACATCAAAGAATTCACAGGAGAATAAAATATTTGTCATAGATAAACTTGATCGTAAACGCACAATTTATCGGATCTCGACAAACACACCGCAAAAAGAGTTACATCGAATAGATCTCCAAGAAGATCGAGGAGAACTTTGTACTGAGAATCAAAGAGAGAGAAGCCATCTAGCTAATAACTATGGACCCGAAGGTCTGTGGTAAACTACTCACAACTCATCAGAGAGGCTATGATGTTGATGTAGAAGCCCTCCTTGATCAATTCCCCCTCCGGCGGAGCGCCGAAAAAGGCCGCAAGATGGGATCTCACGTGTACAGAAGGTTGCGGCGGTGGAAGTAGGGTTTCGTGGTGCTCCTGGATGTTTTCAAGGTATGTGAATATATATAGGCGAAGGAAGTCGGTCAGGGGAGCCACGAGGGGCCCACGAGGGTGGGGGCATGCCCACCCCCTAGGGCACGCCTCCCTGCCTCATGGCTTCCTCAATTGCTTCTTGACGTCCACTCCAAGTCTCCTGGATTGCGTTTGTTCCAAAAATAACTCTCCCGAAGGTTTCATTCCGTTTGGACTCTGTTTGATATTCCTTTTTTGTGAAACACGTAAATAGGCAAAAAAAATCAGCAATTTGGGCTGGGCCTCTGGTTAATAGGTTAGTCCCAAAAATAATATAAAAGTGGTTCGTAAAACCCATAAACATCCAAAACGGGTAATATAATAGCATGGAACAATAAAAAATTATAGATATGTTGGAGACGTATCAAGCATCCCGAAGCTTAATTCCTGCTCGTCCTCGAGTAGGTAAATCTTAAAAACGGAATTTTTGATGTGGAATGCTACCTAGCATATTTGTCAATGTAATTTTCATTATTATGGCATGAATGTTCAGATCCAAATGATTCAAGATAAAAAGTTTAATATTGATATAAAAGTAGTAATACTTCAAGCATACTAACAAGTAATCATGTCTTATCAAAATAACATAGCCAAAGAAAGCTTATTCCTACAATATCATATAGTTAGGCTATGCTTCATTTTCGTTACACAAAATGCTCCCATCATCACTACTAGGAAAAACCTTATACACAGAATGTTACCAGTAGCGCTGTACAAAATCAAACGCTGCTGCTACTTAGTAGCAGCACGTGTAAAATAACCGTGCTACTGCTATGACTTTAGCAGTAGCGCGTACTAGCAAAAAGCGCTACTGCTATGTTTGAACTGGGCGCACATGGCTAGCCCAACCTAGCAGTAGCGCGTATACTGGCCCCGCGCTACTGCTACTCTCCTTAGCTGTAGCGTGCTTACGTGTAAGGCGCTACTGCTAACGGAAATAAAATAAAGTGAAAAACAAGTAGAAAAGTAAATGAAAATGAAAGAAATAGAAAAAGGAGAAAGGAAAAAAAATAAAATGTAAAGAAAAATAAAAGAAAAAGGGAAAAAAGGAGAAAGGAATATCAGTATCACGTTTCCGAAAACGCGCTATAGCTAACTTAGCTATAGCGCGTTTTCAGTGCGCTACCGTTACGTTTCACTTAAACAGCGGTCCCCCCCCCCGCCCCCTGGCCGCCACACTTCTTCCCCAAATCCCTCGCCCTCGCCGCCGTCTCCCCAATTCGCCATTGCCCCACTTCGCCGCTGTCTCCTGCCAGCGTGGACGCCCGCAACCTCACCATCTCCCCCCGAGGCCGTCGTCATCCTCACCACCGTCGCCCGAGGCCGCCCTCAGCCTCACCGCCGCCGCCCAATCGAGGCCGCCCTTGACGTCACCGTCCGCGCCCTCCACCTCTCCACCGCCCGAGCCCGCCCAGGACCGCTGTTGCCCGTGCTCGAGCCCGCCCTCTCCGCCCCTGCCTCCATTACCGAGCACCTCCCCGCCACCGTCTCTCCCCTCTCTGTAAGTCCCCCACCCCTCCCCCCACTCCTCTCTCTCTCTGAATTTTAGAGAAAAAATTAGTAGAGCAAAAGTTTGTTTATAGCAAAAAATTTAGTTTAGAGCAAAGGATGTTAAGTAGTAGATGTTAGAGCAAAAATTAGTTTAGAGCAAAAAATTTGGTTTACAACAAAAGTTAGTTAGGGCAGTAGGGTTTAATTAGGGTAGATGCTGCTTGTATAGTATATAGTGATACTAGTAGATGTTAATTAGGTTAGGGCAATAGTGGTACTAGTAGATGTTAATTAGATGTTTTTTAGTTAGGGCACTAGAGTTTTGCTAGGTTAATTAGGTTAGTAGTGCTGCTAGTAGTAGTGGTACAGTAGGTTAATTATGTGATGTTAAATGAATAACCTAAATGAATGAAATTAGTAGTTAACTGATTTTTTTTTTCTTTTCATCAATATAGAGCACTAAAGTTAACTGAATTTTGTTCTATTAGTAGTTAAATGAATTTTCTTCTACATTTTGTTTTTGAATTAGCTTGTGAAATTTGGACATGTGGTTGCTCGTGTATATTTGGACATGTGTTGCGGTGTCGAAGAGGGATATTTGAACATTGTTTCCAGGGAATGATGCTGAGTGGCCTATGTTTTGCCGGAATGTTGATTCATTTCTGTTTCGGAAAATTTCAGGTTCTCGATTTGTCCACTTTTTAGAAAAGGTCATGCCGAAATTTTCCGTGAATTTCGGCATGACTTGTGCTACAAACTAGGACATATCGAGTGCCCGGGATTTGCCACACCAGGAAGGAGTCAACATTCCTGCAAAACAATAGTCCTTTTTATGTCATTATTCTTTTTATTAGGTCTAGAATTAATTGACTAGATTTAATCATAGGAAACATGGCTAGCAACGATGAAGGACAGGGTTCTGGTGATTGCGACGACGTCTACCGGGCGGCAGACAAATTTTTTAGCCTTACCGACGATCAACAAATGTTGTTGCTGGGCCCACCGGTGGCATCGGGGACTGAGATCAACACGCAGACCGGTGCTGAGACCGACACGCAGACCGGTGCTAAGACTAAGACCGGCGCTGAGATTCAGACCGGCATCGAGACCGGCGCTGAGACCGGTGCTGCCTCGGGGAGCGGAGCCGGTGTAGAACCGAAAGCAAAGAGGTAACGGCTTCCTAACAAACTCTAGACTACTAGACTGGTGGTCACGGAGGTGGACGACGGCAATTTTGAGCCAAAGGCGCCCGAGGAAGCGCGCGCGTGCTTCGGCAATCAAATAGGCTGCATCATACGGACAACCGCCACCCTTAATGATGAGAAACTAAAGAAGATAGAAAATAAGAGGAGCTCCCTCCTAAAGAAGTTTCACCAGATATTCTTGTTCCCGGGCCGGAATGAGAAGGATTATGAAGATCCAGACAAGGACCCGACAATGAAGAAGATAAACAAACACGCCATGACCAAGTTTAGCGACGCGTTGGCCGCCTAGAAAAATCGAGTGAAAGCAAAGATCAACGACGAGGAACCCTACTCCGAGATTGTAAAGGATAATCCGACAATCACGGAAGAGCAGTTTCAAATATTCAAGGAGGCTTGCGAGGCCGAAGCTGCCAAAAAAATGTCTAAGTACATGAAGGGGCTTCAAAAGAGGAACATTGGGAGCCACCACCTCGGAAGCCGTGGTTACGGCGGAAAGAGGTCCAAATGGGCCAAGGAGGATGCGGAAGCCGCGAGTCTGGGCATCCCAGACCCCTTGGCGGATTTCACCGTCCCGCAGGAGCATGACGTCCTGAGGGCCAGGCACCATTGGGACCCAGTGAATAAGGTTTACGAGACAACACCGGTCATTACGGAGTTCATGAGACTGCTGGTAATTTTAGTTTCTAATCAATTCGACTGCACATGTTAGTCATATTTGTAAACGATCCTTGTGCCTTTTGCAGAGAGAGCAGCACCGGATTGCGGCCGAAAGCGACTCGCCGTCTGAGGCATTGGCGAGGCCCAAGTGGGACACTCCATTCAACCGGGTGTTGAACATATTGAAACAACAAGCGGTGGATACTCGACCGTCGTATGGACGCGTGCACGGTGTCGGAGACGGCACCACGTGGAAGAAGTACTACCATGAGACCACGGAGGAGAAAAAGGAAAGACGGAGGTTAACTGAAGAAAGCATCAACAAGAAGGTTGAGATTGCGGTTGAGAAGAAATCATCTCAGACAGTCGCAACAGCGGTAGCTGCCGCAAAACAGGCGATTGCAGATATATCTACTTCCTTGGTGACGGGCGCTTACACTTGGACAAGGCAAAATATAGAAAAAAATGCAGAGGACTTTCCCCTTGCTGACTTCTTGGGAGCACCTGCTCCCGCACCGGCTCCCGTACCTGCTCCCGCACCTGCTGCTGCACTGGCTCCCGCACCTGCTCCCGCACCGGCTCCCGCACCAGCTCCCGCACCGGCTCCCGCACCGGCTCCCACACCGGACGTACTCGGTGGTGCCTCCTCTTAGGCTGAGCTCGACGCCCTCACGGTATCTGTCACACCGGCCCCCTTCAATATAAATGTATAATCTCCTGTTTTCGTTGCCTTTCGGATGTCTCACGTCGCAGACTTTTCTTTGCAGGCCAACGAAACCCCGTGCACCATATTGTACACCATCGGCGAATAGAAGGTGGACGTGGGGAAGGGTACGATAATGAAGCCGAAGGAACCATTGTTCCACAGCCGGTCGATCCCCCCGAACATCTTCAAGGTTTCTGTGGCCAATGTCAAACCGGGCCACGAGAATTTGCCTCCTCTAATACTAGTGGGGGATGACAACGAGACCCCGCGGCGGCTTGGTGATTGTTGTAATGGGTGGGTCCTGTTGTGGCCAAAGGGTCTCCTTCGTCTGGAGGCGGCCGGGAGCACACCCACGAGCACGCAGCCTCAGCAAGGTATGAACATCAACACCCCACCTACCCAATTAGCGTCGGGTGTCGGGTTGGGTGATAGCGGACGGGGTAAGCAGGTGGCTGCATTAGTCGCTGATGACGTCGCCATGGATGAGGATGAGGATGACGATGGCGCTGAACAGTATGTCTATACTGGCGCCTCCTCAGGGTTTGAGCATCATGAGTCAGTGCCTGAATTACTGTCTCAATGTATTATTGACGACCATCCGGTGGTAAAGAAGTCTAGGAAGAGAGCAAGGAAAGGCAAAAAAGCTGATTCTATGATCCAGCCGCCTCAGCAGCCTCGGCTTCAGGACCATGTCGATATCCCCGATGCGGATAAATGGCATATCCCCGGTCGACCAATCCTACCTGAAACAGCGCTACGGGCCAGATTCGGCGATCTAAGGAGACTTCATGACGATGTGCTGCGGGTAGAGAAAGGCCTCATCGCCTCGAAAGATCCAGGATACCCACTCTACGTGGTTAACGTTCCGCGGCAAATGTCGTACGTCGACGGCTTCCCCGCGGATAAGTTCTTCCTCCAATTCGATTACATATTCGACATGTTTCACGTGAAGAAGCTGGATTTTACGTTTGTCCGCCTTTATGCCTTGCACATGAACTACATCATTGGGGTTGAGCAGATACGTTTTATCTGTGTCGCTGATCCGTACTACATGCACGAGGGCTTCTTGGGAGTCTGTGCACAACATCGTGAATACGCGAGGGATTACATTGTCAGTTTCATGCCCGCCAATAAGGACAAGGAGGCGATTCTCGTGCCTTATCATCTCGTGTAAGTCATCCACGCTGCTATCCTTCCTTCGATTTCAATAATTCATTTGCACGGTGGAGGCTAATTAATTTGAGGTGTACTTATTTTGCGCAGCGGCGGGCGCGCCGTCCTCATCATCCTCTACCCCCGATTCTCCCACGCTCTTTACTTGGACTCGTCGAAGAACATTCACAAAAATGATTACACCCACATCAAAGATGTTCTCGACAGTGCTATGTTTTACTACCAAGCAAGGAGTGGAGAGGTTAGGGACAAGAAGAGAAGGGGCGGCAGGGCCGCCTTCACCCATAAGACCGACTTCTGCTGCATCCAGCAACCGAACGATTCTCTTAATGATGGATTCTATGTCCTACACCACATGTTGGAGTACAGACGGGATCACCAGAACCTTCACATGGCACCTAGATCTGGCGATGCCCATATTCTGCAATGGGCAAAGGACATAGGAGATATCGAGGATCATCGACTTCGAGCTGAGTTCTATAACATCCAGCGCGAACTTGCCCAAATCATCATGAATGAGGTCGTCGGAAAAACAGGGAAGTTCCATGCAGAAGGACAAATGTCGCGGGAAGACGTCCGAACATGGATAGCCTCTCAGCGTCTCGACATGAAGCCTTTCACTAAGCTCGATGACTATCTCCCTGACATGGATGGATGGCACGACATGATGGAGTGATTGTCGATATATGACAATGTGTCCGTTTAGTCCATACTTTCTTTTATGACAAAACTTTGAGTTATGCATGGTGAAACTTTATTTGTGATGTAATTAAAACGTCCTCCTCCTCGACTAGCGAAAATCACTCTAGTTAGGTCATTTTGGGTACGATGAACTTTGTTATTTATGCTTATGATATGTTGTTTCTATTTTTGCTAAGTCTGTCTCTTTCTATTGCTCAACTATATATGTTGCATATCATCGACTCATGTGACGATGCAGGTGCATAGATCATAGATGGCGAAGAAGTGCTACGCCAGGAGTATATATACGACAAGTGGCCGGAGTGTCAGGCCCAGGTGTACTGGTTTTCGGTTTCCGAGCGACACGCAGTACTTAGTTTAGGTTCACGTTAATTCGAGAGAGGGATACGAACTCATGTACTCAAAGTTATAGCTATTCTCGCGTATATCATTGTTTAGATGGATGACGATGTATTTGCAAGTAATCGAGACTTGTATCGCTATTTTCGAGATTGAGGACGAGAGACCACTTTGTGTTGGATGATGATGACATGATTTGATGAGACTAATTGTATGTATATGCTATGAGTACATTTGTATGTGGATGATATGCTAAAGATTATTGTATAAAGCCTATTCAAATGCAAAACAAATAAAAAACAAATATGCAGGAAAAAAACTAATAAAACTAGTAGTAGCGATGGGGGGAAATTTAGTAGTAGCGCCGACTTACCAGTTGCACTTCCTGCTAAACAGCGCTACAGATAATATCAGTAGCGCCCTTTTCCAAAGAGCGCTGCAGCTATTCATCAGTAGCCGTAGCGTGGATCAACAGGCGCTATTGCTATACGTTAGCTGTAGCGCCTTATTAGTAGCGCCGGTACCCGCGCTACTGAGAGGGCCAAAACCCGCGCTGCTGCCAGGCTTTTCCCTAGTAGTGCATGCACAACCCCGGTTTCAGCCAAGCAATTGGTTCATACTTTTTAATGCACTTCAGCTTTTTCAACTCTCACGCAATACATGAGCGTAAGCCATGGATATAGCACTATGAGTGAAATAGAATATGATGATGGAGGTTGTGTGGAGAACACAAAAAGGGAGAATGTCACACATTAACTAGGCGTATCAACGGGCTATGGAGATGCCCGTTAATAGATATCAATGTGAGTGAGTAGGGATTGCCATGCAACGGATGCACTAGAGCTATAAATGTATGAAAGCTCAACAAAAGAAACTAAGTGGGTGTGCATCCAACTCGCTTGCTCACGAAGACCTAGGGCATTTTGAGGAAGCCCATCTTTCTTTTTTATTTTTTTATTTTAGTGGGCTTCTTTGGCCTCTTTTTTTATTTGGGCTTCTTTGGCCTCTTTTATTTCTTTATAAAGTCCGGAGTCTCATCCCGACTTGTGGGGGAATCATAGTCTCGATCATCCTTTCCTCACTTGGGACAATGCTGTAATAATGAAGATCATCACACTTTTATTTATTTACAACTCAAGAATTACAACTCAATACTTACAACAAAATATGACTCTATGCGAATGCCTCCGGTGGTGTACCGGGATATGCAATGAATCAAGAGCGACTTGTATGAAAGAATTGTAAAGGTGGCTTTGGCACAAATACGATGTCAACTACATGATCATGCAAAAGCAATATGACAATGATGGAGCGTGTCATAATAAACGGAACAGTGGAAAGTTGCATGGCAATATATCTCGGAATGGCTATGGGAATGCCATAATAGGTAGGTATGGTGGCTGTTTTGAGGAAGGTATATGGTGGGTGTATGATACCGATGAAAGTTGCACGGCACAAGAGAGGCTAGCAATGGTGGAAGGGTGAGAGTGCGTATAATCCATGGACTCACATTACTCATAAAGAACTCATATACTTATTGCAAAAGTTTATTAGCCCTCGAAGAAAAGTAATACTACGCATGCTCCTAGGGGGAGGTTGGTAGGAGTTAACCATCGCGCGATCCCGACCTCCACACATAATGAAGGCAATCAAAGAACACCCCATGCAACAAATTTGTCACACAACATTTACCATACGTGCATGCTACGAGACTTGCCAACTTTAACACAAGTATTTCTCAATTTCATAATTACCCAACTAGCATGACTCTAACGTTACCACCTTTATATCTCAAAACAATTATCAAGTATCAAATTTATCATAGTATTCAAAGCACTCTATATGATAGTTTTTATTATACCCAACTTGGATGCCCATCATATTAGGACTAATTTTATAACCAAAACAAATACCAGGCTGTTCTAAAAGACTCTCAAAATAATATAAGTGAAGCATGAGAGATCAATAATTTCTACAAAATAAAACCACCGTCGTGCTCTAAAAATATATAAGTGAAGCACTAGAGCAAAACTGTCTAGCTCAAAAGATATAAGTGAAGCACATAGAGTATTCTAATAAATTCCGATTCATGTGTGTCTCTCCCAAAAGGTGTGTACATAAAGGATGATTGTGGTAAACTAAAAAGCAAAGACTCAAATCATACAAGACGCTCCAAGAAAAACACATATCATGTGGTGAATAAAAATATAGCCTCAAGTAAAGTTATCGATGAACGAAGACGAAAGAGGGGATGCCTTCCGGGGCATCCCTAAGCTTAGGCTTTTGGTTGTCCTTGAATTTTACCTTGGGGTGCCTTGGGCATCCCCAATCTTAGGCTCTTGCCACTCCTTATTCCATAATCCATCAAATCTTTACCCAAAACTTGAAAACTTCACAACACAAAACTCACCAGAAAATCTCATGAACTCCGGTAGTGCAAGAAAGCAAACCACCACTTTAAGGTACTGTAATGAACTGATTCTTTATTTATATTGGTGTTAAACCTACTGTATTCCAACTTCTCTATGGTTCATACCCCCCGATACTAGCCATAGATTCATCAAAATAAGCAAATAACACACGAAAAAGAGAATCTGTCAAAAACAGAACAGTCTGTAGCAATCTGTAACTTTTGAATAATTCTGGAACTCTGAAAATCCTACAAAAATAGGAAGTCCTAGGAAATTTGTCTATTAATCTTCTTAAAAAATAATCAACTAAAAATCACGTTCTTGTGATTTATTAAAATTATTCTCGTGCGCGCAGAAGTTTCTGTTTTTCAGCAAGATCAAATTAACTGTCACCCAAGATGATCCTATAGGCTCTACTTGGCACAAACACTAATTCAAACATAAAACCACATCTAACCAGGGGCTAGATGAATTATTTATTACTAAACAGGAACAAAAAGTAAGGAACAAAAATAAAATTGGGTTGCCTCCCAAAAAGCGCTATCGTTTAACGCCCCTAGCTAGGCATAAAAGCGAGGATAGATCTAAGTATTGCCATCTTTGGTATTCGTCTTTTTAATGGAGTTATGCTCGGATCCGGGAGGTTCCTTGCATTTTCCTTCATGCTCAAAGATCTTTAGATCTAGAGCATCCAACCGCTTATTGCAAAGTGTAATCAAAGTATTCATGCGGTTGAGATTCCCGCCAACATTTTTAAGAGGTTCAATAGATTTTTGCAATTCACATAACTTCTCCAAGATTTGGGTTCCTTCTTGAGTAAGGGGTGATCCCTTTTGTAGGGGAAGTACTCCTACCATCCCCTCTATAATTTCATAAGCAAAACTAGGATCAATTTCAATAAAATTCCCTTTGGCGGCAAAATCAAGGAGTTGTCTATGGGATATGGTTAGCCCAACATAAAAATTGCGAAGTAAAATCTTGAAATCTCCTTCTATATTGCAACTAAGATAGGATTCTAACATCATATACGAAGCATCTTTTAATTTTTCTCCTTGTCTTTGTTTGAAGTGGAGGACTTCAAAATTGGGAGACGAAGGAATTAAGGCAGAGCTAGCCATGACGACGAGCGACGACACAAGAGAGGGCGAATAAAACGACAAGGGTGAAGTGGGGGAGAGGAAAACAAGAGGCAAATGGAAAATAATGTAATGCGAGGGAGAAGAGTTTGTGATGGGTACTTGGTATGTCTTGACTTGTGCGTAGACCTCCCCGGCAACGGCGCCAAAAATCCTTCTTGCTACCTCTTGAGCATGAGTTGGTTTTTCCCTTGAAGAGGAAAGGGTGATGCACCAAAGTAGCGTAAGTATTTCCCTCAGTTTTTGAGAACCAAGGTATCAATCCAGTAGGAGGCTACACGCAAATCCCTCGTACCTACACAAACAAACAAGAACCTCGCAACCAATGCGATAAAGGGGTTGTCAATCCCTTCACGGCCACTTGCGAAAGTGAGATCTGATAGAGATAATAATAAGATAAATATTTTTGGTATTTTTATGATATAGATTGGAAAGTAAAGATTGCAAAATAAAATAGATCGGAAACTTATATGATGGAATATAGACCCGAGTAACATAGGTTTCACTAGTGGCTTCTCTCAAGATAGCATAAGTATTACGGTGGGTGAACAAATTACTGTCGAGCAATTGATAGAATAGTGCATAGTTATGAGAATATCTAGGCATGATCATGTATATAGGCATCACGTCCGCGACAAGTAGACCAAAACGATTCTGCATCTACTACTATTACTCCACACATGGACCGCTATCCAGCATGCATCTAGAGTATTAAGTTCATAAGAACAGAGTAACACATTAGGCAAGATGACATGATGTAGAGGGATAAACTCAAGCAATATGATATAAACCTCATCTTTTTATCCTCGATGGAAACAATACAATACATGCCTTGCTGCCCTGCTGTCACTGGGAAAGGACACCGTAAGATTGAACCCAAAGCTAAGTACTTCTCCCATTGCAAAAAAGATCAATCTAGTAGGCCACACCAAACTGATAATTCGAAGAGACTTGCAAAGATAACCGTGTCGGCGTTCTGGGAATGGGGGTCCCCAGACTTGCCTGCCTGCGGCGTGGCTCAAAGGAGGCCCAGCACAGCCCATCTTCATCAACACAAGCTCAAGACCCTCGCGAGGGGCCAAGCCTCGCGGGGCGGACGACAGGGAGCTTCTTCAGGCACGGCCTCATCAGGCTGGGAGTTCAAGGCGGGGTACCTCACGAGGTGCCCATGACGCAAGCCATGACGACCAAGGGCGCCAGACGGGCGCCAGCCCGCGCAGTGTCCTCCTTTCCTCTTTGGTGCAAAGGGAGCAAGCGCAGGCGAGAGCATCAAGCAAAGGCGTCCATTTCGGTGCAACAAGACTAAGACCAGCCCAACGGCCGGAAGGAAGTCATTGTGGAGCCCAAGCCGGCGTCACCACCAGAGCCTTTGACAGGCGAGGACCAACTTTAGTCAGGATAAGTGTACCCGCTGTTCCCCTTCAAAATGGCCAATTGTTGGCGCCCTTCCCGCTCAATATTTGGGAAGAGGCCCAGGGCCTTTGCCTATAAATAGAACTAGCCACCCCCAGGGTAGAGGCATCCAGCAGAGAGACCGAATCTGGACCTGACCTAGCAATCAGGATCCTGACCAAGAAACCAGTAGATAGAGCGATTGAACTCCTCCCAGCAGTTCGTCGTACCAGCCAAGAACAGACCCTCGCGAGGCTGTTCTGCCTTGTATTGGTCATCATCCGCCCAAGAGGCAATCCACCACACCACACACTGGAGTAGGGTATTACACCACAATGGTGGCCTAAACCAGTATAAATCTTGTGTCTCTTGTGCTGTTCAGTTTGGTAGTTTAGGTCCTAGCGATTCGGCGAGGAGAGAGCCGATAGAGGGTTGAATCTCCGCGCGCACCCCAGTGTTCGAACCTCAAGGGTCTGCTGGAACCCGAAATCCGACATTTGGCGCGCCAGGTAGGGGTGCGCCAGAATTTGCCTTCCGTCGTCTCGTTCTTCTCCGACCACCGCATCCATGTCTGACGCTCGTCGGGCTCGCGCCGAGCGCCGAGCCACCCTCGCTTCCCATGTCACACAGACGGCTCCCGTCGGCGGGCGCCCCCGTCGTTCCCCGTCACCTGCCGTCAACACCGCCACCGGCCCGGCGGGGAACGAACAGCAAGCATCGTCCTAGCATCCATCCATGAGGCGGGACGGCCGCACTGCCACGCCCTCGCTCACCCCCGTTGGTTCTTCGTCACGCATGCCCCGTGCGGCCATGGAGGCCCGAGCTGCGCTCATCGCGGCAAACAAGCTCCTGCGCTACCACCCCATCGATGACGTCTATGAAGAATGGCTCGACCGAGTCGCCGAGCTCGTCCACACCGCCGGAGGCGCCCCCGCACCGTCCTTCTCGCTGCACCACACCCCACCCTGCGCGGGCAGTGAAGCTCCTGGGGCGCCTCAGCCGCCTCCTCCTCAAGAAGTCGCCCTGGCCCCAAGGCGCACGGCCCCTGGGCGGAACCTGCTCCGTCAGGCGCCAGCGCGGCAAGAGTAGAGTTGCCAAGAAGTCTCTCGCCCTCGAGAAGCTGCCCGAGCGCTCCCTGCTCCAGCACATCAAGACCCTGCTCTGCCCCCAGCCGCGGCGCATGGGGACCCGCAGGACCAAGCTCTTCGTCGCCCAAGGCCCCCTGTGGCCACGGCGGGCTACCGCGCCTTCACCTCCTAGCTACGCAGTGTCGCGTGGCCCGGCAAGTTCAAGCCAGACCTGCCTCCTCGCTACGACGGCACGGCTGACCCTGCAGAGTTCCTCCAACTCTACGAGTTGGGCATCGAGGCTGCCAACGGAGACGAAAAGGTCATGGCGAACTGGTTTCCCATGGCGCTCAAGGACGGAGCCCGCACCTGGCTCCTGAATCTGGCCCCAGGCACGATCTCCTCCTGGGACGAGATGCGCACCCGCTTCATCGCCAACTTCCAGGGTACTCGCGACCGGCCACCCGCCGTGAGTGACATGCGCCATATCAAGTAGAAACCAGGGGAAACCCTGTAGAAGTACATCCAACGCTTCAACAACGCGCGCCTCAAGATCCCCAGGGGGACGGAGGAGGCCATCATCTCAGCCTTCTCCGACGGCGTGCGCGACGTCAAGATGAAGGAGGAGCTGGCGATGCATGAAGACCTGTGCACCTCCTTGGAGCTGTTCAACTTGGCGACCAAGTGCGCCAGGGATGAGGAGGGGCGCCTCTTCCTCCTTGAGCTGCCTGCTGCGGACCCCGAAGAGAAGAAGCCCAAGGCCAAGGACGTGAAGCGCAAGGGAGCTGCCGTACTCGCGGCCGAGCCAGACACCAAGCGGGGCAGAGATCAGCCCGAATTCTCCAAGGGCAGTCGGTACTGCGTGTACCACGACCTCCACACCCACAACACCAATGAATGCCAAGAGCTCTGGGCCGTGCATGAAGGAAGGGTCGGCAGACGTCCCGACCGCAGCGACCGGTGCTACGGCCGAGGAGGAGGAAGGAATGCAGGACGTTGGGAAGACCGCGGCCCGCGCCAAGGGTGGCGCGACCAACCTCGCGAGGATCGCTGGCAGGACCCGCCTCGCGAGGGAGGCTGGAGGGATCAGCCTCGCGAGGACCGCCCGCAAGGGAACGCAGGCCTCCCTCCGCTGCCGCCGCAGCCAAGGAGAAATGAAGACCGTCATCAGGACGAGGGGGCTGGGGGCTTCCAGGAACCACGTGCAATCGCCTGCATCCTGGGCGGAGCTCAAGCCCCAGCCTCTCAGCGCATCTTCAAGCAGTTTGCCCGCGAAGTGAATGCAGTCCTCCCCAAGCTCGAGGCCACACACCCTCTCAGGTGGTCGGCATGCGCCATCACGTTCAGCTCAGTGGATCAGCTCAAGTGCACGGCCATAGCCAGAGTCCTGCCGATGCTTTGTTCCCCAATCATCAGCAACGTGCTAGTCACCAAGACCCTCATCGACGGCGGGGCAGGGCTCAACGTCCTGTCTGTGGAAGTGTTCAACAATCTTCAAGTGCCCTACAGTCAGCTTTAGCCAACCAAGCCTTTCTCTGGAGTCACCGACGGCTCCACGGTCCCGATAGGGCAGGTCCGCCTTCCTGTCACCTTCGGGGCACGCACAACTACCGCACCGAGCTCATCAACTTCGATGTCGCCCACATTCGCCTGCCGTACAACGCCATCCTCGGGTACCCGTCGCTGGCCAAGTTCATGGTCGTAACCCACCACGGCTACAACGTCCTCAAGATGCCAGGAAGCGACAGGGTCATCACGGTGCCCTGCGAAGAGAGAGACGGAGTGTGCTCCCTGGAGCGAGCCTTTCAGGCCGCATCGCTGGAAGACCCAGACTGCGGCAGCAGGAGGCCTCCCGAGGCCGCCCCCAAGAAGAAGAAGACATCGTCCGGGCCAGCCCCTTAGGAGGCAGGCCCCTCAGGGCCCGCGCCTGCTCAAGGGGAGCCTCCTTCCATCGCATAGGGAAGCGCGCCCGGCGCCCTCCTCAGGTAGGGCTCGGGGGCTCTCCCCTGGAGGGCCGCCGACCTCGCCAAGGTCACGAGGGAGGCGCTTGGGCACCACGTGGAGGCGTGCTTCGAAGCACGTTTCCCTCAAGAAGGAGCAAGGCAAGGAGGGCCGAATCCTCGGGAGTTCGTCAATAAGGCCATTCTGGAGTTACAGGAGTCAAGGGTCATGAGAGGCAGCCGCCGCCTACCCGCCGTGGCCCTCCATCCAGGTCAGGATGGTGGGCTGCACGTCTGCATTGACATACCAGGGCTCAACCGAGCCGCGTCTCAAGAGCGCCTCTGGCCCTCGCGAGTGGGACGTTGCGAGGGTCTGCCCCACAGCTACGTGCACATGCCTTACGGCTTGCCGAACGCGGCTGCTGCGCACCAGCGTCTCATGAGGGCCATCTTGGAGGCTCAAGAGGTCAGGCGTGCCGCAGCCCTGGAGGAGATGGAGATGGCCCGCGAGGAGCCGCCAGCGCCTCCGAAGCCTCCTGAGGCCCCTGGGCCAGGGGGCTCGTGAGGATCGGCTCCCGCAGCCCACCGGGTCTGCTACACCAACACCCCTTCGTCCCCAACATCATTAGGTGACATCTTTTAAGTTCAATTTCTGGCTGGGAGCGCCCTCAGGGCCGCATTATTTCCCGGCCGCGTGGGTCCGTCCCTGCGGCATGTATCCCTTTTATTTCATGTCCTTAGCTTACCTTATTGGGGGCGCCCCTCGGGCTGCATCATCCCCAAGCCGCTCGGGCCTGACCCAGCGGCATGTACCCTTCTTGCGTTTATGTTAGGGCTATGCTTTCGATCCACCATGCATGTTATTTGGTGCCTTTTTCTCCTGGATGTCAGAATCTTGGGCGTTAAAGGGGGGGGTGCCTGAGCATCACGACTCGGGGCTCCTACCGGCTCTCCGGCCCTCACCCTTTGGTCTTGTCCATGGCATCACGACCTCGCATGCCAACGACGGCTGAGACCAGCCTGAGAGCCGGGACCCGAGGACGTAGAGTTTCGACATCTAACCCGGCTTGCGCGTTAAAGGGGGGGGTGCCTGAGCATCGCGACTCAGGGCTCCTACCGGCTCTCCGGCCCTCACCCTCTGGCCTTGTCCATGGCATCGCGACATGGCATGCCAGTGACGGCTGAGACCAGCCCGAGAGCCGGGACCCGAGGACGTAGAGTTTCGACATCTAACCCAGCTTGCGCGTTAAAGGGGGGGTGCCTGAGCATCGCGACTCAGGGCTCCTACCGGCTCTCCGGCCCTCACCCTCTGGTCTTGTCCATGGCATCGCGACCTGGCATGCCAGCGACGGCTGAGACCAGCCCGAGAGCCGGGACCCGAAGACATAGAGCACCGGCATCTGGCCAAATTTGCAGGAACACAATTGAAGATAAGGCCCAGAGCCAGGCGCAACCCGCCTTGAGGTAGGGCCCCGTGAGTCCCGCGCTGGCTCACGGGTGCCCCAATACTCCTCGCAAGGCCTTTCACGCTCCTCCACAGCAACTAACGGCTGACTGTCGATTGTCGCGACAAACCCTCGTTCCTTCTGTGATGAGCCTGTAGGGTCCCTCCAAGGAGCGTCGCCAAGCAACCTCACATCGGCCAGGGCACGGATCTAGCGCCGCACCAGGAAGCGTTTTTCTGACCCTCGAGATAAGTCACTTTCCGGAAGCATCGGTTATCGCAGCACCGCCCCCGCACCAAGTGCAATCCTGTGTTAGCAATGTCGCTCTCCTTTCTCACCGAATGAGGGCTGCTTGAGCGCTAAGGGGGACCTCCTGAGCATCGTGACTCAGGGGCTCTTACCGGACCTCGGGCCGCTCACCTCCCGGCCTTGACCACGGCATCGCGACCTGGCATACCAGCGACGGCTGAAGCCGCCTTAGGACTGGGACCCGTCGGTGCAGAGCACTAAGCCCTCGCGAGGTCTGAAAGGAGGAAACTAAGCTAAAACAGACTAAGCATCTCGCACCGCTTCATAATAAGGATCATATTGACAGACGGAGCTACAAACATCTTACAAGCCCCCGTGGGGTATATTCTTGGCCCCTCGCAGGAACAAAAGGCGCGAATCCTAAGGAGTCCTAACTACAGGGGGCATCACGGCAGACGCCATCATCAACAGTGGGCCGCCCAGCACCGACGCCAACCCCATCCAGATCAGAGGCGGCAACGGCCTGACGAGCCCACCCTGCTCCAGGAACGGAGCAGGCTCGGGGGCTCGTAGCTGTCGTCGCTCGTCTCCGGAGTCGCAAAGAGCTCAGCGGAGTCACTGGATCCTCCGGCGCCTCCGTCGCCTGAGGAGCGGCCAAGGGAGCGGTCGGCCGGCCTCTGTCTCGCCGCAGCAGGGTCCCGACCGCCTCTCCCAGGGCAGCACTCCAGCCGGTGACCCTCCGCATCGAAGACCTTGAAGGACATCACCGAAGCACCGTCGTACTCCAGATGGATCGTGAGGGTGCCCCTCGTCCTGCAGACCCGGACGACCTCGCCCCAGCCTCGAGTCATGAAGACCTCGCCCGGGGCAACGACCACGACCTCTGCCCCGGTCGCGAGGGTACCGCAGCTGGCGTGCTGCAGCCAAAGCCCGAGGGGTTCCCCCCGCCGGACCACGGAGGCGAAGAAGGAGGGGAGACGAATCCAAGACTTAGGAGGCGTGGCGGCATGAAGCACGAACTCTCGGCAGGAGCCCTTGGCGTGGACTCCAGGGGGTAAGACGCACACCTTCGTGACCCGCCGGCGTCGTCGGCGGTGCCGCTCGTGGCGTTCGTCGTCGACTCCTTCAGAGCCGCCAATGTGCATGTACAAGGGAAGAGGGAACCCTGGTGGTGGCCGCTCACACCAGGGTCTTGACGCTTCCTGGCGGGTGCCGTCGCCCTGACACCAGAGGGCAGGCCGTTTCTTCGGGGGAAGCGGGTCAGGATCCTCTTGGGGAGCTTTTCCCTTCTCTTCCGCGGAGAACCAGCGGATCGGAGCCATTGCAGCAAGACGAAGCAAGGCCCAGGAAGGAGGAGAAGCAGAGGGATAGACCGGAAGGGCGCGCGCCGTTCCGTACTTATAGCCAGCGAAGGCCAACCATCGACCTTCCCGATCACAGGTAATCATGACCCGCTTTGCATGCAGGGACTTGTCGAATCCGTGCGGTTACCAAGGCGTCATGGGGAAGCAGAGGCTCCCACGTCCAATCAACCGCCATGCGGCACCCAAGGCTACAGGCTGTTAGGGCCCACGACGCTTCGCACTTGCCTTTTCGCCTCTCTGCTCGGCCAAGTTCGGGCGCGCCGTGGGCCCGGGGGCTACTGTCGGCGTTCTGGGAAAGGGGGTCCCCAGACTTGCTTGCCTGCGGCCTGCGGCATGGCTCAAAGGATGCCCAGCATAGCCCATCTTCATCAACACAAGCTCAAGACCCTCGCGAGGGGCCAAGCCTCGCGGGGCGGACGACAGGGAGCTTCTTCAGGCACGGCCTCATCAGGCTAGCTCCCGAGGAGGCGGAGAGTTCAAGGCGGGGTACCTCATGAGGTGCCCATGACGCAAGCCATGACGACCAAGGGCGCCAGACGGGCTCCAGCCCGCGCAGTGTCCTCCTTTCCTCTTTGGTGCAAAGGGAGCAAGCGCAGGCGAGAGCATCAAGCAAAGGCGTCCATTTCGGTGCAACAAGACCAAGACCAGCCCAACGGATGGAAGGAAGTCATTGTGGAGCCCAAGCCGGCGTCACCACCAGAGCCTTTGACAGGCGAGGACCAACTTTAGTCAGGATAAGTGTACCCGCTGTTCCCCTTCAAAATGGCCAATTGTTGGCGCCCTTCCCGCTTATTTGGGAAGAGGCCCAGGGCCTTTGCCTATAAATAGGACTAGCGACCCCCAGGGTAGAGGCATCCAGCAGGGAGACCGAATCTGGACCTGACCTAGCAATCGGGATCCTCACCAAGAAACCAGTAGATAGAGCGATTGAACTCCTCCCAGCAGTTCGTCGCACCAGCCAAGAACAGACCCTCACGAGGCTGTTCTGCCTTGTATTGTTCATCATCCGCCCAAGAGGCAATCCACCACACCACACATTGGAGTAGGGTATTACACCACAATGGTGGCCTGAACCAGTATAAATCTTGTGTCTCTTGTGCTGTTCAGTTTGGTAGTTTAGGTCCTAGCGATTCGGCGAGGAGCGAGCCGATAGAGGGTTGAATCTCCGCGCGCACCCCAATGTTCGAACCTCAAGGGTCTGCCGGGACCCGAACTCCGACAAACCGATCATATATAAAAGAATTCAGAGGAGATTCAAATATTTCTCATCGATAAACTTGATCATAAACCCACAATAGATCGGATCTCAACAAACACACCACAAATAGAGTTACATCGAATAGATCTCCAAGAAGATCGAGGAGAACTTTGTATTGAGAATCAAAGAGAGAGAAGAAGCCATCTAGCTAATAACTATGGACCCGAAGGTCTATGGTAAACTACTCACAACTCACCGGAGAGGCTATGGTGTTGATGTAGAAGCCCTCCGTGATTGATTCCCCCTCCGGCGAGCACCAGAAAAGGCCCCAAGATGGGATCTCATGGATACAGAAGGTTGCGGCGGTGGAAATATGGCTTCGTGGTGCTCCTGGATGTTTTCAGGGTATGTGAATATATATAGGCGAAGGAAGTCGGTCAGGGGAGTCACGATGGTGCGGGGCGCGCCCACCCCCCTAGGGTGCTCCTCCCTGCCTCGTGGCTTCCTTGATTGCTTCTTGACGTCCACTCCAAGTCTCCTGGATTGTGTTTGTTCCAAAAATAACACCTCCGAAGGTTTCATTCCGTTTGGACTCCGTTTGATATTCCTTTTCTGCGGAACACTGAAATAGGCAAAAAACAACAATTTGGGCTGGGCCTCCATTTAATAGGTTAGTCCCAAAAATAATATAAAAGTGCTTAGTAAAGCCCATAAACATCCAAAACGGGTAATATTATAGCATGGAACAATAAAAAATTATAGATACGTCGGAGACGTATCAGATGCCCACAAAGGATCTGGAGGAAATTAAGACGCAGATAAAGGAGTTACTGGAGAAAGGTTACATTCGACCAAGTCCATCACCCTGGGGAGCCCCAGTGCTTCTAGTGGAGAAGAATGATGGATCTTTGAGGATGGTTGTTGATTATCGTGCGCTGAATGAGGTGACGATCAAGAACAAATATCCACTACCGATGATCAATGATTTGTTTGGCCAGGTGCAAGGAGCTAAAGTTTTCTCCAAGATCGATCTTCGATCAGGTTATCACCAGTTGAAGATCCGAGAGCAGGATATACCTAAGACCACCTTTACCACAAGGTACGGGCTATATGAGTATACCGTTATGTCATTTGGTCTGGTTAATGCGCCTGCCTATTTCATGAATATGATGAACAAAGTGTTTGGATAAGTTTGTCGTGGTGTTCGTTGATGATATATTGGTCTACTCGAAGAATGAAGAAGAGCATAAGGAGCATTTGTGTTTGGTTCTTGAGAAGCTCAGGGAACATCAGTTGTATGCCAAGTTCAGCAAATATGAGTTTTGGTTAAAGGAAGTTGGATTTCTCGGACATGTTATATCCGGAGAAGGAATAGCAGTAGACCCTACCAAGGTTGCTTCTGTCACTAAATGGTTGGCACCCACATCAGTTGGAGAGATCAGGAGTTTTCTTGGACTCGCAGGTTATTATTGGAGGTTTATCGAGAATTTCTCCAAGATTGCAAAGCCCATGACGGAGTTATTGAAGTACACCAAGTTTAAATGGACTGAGGTATGTGAGGCCAGTTTTCAGGAGTTGAAGAAACGTTTGGTTACAACCCCAGTGCTGATTCTCCCAGACCAACGTAAGGATTACCAAGTATATTGCGATGCTTCATGTCGAGGACTTGGAGGAGTGCTTATGCAATAAGGAAGAGTTGTTTCATATGCCTCACGACAGCTTCGACCTCATGAGTTGAATTATGCTACGCATGATTTGGAGTTAGCAGCCGTAGTGTTGGGGATATAGCTACTGAGTGTAAACCGGCCAGGAGGGCCTGGTTCACCCTCGAATATGTTGAAGCCCATGAAGATCCAGAAGATGGCGCTTTACTAAATGAAGTTTAGAGGCCCGGAGCCCAAAGGCGGATTAGGGCCCATAGTGGTAAACCACCATGACTATGTAACTTGTAATGTAAGTTAGGAAAGGAGAGACCAAGCCGGACACTTTGTATGAGTCGGCCTCGGGGCTCTGTAGACCGGCCGGGCGTCAACCTGTGTATATAAGGGATGACCCGGCGGCTGTTCAGGGACAACAGACAACAACTCGAGACTCATGCAAGCATATTTTGCTCCCTAGTCATCGAAACCCAATCAATTCCATCACAACTAGACGTAGGCTTTTACCTTCATTGAAGGGGCCAAACTAGTATAAACTCTCGTGTCCCTTTTCCGGTTTAACCCCTTCAAGCTAACCCATTGCGATGGTTCCACGACTATGTCCTTTCATGAGGACATCTGACGTGTTAATTCCACGACAGTTGGCGCCCACCATGGGGCTATCGCACGATGGTGTCGAGTTCTTGAAGGGTTGCTCTGAAGGACTTAAGGGGTACGTGATCGGCCGGATGACCAAGAGTCGTCGCGGCAAGATCTACATCAACGACGAAGGATGGGGCCCTGAGGCCGGCTCGATCGAGTACGGGTACCGGGTCCCCTTCGGTGGAATTCATGTCTTCATCGGCAAGGTCGGCGAACCGGGCCCTGGGCTGGACATCTACACCGACCTCGTCAAGACGGCTCAGCGTGCGAGTCCAGCCTGGGTTAAGCCCATCGTGAAGCGTGCGTTTGTAGGATGTGTCCATGGGATCGGATCTAAACCGGTGTCTGAAGGCGAGAAGGCCGTATATTCCGACGGCGAGTCATCCACTGGCGAAACTGAGTCCTTGTACCAGATTCATAGCGGTGTGTTCGAAGGATATTCCGATGGTAACAGTATTCTGGACCTCCTTGAACTGCCAAGTCGGGTTGCTGTTTACATGGCCGGAACACAGCCCACGTTGCAGTCTTCATCTACCGCAGCAATGAATACCGGATCAGCAGCCGCGACAGGAGTCCCGGCGCGCCGACCGGCTCAAGTCCTCTCCGGATTGATGGATGCCTGGGCGACCTTGTTAACCACGGCAGTCACCCCGGAGACGCAGGATCAGCACAATGCGGACACTGCGAAGCTAAAGGACCAAATAGCACAGGCTAACACTACTAGGGAAAACCTTATACACAGGATCTTACCAGCAGTGCGATATAAAAAGAGACGCCACTGCTAATTAGTAGTAGCGCGGGTTAAGAACCCACGCTACTACTAAGTTGATAGTAGTAGCGCGGGTTTTTAAACCACGCTACTACTAAATGGTTTCCGTCATGCCTCATCAGATAGGCAGTAGTAGTAGCGCGTGGTGTAAAACCCGCGCTAGTACTAAATGAATAGCAGTAGCCCGTGTTATATACCCGCGCTGCTACTATGTACCTCCGTATCCCCTCCTGCGCCGGTCTCCCGTTCGTCTGTCGACACAAAACAAAACAAAACGAAAAAATCGATGGCGAACCCCCCTTCCACCCCACTCCTCTTCGCCTCCTCCCACCCAACCCCGCCGCCGGCGACCTCCTCTTCCCCCACCACCGGTGCCTTCTCCCCTCCCCTCCCAGATCGACTAGACCAGATCCGGCCAGGCTCTCCATCCCTCCTCGCGCCGGAAACGCTAGAAGCCCCTATTTTTCCTACCCAAACGCCACCGCACTCCGTCGACTCCCCAATCCCCGCCGGCGACCTCTACCCACCCTCTCCTCTGCCCCTCACTTTCCCTCCAAAGGGAAGGCCCCAGACCGGCCAGATCCACAACGCCCACAGTGGGGCTTCCGGATCCGACGCCCGCAACTAGAGGAGGAGTGCCTTCCGGATCCCATCTGCTCTCTTCCACAATTCCACCCATGGAGGTCTTCTTCATCTCCATACCTGATTCGTGAGCTTTTTTGTGTGTGTGCAGGTTGCTCTGATCCGATCTGGTCAAGGGGGCCGTGGAGAAGCTGCTCCCATCTGCCAGCCAAGGAGAAGCTGCTCAACATCACCACCACCTGCTCCAATTAATCCGCCTGTAACGTAACCCGAGGTGGCATCTCTTCCTTCGTTCAGATTTGGCCGCCCACGCACACTTTGGGATCCATCTAGTTTGGGTGAAACGGAGGGTGCCTTATTTTTTTGGTTTCTCTTCTGCTGTGACAAACGCATCAGCAGCTCACGTAGCTTCTTGTTGGTAACAAATGCGTACATCAACTGACCGAAGTAGCCTGGATGTACTCCCCAGTCACAAAATAAGTGACTCGACTTTGTACTAAAGCTAGTATAACGTTTAGTCACTTATTTTGGGAGGGAGGAAATATTATTTTTTGGTAACAAATACATTGACTCCAACCATCAATTAATTCTGTACTTATTGCAGATTTCTTGGCCGTTGCACTTGGATTGACTCAGCAACTCTTTAGTTTTACTTCCCTCTAGCTGGCTAGCTAACATTTTTAAGGTTCAGTGCACCGCAATAAATTGTTGGGTAAAATTCTACCCTAATAGTCTGATACACACCCATTTACTTCACTGATGATGAATGGGCTGTAGATGTTGTCGTTCCGTGTTATCCAGGGTTCGCTGCTCTTTAGCGAGAATCATTTGAGTGCTACTAGTACGCTGTCTCTTTCTTGCTCGTGCATTTTTGGATTCCTCGCCGTGTCATGTGTTAGTAAAGTGCTAAAGCCGCTTTCCTGTGTACCACACTAGACATGTTAGCATCATTGGCATATGGTGGGTGTGTAATCACCAACGTGGAAACATGTCTGAGTCGCTTGTTTTCTTTTTGCTTCTGTTCGCTTGTTTCTCATCCGTAGAAAAATTTCTAAACTCATTCACTAGCAGCACTACTAGGAAAAGGGCTATAGATGGAATTGACACTAATGGCGCACCAGACATGTGGTGCGCCATTAGTATATACTAATGGCGCACCACCTTCTGATGCGCCATTAGTGTTGAAATTACTAATGGCGCACCATGCCCACGGTGCGCCATTAGTACCAATTTTTTTTTTGAACTAGTGCGCCTGTCCAAACATACTAATGGCGCATCCGCTGGTGGTGCGCCATTACTAGTTGTAACTAGTAATGGCGCACCAGCCAGAAGGTGCGCCATTAAAGTTATTTTTTTATTATTGTTTTTATTCTTTTTTTTGCAAAAGTACTAATGGCGCACTCACACGCGGTGCGCCATTACTAGTTCAAACTAGTAATGGCGCACCGTGGCAGAGTGCACCATTAGTATGTTTTTTTTTCAAAACTACTAATGGCGCACCACCAGGGGATGCGCCATTAGTAACCTGGATTACTAATGGCGCATTTGTTGCTGGTGCGCCATTAGTAAGTGGGCAGCAACAAGATATTTTGGACAGCCTCTCCTCCCACACTCACTTTCTCCCCACTTTATTCTCTCCACCGCCTCCTCCTTGTCTCGGGTGCCTCCTCTTTTTCACCTCATTTCCACCATAGATTCATTCAAATTAAGTGGTTAAGTTACATTGTTTTGCTAGGTAAGTAAGGGGGGAAGCTATATTTATGTTGTTCTCCCTACAACAATGTATGTTCGTGGTGTTGCATATGTTTGTGGTGTTGCATATGTGTTTGTGTTTGGAGGTGTACCCGTATTTGAAATGCGATAGTTACCAATATTTTGCCGGAATGTTGATTCATTTCCGTTTCGGTGAGAATTTTGGCATTAAGCATTCTTTTTGGTCCTATTTTAGGGAAAGTCATGCCAAATTTTTTCTTGGTTCTAAAATATCGTTTTGCTCTACCCTGCAGGCGACCATGGTCCGCACGATGACCGAAGGCATCGTGAATAGGTTTTTGAGGTCCGCGAAGGCCGAGATGCTTCAAAAGAACGAGACGGAGATAAGATGTCCGTGTCGAAGATGCAAGCTGAATAGCCTTATTGCGGACCCGGATTCCGGGCAGGTGCGGGACCACCTGCTCTTGCGTGGTTTCATGGATGGCTATCGGTGGCAAGGTGATGAAGATGACTACGAAGTCATTCATGGCGGCCGGGCAAGAAATGAGGAAGGGCAGCAAGACAACCACCGCGGCTCGAGGGGGCGAGAAGACGAAGAATCCCCAGGAGATGATCACGACGGTGATGCTGTACACAGTCATCATGTAGAAGATGTAGGACATGATGATGATGCCGGCGGAGCAGACGACGCTGGACCATCGATGGGTTGGGTGCAGGACCCTCATATTCAAGAGCTGCTTCTCAAGCAGACGGATAACGCAAGAGCTGCCGCCCGAGAGAAAGCCAAGATGGATCAAGTTGAGTTAGACGCGGTTACTCCATTGTATGAAGGATGCAGGCCCGAGGATACCCGCCTGAAAGTAACGCTCATGGCTCTGGAGATGAAGGTAAAACACAAAATGACCGACGCATGCTTCGACGAGAACATGTCATTCTGGCACGAATGTCTTCCCAAGGGGAACAAGTGCCCGACCAGTTTGGAGGAGGCGAAGAAAATCGTGTGTCCTCTGGATTTACAGCACGTGAAATACCATGTGTGCATGAACAATTGCATCATTTATCGGGACGAGCATGCGGAGTCTACCATATGTCCGGTGTGCGGTGTCACTCGATACAAAAAGAGGAAGAAAGCTCCTCGAAAAGTGGTGTGGTACTTTCCGATCACTCCTCGTCTGCAGCGGTATTTCGCGGACCCTAAGGTAGCAAAGCTCCTACGTTGGCACGCGGATAGGGAGGAGAAGAAGCGAGAAGATGACGCAAGTGATCCGGAGATAGATAAAAAAGACAAGATGCTGAGTCACCCTAAGGATGCGAGCCAGTGGCAAGCGTTGAACTTCGAATACCCAGAATTTGGGAACGATCCAAGGAACATCGTGCTGGGCGCGAGCACCGATGGAGTCAATCCGTTTGGCAGCCAGAGAAGCACACATAGCACCTGGCCTGTGTTTGTGTGGATGTACAACCTTCCCCCCTGGTTGTGCATGAAGAGGAAGTACATTCACATGAGTATGCTAATTGAAGGGCCGAAACAACCAGGGAACGACATCAATCTGTATCTGGGGCTGCTGAAAGAGGAGCTTGACACGCTGTGGAAAACGCCAGCCAATACGTGGGACGCCACAGAGAAAGAATATTTCCCTATGAGAGCCGCACTGCTCACGACGGTGCACGACTATCTCGGTTACGGATATCTTGCGGGGCAGGTAGTCCACGGATTTTCTGGATGCGTAAGGTGCATGGATGACACAACGTATCGCCAGCTAGATAGAGATCCCGGGTCTTCGAAAACCGTGTTCATGGGACATCGAAGGTGGCTTCGCCACGATGACCCGTGGAGGAAACGCAAGGATCTGTTCGATGGTGAAATCGAACCCCAAAAACGCCCGTGTACGAGGAGCGGCGAGGAAATAGACAAGCTGTTGAAAAATTGGAAAGACTGCCCACTGCCGGGAAAGAAGCAAAAGGTGCCAGAGCCGGGAAAGAAGCGAAAGGCGCCAGAGCCGCTGCTGAAGGTATGGAAAACGAGGTCTGTTTTCTGGGACTTGCCGTACTGGAAGATCCACCGTGTGCCTCACAGCCTTGATGTCATGCATATCATGAAGAACGTGTGCGAGAGTCTGCTTGGTACCCTGCTCAACATGCCAGAGAGGACCAAAGATGGGCCGAAAGCAAGGGCAGACTTGAAATCAATGGGCATCAGGCAGGAGCTTCACGCTATATATGATGATGATGATGATGATGATGATGATGATGATGAGGCGAAGCAGGACACAGAAAGTCGTTGCAAAGGCAAAAAGGCCAAGAAGACCGGAAATGACTACCCTCCCGCGTGCTTCACTCTAAGTCAGGAGGAGATCGAGCAGTTTTTCACCTGCCTCCTAGGAGTAAAACTTCCTTACGGTTACGCGGGGAAGATAAGAAGATACCTAGACCCAGCGAAGCAGAAGTTCAGCGGGATGAAGTCTCATGACTGTCACGTGCTGATGACGCAGATACTTCCAGTTGCAATCCGTGGGATCATGGACGCGCACGTTCATGAAACGCTATTTGGCCTATGCAACTTCTTCGACGTCATCTCTCGGAAGTCGATTGGCGTGAGGCAACTCAGAAGGCTACAGGAAGAGATCATGGTGATACTATGCGAGCTTGAGATGTACTTCCCGCCCGCATTCTTCGACGTTATGGTGCATCTGCTGGTCCATATAGTGGAGGATATCATCCAACTCGGGCCGACGTTCCTGCACAGCATGATGCCGTTCGAAAGGATGAATGGTGTCATCAAAGGATACGTTCGCAACATGTCACGTTCAGAAGGAAGCATAGCCAGGGGCTTTCTGACCGAAGAGTGCATCTCCTACTGCACGAATTATCTAGGCATCGAGAACCCCGTTGGTCTGCCCGTCAACAGGCACCTCGGCAGGCTTGCTGGATGGGGTCACCGTGAGGGTCGCCGCGAAATGCATGTCGACTTCGAGGGTCGACTCGCCGACATTGAAAGAGCAAACCTAGTCGCGCTACAACACATAGACGTGGTCGATCCTTGGGTGGTAGAGCACAAATCCTTTATTAAGAAGACGTACAATGACTGAGGCCAACAGAGTACGGACGGAGATATACGCAAAGAGCACAACTCATGTTTCACGCGTTGGTTCAAGCAGAAGCTTCTGTCGTACCCTTTACATGAGGATTCTTCCGCGGAAGAACAACTAATATTCGCCTTGTCACAGGGCGCCGAGCACAACCTGATGACCTATGAGGCGTACGATATCAACGGCTACACATTCTACACCGAGGCCAAGGACATGAAGAGCGATGGTTATCAGAACTCCGGGGTAACGATGGAATCCTACACCGGTAACGACAAGGACAGATACTACGGAAGGATCGAGGAGATCTAGGAGCTGAGCTACGCTGGAGAGAAGGTCCTGATGTTCCGTGTTAGATGGGCCAAGAACGTCATAAAAGAAGACCGGTATTTCACCACCATGGTTATACCCGAAGCCAAATCCAAGACCGTGGGCGCAAACGTCACCGCGAAAAATGAGCCATGGGTACTGGCTTCCCAAGTGGACCAATGCTTCTTCATTACCGACCCGTCAAAGCCCAGTCGTGTTGTCATGAGGAGAGGCAAAAGGAAGATCATCGGAATGGATGGAGTAGCCAATGAGCAAGACTTCGACAAGTATGGCGACCCGAGGATCGAACATGACGACGATGATGAAGTAGCAGCATACACCACAAGAAGAAGCAGGACCACCCTACCTAAAGGACGTCCGTTCCACAGAAGAACTCCATTTGCGAAAAAGAAGGGCAAGAAGATTGTGAACAGATAGCTAGCTAAGATCGATTGTATTTAAATCGTAACCTTCATTTCTCGATTGTATTTCATCGGCAGTTTTTGAACTATCATGAATATTTTTAAATTTCATGGACACTCGATCTCGACCCCCCTCCATCTCGATCGCTATCCCACATCGCCAGATCCGGCCGTCCCCCTCGCCGCCGAGCACCCCCCGATCCACCGGCCGCCGCCGCCGACCCCCCGCACCCTCAATTCCCCTACTCAACCGCTGTCGCCGACGCCCCGCACCCCTCCCCTACTCAACCACCGCCGCCGACCCCCTGCACCCCCCGCACCCTCCCCCACTCCACCGGCATTACTGTTTGATGATATTTTTTAAAAAATTATTACTGTCTTATAAAAAATATTACTGTTATTATTTAAACAAGTTTGAACATATTTAAACACAAATAAGTATCAAACAGCTTTTTAAATGCTAAAAAAAATTTGTGGAGCCTGGGAGTCGAACCCAAGACCTCCTGGTGTGAGAACTGGCTGCTGACCAATCGAGCTAGTAGAGGGGACTTGATGTGGATCAGTTCAGGTGGAATATAACCTGTTGGCTCGAGTAGAAAAAAAAATTACTAATGGCGCACCAGGGTGAGGTGCGCCATTAGTGTGGATGTACTTATGGCGCACCGAGGGGTGGTGCGCCATTAGTATTGTGCCTCCATCCATCCATAGTCCTCCCCGGCGGCCCACCTCTCTCCCTCGCCCTCGATCCCCTCTCTCTCCCTCGCCCTCACCCTCGATCCCCTTCCCCGACGCCGCTGCCCCGCCGCCTCGACGCCGCTGCCCCGCCGCCTCGACGCCGCCCCGACGCCGCTGCCCCGCCGCCTCGACGCTGCCCCGCCGCCTCGCCGCCCCGATGCCGCTGCCCCGCCGCCCCGACGCTGCCCCACCGCCTCGACGCCGCCCCGACGCCCCGATGCCGCCTCGACGCCCTGACGCCGACGAGCGACCAGGATCAGATTAGGTACCCGTCTCTGCTCCTCCGCTCCCCCCCTCTCCTCTGTGAATATGTCACTCCGTGTGCATGATTTCTTCTCAAGAGTACATTGCTGCTTCGTTTTCCCCTCTCTATGTTTGCACATTTAGCGATTCGACATCTTATCAAATGCAATTCCAGAGTACATTGTCGGTTCAGATTATCACATTTGATTATAGGTCCTTTTAAAGATTTTTTGCATGATTGACCTGACGACAATGCTTCATATTGCAAATGATTGATTCCCATGTTGTGCTGTGGTTTCTGCGAGTATCATCAAGTTAGGTTGCGGTGCGCTTGCACAGAAATGCCATACTGCATTTGTCCACGGCATTCAGAAGTCTTGCTTTCATAACGCTAACACTGATCACAATTTGATGGTACAATTCTTATTTCTTTGATCTTCCATTCTGATTTGCAGAGGAGCTGCAATGTTAAGCTACCATCACACTTAATAGTAGTGTTTATTTGTTAACTGAACTTATGCCCATCCTTTTACTGGAGCTGAAGGCAAACTGATTATATTCTCCAGAACACGCAAAAGGCTTGAGTGTCATATATTGAGTGAAAGGAGAGTTGTACACAAGAGGGAGAGTACACTGACAACCCCAAAAACATCACTGCTTACATACAAGCTCACATCCACCCAATGCCCTACTTAATCTATCTCTCTGAAAACCCTGCCTCTGCTTGCCTGCCATCAAGCAAAAAGTCTGCACGAATCTTATTAGTCGCAGTTTGAATCGGAATGTCATGTGCACCCGTTGAAGTGATTTAGAAGTTACATAGTTGGACTGCTAATCGAAACTCATTTGGTGAATCTGTTGTAGGACAGCTGGTGCTGCTGCTGTCGAGGCCAGAGACGAGTCTGAAATTCCCAGGTAGGTCATCCACGACTATACTCGTGTGCATGGGGATAAATTTATCTTATGCCTTATGTTCATGCGATTCAGTTCATTTGTTTTGAGTTGCGCAGTAGGGCAAAGCCCCACACCCCCTGTTATATTTATTTAAATTAAGATTACAAGGCTACAAGTAGAAAATAAAATGCACATTAGAACTATACATGGAAGCAGGTGCCTTTGTGTTCTGGTAGTCCTTTAGAACTATACATGGAAACATAATCTTCCTTATCAAGACAAACATATCAGAAGCAGGTGCAGGAGCTGTAGTACTCCATTTGGAGACTTTAACTAGATCAGATTAGGTACTCCATTTGCTGTAGTACTCCAGTTAACTGAAACTAGTGACATCACTTGAAGAAACTTAAGTCTGAATAATCAAATTCATCATACACTATTACTTGAATCAAAGATCAGGTATTCCATTACAGTAGCAGGTGTACCAGTATTATTGGAGTAAAAAAATTCAGTTAAATTGTGCAGTAGTGTACTCCTGCTTGCTCTTCTCTGAAGCTTGTGGAATGATATACTTGCACTGATAAACTGAAAGAAATATTGCATTATAACTCTTGCTAAGTATTGAAACATAATACGATTCTGCTTATGTGTTGCATATTTTGGAACTATATTTATCATTACCAATTCAAGGAATCTGCACTTCATGTGATGTTCGATCTCAACTTCGGCTTGAGAAATAAGCAAAATAACGGTTATCATGGTCCGACTCATGTTGAAGATTGTGCACCCCGGTTGAAAGCAGATTGCCTCAAGCAGGAAATCACTAGGAATTGTGCTTCTGGATGTATTATGTGCCATTGGTCTTTTTTATAAGCAAAAACAATTGTTAGCTTTTAGATGTTGTGGTGGTTCACTTGGTGGTATATTGTTTTGACTTACACTTGTTAGCTTTTTTATAACCAGAAACATGCCAATGTATTTTCCATGCTACGATGGAGGCCTTTTTTTGCCTTGTCCACCCGAGAGGCCCTTGAGTTTGCCGGAATGTCGATTAACTTCCGTTCCGGCAAATTCGGGTACTCCATATGTCCTATTTTCAGCAAAGGTCATGCTGAAATTTTCCATGAATTTTAGCATGACTTTGCTAAAAATAGGACATATGGGGTACTTGTGACTAATGCATGGGCCGGGGTACTTGTGACTAATGATGAAAGCTTAGGCTTTTAGGGTGCCTCGGCATCGAAAAACCCTCAATGATAAATGCTTAGCTTTTAGGATGCCTCGGTGTCGACAAACCCTAAACAATAACCAAATTTTTGACCAAACTTTGTTTCTATTTAGAGAGAAACATGGCCCACAACGATGAGGCCGGGGGTTCGGGCGGCAAGGCATTTTGGGAGCTGTCCCAGGAGATGGAGGAACAACCTCACTTGTATGAGGCCGCCGCCTTCCCCACCAATCCTGAGACCACTGATGGTGCCGCCGAGGATGACCACACTGATGCCAGCACTGATGGTGCCGCCGAGGATGCCACCACTGATGATGGCGGCGCCCGCACAGATGGCAGCCAACCGAAGAGGCAATGGAAGGACCGACGCCTGATCGTGCTCCTCACCCTCAAGGAGGAAGTTACTGAAGTGGACTCCAACGGGTATCCAACGGCGCCCGAACGAATAGTCAAGGGGTACTCGCTTCAGCTCGGGTGCATTGTCCGGAGCACCGTCTCGATCAACACCGAGAACCTGAGGCATCCTGACCGAGGGAATTTGCGCCACCTCCTCTTCACGAAGCTGCACGAACGATACAAGTTCCCCGCTGAATTTGCAAACACAAGCCTCAAAGGGAATAAAGTGAACAATGCTGCCCTCACGAAGATGAGCAAGGCCCTGTCTACCTGGAAAAGCAATGTGAAGAAAATGATCGATAAAGGTGAGAGTTATCAGAAGATCAAGGAGAAAAAATCCTTCGATCACCGAAGATGACTACAATGACTTCAAGATCAATTGCTCGAGCACCGCAAGCTCCCAATCAAGTGAGTGGGGGAAACAAATGTGGGAGCTGAACATAGGGGAACACACACTCAGTCCCGGCGGTTATAGAGTGGCGGAGCCTATATGGGACAAGAAGGAGGCGGACCGTGCCGAGCAAGGCCTACCGCCCCTCTTCGAGAAATACAGCGGTAATAAGCAGACCAGGAACTTTGTCAGGGCCCGGTACAAGAAGGACCCGAAAACAAAGGAGCTTACCACGGATCCGAAGACCAGGCAGCTTGAGCTTGTTCTGGTAAGGAATACACCCCCGCGTAATTAGCTCCATATGGTTGCATTCTAATTAATGAAGCCAAATTTCTAAATGGTTCACATTCCTTCCGCAGGCGACTGAAAGCAGTAGCGCGGGGTCGACTAAGAGCAACCCTTGGGACACCACTCTAAATAGGGCGTTGAATGTAATGAAGAAGAAGGATAAGCTCAGTAAGCCGACGTCAGCTGGTCGTGTGGCCGGCAAAGGCTTGTCGACAAGATGGGGTTCATACTATACCGCTGGTGTGCAGAAGGAGAAAAAGACCAGCTCGGAAAGCCAGGCGCGAGAGGTTCAAGAACTCAAGGAACAGGTGGCGCGGATTCCGGAGATTATCCAAGAGCAAGTGGAACAACGACTTGGAGCGACGATCACCGCCATTGTGCCTACCTTGATCTCGGGGTTGAGTGCGTGGATTGCGGGCGGCCAACAGGGGCCGCCCCTGATTCCTAGCTTCACGGCCAGCAATTCGCATAATGCGATGGCGGGGCCATTGGTGCCTCCGGCGGAGGCGGCATTGGTGTCTCCGACGCCGGCACGGGAGCTTAATGCACCCGGGTGTACGCCGGCCGGCACCTCTGCAGCAAGCGGCCCCTCCGTCAACTGCACGCCCGCCATTGGCGGTGCGTCGACATTAGCCGAGCTCGACGCCATCATCACGGTAACTAATTAAGCCTCTCTCGGCCGAGGACTTCATCTCCTTGCCTTTGACTGGGCATCCCTGATGCCCTACATGTTTTCGCAGGGCGCCGCCGACGTTCCGTGCACTCTCCTCCACTTCGTGAACAACGAGTTGGTCGATGTCGCCAAGGGAAAAATCGTTCAACCGGGCAACCCCTTGTTCCACGGTACCCAGATGCCACCCAACTTGTTTAGGGTTCAACTGGTTCGGGTGCTGCCAGGCTGCGACGACTTGTTACCTCCGATTCGACCCGTCGGGGCCGACGATGAAGATGTGATGACCCTCAGCGCCTGCCTGAGCTGGCCCCTGGTTTGGCCGAAGAGCCAGATTCGTTTGGGGGCGGGGGACACCACCGCAAAGACAACACCGCCAGTCGTGCCGGTGCCAAGTCGGCCCCATGGCAAGACCGCCGTAAGGGTGCCGGACATCCCTATGCCACTGTATCCAAAGATGCATATGGCACAGGATCAGAACGACGACGACGACGACGATGATACATTTGGCAACGTCGATCAGTACTTTGCCGATCATGGGTACGATGGCGACTTCATGGGGCCTCCTTCTCAAGAACCAAACCCAACAAAAGACGTGTGCGATCTAGCTGGTACCGCGGAGAAGCCAAGTTGCAACAGGCGCCGTCTGGCGTTCAGCTCTCAGGAGACGCCTCCAGCTGCCGACTTCACCGAGCCTGAGATAGGCGAGGTGCGAAATATTATCAGCCCCAACACACTCAAGAAGGTGGTCTGTGAGCAGAACTCGGTCCCATTACAGGAGAAGAAGAAGGCATGCAAAAGAAAGACTAAGAAGGGTGCGAGCCAGCCGGCACCGAGTACGATCTGTGTTCAGGACGGGCCACCTTCACCGCAGGATATCTCGAGGAGGGTGCATGTGGCGGGTAGGGCGATGCTACCGACAAATATGCTCAATGCTGCAACCGGTGCTATGCGGAGTCTGCATGACAGTGTTCTTGCTTTGGAGAAGTGGCGTCTCAGAGAGAAGGATGTGGCATACCCGGTTTTCGCGGCCAAGGTGCCAGAGGGCAAGGGCTTTGTGGATAACTCCATCGGGCGTACGATCGTCCTGCATTTTGATGACATCCACGCTATGTTGAACCTTCATCCGCTGCACTACACCTTCGTTCGGCTATTTTCGCTGAGTATGGAGATGCGGATCATTCGCGACAAGACCCCGGACATCATGATAGTCGACCCCTTCTACATGCGTGCCAAGATCTTGGGCAGCGCTGGGGACCGGCAAGTCGTGAGTTCTTACCTCGAAGGCGTCATTCTGGCAAACCAAGATAAGGATAACTTCCTCGTGCCTTACTTTCCCGAGTAAGTCCTCCCCTCAACCGGCCCGTAACATATGAATTCTTACATTTCGAACGTTTTTCTTTTAACATTCCGTGTTTTCTGCTGTGACACACGTTGCACGCTCATCCTATTAAGCCCCAAATATTCCATGGCCACGTATTTTGACCCGGACCGTCAGTCGAACGTAGACTACACAAATGTCAAGAAGGTTCTTGATGATGTTCTCCCCGGCTACGCCAAATCTGGAGGCACCTTCACCATGCCTAATCGTAAGTACGGCAAGCATGTGTTCTCCCACAATACGACGTTCTGCTACGCCCTACTACGCCATCCATCACATGCGGGCGATCGTACAGGACCATCATCAACTTCTGCTACCGAGTAAACTCAAGATGTCCTTCGTACCTCGGGGCAGTTCTACCTCAACAATCAACCGTCCAACAGTGACATCGACACAATGCTACAAATGCAGGCTGACAACGACCGTTATTTCATGACTCCCACGATAGACGGCGGCTTCATCCACGCTCCGGTCCCTTGAGTCGAGTTGAAAGCAGTGATGCTGTGTCTAGTTCTGAAACATCGATTGGCTCATGTTGTAATTAAACTTTAATGAACTTGTAGTATGTCTCTTTGGTTTCGAGAGTCGTTCAACTTAGATGTAATCGATGCTATTAATGTCTTGCTTTTCTCTTCCGATCGTTCTGTTGCATACTTATATATTGCTTATGTATTGTCTGTGAATTGGTGCTAACGTTTCGTTTGGCTAGTGCATAGTGATGCCGACGGATGTCGTGTACAAGGCTAAGGTTCCCGGAGTCTACGATGACTGGGAGGAGTGTCGGAGACAGGTTCACCGATTCAGCGGTAACAGTTACAAAGGGTACACCACTAGGGCCGAGGCCGAATCTAGATACGCCCGCTATCTAGCGGGAGAGGGGAGGGAGCGCTGGAGGAACCGGATGAAGACGAGTTTCATCGTGATGATGCTCATCGTGATGACCGCAGCTCTCTTCTATGTGATGGTAGTTTAGATGATCGATATCGACTTGTAATGTGAAGACAAACTCGCTACTCGCGGTCTCGAGACTTGTAATATAATGTTCTCTCTTTGTTCGGTCTTTTCAATTCGGAGACTAATATGATGAATTGTATTCGGAGACTAATATGATGAATTGTATTCAAAGACTAATCTTCTATTGTATTCGATGAATCTGTTGTTGATGTGTGCTGTCTATATTTTGTCAAATTATACATTTTGTAACCTGTGCAAAAAACAAAAAATAAAAAATAAAAAAAACCTAATATTCATACTAATGGCGCATCACATGACAGTGCGCCATTAGTATGACAGTGCATACTAATGGCGCATCACTGGGCAGTGCGCCATTAGTATGCCGCGGTTACTAATGGCGCATCCAGTGGTGGTGCGCCATTAGTATGCCAAAGCACCTGGGTATACATGGCCCCTGGGAGGCATACTAATGGCGCACCCTGGCCTATACTAATGGCGCACCCGCGGTGCGCCATTAGTATACCAGATACTAATGGCGCACCAGGTGGTGCGTCATTAGTAAAAATTACTAATGGCGTGCTATTAATGGCGCACCACAGATGCGCCATTAATGGCCATTTTAGGTGCGCCATTAGTAGGGGTTTTTCTAGTAGTGCAGGTTGCTTTCCTTCTAGCATAAGTATTGCCAATTTGTGTATACCTTGATTCAGAGATCAATCACATCTTGATTCAGAAAATCCATACTGCACAATTATGCTATTTCATGACATGAGAAGAACACCCCAGCGCATAACTAGTCTGTAGACATGTGCCATGGAAATTCTGACATTTTCTTGGGTTAAAGAAACATTTTCTTTTATTCAGTCTTGGCATGACACCAAAAGAACCTAGTATGTAACTAATGCTATATAGATTCGGTTCTTCTGAAACTTATGCTTTTTTTGTTCGGAGACTGAACTTATCCATTTGATATAGAAAATTGAACATCATAAGTCAGATTGCCATGGGTTTATAAGTCAGACCGCCTTCCGTTCCTGCATTACCACCACCATTCTTTCTGCAATAGTATCTGAATTCTGCCACTCTGCTGTACCGTTACCAACCTTACTGTCTAAAACAAATTCAGTCGCCATTCACAAGTTGGAACAAGATAAGTGAAGTGGGTTTACGAATTTGAGATCATTCTCACTAGCTTTGGTAACTTAGAGATATTTAGCATTCTTAACGAACCCCTAGCATCTTCTTTGAGTTAGTAATGTTATTACATACGTCTGTACTGTTGATGGTTACTACTGTTAGTTATGCACTGTTGATGGTTACTACTGTTAGTTATGCACTGTTGATGGTTACTACTGTTAGTTATGCACTTGAGTGATGGGTCTGTAGGATAATAAGATCATCAACTCTGCTACACAGGGTCTGTATGATAATGCTGATCAAAATATTGATATGTTAGGACTACTTTCCTAGTGCAAATGCACTAAGAAAAATCATGCGCCAATTGACATTTATGCTAGCTAGCTATATTCAGTTGGTAGGTGCTCGTACTTAAACTGCACATTTAAAATTTAAGCTTTGTTAGTGTTATCTATTTAGTCTGATTTATACACTGCATTTCTAAGCTGAAATATTTTTTGTAACTGAAATATATAGTCTGAGTTTCATTCAGTTATTTGTCACTTTTTAACTGAATATCTTTTTGTAACTGAAATATATGTGTACTTACAGTGCATATTCGCATTGTATCAGAATCTTAGTCCTTTTCTCCTGCATCGTCTGAGATTATGCTTCCTCTTCATTTATTCATTATATCTATATGCCTTGCTGATGCTCATTTCTATCGCTGCAGGATAATGAGATGTTGAAGCGGAAGAGTGAATCCATGAGACTGTAGTGCAATTGCACCGTTCCATTGAATATTACTCAGTAATAAGGACATTTCAATGGCAGATTAGCTCTATTTTTCCTTTTCATTTTTCTTACTATTGGAGTGAGGACATGTAGAATGAGAAATTGTGTGGTAGCAGATATGGCAACTGTGTGATAGTAGAATCAGGAATAAGGAATATGGCAACTGTGTGATAGTGACATTTTTCCATCACAATTGTTTCTCGGAATTGTATGCACAAAATGGAATTGGTTAATCTTATTTTTTTTAAATCCTAAATAGTTAGTAGTAGCGTGGGAACACACTGAGCGCTACTAGTATTTTGAATACTAGTAGCGCTGGTATTATAAGCACCCTACTACTACTTTGTTAGTAGTAGCGCGGTTCCGTAATAGCAGTAGCGCGGGCGTCACACACGCTACTACTAACAAAGTTAGTAGTAGCGAGGGTCTACCCACGCTACTACTAACTATTAGCTGTAGCGCGGGTACCCGCGCTGCTAGTAGCCATTTTACCCGCGCTGCTAGTAGCCTTTTTCCTAGTAGTGTAAGGAGGACCTGGCAGCTGAGGATACTAGGATGGCTGAAGAACGGGCCGCTTTGGATGCCCAGTCACAGCGAATACAGGCACAGAATTACCAGCTCATGCTGGATCGGACCGCATCAGAGGATGTAATGCGAAGGAAGTACCGGTCTCGTCTGCCGCCGATTTACGAAGGGTTGAATCTCTTTCAAACGCCAGGCGCTGGGCTGAGCAATCCGGCAGCTGCAAACCGGACTGATGTGCCTAGGACAGCTCTGGATCAACTACGGATAACAGAGCCACCCCGACGAACAGATAACCCACCGCAATACGTGTTTACACCGTCGGGTCACTTCTCGAGCCCACTGGATAACATGATTGCCGCAGCGTCACGCCTGGCAGCCATTCCGATGGAGGGCGATTCAATAGTAGCAATTGAAACACGACGGGCGAGAGACCTTCTTCAAACCGTCGTGGTGCAGCAGCAGGCTTATTCATATAGCCGGGATAGAATTCATTCAACCCCTCGTCCAAGCCCAAGTTATAGCAGGCGTATGGATGAACCAGAGGTGTCTAGCAGCGCGCGGCATCGTAATGCTCAAGATGTGGTGGATCATGGCAGAGCACGAAGAGATGCCGCTCTGGGTCGTTATCAACCCGCCCCGGTTCAGCCAGCAGCATCAGTTGACCGAGGCACCGGGCTTGCCTTTAGTTCCTGGGGAGTGCCGTGTCTCATTCCGGCTGTCCGTAATGTGCGTCTACCCAAAGATTTCAAGGGTCCACACAAAGTACCTAACTACATGGCGGATCAGCCACCTGAGGCATGGGTTGAGAGTTATGAGATGGCAATGGAGATGTTGGATGTAGATGAAGCGGCCTGTGCAAAGTACTTCACGATGATGTTGGAAGGAACAGCCCGTACTTGGTTGAAAAACCTGCCAGCTAATTCCATTGAGTCATGGGATCAGTTGAAGGCCCGGTTTATAGCCAATTTCAAAGATACGTGCAAACAGCCCATGTCCATTGTGGATCTGGATGCTTGTGTTCAAGGAGAGAACGAGTCAACAACTCATTGGGTACGCTGAGTTTCAGAAATTTTGCACTCGTCCGACCGGATTAACGCTGGTCAAGTGATTATAACATTGGAGCGCAATTGCCGGTGTAAGTCATTAAAGATGAAGTTGGGACGGCTCAAGCGCCACTGCAACGACAAGGGAACCCTCATGGCGGCCTTGGTCAAGTATGCCGATTCTGATAATACCAAGGATCCCGATTCTGATAATGAGAAACCGGAGAAGGGAAAGAAGAATGGCGGTGCAAAGGGGTAGCAGCACAACCAAGGAGGCCATGGGAACAATGGTAAGTGTAAAGCGGATTCAGATTTTGTGGCTAACGCTAATGTGCAGCATCGTAAAGGTAAACCACCCCAGCGCGGCGGGGTGATGAATCTGGAGCGCTTGTTGAATCAGCCCTGTCCAAAGCATGGGACCAAGGAGGCTCCCGCAACACATCTCTGGAAGGACTGTAACATTATGAAGGAGTTCAAAAACTCTGATCTTTTCTGGTACGATCAGGGTCCGTCGGGCGGTTCAGGTCCAGGTTTTCATGGTGGAGGCGGTTCAAATTCTGGGTTTCAGAGTAATCATGGCAACCAGAACAACCAAGGTGGTAATAACCAATAGAATAATCAAGGGAATCAGCAGCAGTCGGGTTACCAGAGTCACCCAAACCAGTTGAATGGTGGGTAGTATCATGTGTTCACCACTAGTCTGTGCAAGCGTGATCAGAAGCTTCACAAGAGGGCAGTCAATGTTGTTGAACCGGCAGTTCCACGTTATCTGCGGTGGTCGGAATAGACTATTGTGTGGAGTAGGGAGGATCATCCTCCCCGGGTTGACAATCCGGGTCAGCTGGCTTTGGTGGTGGCGCCTCAGGTGGGAGGTTATAAGTTCACCAAGGTACTCATGGATGGAGGAAGGAGTATCAACATTCTGTATTATGAGACGTTCCGTCGCATGGGGTTGACAGACAAGAGTCTTAAACCGTCCAACACTGTTTTTCATGGTGTGGTACCAGGTAAATCGGCATATCCTGTAGGTAAGATCGCTTTGGAAGTTGTGTTCGGTGATGAACATGATTCCCGGTCTGAGACATTGACCTTTGAGGTGGTGAGAATCCAGAGCCCGTATCACGCACTGTTTGGGTGACCGGCTTATGCAAAATTCATGGCAAGGCCTTGTTATATTTACTTGCAGCTCAAGATGCCGGGTCATAAAGGGACTATCACGGTTCATGGAAGTCGAAAAATCGCTTTGGATTGCGAGGAAAGTGATGCGGCTTATGCCGAGTCGGTTTGTGCTACGGAGGAGTTAAAGTTTTATAAAGAAAATGTTGATCCGGCAGATATGACCCCTCTGAAGAAGCCCACCACTGAGCATGACCCAACCGTGCATTTCAAACCGGCTGACGAGACTAAGCTTGTTGGCTTCGTGCCTAGCGATTCATCCAAGTAGTTCAGCATCAGCACGAATCTGGATCCGAAATAGGAAAGCGCGCTCATCGAGTTCATCCATGAGAACCGAGACATTTTTGCATGGAAGCCTTCTGACATGCCAGGTGTACTGAGGGAACTCGCCGAGCACACTCTTAATATTGATCCCAAGTTTAAACCGGTCAAGCAATTTCTTCATCGCTTTAATGAAGAAAGACGCAAGGCAATTGGTGAAGAGGTAGCCCGGCTGTTGGCTGCTAGGTTTATCGTCGAAGTGTTTCACCCTGAATGGTTGGCTAATTCGGTGCTTGTTCTTAAGAAAAACGGCACTTGGCGTATGTGTGTGGACTACACGGACTTGAATAAGGCTTGCCCGGCCGATCCCTTTGCTCTCCCGCGTATTGATCAGATCATTGATGCGACAGCGAGTTGTGACCGCCTGAGTTTTTTGAATGCTTATTCAGGATATCATCAGATCAAGATGGCAGTTAAGGACCAGGAGATGACAGCCTTCATCACTCCCTTTGGAGCCTTCTGCTATGTTTCTATGCCCTTTGGGCTCAAGAGTGCCCAAGCAACTTATCAGCGTTGTGTGCAGAATTGTCTTCACACGCAGATTGGGCGTAATGTTCATGCCTATGTGGATGACATCGTGGTAAAATCCAGAAAGAAGGAGACATTGATAGATGATCTCAAGGAGACGTTTGACAATCTTTGGGTTTACAAGATGATGCTTAATCCGGATAATGTGTCTTTGGTGTTCCGGCAGGCAAGCTTCTCGGTTTTCTTGTGTCCAACAGGGGCATTGAGGCTAATCCGGAAAAGATTAAAGCAATCACATCCCTGGCCAAACCGAAGTGTATCAATGATGTTCAGCGTCTAGCAGGTTGTATTGCAGACCTTAGCCGGTTTATCAGTCGTTTGGGAGAGAAGGCAATTTCTTTGTATCAGATGTTGAAAAAGACGGATGATTTCGTCTGGAGTGACGCAGCCAATGCGGCTTTTGAGGAGCTAAAGCGGCAGTTAGTTGAACCGCCAGTTCTTGCAGCCCCAGTTGATAATGAGCCTTTACTGTTATACGTGGCTGCCAATGCCCGAGCGGTCAATGTGGCAATTGTGGTTGAGCGTAAAGAAGCTGGGAAGGAATATCCGGTTCAACGGCCTGTATACTACGTCAGTGAAGTCCTGATCGAGTCAAAGCAACGCTATCCACATTGGCAGAAGTTGGTGTACGGGGTTTTTATGGCTAGTCGAAAGCTCAAGCAACATTTTCAAGGCCATCCCATCAAAGTGGTTAGTTCTGCTTCTTTGGGCGATATCATTCAAAACAGGGAAGCAACTGGCCGGGTTGCAAAGTGGGCAATCGAGCTTGGGCCACACAGTTTAAAGTATGTGCCTCGAACAACCATTAAATCTCAGGCCCTTGTGGATTTTATCAATGACTGGACCGAGTTGCAAGCACCAGAAGACAAACCGGATAATACATACTGGACTATTCATTTTGATGGATCCAGGCAGTTGGAAGGATCGGGGGCTGGAGTTGTCCTTACTTCCCCTCGAGGTGATAAAATTTGCTATGTCCTCCGCTTGATGTTTCCTTGTACTAACAATGCAGCTAAGTACGAAGCTTTACTCCATGGTCTCCGTGTGGCCAAAGAGATGAACTTAAGTCGAGTTCGTTGTTTCGGAGATTCTGATTTGGTGGCTCAGCAGTTTCTGGTACTTGGGATTCTAAGAATCCACTCATGGCAGCTTACAGGCGTGAGGTGGATATTGTGGCAGGTCACTTCAAAGAGTATCAGGTCGAGCATATCGATCGGCGCAAAAACGAAGCAACAGACGCTTTGAGCCGGCTTGGATCTCAGCGTAAACCGGTACCTCCTAACACCTTTTTAGACATCTTGCATAACCCGTCTGTTAAGTTGCCTACAGAAGAGGATTTGGCTATTCCTGATCCGGAGGCTCAGTTGGTGGCCGCTTTACACGTTGTACCGGATTGGACAGTTCCATATCTGGCATATATGAACCGGGGCAAGCTACCAAATGATAAAGTCCTGGCTCGACAGATAGTCCGGAGATCCAAGTCCATGGTTATTCACAATGGCGAGTTACACTGTTGTAGTGTTTCAGGCGTATTTCAGCGTTGTGTTTCTCCGGAAGAAGGCCAAGAGATCCTACGGGAAATTCATGAAGGGGGTTGTGTTCATCATGCCGGTCCAAAGTCCCTGGTCGCAAAGGCTTTTCTTCATGGGTTTTACTGGTTGACAGCTCATGCTGATGCGGAGGATCTGGTAAAGCGATGTGATGCTTGTCAAAAAATTTCACGCAGAGCTCATGTTCCGACTCAGGAACTACGGATGATTCCTATCACTTGGCCTTTTGCTACTTGGGGGCTTGATATGGTGGGACCCTTTAAACATTCCTAGGATAAGAAGACCCACCTATTGGTGGCAGTTGATAAATTTACCAAGTGGGTTGAAGCGGAGCCTATTAGCAAGTGTGATGCAGCTACGGCGGTTCAATTTCTCAAAAAGATTATCTAGCGTTTTGGCTTTCCACACAGGATCATCACGGATAATGGTACCAACCTTTCCAAAGGTGAGATGGAGGATTTCTGTCAGAGAGAGCACATCCGGCTTGACCTAGCATCTGTGGCGCACCCTCAATCCAACGGTCAAGTGGAGCGAGCTAATCAAGAAATTTTAAAGGGTCTTAAACCCCGGGTCATGATTCCCTTGAAGCGGACGCCTGGTTGTTGGGTGGAAGAATTACCTTCTGTATTGTGGAGTATCAACACCACCCCCAATCGCTCAACAGGTTACACGCCTTTCTTTATGGTATACGGGGCAGAGGTAGTTCTCCCAAGTGATATACGTCATGACTCGCCCCAGGTTGCTAATTATGTTGAAGCGGACAACAAGCAAGCTCGCCAAGAGGCACTGGACCTGTTAGATGAGAAACGGGATATGGCTCTGGCTCGATCGGCGGTTTATCAATAAGACCTACGGCGTTATCACAGCCGCCAGGTTAGGACAAGAACCTTTCAAGAAGGTGACTTGGTGCTCCGGCTCATCCAGGATCAGACTGACATGCACAAGTTATCGCCGCCTTGGGAAGGACCCTTTGTGGTCAGCAAGAATCTGCACAACGGATCATACTACCTCATTGACGTTCGAGACAACTCACGCAATTCTGAGGAGGAGACCCGGCGGCCATGGAACATTGCTCTCCTCCGGCCTTATTACACTTGAGCCATAGGCTCTTCTTATGTACATATTTCGACAATTTATATATTATGATCAATAAATAAATCAGCATCCTAGCTCTAAGCGGGGCCTCTGCTGTTTTTTCTCAAATATCCTTTGAGTTACATGGGGGCTTCAGCTGACAAAGCGGAGTACTACCTGTTAAACCGGCTATCACGCCACAACATAGCTTGGGAGCTTCACACCCAAGGGGCCAAAGAGAGTTTGGATGCTATGCACAACTCAAACATAGGCACCCAATGAGCACAGCTCATCACGTTACTTGGGGGCTCCTTGTGTCAAATACCAAGGAGTTTCACTACTAGGGAAAAGCCTATACACAGAATCTTAGCAGCAGCGCGGTTCAAAATGGGGCGCTACTGCTAACTAGTTGTAGCGCGTGTTATGTAAACTCGCTGCTGATAAGGATTTAGCAGTAGCGCGCTCGGCCAGAAACGCGCTGCTACAAATATCGACCGGCGGTGTTCACCTAACTCTAAGTAGCAGTAGCGCGGTCGCAAGAACAGCGCTACTGCTAAGTATGTAGTAGTAGCGCGCTTTTTTCGAGATCGCTGCTGGTAAGTTTCAAATTGCCACAATTTTTTGTCCCAGTTAGTAGTAGCGCCGTACCGCAAAGCGCGCTGCTTCTAAATTCTGAGCAGCAGCGCGTTTTCGCTCCTGCGCTACTGCTAACCCGCAGCAACCCAACACCTTTCCCCACCCATCCCTCCCCTCCCCCTCCTCTTTTCCCTTCCCCCTACCTCCCCCTCCTCTCTTCCCTTCCCCCTACCTCCACCACATGCTCCCACTCTCACTCTTCTTCTTCTCCTCAATACTTCACCCCCATTACTCTCTCTCTTCTATCCACCTTTCACTCTCTTCATTACTCCTACATAACTACACCACCTCCATTAATGCATCGCCTTTCTCTTTTTCCTTCCCCCTCCACTAGTTGAAGTTGTCTCCTCCCAAATTAGGTAGCTATGTAGATGTAGGATTTAGTTAAGTGACCTATTTGCCCCCTAACTAGATCTATCTTTGTCAAGAAGAGCTTTGTGCACTTTTGATCTCCCTACAACATCATCTCCACCGTGTGCTCGATCTCGATCGAGATAGAGGTGATGAAAATTTCATGCTTTTGCAAAATGGAAATGTGTTTATGTGTGTGTGATATGTTTGTGGAAATTGTGTGTGTGGCATGAGTTGACGCCGCCAAATTGTGCTTTTGAGTTGCCTATGTTTTGCCGAAATGTCGATTTATTTCCGTTTCGGCGAATTCTGGGCAAACTCTAGATCCATATATGTCCTATTTTTAGGGAAGGTCATGCCAAATTTTTTTATGACTTTGATGCATGCATGCATTTTTATAATCAATTTTTTTATTATTACCGTGCAGAGTTGACGATGGTCAGTGGAACGATGGTGGACAGGTGGTTGCGGTCAGCGGTGCAGGACATGAAAGAAAATAATCGGACAGAGGTTTTATGTCCGTGTCAAAAATGCGAAGGAATAGTTTGGCTCTGTCGGTGTACTAAGGTAGGGGTACCTTAGTACCCCGAACTTGGGCACGGGCAGTCGCAGCGTCCCGCAGCAAGGCTTGCCGGGCGTCCGCCAAGATCCTCCGCTATTCCTGTTTACTGCCATTCAAGAACAAAGTATTAACCGAGAGGACAAGGCCCCGGCAAGAGGAGCTTGCCGGGAAGGACAAGACCCCGGCAAGAGGAGCTTGCCGGGAAGGCCAACCAAGGCACTTCAGAAAACTTGCCGCGATGCACAGCGCGTCCCGGCAAGACCCGACGAGCGGCAAGCTTGCGGGTGCGACAAGACAGAGACCTCGGCAAGGCACTTGCCGCGGCGAAGCCACCACTCTGGGCCCACGCTCCAGCTCACCCAACGACATGTCGCCGCAGGATAGCTCCTGGTGCACGTGGCGGGTAGCTGTGCAGCCGAGCGGTGCGAGGTGGCAAGTGAAGATGACAAGGAGGCCATCGTGGCGATCGGTGGCACCCCTAACGGTCGTTTCCTACACTGTTTGAGCGACCAGACGGGCAATAAATGCCCTTGTCCCATGCCGTCAGAGTTAGGTAGGGGGCACTGTTGATAGCGGTTGTACCAACCCCGCGTTTTTACCTTTTTACCCCTCTTTCTACGCTGCCACCTGTCGGTGACCCCTTTCGACTATAAAAAGGAGGCCCATGCGCACATAGAAGGGGTTCGACTCATTCGAGACTACAGCATACCCACGCTCTCAATCAAGAACAAATACAAACACAAAGCAGCAGTAGGAGCTTTATCTCTCCGGAGAGCTCCGAAGCTGGGTAAAATCTCCCCCGCGTGCTCGACCTCGATCTGCTCTTCGTGCGCCCTCCGCTCCCTTGCCGGACCAGAAGGGGCCCTGCCCCATAGGTGTTCGTTCCCCCACGACATCTTTGGCGCGCCAGGTAGGGGAGCGTCGAGGTTGTGCGAACCTGATCCGGTCTCCGCGCGTGCTACATCAACATCTTCATCGACATGCCACCGAAGAAGAAGACTTCGGAGGTGGCCGCTCCGTCTGCGACTATCCTGCCGCCACCGGAGCAAACGGGCGGTAGGGTGGACGCAGGCGGAGGAGCGGGCACTAACGGTGGGACTCGCGTCATCACCAAGTCCAAGGACAAGGCCCCGCAAGCTTCGGCGTCTGCACATCCACCGCACCCCTCCCAGGAGGTGCAGGATCGACAACGCCATGGTGCTCCTAGCACCGTACTCGCGTTAGAACAAGGCCAAGCTGGTGGGTCACGGGACGCTCAAAGACAACATGTACGTCAACACGTTGGCACGAGCACAGTGCGGTCGCCTGGACGAGATGTTGCTCCTTCTAACACTGTTAGAAGTTTGAGCATGTCCCGTACCTCGTGTCGCTCGCCACCGCCGCCCAAGACTCCAGAAGAAGCGCTGGCCCGAGCCCAGCTGCTTCTAGATTACCCTCCAGCGCCAGATAAGATCGACGACTGGAGGATGACCATTCAGAGCCTCATCGGCTTCGCCAACGGCGACAAGCCCCGGCAACCGAGCGCATCGAAGCCCCGGCAAGACGCCCAGGCGCAAGCCGACGCAGACAAGACCGCTGGGGGTGCCACCATCGTGCACTCCCCGCCCCGAAGGCCAAGATCGCCAGCTCGCCGGGCCAACCTCGACACCGATTCCACCGCGTCATCGGACCGCGAGCTCGCCGCGATCAACGCCAAGTTCTCCAAGAACGACGACACGAAGACGCTCGTACTCGCATCGAGCACAGAAGAGAAGCGCGGCGTCAATCTGACCAGCGCGCTGGGCCCACTATCGATATGCATGCGCCAGGGGAACCAGGCGACTTGCCGTACGCGGCAGGTTGCCCTGCGTTCACCCGTGAGCTGCGGCAAGTCCAGTGGCCCAGTACCAAGAACTTCAAGCCAGACGTACCCGAGAAGTACGATGGCAGGATACATCCGTCGGAGTTCCTCAGCGTCTACACCATCGTAGTGCAGGCTGCCGGGGGACGCGACGAGAAGATCCTCGCCAACTACTTCCCGCTGGTGCTCAAGCCCAACGTCAGATCTTGGCTCATGCACTTGCCGGACAACTCCATCTCTTCATGGGCGGACCTGTGCCATCATTTTGTCGGCGCCTTCACAGGCAGCCACAAACCCCATGGCCAGGAGAGCGATCTTCATCTGCTCGTCCAGAAGGAAGAAGAACCGCTGCGCAAGTACATACAGAGATTCAGCCAGGTGCAGCGCAACATCCCAGATGTCCACCCTGCCGCGGTTATTAGCGCGTTCCATCAGAACGTACGCGACCGCAGGATGAGGGAGGAGATGGCGATGTGCAAGATCAGAGATGTCAGCAAGCTATACGCTCTGGCCGACAAGTGTGCACGGGCTGAGGAGGGGAGGAAAATCCCCGGAGAGAATGCAGGAGCAGAAGGATCTGACAGTTAGGATACCCCTCCGGCAAAGAAGAACCGGAGGCGGAACAACAGAAAGAGAAAGGCTAAGGATGTGTTAGTCGTCGAGCAGTCCGGCAATGGAGGCGGCGCCGAGAAGGCCAAAGCTGGTGACTCCGGCGAGGCTGTGGTGGCCGCCGACAAGCAGGACGGCTCCGGCAAGCAGTACTGCAAGATCCATCGCACCAAGGGCCATGACCTCCAAGCATGCAAGAAGGTTGAGCAGATGGCAGAGCTACAGAAAGCTGAATATGAGCGTCGCGACAAGGAGAAGGCCCAGGAAGGTGGCGGAGGATCTGGCAAGAAGCGTCCCGCACGGGGAGGGCGCCGCGGCAAGCCCAAACAGCGGCAAGGAGACAGACCTCCCCGTGGCCGTGACAAGGACGAAGATGAAGATGAGGATGATGAGATGGACGAGGATGAGACCGACGAGCAAGAGTTTCAGAAGGCAACGGAGGTTTTGTGCGTTGACGGTGTTGCTTCTCTGCACACCTCGCACCGCCAACTCAAGCAGTGGGTGCGGGAGGTAAATGCAGCAGAACCATCAGTCGAATCGCGCAAGCCCCTGAAGTGGTCCAGCACGCCCATCGTCTTTGATGTTGAGGATCGCCTTGATCGCATCACCGCGGTCGGGTGCTTGCCGATGTTGGTTTCGCCAACCATTCGCAACCTCAAGGTCACGAAGATGTTGGTTGACGGCGGGGCCGGCCTAAATCTGATCTCTTCCGCGGTGCTCAACAAGCTCCAGATCCCCGATAGCGAACTCGAAGAAACTGGTACCTTTCAAGGAATCAACCCGGGAAGGAGCAAGCCGAAGGGGAAGATCACACTGCCAGTGACGTTCGGCAGCGAGCTGAATTTCAGGACAGAGAGAGTCACATTTGACGTTGCCGATTTCCCATTGCTTTACAATGGGATACTCGGCCGTCCAGCGCTTGCTAAGTTCATGGCAGCTTCTCACTACGCTTACAATGTGCTCAAGATGCCTGGTCCGATAAGTGTTATTTCTGTCCATGGCGACAAAAAAGATGCACTTATCTGTACCGACAAGATCTACCGGGAAGCAGCAGCCGCAGCAGAGCGCAAACCACTTGCCGCTGAAGCTCCCGGAGGGAAGAAGAAGAAGACCAAGTCCGGCAAGAGTAGCTCTGATGCCCATTCCGGCAAGCGCACCTCTTCGGAGTGCTGCGCTACCGCCGAGGACGCACCATCGAGCTCCACCGGCAAGTGCAAAAAGGCAAAGACAGCTTCACCAGAGACCAAGAAAGTGGCTGCCAAGGAGGACGGCACTGGTGGTACCTTCACCATCAGTGCCACGCTTGACCCTAAATAGGAAAGCGCGCTCATTGCTTTCCTGCGGGCGAATGTCGATGTGTTTGCATGGCAACCATCTGACATCCCCGGTGTTCCCAGGAAAGTAATTGAGCACCACCTTACCGTCTGCCCTCACGCGCGGCCCGTCAAGCAGAGAGTCAGGAAGCAAGCGGTGGAGCGTCAAGAGTTCACTGCAGAGGAAATCAAGAAATTGGAAGCAGCAGGCCTGGTCCGAGGAGTACTCCATCCAACGTGGTTAGCCAATCCAGTAGTCGTGCGCAAAGCAAACGGGAAGTGGAGGCTTTGTATTGACTTCACTGATGTTAATAAAGCTTGTCCCAAGGATCCATTTCCCTTGCCGCGCATTGACCAGATTGTCGACTCCACAGCAGGATGTGATCTGCTTTCATTCCTTGATGCATACTCAGGATATCATCAGATCTTCATGGCAGAAGAGGATGAAGAGAAAACCGCATTCATTACTCCATGTGGCACGTACTGCTTTGTACGGATGCCTTTCAGACTAAAGAATGCTGGTTCCACGTTTGCAAGAGTAGTCAGCCATGCTTTTGAGCCACAGCTGCACAGAAATGTAGAAGCATACATGGATGACATAGTGGTCAAGAGCAGAGACAGAGCAACTTTGATCCAAGATTTAGACGAGACCTTCACAAATCTGTGCAAGATCAATCTCAAGTTGAATCCCGAGAAGTGCGTGTTTGGAGTTCCTTCCGGCAAGCTTCTCGGATTCTTTGTATCTCAACGGGGGATCGAAGCCAATCCCGACAAGATCAAAGCCATTGAACAGATCAAAGCACCGAAGCGCGTAAAGGATGTGCGAAGACTTGCCGACTGTGTTGCTGCCCTCAGTAGGTTCATCTCTAAGTCTGCTGAGCGCGCCCTGCCGTTTTTCAAAGTTTTGAAAAAGGCAGGTCCAATGAAATGGACTCCGGAAGCGGAGGCTGCGCTGCAGGACTTGAAGAGATACCTATCCTCCACTCCAACACTTGTCGCACCTAAGCCACAAGAGAAGTTGCTACTATATTTGGCGGCAACCAATCAAGTGGTTAGTGATGCGTTAGTAGCGGAGAGGGAGGCGGATGATGAGCCAGCAACCGCGGCAAGCGAGTCCAGCGACAAGCAGGGGGCTTCCCCGACGAGTTCTGGCTCCGGCAAGGATGGATCTGTACAGTTGCCGGAAGAGAAACAGAAGAAGATGGTGCAGCGCCCAGTTTACTTTGTCAGTTCCCTTTTGCAGGGGGCTAGATCAAGGTACTCTAGTGTGCAGAAGTTGCTTTTCAGCCTTCTCATGGCCTCGAGGAAGCTGCACCATTACTTTCAAGCACATGAGATCACAGTTGTCACTTGCTTTCCGTTGAAGAGGATATTGCAGAATCCAGAAGCAACAGGCAGAATTGTCGAGTGGGCACTAGAACTGTCAAGCTTTGGCCTCAGGTTTGAAAGTACTTCAACTATTCAGAGCCGAGCATTGGCAGAATTCATAGCAGAGTGGACGCCAACGCCTGATGAAGAAACTCCGGAGAGGAGCATTCCCGACAAGGAAGCGAGCAAAGAATGGATCATGTACTTTGATGGTGCCTTCTCGCTGCAAGGCGCTGGTGTGGGAGTGTTGCTTGTCGCACCCACCGGAGAGCACCTCAAGTACGTGATCCAAATGCACTTTCCCAAGGAGCAAGCAACAAACAATACTGCAGAGTATGAAGGCTTGCTTGCCGGACTCAGAATAGCTGCAGAGCTTGGGATTGAGAAACTCATTTTCAGGGGTGACTCACAGCTTGTCGTCCGCCAAGTTAACAAAGATTATCAAAGTCCGTTGATGGAAGCCTACATTGATGAAGTGAGAAAGCTAGAAGAACATTTCGACGGCCTGCAGATGGAACACGTTCTAAGAGCTCAGAATGACATTGCAGATGGCCTGTCAAAGTGTGCCGCACTCAAGTTACCTGTGGAACCAGGAATTTTTGTGCTCAAGCTGACTCAACCATCTGTCGCACCGTCAACTGGACAGAGCAAGAAGAGAAAGTTGGTTACTGGCGACTACTTTTCGGCGGAGCTCCCTGAAGCCGCCGCCAAGAAGGTCCCCAGGATCAACACAGAAAGTGCTGAGCGGCAGTCTGCTCCGACAAGCCCTAGGGTTTGTTTCATTGAAGCAGACGCTCCCGACAAGCTGTGTCCCGACACGCTTGCCGGGGAGCATCACGCTCCGGCATGATCCCAGATTCTTGCCGTGGAAGCAGATGTTCCCGCAGCAGCATTTGCGCCTTTAGTCCTTGTTGTCGAGCCACAAGCTCCAACATGGGCACAACAAATAGTCCATTTCCTTCAGACAGGAGAACTTCCCGAAGAGCAAGAAGAAGCAGAGAGAGTAGCGCGGAAATCAAGTATGTACCAGTTTGTCGATGACATACTGTACAGAAGAAGATTCAACGGAGTGAAATTGAAGTGCATTTCCCGGGAAGATGGACAGAAGCTGTTAGCGGAGATACATGGAGGCATATGTGGTCACCACATTGGCGCAAGAGCACTTGCCGGCAAAGCTTTCCGGCAAGGTTTCTTCTGGCCGGCAGCCCTCCAGGATGCAACTGCACAAGCAACCAAGTGTGAAGCGTGCCAGTTCCACTCCAAACAAATACATCAACCAGCTCAAGCTCTCCAAACAATCCCTTTATCCTGGCCATTTTCGGTCTGGGGGCTCGACATCCTCGGCCCCTTTCCCCAAGCTGTCGGGGGCTTTGAGTACTTGTACGTTGCAATCGACAAGTTCACAAAGTGGCCTGAAGTGGAAGCAATGAGGAAGGTGACACCACAGTCAGCAGTCAAGTTCTTCAGGTCGATTGTTTGCCGTTTCGGAGTCCCTAACAGGATCATCACCGATAATGGCACACAATTCACGAGCCGCACCTTCATGCAGTACGTCCAAGATCTTGGCACTAAGATCTACTTCGCTTCTGTTGCTCACCCGAGAAGCAACGGTCAATCGGAGAGGGAAAACGCTGAAGTGCTGCGCGGGCTCAGGACCAGAACTTTCGACAGGCTGCACAAGTGCGGAAGAAATTGGATCGAGGAGCTGCTAGTGGTTCTTTGGTCGATCAGGACGACGCCAAATCGAGCCATGGGCCAGACACCTTTTGCTCTTGTCTATGGAGCAGAAGCAGTTCTCCCCACGGAACTCATATACGGATCGCCTCGAGTGCTCGCTTATGATGAGCTAGAGCAAGAGCAGCTGCGGCAAGATGACGCGCTGCTCCTCGAGGAAGATCGTCTTCAGGCTGCGGTACGAGCTGCTCGCTACCAGCAAGCTTTGCGCCGCTACCATTGCCGCAAAGTTAATGCCAGAAGCTTCGAGGAAGGCGACCTTGTTCTTCGGCGGGTTCAAACCGCCAAGAACTCCAACAAGTTGACGCCGAAGTGGGAAGGCCCTTATCGGGTGAAACGAGTCACTAGGCCTGGCGCTATCCGCCTTGAGACTGAAGATGGCATTTCGGTGAGCAATTCCTGGAACATAGAACATCTTTGCAAGTTTTACCCATAAGGCGCGGTTGCCGGGATCTCTTCTGGCAACCAACTTTTGTACAAGCCTTGCCACTGATGCATGTAACCCTTTGTACAAAGCCGGGCGCGGATCCCGTGCATAAATAAAGTTCATGTGCCTCGCACATCTTGTCAAATTTCATGCCTTTTTCTTTTTAGCATGTATACACTGACACTTTGTGCAGCACTTGCCCCCGGTAAGCAATAGCGAACCTTAAGGTTCCATATCATTATTTTCTCTTCTTTCTTCTCAAAAAGAAGGTTCCTCCGCCCACAAGTTCGCCGGGGGGGAGGAGAAGATATAGGTGTGGACCAGGCGTCGTTCAAAGGAATCTAGCCTTGCCGGGACACAGATGACAGAAGAGCTAAGTTGCCAAAGTTTGAGCATAGTCCATTTTAATTTTTTAAGTTATGTTCCTTGAACGACCGTGCCTTGTATGGAAAACTTGTGCGCGGAGGAACCGACTCGTGGCTAAGTTGCGCCCTTATTTTGTTTCGAGTCCGCTCAACAGTGAAAGTGTGCTGTGACTAGCCCCGACAAGGTTACTTGCCGGAGGCAACGCCACCAGCAGGCTGCTGATGTTCCGCAGTCAGCGTTCGCGGCAAGTGTGCTTGCGCCGGCAAGTTCCCTAAAAGCGTAGGGTAAAAACATACAAGGGATGGAATCAAGTAAAGGAAATAACATAGGAAGCATTGCCCAGAATAAAGTTATATTACAATAAATAACTTGCTGCGCTCTAATGTATTGTTCCCATGGCATATCTAGCAGCAGCAAGAAAAAGGGAGAAGAAGGGTGGCCTAGTCCACGCGCTCGCCGTTGATCCTCCTGACCTCATTCACCTTGTCCACAATGGGTGCGACAATGGCTTTGAGTTCTTCAAGATCAGCACCCGCCGGCAGCTTCTTGAGGACGCGGGTGAGGTCGATGCCCGGGTTGAGGAAGAGAATCTTCACCAACACCTTCTCCAAGACCTTGGCGCAGATCGCGCGCGACTCGTCGGCCAGCTTCTTCGGGATCCCTTCCCGGACATGCTGGAGAGCCGTCACCACACCCTTGAAGAAAAGAGTGAGCTTGGCGCTGGGATGGAGATTTTCATCAGTGGAGTACCCGAAGCCCGCCAAGTCCAGCTCCACCAGCTCCTCGTCGATGGATGCAGCAATGTTGACGAGGCCCTCAGTCCAGAGCTCCACTGTGGCCTGGAAAGTGTTCTGAGTCTCGGCGGCCCTAGTCAGCAGCTCCTCGTTGCCCTTGATCTCTTTCTTCAGCTCATCCTCTCGCCTCTTGGTGGCGTCCAGCGTCTCCGTCAAGGTGGCCAGCTTCAGCTCCAGATCAGCGCTCGAGTCCTTGGCGGCGTTCAGTTCCTTGATCTTGTCGGCAAGTTGAACTTGCAGATCGCCATGGGCAAGGGCATCCTTCTCGCATTCGCGCTGGAGGGCGGCAAGCTCTTCATTCTTCTTTCCCACATCCGCCTCCAGCCGCGCCACCTTCACCTCTAACTCCTTCTTGGCGGCCTCAGCAGCCGCGGCGGCATCCTTCGCCTCTTTGAGTTCCCCGCCAAGTGATTGCTCCCGTGTGTCGAGCTCTTCCTCGTAGCTGTCCAGATTGACCTTCTTCTATGTCAGCTCACCTTCACGCCCGGACATCTCCTCGGCGGCGAGCCTCTGCTGCTCTTCGGCTTCAGCCTTTTCCAGGATGAACGCCTTCTTCGCCTCGTCGAGTTGCGCCCTCTCCTCCGCAATGGATCGGAGGGCCTCCTGGTTGCGGCTCTTGAGCTCCTCCGCATGCTTCTCTATGTCAACTCCCGCCCGCGCGACAAGCGCTTCCCGGGACTCAAGCTTCGTTTGCCGGGCGCGGTAGAGTGACACCAGCTTTCGGAGCAACTTCTCCTCTTCGGACTCGCCGCTGCTGCTGCTTGGCGCGTCAACCACCGCCAGCCCAGCGGAGGCAAGTACTTCCCCGTCAAACTCCTCCCCTTCGACCGGCGCCCTAGAGCTCGACACCCAGGGAAGCTTGATGTATACACCCTCGCCGGCCTTAAAGTAGGCACCTGGCTGGGGCTCCTCGGAGCCCGGTGCTGCATCAGTGGCGGAGGGGTCGGCGGTCGGTGTAGCGCCTTGCGCTCCTGCGTCCTTCTGGTCGTCAGTGCGATCGCCGGATCCCTCGCCAGCTCCTGCGCCGGCAGCCTTGGCAGCTTCTTCGTTGGCGGGTTCATCAGCGCCGGCCTCTTCCTCGTCAGCAGCGGCATCCCCAGTATCGCCGCGTGCGCCTTCCTCACCGGTGGCCTCAGTCTCCATCGGGTCTGTGAGAGGGGGATCTGAAGACAGGAAGAGGAAGAAAAAAATTAAGCAAAGATCCAAAAAGAAGATCGGAAGAAGATTTCCGACAAGGAAGGTACCTGTGCTGGGCTCCGTGACCATGGGTTCCTCCACCAGGGGCTCGCTGGTTCCGTCCCTTGCCGGGGACCCCCCCCCCCCTTGCCGGGGAGCGCTCCCTTGTCGGGGAATCGCCCCTTGGCGGCGTGGTCGAAGCAGACAGCACCTCCAGGGCGGTTTCTGCTTGCTCCTGATGGGCCTGTTCTGCTTCTACACAAACAAATCAGCAATCAAGATGTCAGCAAAAGAAGGAACACCCATGCGCGCCCCACAACAGGAAGTGAACCGAACACTTACGATGGGGGCTGTGCTGGGGGCTGTTGCGAGGAGAAGGAATCGGGTCCGTCAAGGTGGTCTCGGACGTGTCCTCTGCCATAACAGCAGGATCGTCCTCGATGACAACCACGGGGACCTTGGCCCTCTTCGCCGCTCTCTCCGCCAGAGTCCTAAAATAGAACAGGGATTCAGAGAGAAGCAAATTAGATACAAGACAAACAACAACAAAGATCAAAGAAAATCAAGAACAGTGAGAAGAAAGTCTTACTCCTCCTCCTCCTCCTCCTCTTCAACGTCATCATCGGAGCTCAGCGCGGAGAGGTCGAAGTCCGGTACCCTCTCTGAGCGGTGTGGCGGAGGAGTAGGCTCCCTTCAACGTTTGCCGAGGGCTGCGGCAGGATCAGGCGTGGCGGCCCGGGAAGACCCCGCCTCAGTTGCCGGCACAGCCTGGGACCCTCCCGCGGCAACGGTACTTGCCGTGGTGGAGCGTGTCCCACGGCGCCGCGGTTGCTGGCCGGCCTGCCCCCCTGCCGTATCTCCAACTCGACGGAGGGGCCTTCTCGGTTGGAATTGGGGCTGCGCTGGGGGCTCCGCCTGCGGCAAGCTGCTCGAAGACGGCTGGCCGCTCGCGCCCTCAGCGGGCTCGCTCGCTTCGGCCTCGGGCTCCCCCTCGCCAACGACCTCTCCGGCAAGGTCCTCCCTGTCGGCAAGGCTTGCCGCCTCGGCCGCCTCTGCCTCCTCCAACGTGAAGCCGAACTCACCTGCGGCGGCGGCTGCCGCCGCCTCTTCGGCCCTGGTGGCGATGTACCGCATCTCGTCGTCGGTGGTGTCATGGGTGAGGAGCCTCTGCTCGTCGGAGTTGACTGCTACCTCCGTCAAGCCATCAAAGAATTGCCACACGACGTCGTCGGCGGGCTCTATCCAAGTTGCGCTTATCCCGTGCGAGTCGCACTCTGGCATCATTGCGCAGATGCGATCGTGCTGGGAGTTGTTGCACAACGGGATGACGCCCTGCGGCAGCCTGAACCACTCTGGATGGTTGGCGTCATGCTTGAACAGCTCCCTCAGCATCCCGTCAAGCTCCAGAACCGTTAAGTTGAAGTTGAGGCCTGGACGCAGCCTCATGATATCCGCCGGGCCGCCAAAAAGCCAGGCGGGCCTCCCCCTCTTCTGCAGAGGGGCGATGCGACGGCGAAGGAAGTCCGCGCCAACTGCCCCTGCTGTGAGCCCAGCAAGCCTGAGCCGAAGGATTCGTGTGGTGGCAATCTTCAACTTGGCGTCATCCGGCGATAGAGCGCTCCAGTTGCCGCCGCGCACCACCCGGGTCCGGCGCAGGTTGGTGAATGGCTGCGGGTTGGCGTCGACGATCCAGCACCACTCCGCCCTCCACTCATCCCACTTGCTGTGGAGCTCGCCCGTCAGATACACCTCCTTCATGCCGATGCGAGAGGTCCAGGCGATTCCGCCAGCCAGTGGCTCCCCTTTCTCGGCCCGGGGGGTGAAATAATGACGAAAAAGAGCGACATTCGGGAGGATGCCAACGAAGTTCTCGCAGAGGTGTGCGAAAACCGCCATTGTCAGAACGGCGTTGGGGGTGAAATCAAGAAGATGAAACCCGTAGGTATTCATGATGTCGCAGAGAAAATCGGAGAAAGGTGGGCAGAGCCCGCAATAGAAGAACACAGGAAAGAAATGGTACCCTTTTGGGCACCGCTTCGATTTGGAAGCCTCAGCGGAAAGCACCGGCGTGCGTGGATGCGCCCGCGTCTGCGTCGACCAGAAGAGGTAAAATTCCTCCCGCAGCGCCTTCGGGGTGAGCTCGGGGGGGGGGGGGGGGAAGCACTCGCTCCTTGCGCAGCGCCTAAAGCCGCAACGCCTCGGCCGACTTGGTGCTCGACTTTGAGCCCTTGCCGGTCTTCGGAGCCATGGCGGAAGCGGCGGGGGAGCGCGGAGGTGTTGAGGGCGACGGCGGCGACGGACGGCGGAGCGCTGCTCTCTTTCGGCTTGTGAAGCGGAGGAGAGCGGCGGAGCTTTCGGAGGAAGGAACTGCAAGTGGCGAAGGTGGGGGGAACGGCCCTGTTTCCTCTGCTTATAAACAGGGGATGCGAATGTTACGCATCTCCTGGATTTAAGTATTGCCCATGATCTCTCCCACGACGCCACGATTGACACGTGCCGTTACGAGAGGACGCGGTGGATACGGAGTGGATTTGGTTTGGACCCAGGCCGCGCGTGCCCGTGCCCCGTTTTGGGCCTGGCCCAACTGTGCTCGGCACCGTGTCTGGCCCAGGCCCGGGGGCTCCTGTTGGTGTACTAAGGTAGGGGTACCTTAGTACCCCGAACTTGGGCATGGGCAGTCGCAGCGTCCCGCGGCAAGGCTTGCCGGGTGTCCACCAAGATCCTCCGCTATTCCTATTTACTGCCATTCAAGAACAAAGTATTAACCGAGAGGACAAGGCCCCGGCAAGAGGAGCTTGCCGGGAAGGACAAGACCCCGGCAAGAGGAGCTTGCCAGGAAGGCCAACCAAGGCACTTCAGAAAACTTGCCGCGACGCACCGCGTGTCCCGGCAAGACCCGACGAGCGGCAAGCTTCCGGGTGCGACAAGACAGAGACCGTGGCAAGGCACTTGCCACGGCGAAGCCACCACTCTGCGCCCACGCTCCAGCTCACCCAACGACGTGTCGCCGTAGGATCGCTCCTGGTGCACGTGGCGGGTAGCTGTGCAGTCGAGCGGTGCGAGGTGGCAAGTGAAGATGACAAGGAGGCCATCGTGGTGATCGGTGGCGCCCCTAACGGTCGTTTCCTACACTGTTTGAGCGACCAGACGGGCATTAAATGCCCTTGTCCCCTGCCGTCAGAGTTAGGTAGGGGGCACTATTGATAGCGGTTGTACCAACCCGCGTTTTTACCTTTTTACCCCTCCTTCTACGCTGCCACCTGTCGGTGACCCCTTTAGACTATAAAAAGGAGGCCCATGCGCACGTAGAAGGGGTTCGACTCATTCGAGACTACAGCATACCCATGCTCTCAAGCAAGAACAAATACAAACACAAAGCAGCAGTAGGAGTTTTATCTCTCCGGAGAGCTCCGAAGCTGGGTAAAATCTCCCCCGCGTGCTCGACCTCGATCTGCTCTTCGTGCGCCCTCCGCTCCCTTGCCGAACCAGAAGGGGCCCTGCCCCATAGGTGTTCGTTCCCCCATGACATCTTTGGCGCGCCAGGTAGGGGAGCATCGAGGTTGTGCGAACCTGATCCGGTCTCCGCGCGCGCTACATCAACATCTTCATCGACATGCCACCGAAGAAGAAGACTTCGGAGGTGGCCGCTCCGTCTGCGACTATCCTGCCGCCACCGGAGCAAACGAGCGGTGGGGTGGACGCAGGCGGAGGAGCGGCCGCCGACGGTGGGACTCGCGTCGTCACTAGGTCCAAGGACAAGGCCCCGCAGGCTTCGGCGTCTGCACATCCACCACACCCCTCCCAGGAGGTGCAGGATCGACAACGCCACGTGCTCCTAGCACCGTACTCGCGTTAGAACAAGGCCAAGCTGGTGGGTCGCTGGACGCTCAAGGCCAACATGTACGTCAACACATTGGCACAAGCGCAGTGCGGTCGCCTGGACGAGATGTTGCTCCTTCTAACACTGTTAGAAGTTTGAGCATGTCCCGTACCTCGCGTCGCTCGCCACCGCCACCCAAGACTCCAGAAGAAGCGCTGGCCCGAGCCCAGCTGCTTCTAGATTACCCTCCAGCGCCAGATAAGATCGACGACTGGAGGATGACCATTCAGAGCCTCATCGGCTTCACCAACAGCGACAAGCCCCGGCAACCGAGCGCATCGAAGCCCCGGCAAGATGCCCAGGCGCAAGCCGACGCAGACAAGACCGCTGGGGGTGCCACCACCGTGCACTCCCCGCCCCGAAGGCCAAGATCGCCAGCTCGCCGGGCCAACCTCGACACCGATTCCACCGCGTCGTCGGACCCGTGAGCTCGCCGCGATCAACTCCAAGTTCTCCAAGAACGATGACACGAAGATGCTCGTACTCGCATCGAGCGTAGAAGAGAAGCGCATCGTCAATCTGACCAGCGCGCTGGGCACACTATCGATATGCATGCGCCAGGGGAACCAGGCGACTTGCCGTACGTGGCAGGTTGCCCTGCGTTCACCCGTGAGTTGCGGCAAGTCCAGTGGCCCAGTACCAAGAACTTCAAGCCAGACGTACCCGAGAAGTACGATGGCAGGATACATCCGTCGGAGTTCCTCAGCGTCTACACCATCACGGTGTAGGCTGCCGGGGGACGCGACGAGAAGATCCTCGCCAACTACTTCCCGCTGGTGCTCAAGCCCAATGTCAGATCTTGGCTCATGCACTTGCCGGACAACTCCATCTCTTCATGGGCGGACCTGTGCCATCAGTTTGTCAGCGCCTTCACAGGCGGCCACAAACCCCATGGCCAGGAGAGCGATCTTCATTTGCTCGTCCAGAAGGAAGGAGAACCCTTGCGCAAGTACATACATAGATTCAGCCAGGTGCAGCGCAACATCCCAGATGTCCACCCTGCCGCGGTTATTAGCGCGTTCCATCAGAACGTACGCAACCGCAGGATGAGGGAGGAGATGGCGATGTGCAAGATCAGAGATGTCAGCGAGCTATACGCTCTGGCCGACAAGTGTGCACGGGCTGAGGAGGGGAGGAAAATCCCCGGAGAGAATGTAGGAGCAGAAGGATCTGACAGTGAGGATACCCCTCCGGCAAAGAAGAACCGGAGGCGGAACAATAGAAAGAGAAAGGCTAAGGATGTGCTAGTCGTCGAGCAGTCCGGCAACGGAGGCGGCGCCGAGAAGGCCAAAGCTGGTGACTCCGGCGAGGCTGTGGTGGCCGCCGACAAGCAGGACGGCTCCGGCAAGCAGTACTGCAAGATCCATCGCACCAAGGGCCATGACCTCCAAGCATGCAAGAAGGTTGAGCAGATGGCAGAGCTACAGAAAGCTGAATATGAGCGTCGTGACAAGGAGAAGGCCCAGGAAGGTGGCGGAGGATCCGGCAAGAAGCGTCCCGCCCGGGGAGGGCGCCGCGGCAAGCCCAAACAGCGGCAAGGAGACAGACCTCCCCGTGGCCACGACAAGGACGAAGACGAAGATGAGGATGATGAGATGGACGAGGATGAGACCGACGAGCAAGAGTTTCAGAAGGCAACGGAGGTTTTGTGCGTTGATGGTGGTGCTTCTCTACACACCTCGCACCGCCAACTCAAGCAGTGGGTGCGGGAGGTAAAGGCAGCAGGACCATCAGTCGAATCACGCAAGCTCCTGAAGTGGTCCAGCACGCCCATCGTCTTTGATGTTGAGGATCACCCTGATCGCATCACCGCGGTCGGGTGCTTGCCGTTGTTGGTTTCGCCAACCATTCGCAACCTCAAGGTCACGAAGATGTTGGTTGACGGTGGGGCCGGCCTAAATCTGATCTCTTCCGCGGTGCTCAACAAGCTCCAGATCCCCGACAGCGAACTCGAAGAAACTGGTACCTTTCAAGGAATCAACCCGGGAAGGAGCAAGCCGAAGGGGAAGAACACACTGCCAGTGACGTTCGGCAGCGAGCTGAATTTCAGGACAGAGAGAGTCACATTTGACGTTGCCGATTTCCCATTGCCTTACAATGGGATACTCGGCCGTCCAGCGCTTGCTAAGTTCATGGCAGCTTCTCACTACGCTTACAATGTGCTCAAGATGCCTGGTCCGATAAGTGTTATTTCTGTCCATGGCGACAAGAAAGATGCACTTATTTGTATCGACAAGATCTACCGAGAAGCAGCAGCCGCCGCAGAGCGCAAACCACTTGCCGCTGAAGCTCCCGGAGGGAAGAAGAAGAAGACCAAGTCCGGCAAAGTAGCTCTGGTGCCCACTCCGGCAAGCGCACCTCTTCAGAGTGCTGCACTACCATCGAGGATGCACCATCGAGCTCCACCGGCAAGTGCAAAAAGGCAAAGACAGCTTCACCAGAGACCAAGAAAGTGGCCGCCAAGGAGGACGGCACTGGTGGTACCTTCACCATCAGTGCCACGCTTGACCCTAAATAGGAAAGCGCGCTCGTTTCTTTCCTGCGGGCGAATGTCGATGTGTTTGCATGGCAACCATCTGACATCCCCGGTGTTCCCAGGAAAGTAATTGAGCACCACCTTGCCGTCTGCCCTCACGCGCGGCCCGTCAAGAAGAGAGTCAGGAAGCAAGCGGTGGAGCGTCAAGAGTTCATTGCAGAGGAAATCAAGAAATTGGAAGCAGCAGGCCTGGTCCGAGGAGTACTCCATCCAACGTGGTTAGCCAATCCAGTAGTCGTGCGCAAAGCAAACGGGAAGTGGAGGCTTTGTATTGACTTCATTGATGTTAATAAAGCTTGTCCCAAGGATCCATTTCCTTTGCCGTGCATTGACCAGATTGTCGACTCCACAGCAGGATGTGATCTGCTTTCATTCCTTGATGCATACTCAGGATATCATTAGATCTTCATGGCAGAAGAGGATGAAGAGAAAACCGCATTCATTACTCCATGTGGCACGTACTACTTTGTACGGATGCCTTTCGGACTAAAGAATGCTGGTTCAACGTTTGCAAGAGTAGTCAGCCATGCTTTTGAGCCACAGCTGCACAGAAATGTAGAAGCATACATGGATGACATAGTGGTCAAGAGCAGAGACAGAGCAACTTTGATCCAAGATTTAGACGAGACCTTCACAAATCTGCGCAAGATCAATCTCAAGTTGAATCCTGAGAAGTGCGTGTTTGGAGTTCCTTCTGGCAAGCTTCTCGGATTCTTTGTATCTCAACGGGGGATCGAAGCCAATCCCGACAAGATCAAAGCCATTGAACAGATCGAAGCACCGAAGCGCGTCAAGGATGTGCGAAGACTTGCCGGCTGTGTTGCTGCCCTCAGTAGGTTCATCTCTAAGTCTGCTGAGCGTGCCCTGCCGTTTTTCAAAGTTTTGAAAAAGGCAGGTCCAATGAAATGGACTCCGGAAGCGGAGGCTGCGCTGCAGGACTTGAAGGGATACATATCCTCCACTCCAACACTTGTCGCACCTAAGCCACAAGAGAAGTTCCTGCTATATTTGGCGGCAACCAATCAAGTGGTTAGTGCTGCGTTAGTAGCGGAGAGGGAGGCAGATGATGAGCCAGCAACCGCGGCAAGCGAGTCCAGCGACAAGCAGGGGGCTTCCCCGACAAGTTCTGGCTCCGGCAAGGATGGATCTGTACAGTTGCCGGAAGAGAAACAGAAGAAGATGGTGCAGCGCCCAGTTTACTTTGTCAGTTCCCTTTTGCAGGGGGCTAGATCAAGGTACTCTGGTGTGCAGAAGTTGCTTTTCGGCCTTCTCATGGCCTCGAGGAAGCTGCGCCATTACTTTCAAGCACATGAGATCACAGTTGTCACTCGCTTTCCGTTGAAGAGGATATTGCAGAATCCAGAAGCAACAGGCAGAATTGTCGAGTGGGCACTAGAACGGTCAAGCTTTGTCCTCAGGTTTGAAAGTACTTCAACTATTTAGAGCCGAGCATTGGCAGAATTCATAGCAGAGTGGATGCCAACGCCTGATGAAGAAACTCCGGAGAGGAGCATCCCCGACAAGGAAGCGAGCAAAGAATGAATCATGTACTTTGATGGTGCCTTCTTGCTGCAAGGCGCTGGTGCGGGAGTGTTGCTTGTCGCACCCACCGGAGAGCACCTCAAGTACGTGATCCAAATGCACTTTCCCAAGGAGCAAGCAACAAACAATACTATAGAGTATGAAGGCTTGCTTGCCGGACTCAGAATAGCTGCAGAGCTTGGGATTGAGAAACTCATTGTCAGGGGTGACTCACAGCTTGTCGTCCGCCAAGTTAACACAGATTATCAGAGTCCGTTGATGGAAGCCTACATTGGTGAAGTGAGAAAGCTAGAAGAACATTTTGACGGCCTGCAGATGGAACACGTTCCAAGAACTCAGAATGACATTGCAGATGGCCTGTCAAAGTGTGCCGCACTCAAGTTACCTGTGGAACCAGGAATTTTTGTGCTCAAGCTGACTCAACCATCTGTCGCACCGTCAACTGGACAGAGCAAGAAGAGAAAGTTGGTTACTGGCGACTACTTTCTGGCAGAGCTCCCTGAAGCCGCCGCCAAGAAGGTCCCCAGGATCAACACAGAAAGTGCTGAGGGGCAGTCTGCTCCGACAAGCCCTAGGGTTTGTTTCGTTGAAGCAGACGCTCCCGACAAGCTGTGTCCCGACACGCTTGGCAGGGAGCATCACGCTCTGGCAGGATCCCAGATTCTTGCCGTGGAAGCAGATGTTCCCGCAGCAGCATTTGCGCCTTTAGTCCTTGTTGCCGAGCCACCAGCTCCAACATGGGCACAGCAAATAGTCCATTTCCTTCAGACAGGAGAACTTCCCGAGGAGCAAGAAGAAGCAGAGAGAGTAGCCCGGCAATCAAGTATGTACCAGTTTGTCGATGACATACTGTACAGAATAAGATTCAACGGAGTGAAATTGAAGTGCATTTCCCGGGAAGATGGACAGAAGCTGTTGGCGGAGATACATGGAGGCATATGTGGTCACCACATTGGCGCAAGAGCACTTGCCGGCAAAGCCTTACGGCAAGGTTTCTTCTGGCCGGCAGCCCTCCAGGATGCAACTGCACAAGTAACCAAGTGTGAAGCGTGCCAGTTCCACTCCAAATATATACATCAACCAGCTCAAGCTGTCCAAACAATCCCTTTATCCTGGCCATTTTCGGTCTGGGGGCTCGACATCCTCGGCCCGTTTCCCCGAGCTGTCGGGGGCTTTGAGTACTTGTACGTTGCAATCGACAAGTTCACAAAGTGGCCTGAAGTGGAAGCAGTGAGGAAGGTGACAGCACAGTCAGCAGTCAAGTTCTTCAGGTCGATTGTTTGCCGTTTCGGAGTCCCTAACAGGATCATCACCGATAATGGCACACAATTCACGAGCCGCACCTTCATGCAGTACGTCCAAGATCTTGGCACTAAGATCTGCTTCGCTTCTGTTACTCACCCGAGAAGCAACGGTCAAGCGGAGAGGGCAAACGCTGAAGTGCTGCGCGGCTCAAGACCAGAACTTTTGATAGGCTGCACAAGTGCGGAAGAAATTGGATCAAGGAGCTGCTAGTGGTTCTTTGGTCGACCAGGACGACGCCAAATCGAGCCACGGGCCAGACACCTTTTGCTCTTGTCTATGGAGCAGAAGCAGTTCTCTCCACGGAACTCGTATACGGATCGCCTCGAGTGCTCGCTTATGATGAGCTAGAGCAAGAGCAGCTGCGGCAAGATGACGCGCTGCTCCTCGAGGAAGATCGTCTTCAGGCTGCGGTACGAGCTGCTCGCTACCAGCAAGCTTTGCGCCGCTACTATAGCCGCAAAGTTAATGCCAGAATCTTCGAGGAAGGCGACCTTGTTCTTCGACGCGTTCAATCCGCCAAGAATTCCAACAAGTTGACGCCGAAGTGGGAAGGCCCTTATCGGGTGAAACGAGTCACTAGGCCTGGCGCTGTCCGCCTTGAGACCGAAGATGGCATTCCGGTGAGCAATTCCTGGAACATAGAACATCTTCGCAAGTTTTACCCATAGGGCGCGGTTGTCGGGATCTCTTCCGGCAACCAACTTTTGTACAAGCCTTGCCACTGATGCATGTAACCCTTTGTACAAAGCCGGGTGCGGATCCCGTGCATAAATAAAGTTCATGTGCCTCGCACATCTTGTCAAATTTCATGCCTTTTTCTTTTTAGCATCTATACACTGACACTTTGTGCAGCACTTGCCCCCGGTAAGCAATAGCGAACCTTAAGGTTCCATATCATTATTTTCTCTTCTTTCTTCTCAAAAAGAAGGTTCCTCCACCCACAAGTTCACTGGGGGGGGGGGGGGGGGGGAGGGGAAGATAAAGGTGTGGACCAAGCGTCATTCAAAGGAATCTAGCCTTGCCGGGACACAGACGACAGAAAAGCTATGTTGCCAAAGTTTGAGCATAGTCCATTTTAAAATTTTAAGTTATGTTCCTTGAACGACCGTGCCTTGTATGGAAAACCTGTGCGCGGAGGAACCGACTCGTGGCTAAGTTGCGCCCTTATTTTGTTTCGAGTCCGCTCAACAATGAAAGTGTGCTGTGACTAGCCCCGACAAGGTTACTTGCCAGAGGCAACGCCACCAGCAGGCTGCTGATGTTCCGCACTCAGCATTCGCGGCAAGTGTGCTTGCGCCGGCAAGTTCCCTAAAAGCGTAGGGTAAAATCATACAAGGGATGGAATCAAGTAAAGGAAATAACATAGCAAGCATTGCCCAGAATAAAGTTATATTACAATAAATAACTTGCTGCGCTCTAATGGATTGTTCCCCTGGCATATCTAGCAGCAGCAAGAAAAAGGGAGAAGAAGGGTGGCCTAGTGCACGCGCTCGCCGTCGATCCTCCTGACCTCATTCACCTTGTCCACAATGGGTGCGACAATGGCTTTGAGTTCTTCAAGATTAGCACCCGCCGGCAGCTTCTTGAGGACGCGGGTGAGGTCGATGCCCGGGTTGCAGAAGAGTATCTTCACCAACACCTTCTCCAAGACCTTGGCGCAGATCGCGCGCGACTCGTCGGCCAGCTTCTTCGCGATCCTTTCCCGGAGCTGCTGGAGAGCCGTCACCACACCCTTGAAGAATAGAGTGAGCTTGGCACTGGGCTGGAGATTTTCATCAGTGGAGTACCCGAAGCCCGCCAAGTCCAGCTCCGCCAGCTCCTCGTCGATGGATGCAGCAATGTTGACGAGGCCCTCAGTCCAGAGCTCCACTGTGGCCTGGAAAGTGTTCTGAGTCTCGGCGGCCCTAGTCAGCAGCTCCTCGTTGCCCTTGATCTCTTTCTTCAGCTCATCCTCTCGCCTCTTGGCGGCGTCCAGCGTCTCCGTCAAGGTGGCCAGCTTCAGCTCCAGATCAGCGCTCGAGTCCTTGGCGGCGTTCAGTTCCTTGATCATGTCGGCAAGTTGAACTTGCAGATTGCCATGGGCAAGGGAATCCTTCTCGTGTTCACGCTGGAGGGCGGCAAGCTCTTCATTCTTCTTTCCCACATTCGCCTCCAGCCGCGCCACCTTCACCTCTAACACCTTCTTGGCGGCCTCAGCAGCCGCGGCGGCATCCTTCGCCTCCTTGAGTGCCCCGCCAAGTGATTGCTCCCGTGTGTCGAGCTCTTCCTCGTAGCTGTCCAGATTGACCTTCTTCTGTGTCAGCTCACCTTCACGCCCGGACATCTCCTCGGCGGCGAGCCTCTGCTGCTCTTCGGCTTCAGCCTTTTCCAGGATGAACGCCTTCTTCGCCTCGTCGAGTTGCGCCCTCTGCTCTGCAATGGATCGGAGGGCCTCCTGGTTGCGGCTCTTGAGCTCCTCCGCATGCTTCTCTATGTCAAATCCTGCCCGCGCGACAAGCGCTTCCCGGGACTCAAGCTTCGTTTACCAGGCGCGGTAGAGTGACACCAGCTTTCGGAGCAACTGCTCCTCTTCGGACTCGCCGCTGCTGCTGCTTGGCGCGTCAACCACCGCCAGCCCAGCGGAGGCAAGTACTTCCCCGTCAAACTCCTCCCCTTCGACCCGCGCCCTGGAGCTCGATGCCCAGGGAAGCTTGATGTATACGCCCTCGCCGGCCTTCGAGTAGGCGCCTGGTTGGGGCTCCTCGGAGCCCGGCGCTGCATCAGTGGCGGAGGGGTCGGCGGTCGGTGTAGCGCCTTGCGCTCCTGCGTCCTCCGGGTCGTCAGTGCGATCGCCGGATCCCTCGCCAGCTCCTGCGCCGGCAGCCTTGGCGGCTTCTTCGTCGGCGGGTTCATCAGCGACGGCCTCTTCCTCGTCAGCAGCGGCATCCCCAGTATCGCCGCGTGCGCCTTCCTCGCTGGTGGCCTCAGTCTCCATCGGGTCTGTGAGAGGGGGATCTAAAGACAGGAAGAGGAAGAAAAAAATTAAGCAAAGATCCAAAAAGAAGATCGGAAGAAGATTTCCGACAAGGAAGGTACCTGTGCTGGGCTCCGTGACCATGGGTTCCTCCACCAGGGGCTCACTGGTTCCGTCCCTTGCCGGGGACCCCCCCCCCCCTTGCCGGGGAGCGCTCCCTTGTCGGGGAATCGCACCTTGGCGGCGTGGTCGAAGCACACAGCACCTCCGGGGCGGTTTCTGCTTGCTCCTAATGGGCCTGTTCTGCTTCTACACAAACGAATCAGCAATCAAGAAGTCGGGAAAAGAAGGAACACCCATGCGTGCCCCACAACAGGAAATGAACCGAACACTTATGCTGGGGGCTGTGCTGGGGGCTGTTGCGAGGAGAAGGAATCGGGTCCGTCAAGGTGGTCTCGGACGTGTCCTCTGCCATAACAGCAGGATCGTCCTCGATGACAACCACGGGGACATTGGCCCTCTTCGCCGCTCTCGCCGCCAGAGTCCTAAAATAGAACAGGGATTCAGAGAGAAGCAAATTAGATACAAGACAAACAACAACAAAGATCAAAGAAAATCAAGAACAGTGAGAAGAAAGTCCTACTCCTCCTCGTCCTCCTCCTCTTCATCGTCATCATCGGAGCTCAGCGCGGAGAGGTCGAAGTCCGGTACCCTCTCTGCGCGGTGTGGCGGAGGAGTAGGCTCCCTTCGACGTTTGCCGAGGGCTGCGGCAGGATCAGGCGTGGCGGCCTGGGAAGACCCCGCCTCAGTTGCCGGCACAGCCTGGGACCCTCCCGCGGCAACGGTACTTGCCGCGGTGGAGCGTGTCCCACGGCGCCGTGGTTGCTGGCCGGCCTGCCCCCCTGCCGTATCTCCAACTCGACGGAGGCGCCTTCTCGGTTGGAATTGGGCCTGCGCTGGGGGCTCCGCCTACGGCAAGCTGCTCGAAGATGGCTGGCCGCTCGCGCCCTCGGCGGGCTCGCTCGCTTCAGCCTCGGGCTCCCCCTCGCCAACGACCACTCCGGCAAGGTCCTCCCTGTCGGCAAGGCTTGCCGCCTCGGCCGCCTCTGCCTCCTCCAACGTGAAGCCCAACTCACCTGCGGCGGCGGCTGCCGCCGCCTCTTCGGCCCTGGTGGCGATGTACCGCATCTCGTCGTCGGTGGTGTCGCGGTTGAGGAGCCTCTGCTCGTCGGAGTTGACTGCTACCTCCGTCAAGCCATCAAAGAATTGCCGCACGACGTCGTCGGCGGGCTCTATCCAAGTTGCGCTTATCCCGTGTGACTCGCACTCTGGCATCATTGCGCAGATGCGATCCCGCTGGGAGTTGTTGCACAACGGGATGACGCCCTGCGGCAGCCTGAACCACTCTGGATGGTTGGCGTCATGCTTGAATAGCTCCCTCAGCATCCCGTCAAGCTCCAGAACCGTGAAGTTGAAGTTGAGGCCTGGACGCAGCCTCATGATATCCGCCGGGCCGCCAAAAAGCCAAGCGGGCCTCCCCCTCTTCTGCAGAGGGGTGATGCAACGGCGAAGGAAGTCCGCGCCAACTGCCCCTGCTGTGAGCCCGGCAAGCCTGATCCGGAGGATTCGTGTGGTGGCAATCTTCAGCTTGGCGTCATCCGGCGACAGAGCGCTCCAGTCGCCGCCGCGTACCACCCGGGTCCGGTGCAGGTTGGTGAATGGCTGCGGGTTGGCGTCGATGATCCAGCACCACTCCGCCCTCCACTCATCCCACTTGCTGCGGAGCTCGCCCCTCAGATACACCTCCTTCATGCCGATGCGAGAGGTCCAGGCGATTCCGCCAGCCAGTGGCTCCCCTTTCTCGGCCCGGGGGGTGAAATAATGACGAAAAAGAGCGACATTCGGGAGGATGCCAACGAAGTTCTCACAGAGGTGTGCGAAAACCGCCATTGTCAGAGCGGCGTTGGGGGTGAAATCAAGAAGATGAAACCCGTAGGTATTCATGATGTCGCAGAGAAAATCGGAGAAAGGTGGGCAGAGCTCGCAATAGAAGAACACAGGAAAGAAATGGTACCCTTTTGGGCACCGCTTCGATTTGGAAGCCTCAGCGGAAAGCACCGGCGTGCGTGGATGCGCCCGCGTCTGCGTCGACCAGAAGAGGTAAAATTCCTCCCGCAGCGCCTTCGGGGTGAGCTCGGGGGGGGGGGGAGGGGGGGAAAGCACTTGCTCCTTGCGCAGCGCCTCGAGCCGCAACGCCTCGGCCGACTTGGTGCTCGACTTTGAGCCCTTGCCCGGTCTTCGGAGCCATGGCGGAAGCGGCGGGGGAGCGCGGAGGTGTTGAGGGCGACGGCGGCGACGGACGGCGGAGCGCTGCTCTCTTTCGCCTTGTGAAGCGGAGGAGAGCGGCGGAGCTTTCGGAGGAAGGAACTGCAAGTGGCGAAGGTGGGGGGAACGACCCTGTTTCCTCTGCTTATAAACAGGGGATGCGAACGTTACGCATTTCCTGGATTTAAGTATTGCCCACGATCTCTCCCACGACGCCACGATTGACGCGTGCCGTTACGAGAGGACGCGGTGGATACGGAGTGGATTTGGTTTGGACCCAGGCCGCGCGTGCCCGTGCCCCGTTTTGGGCCTGGCCCAACAGCGCTCGGCACCGTGTATGGCCCAGGCCCGGGGGCTCCTGTCGGTGTACTAAGGTAGGGGTACCTTAGTACCCCGAACTTGGGCACAGGCAGTCGCAGCGTCCCGCGGCAAGGCTTGCCGGGCGTCCGCCAAGATCCTCCGCTATTCCTATTTACTGCCATTCAAGAACAAAGTATTAACCGAGAGTACAAGGCCCCGGCAAGAGGAGCTTGCGGGAAGGACAAGACCCCGGCAAGAGGAGCTTGCCAGGAAGGCCAACCAAGGCACTTCAGAAAACTTGCCGCGACGCACCGCGCGTCCCGGCAAGACCCGACGAGCGGCAAGCTTGCGGGTGCGACAAGATAGAGACCGCGACAAGGCACTTGCCGCGGCGAAGCCACCACTCTGCGCCCACGCTCCAGCTCACCCAACGACGTGTCGCCGCAGGATCGCTCCTGGTGCACATGGCGGGTAGCTGTGCAGCCGAGCGGTGCGAGGCGGCAAGAGAAGATGACAAGGAGGCCATCGTGGCGATCGGTGGCGCCCCTAACGGTCGTTTCCTACACTGTTTGAGCGACCAGACGGGCATTAAATGCCCTTGTCCCCTGCCGTCAGAGTTAGGTAGGGGGCACTGTTGATAGCGGTTGTACCAACCCGCGTTTTTACCTTTTACCCCTCTTTCTACGCTGCCACCTGTCGGTGACCCCTTTAGACTATAAAAAGGAGGCCCATGCGCACATAGAAGGGGTTCGACTCATTCGAGACTACAGCATACCCACGCTCTCAAGCAAGAACAAATACAAACACAAAGCAGCAGTAGGAGTTTTATCTCTCCAGAGAGCTCCGAAGCTGGGTAAAATCTCCCCCGCGTGCTCGACCTCGATCTGCTCTTCGTGCGCCCTCCGCTCCCTTGCCGGACCAGAAGGGGCCCTGCCCCATAGGTGTTCGTTCCCCCACGACAGGCTCGACCCCCATGACGATGGTCGTGTCGAAGCGCACCTGCTCATGACTGGTTTCATGGATGGCTATACTCGGTGGATAATTGAAGATGAGGATGACGATGTTGGGGATGCCGACGGGGCAGGCAATGATGACACGGGGCAAGACGAAGAGATGATCGATAATGGCGGCGGGGAAGAGGCCGGACATGGCGGCAGAGAAGGGACCGGACATGGCGGAGGAGAAGGGGCCGGACATGGCGGCGGAGAGAACGACATGGACTCCACGCAGCAGAGTTCGTCGGTAATAAGTTCAATTGTGCGGGACCCTCATATTCAAGCATTGCTTCGCAAGGACACGAGTACTGAGAGAGCTGCTTCTAGAGAGGAGGCTAAGCTGGAGCAACTGGTGGTAGACTCGAACACTCCATTGTATGATGGTTGCAATCCTGAGGTGGCCCGGTTGAGTTTCATGCTCCAACTCCTGAAGACGAAGGCTAAAAACAAATGGACCGACACTAGCCTCGATGAGCATCTCAAGTACCTAAAGGATGTTCTTCCCGCGGGTAATCTATGTCCTACTAGTGTTGATGAGGCCAAGAAGATCGTGTGCCCTCTTGATCTGCCACACATTAGATATCATGCATGCATCAACGATTGCATAATTTATCGGAAGGAGCACGCGGAAAAACAAGCTGTCCGGCGTGCAATGCTTCTCGATACAAGAAGACCGGGAAGAAATGTCCCCAGAAAGTTGTATGGTACTTACCGATCACTCCCCGTCTCCAGAGGTATTTTGTAGATCCCAAGGAAGCAAAGCTAATGCGCTGGCACGTGGAGAGGAAGAAGCCCGACGATGGAGATGATCCGAAGCTGAGACACGTGAAGGATGGAAGCAAGTGGAGAGCGTTGAACAGCTTCTATCGGTATTTTGAATGTGATGCAAGGAACATCGTGCTCGGCGCATGTACCGATGGCATGAATCCGTTTGGCAACCAGAACACCAACCATAGTACATGGCCCGTGTTTGTATGGATGTACAACCTCCCCCCTGGTTGTGCATGAAATCAAAGTACATTCACATGAGCATGCTTATTCAAGGGCAGAAACAACCTGGAAATAATATTAATTTGTATCTGGGGCTACTTCAAGATGAGTTAGACACCTTATGGAAAACACCGGCCAAGACATGGGACGCCAGCAAAGGTGAGTATTTCAACATGAGAGCCGCGCTGATCACGACAGTGCAGGACTATCTCGGTTACGGATATGTGGCAGGCCAGGTGTGCCATGGATATTGCGGATGCACGCGGTGCATGGATGATACAACGTCTCAGCAGCTAACGTCAAGGAAAGATGGCGGGTCTGGGAAAATCGTGTACATGGGGCATCGAAGATGGCTTGAACAGGACGACCCGTGGAGAGACCGTGGAGATCTATTCAATGGTCACGCTGAGCATCGAGGACCTCCACGTAAGCGGAGCGGTGCCGAAATCGATGAGCTGTTGAAAAACTGGAAGGAGTGCCCCGCGCCGGGAAAGACGATGAGAAAGGCGCCGGATCCGCTGCTGAAGGTATGGAAGACAAGGTCTGTGTTCTGGGGCTTGGAGTACTGGCACAAACTCGATACACCTCATTGCCTTGATCAAATGCATATCTGTAAGAATGTCTTTGAGAGCTTGCTCGCAACACTGATGAACATGCCGGATAAGACCAAGGATGGGCCGAAGGCAAGAAAAGACTTGCAAGATTTGAAAATCAGGGAAGATCTGCACATGCCGCCCCGTAAAATGTCAGACGAGACAGAGACGGAGACAGAGGCACGGGAGAAGAAGGGCAAGAAAATAAAGAAAGAGGATTATTGCCCCCCTTCTTGCTCCACCTTAAGTCAGGCTGAGATCAATCAATTCTTTAAGTGCCTTACGGAGTGAAAGTTAGTTCCGGTTACTGTGGCAAGATAAGAAGATATCTAGACACGGACAAGAAAAGGTTCAGCGGGATGAAGTCTCATGACTGTCATGTGATGATGACGCCGATACTACCTGTTCCCTTAGAGGGATAATGGACAAGCACGTCCATGACACGATTATTGGTCTCTGCAACTTTTTCGACGTCATCTCTCAAAATTCGATCAGTGTGAAGCAGCTCCAAAGGCTACAGGAAGAGATTGTTGTGATACTGAATGAGCTTGAGATGTACTTCCCGCCCGCGTTCTTCGACGTGATGGTGCATATGTGTGTCCATATTGTGGATGACTTAATAGACCTGGGGCCGTCATTCCTGCACAACATGATGCCGTTTGAGAGGATGAATGGGATCATCAAAGGATTCGTTCGTAACATGTCCCGTCCGGATGGAAGCGTCGTCCAGGGCTATTTGGCACAAGAGTGCATCTCTTTCTGTGAGAATTTTCTATATGGCGCAGACCAGCCGCCTGGTGTTAGTGTTGGTTTGCCCGTTAACAAGCACGATGGGAGGCTCGAAGGAGATGGTCACTGCAACGGTCGCAGGGAACTGCACGAGATCGACGCAGCGACTTTGACAGAGCAAACTTGGTAGTGCTACAACACCTAGACGAGGTAGATCCTTTCGTGGCACTGCACAAAGAAATTATCGCAAAGAAGTATCGTGACCGGGGGGTATGCAGGACGGACGCCGAAGTTACTAGAGAGCACAACTCCACTTTCCTGCATTGGTTCAAAGAGCATATTATTGCTAATCCCCCGGAGGAGGGCTCTAAGGACGGATTGGTCATATACGCCTTAGCACATGGCCCCTCGCCCAACCTCGTAACCTATCAGGCATATGATATCAACGGATACACGTTCTACACGGAGGCAAAAGATATGGACAGTGATGATCTGAACTCAGGGGTGACGATGGAATGCATGACCGGCAGCGACAACGGCACAACTGAACGATTTTATGGAAGGGTCGAGGAGATCTGGGAGCTTGACTACTCTGGACTGCACAACACGACGATGTTCCGTGTCAGATGGGCTAAGAATGTCGAAAGAGAAAGCCTGATGTTCACTACCATGACTATACCCGACGCCAAGAGCGCTACCGTGAACGCTATCGCAAAAAACGAGCCATGGGTACACGCTAAGCACGTGACACAATGCTTCTTCATAACTGACCCGCGCAATCCCAGCCGTGTTGTCGTGAGGAGAGGCAAAAGGAACATCATTGGAATGGATGGAGTCACCAACGAGGAAGACTATGATCAATACGGCAACCCAATGAGGGAAGATGACGATGATGATGAAGTATACGTCAAAAGAAGAATCAATACTACATTACCTAAGAAAAATCGTACTCCATGGAAAAGGCAAAGTCACAATGAGGGGCTCAATTATACTTCGACGAACAAGAAGGGAAAGAAGCTGACTCAAAAACGAAAACGTCAGCACTGAGGAAACGTATGTTATGGGTCCAATGATGTGTAATATATATATGTTCCTATTTTGTATACACACTTAGCCATTATTATGCATGGGTCCAATGATGTGTAATATATATGTTCCTATTTTGCATACATATTTAATCATCAAATGATGCAATATATATCGCCCTCCCTTCATTCACTGCCCTCGGGAAATAAAAGTGGGATAAAATAAAGGAAAAGAAAAAGGAAAACTGGCAGTAGCGACGGTAGTAGCAGCGCGTTTCTCCTAAACCGCTGCAGCTACAGAACTTAGTAGTAGCGCGTTTCTCCTAAACCACTGCAGCTACAGAATTTAGTAGTAACGCGCTTCTCCTAAACCGCTGCAGCTACTGAATTTAGTAGCAGCGCGTTTTGACATAACGCGCTACTTCTACGTCCACTTAACCCAAAATTCTCACTCGCCCTCCTTCATCCCGCCATTTCCCCCCAAATACCCATTCTCTCTCCCCTGTCGCACCGCCGCGCCCAACCCGGCACCGGCGCTCGTCCCCGACTCCGCCGGCGCCGGCGCTAGCCCCGGCGCTCGCCCCCATCCAGGCCCTCAACCCCGACCCCGGCGCCGGCGCTAGCCCCCGACCACGCAGCTCGCCCCCGACCCAGCCCCTCGCCCCCGACTCCGGTGCCGGCGCTCGCCCCCGACCCCGGCGCGCTCGCCCCCGACCCGTCGGCCCTCGCCTCCCTCCTCTCCCCTGCCGGCCATCGTCGGGCCTGCCTCCTCGCCCCTGCACTCTCTGTAAACCCCCCCCTCTCTGCTAGGGTTCTTCATGTTAATTAATTAGGTTATCTATTTAGTTATGAATTTCGCTAGGTTTCAAAATTAGCTGAATTTATATGCAAATTTGAACTGGACATGTGATATGTGCATATGTCATGTTTTGGACATGTCATGTTTGGAAAATGATCCGAGTGGCCTATGTTACGCCGGAATGTTGATTCATTTCCGTTTCGGTGAATTTCAGGCGCTCGATATGTCCATTTTTTAGCAAAGGTCATGCCAAAATTTCCCGTGAATAAAGGCATGATTTGTGCTACATAGTTGGCATATCGAGTGCTAGCACATAGATTTCTTTTTATGTCATTTCCCATTTATTCATACTTTCACTAGTAGAAAAGGGGGTAATGGTCCAGGCCGGTCCAACCCATTAGTCCCGGTTCAATCCAGAACCGGGACCAATGGGGGCATCGGACCCGGTTCGTGAGCCCCGGGGGCCGGCCGGGCCATGTGGGCCATTGGTCCCGGTTCGTCTGGACCTATTGGTCCCGGTTGGTGGGACGAACCGGGACCAATGTGCCGCACTCCTGGCCCACCACAATTGGTCCCGGTTGGTGGCCTGAACCGGGACCAAAGGCAAACCTTTAGTCCCGGTTCATACGATCAACCGGGACCAATGGTGGTGCCTATATATACCCCCCTCGCGCAAGAGCAGAGCACACTGCTTTGTTTTTTCTGGCCGAGGGGGAGAGGGCTTGGTGGTGCTCTAGCTCACCTCCTATGCACACAAGGTGTTCGATGGAATGCCCGAGCCACACTACTTAGGGTTTCTCCTCTCCAAGCTCGACCGCCAAGCTCCATTTTCCTCCATATTTGTCTAGGTTTAGCGGTCTGTCACGCCCCATCCCCGTCTTCAACGTCGTCGATCACCCGCACCGATCTCATCGCCGGCACCACCGTGGTGAGCCTCTTGTTCTTATCTTCTTTCCGAAAGGAAAAATATTCTTATTTGTATGTTTAGATAGATATATACTTGTATAATTTTCTTACTTTTATTATTGCATCTTATATAGTGCGATGGTTTTGGTATCCGCCCCCGTCGGCCCTCGTCCTGTCTATGATTCGGATGTGGTATATATTATCTTTTCATAACTATTGGTTCATTTATTGTTTATGACAATTATGCCGACCAACATGACATAGATTTTATTCATCTAGGAGGTTGTTGAACCGGAAATTCCAACCGACCCTATTGTCGAGAGGTTAAATTTAGTTGAAGAAGAAAACAATTTGTTAAAGGAAAAAATTAGAAAAATTGAGGAGGAGAATATGATATTGGAGTTGCATGTTGCGGATGTCGTCGATGATCACAAGATCAAGATGGATGCAATGCGCTTGAAGATTAGAAAGATTAGAAAATATGCCATTCATACCGAGGCTTGGTATCATTATGCCGTTGGATTAGTTGTTACATTGGTTGCGATTATGATCGCATTTGTTTTCGCATTGAAATGTTTTACATAGTTTCAGTGTATGGTTTAATTAATTTAGATGCTCTGCAGAGCTTTATGTTGTTAGATGAGAACTATGTATGTACTTTGGTTTTAATGTGATGATGAACTTCTATTAATTTGGTCACTTAATTAATTATCTATTCATGATGTTCTGTAATGATTTTTGACACACTTAATTATATATAATGCACACAGATGAACCGGCAATGGATGTACGATTCAAGACACACCTCCGAGTACATTAAGGGCGTGCATAATTTTCTCGAAGTAGCTGAGGAAAACAAGCAGAATGGTTTTATGTGTTGTCCATGCCCTATATGTGGGAATACGAAGTCTTACTCTGACCGGAAAATCCTCCACACCCACCTGCTTTACAAGGGTTTCATGCCACACAATAATGTTTGGACGAGGCACGGAGAAATAGGGGTTATGATGGAAGACGGCGAAGAAGAAGAGTATGATGACAACTATGTGCCCCCTGAATACGGTGATGCTCCAGAAGATCAAGAGGAACCAGACGATGTGCACAATGATGCCACAACGGGCGAAGCTGCTGAAGATCAAGAGGAACCAGACGATGTGCCCGATGATGATGATCTCCGCCGGGTCATTGTCGATGCAAGGACGCAATGCGAAAGTCAAAAGGAGAAGCTGAAGCTCGATCGCATGCTAGAGGACCACAAAAAAGGGTTGTACCCCAATTGCGAAGATGGCAACACAAAGCTCGGTACCGTACTGGAATTGCTGCAGTGGAAGGCAGAGAATGCTGTGCCTGGTAAAGGATTTGAGAAGCTACTTAAAATATTGAAGAAGAAGCTTCCAAAGGATAACGAATTGCCCGACAGTACATACGCAGCAAAGAAGGTCGTATGCCCTCTAGGATTGGAGGTGCAGAAGATACATGCATGCCCTAATGACTGCATCCTCTACTGCAGTGCGTACAAGGACCTGAACGCATGCCCAGTATGCGGTGCATTACGGTATAAGATCAGACGAGATGACCCTGGTGATGTTGATGGCGAGCCCCCTAGGAAGAGGGTTCCTGCGAAGGTGATGTGGTATGCTCCTATAATACCACGGTTGAAACGTCTGTTCAGAAACGGAGAGCATGCCAAGTTGATGTGATGGCACAGTGAGGACCGTAAGAAAGACGGGAAGTTGAGAGCACCCGCTGACGGGTCGCAGTGGAGAAAAATCAAGAGAAAGTACTGGGATGAGTTTGCAAGTGAGCCAAGGAACGTATGGTTTGCTTTAAGTGCGGATGGCATTAATCCTTTCGGGGAGCAGAGCAGCAATCACAGCACCTGGCCCGTGACTCTATGTATGTATAACCTTCCTCCTTGGATGTGCATGAAGCGGAAGTTCATTATGATGCCAGTTCTCATCCAAGGCCCTAAGCAACCTGGCAATGACATTGATGTGTACCTAAGGCCATTAGTTGAAGAACTTTTACAGCTGTGGAATGGAAACGGTGTACGTACGTGGGATGAGCACAAACAGGAGGAATTTAACCTAAAGGCGTTGCTGTTCGTGACCATCAACGATTGGCCCGCTCTCAGTAACCTTTCAGGACAGACAAACAAGGGATACCACGCATGCACGCACTGTTTACTTGACACCGATAGTATATACCTGGCAAGCTGCAGGAAGAATGTGTACCTGGGCCATCATCGATTTCTTCCGACCAACCATCAATGTCGAAAGAAAGGCAAGCATTTCAAAGGCGAGGCAGATCACCGGAAGAAGCCCGCCATGCGTACCGGTGATCACGTACTTGCTATGGTCAATGATTTACACGTAATCTTTGGAAAGGGTCCCGGCGGACTAGCTGTTCCGAGTGACGCTGAGGGACACGCACCCATGTGGAAGAAGAAATCTATATTTTGGGACCTACCCTACTGGAAAGACCTAGAGGTCCGCTCTTCGATCGACGTGATGCACGTGACGAAGAACCTTTGCGTGAACCTGCTAGGCTTCTTGGGCGTGTATGGGAAGACAAAAGATACAGCTGAGGCACAAGAGGACCTGCAACGTTTGCACGAAAAAGACGGCATGCCTCCAAAGCAGTATGAAGGTCCTGCCAGCTATGCTCTTACCAAAGAAGAGAAGGAAATCTTCTTTGAATGCCTGCTTAGTATGAAGGTCCCGACTGGCTTCTCGTCGAATATAAAAGGAATAATAAATATGGCAGAGAAAAAGTTTCAGAACCTAAAGTCTCATGACTGCCACGTGATTATGACGCAACTGCTTCCGGTTGCATTGAGGGGGCTTCTACCGGAAAACGTCCGATTAGCCATTGTGAAGCTATGTGCATTCCTCAATGCAATATCTCAGAAGGTGATGGATCCAGAAATCATACCAAGGCTAAGGAGTGATGTGGTGCAATGTCTTGTCAATTTCGAGCTGGTGTTCCCACCATCCTTCTTCAATATCATGACGCACGTTCTAGTTCATCTAGTTGACGAGATTGTCATTCTGGGCCCCGTATTTCTACACAATATGTACCCCTTTGAGAGGTTCATGGGAGTCCTAAAGAAATATGTCCGTAACCGCGCTAGGCCAGAAGGAAGCATCTCCATGGGCCATCAAACAGAGGATGTCATCGGGTTTTGTGTTGACTTCATTCCTGGCCTTAAGAAGATAGGTCTCCCTAAATCGCGGTATGAGGGGAGACTGACTGGAAAAGGCACGCTTGGAAAGGACTCAATAATATGCAGGGACGGATATTCTTGGTCTCAAGCCCACTACACTGTTCTACAGAACTCTACCTTGGTGACCCCGTATGTCGATGAACACAAGAACAACCTGCACTTCAAACACCCATAGCAGTGTGACGACTGGATTACATGTGAACACATCAGGACTTTCAGCAGTTGGTTGGAAGCACGTATCAGAGGTGACAGTACTGTTTGTGATGAGCTGTACTTGTTATCCAGGGGACCATCTTTGACTGTATTGATTTGGAAAGGATACGAGATAAATGGGAAAACATTTTACACGATTGACCAAGATCAAAAGAGCACCAACCAAAACAGCGGCGTCCGCTTTGATGCAACAACTGAGAGGGGAAAGGACACATATTATGGTTACATAGTGGACATATGGGAACTTGACTACGGAGTAGATTTTAAGGTCCCTTTGTTTAAGTGCAAATGGGTCAATCTGTCAGGAGGCGGGGTACAGGTAGACCCACAGTACGGAATGACAACAGTGGATCTAAAAAATTTTGGGTACACTGACGAACCGTTCGTCCTAGCCAATGATGTGGCACAGGTTATCTATGTGAAGAACATGTCCAGTAGACCGAGAAAGAGAAAAGATAAGGAAGCAAATACATCATACGATGAGCCAAAGCGCCACATAGTTCTTTCAGGAAAAAGGGACATCGTGGGAGTGGAGGACAAGACAGACATGTCTGAAGATTATGAAAAGTTTCATGAAATTCCTCCCTTTAAAGTCAGGGCTGACCCCAGCATCCTGATAAACGATGAAGATTATCCATGGTTACGGCGCAATAAGCAAATGACACAAGCGAAGAAAAAGTGAACACTTTCTCCCGCAACTATTATGATGATACCATGCCAACTTTGTAACTGACGAGTATGATACCATTGTTCGTTTTGTACATGCACATGCTATGTGTGGATCAATTTATGATACCATGCCAACTTTCAACTTTTTCAGAGTTCATTTGAAATGCTTTAATGTCTTATGGTTCAGCCCTCGTAATAATTAAAAATAGCAACAATAAGTATTTTGTTGTAAGTAGAAACAAAATAAAATAAATAAAGCAAGAAAGAAAACAAAAAAAAGTGTTTTCAAATTTGAAAAGTAATGGCACTAACAGAAAGTTTATAATTTTCCTAAAACTAAAATAAAAAAGAATTAAAAAATAAAGCAAAAAACAAAAGAAAATAAATAATGCAGAAAACAAAACAAAAAAACAACAATAAGTATTTTGTTGTAAGTAGAAACAAAATAAAATAAATAAAGCAAGAAAGAAAACAAAAAAAAGTGTTTTCAAATTTGAGAAGTAATGGCACTAACAGAAAGTTTATAATTTTCCTAAAACTAGAAGCAAAAAGAATTAAAAAATAAAGCAAAAAAAAAAGAAAATAAATAATGCAGAAAACAAAACAAAAAAACAACAATAAGTACTTTGTTGTAAGTAGAAACAAAATAAAATAAATAAAGCAAGAAAAAAAAAAGTGCCACCTACTGGGCCCCCACGGCCTGAATACGACTTGAATCCCTAATTTGGGCCAGGATTCAGGCCCGCAAAAGGCCCAGAAGGCCCATCAGGCAAAGCAGTAGCAAGTAGGCCCATAAGCCTGCAGTAGGGAGGAGTTCAAGAGGGGAGCGGCAGTGGGGCTTATAAACCACTGCGCTCCCCTCTCAACTAGTGAGGTGGGACTAAACTTTGGCCTCGATGCGGGCAGCACAGGGGCCTTTGGTCCCGGTTGGTGGCACCAACCGGGACTAAAGGGGGGCATTGGTCCCGGTTGGTGCCACCAACCGGGACCAAAGGCCGCAGCTTCCCGCCCTTTGGGCGCCTTTGGTCCCGGTTGGTGGCACCAACCGGGACTAAAGAGGGCATTAGTCCCGGTTGGTGCCACCAACCGGGACCAATGCTCCATGTATATAAGTAGCACTTCGCAGTTTTGCAGTTCATCGCCACCAGTTGCCTCCCCCCCCCCCCCCGACGACGCCGAACACATCGACGCCGCCAGGCTGCCCCGACGCCGCCCGCCGCCCCCGTCGTCGCCGTCGCCGTCGCCCGCGCCCGTCGTCGTCGCCGTCCTCCCCGAGCCCGCGCCGTCCTCCCCGAGCCCGCACTCGCCGTCGTCGCCGCCAGGCTCTGCCGCGTCGCCGCCAGGCTCCGCCGCGTCGCCGCCGCCCGCCCCCGCGCCCCGCGCCCTGAGCCCCTACCCCGTCGCCGTCGCCCGCCCCCGCGCGCCGCCACCGCTGTGAGCCGCCGCGCCGCACCGGCTCTATTTTTTCTTTCATTTTTATTAGTTTTATTTTTTTGTTCAATGTATATATATATGTGTATGTATATATGTGGCTATATATATATATATGCGGCTCTGTTATTTTTTCATTTTTATTAGTTTAGTTTTTTTGTTTATATATATATATATATATATATATATATATATATATATATATATATATATATATATATATAATGTATATGTGTATGTATGTGGCTATGTGTATGTAATGTTTAAAAATTGTTCAGATTATGTTTTTGTTGATATATGTATTTATTGTTCATATGTGTATTAATGTTTTCATATATGCAAAAGATAGATTTTTAGAAAAGTTCGGTTTTTTTCTGTTCATAGATTTTTTTTGTTGATATTAATTATTGTAGAATATGCAAATGTTTGTATATTCATATGAACAATGCATTAGGCAAAACCTTTGTTTTTTTTCGAAATTTTCTATTTGAACATTTTTTTTAAAACAAGCAATACTAAAAGAATGAGAGGAAAAAGGAAAATAAGAAGAGGAAGAAAGGAGAAAAAGAGGAGAGGAAGAAGAGGAGAAATAAATAAGAAGAGGAAAAAAGAAGAAAAAGAAGAGGAGAAGAAGAAAGGAATAGAGGAGAAAGGAGAAATTCTATTTTTTTCTTCTTCTCCTCTATTCCTTTCTTCTTCTCCTCTTTTTTTTCTTCTTTTACTTCTTCTTCTTCTTCCTTCTTCCTTCTTCCTCTTTTCTTCCTTTTCCTTAATTATTTTCCTTTCTCGAGGGAGAAGAAGAAAAAGAAGAGGAGAAGAAGAAAGAAGGGAAAGGAGAAAGAAGAAACTTCAACACGAGGGGGTGGTACCGATACCCCCTCCCCTATAACATTATTTTCCCATGTATATGTATGTCGCGTCGTTGTCGATATAACCCCCTCTAGATACAACTGCAGCACCCCCCTCGGCCCTCTCGCTCGACCAAAACTCTCGAGGACACCCAAACCCTAGAGAGAAAACGATGTTGCAGGTCTCCTACGTACCCCCTCCCGCTGCGCTCCTACCCGACAAATTAACTCTCTCGAGGCCACCCAAATTTATCAAGTTAGAAGAGCGTTATCGTCGAGGCCACCCCAAACCCTTGAAGCTTTGTGTCGAGGCGACCCCAAACGCTAGAGAAGCAGCGTCGAGGCCACTAACATGATTCCTTATTGTGATTAGCTAGCTAGTTCTACGTTTGCCACTATGTACCATGTTTGAATAATAATTGACATGTTGTCAATATTTGCAGAAACTATGGAGCACTCCCGAGACGAAGAAACAGAAGCGATGTTGGGGGAAATAATCGCAAATGGAAGTGATGATGTTGCGTCATTTCTCATCGACACCGTTGGTCATATGGATGAAGAAGAGGGCTATGATTATGATGGCTTCGACCCATTAACGCCGGTACAAGATGAGGACTATGTTCATGATGGCTCCGGTGACACAATGGAGGTACAAGACGAAGGAGACCATGCTGACTGCTCCGGTCACCGAACCGAGTGCGGCCTGGTATATATATATTAGTTAAGCCCGTGCTGACAAGTTAATTGATGCATCCATTGTTTTGGTATATGTACACATATTAAGTACTGTCGTCTTTCTTCCTTATAATTTCTAGCCCTCCGGATCGAGCACAACTTCGGTAAGGAGACGAGGCCCGAAGAAAAAGTTGAGCTCGGATGAAAAGTTTGAGATCATAGAAATCGCGCCCGACGGCGAACCGATTGAACCCATTCGGACAAAGAAGGCATTTTCTGCTCAGTGCGGGGTTCTTGTTAGGGACAGGATCCCGATCAGCATCCAGCAATGGTATAAGCCTGCTAAGGATGAAGACGCTGAGGTGTCTTATGTCAATGATATGCAGAAAGAAGATCTTTGGAATGAGCTGAAGGCAAATTTCACCCTACCGCCAGAGGAGGATCCGGAGAAGCCAGTTAAAGAGCAATTAATCAAGTCTTGTGCTCTTAAGAAGATGGCTGGCCTAATGAGGAGGTGGAGGAAAGAGCTGAACCAGTTTGTCAGGAAAAAAGAGACACCAGAATTCATCGGCAAATATGAGAAGATCAAAGATCACTGGCCCGCATTTGTGGACCACAAGACATTAGAAAAGAGTAAGAAGATGTCGGAGACAAACAAGAAAAATGCTGCGAATAAGAAGCTTCACCATCGCACGGGGTCAGGTGGCTACCTCAAAGCCCGGCCTAAGTGGTCCAAGGCTGAGCATGATCTGCTTGAAAAAGGGATCGAACCAGAGACAATGCGCTGGCCAGACCGTTGCCGGACTTGGTTCTTCGGGGCTGGCGGAACCTTGGACCCTGTAACAGGGCAGTGTCAGTGGACGGACGAGCAACTGCAAACACCAGTCAAGAACCTTCGACACTATATCGATGCAGCACAGCGAGGGACGTTCCTTCCAAACAGGGAGAAGGACGAGCTCACAATGGCCCTTGGGAATCCCGAGCACCCTGGACGGACACGAGGCACGCCAGGCTCCCTTCCGTGGAAGGTTGGTTTTCCGGACGCAGGGGGTTACAAAACCCACGAGAGGAGGAAGAAACTGGAGCAGGACAAAATGCAGGCACTGCTTGGAAGGGTAATGGGGCTAGAGGATCGAGAAGAGGAACGAGAAGCAGCAGATCGCAACAAACGACATGCCGAAGCTTCCCCCGAAGCTACCCCGCCATCTCAGCGGAGAAGCAGCGTTGCTTCCACCGAGCTGCTTCAGCCGGAGCATGTCTTGACGGATCCTGCCAGCTATCCCGTGGATGGTATCACGGAGTCTCAAAATTGCCACATTATGGCGCGATGCATGAATTTGAAGGTCAAGGCGGCTGTTGGCCAAGTTTATCCTAGTGGACCCGGCACAACTTATCACTGCCAGCCGATTCCAGAAGGATTTGCTAAGGTGATGGTTGATGAAATAACGAAGGGATTTGAGGACCTCGCGCTTGAGCACCCTACCGGTGAAGGGGAGACTAGGCTGGGTTCTGCTCTGAAGACTCCATGCCTATGGCGGAAGGAGCTCATCGACCTTCTGAACTGGACGCCTCCGCCTCCTCCTCCTCCTCCGGCGAGTCAGGGCACTCCGCCTCCTCCACCGCCTCCTCCTCCGGCGAGTGACGATCAGGGCACGCGTGGCGGCACTCCGTCTCCTTCTCCGGCGGATGGCGGCACTCCGCCTCCTCCTTCTCCACCTCGCCAGGAAGGGTGGAAGAGACCCGCCGCCGCCCCGGCTGCTCCGACATGTCGTAGTCCTTCTCCTCCGCCTCGTAAGCAAGCACGAAAGAAGACAGACGCTGCAGCCGCTCCGTCTGCTCCGGAGTCTAGCAGCACAAGAAGAGAGAGGCAATACAGATACGGTCCACCTCTAAAGCCTCTAGAGAAGTTACCGTACGAGAGGACCGAGGAGGAAACCGATACGATCGTGCAGACCCACGTGAAGGAGTTCTTTGAAGGGGTGAAAGCAAAGATACATCCACCTCCGGAGGAGAAGGTCGATCCGGTGAAAGCAAAGCGCACTCTCGATGCCCTGAGGAAACCACCAAAGTCTCCGCCGAGAACCAACTATGAGCGCATTACTAAACAGACATATCTCCAAGCCAAGCGGTCGGGAACTACTGTCAGTGATAAAAGGTTAAAAGAACAAGGAGCAAAGGGGAAAAAAATTGCCCAGCTCGGCGAACAAGCACAACAATCGTGCCCCCTGCTCAATGTGTCTAATCCTCCGGGGACGGTGGCCGGTTATGGCAATCTTGAAGATTACCTGCCTGACGATGTACTTCCTGATTTCATGGAGGTGGACTTATTCAGATACGAGTACGGGAAGCCTCTCGTCAAAGATGAAAAGTCTCTGACAACAATGATGCGAAGATTCCATAGTTGGTACATGAAAACCTGCAGAGAGTCTGAGGGGACGAACACTTTGTATCTGAAAATTAAAGAGGAGCATGACCTCGTTTCAAATGATGTGTTGTCTATTCCATTTGAGGAGTTCTTCGAGTTCTTCAATCAAAAGGCCCTCGATAAATTAATGGTCTTTTGCTACTGCCTGTAAGTACTATTTCTGTCATTAGTCTGTATATATAGCTCGGCTCTTTCATTCCATGTATTTATAATTAATTATCCTCAATATATTATGCAGATTGAAGATCGTCGAGTGCAAAAAAAATGAAATCTATGATATTGGGTTCATTAACACAAATATCATAGATGTTTTTCTGGTTAAAATGCGCGCCGAAGGGGCCGAGGACAACTTGCTACAATCATTGATCAAAAATCAAAACAAAGATACCATACTCTTTCCTTACCACGGCCCGTGAGTGTAACTGTCGTGTGCATATTCGCTTTTCCTTATTACTCGAGCGAGGTTAATGTAATTGATGAGTTATGCATGCGTGCAGGTACCACTATATTCTTCTGGAGATTAAGCTTGAGCGTGGACTAGTAACCGTCTTAGACTCCAGACGGAAAGATCCCAGCACCTATGCGGACATGACTGAAATGCTCAGCAAGTAAGTTCAATCGATCATTATCGCACCATATCGGCAACTTTTTGTTCATTTCCTGATATCTCAAGTAATAATAATTATTTTCTTTGTCTTGCAGGGTTTGGAAACAGTTCACCGCACAAGCTCCGGGACTGCCGAAGGAGCTGCGATATACATACCCGAAAGTAAGTACTACTGGCGCGCATCTCCCGTTGATTCTATAGCTATACTTTCATCGATGCCATTTATATAATGCTTCATTATCAGTTTGATTGACCTCTATTTCTCGTAAAGTGCTTGTGGCAGGAGGAAGGGAATGATTTCTGTGGATACTACGTGTGCGATTTCATCCACAACGCGACTTTGAAAAACAAGCGGGGCTACTCTAGAAGACAATATGAAGTGCGTAAGCAATAATATTCACAATTTCATTTTATTACACCATCATTTCTGTTGAGTTTCATTCATATATATGTATTAATTAACCCCCTTCTTCAAATTAATTAGACGTGGCAGATGCGGGATGAACTCCTACCACCAGATCGCATGAAAGCAATTCAAGAGGAATTGGCGGGATTCTTTCTTGAATACGTCATCAGTAAAGCCGGAGAATACCATGTGGAACTTCAATTCAAATGCTAGTGGTTTGTAATTAAGAGAACTTATATAGATTGTACATGTATGTAGCCAGTAAAACTTGTTGTTCGACCAATATCTCGGAGAAGGAGAGGTCGATCGATCACTTCTCTCGGTATGCATGACGAACTTCTGTACTGAATGGTTCTCTCGATCACTTATGTATATATACTACGTAGCGTCGACCAAGCACGGACATAAGAGAGGAAACTTCTCTCTATTAATTAGCTAGCTAACACAATATACGAAACACCTAAATTAACCCCCCCAAAACCCCCCAACCCCCCTCCTTTCAAAAAAAAAACAAAAACCCCAGCCACTGGAATGCAGACACGTGGATGCCTTTTGGTCCCGGTTGGAGCCACCAACCGGGACCAAAGGCCCCCTGAGTGGGCTCGGCGCACAGGGCCACGTGGAGGCACATTGGTCCCGGTTCATGTTTGAACCGGGACTAATGGGTTGAGGTATTAGTAACGACCCATTAGTCCCGGTTGCCGAATCGGGACTAAAGGCCCTTACGAACCGGGACTAATGGGTGGTTTTCTACTAGTGTTTTAGAAATAAATGAGGCCACTTAATCATAGGAAACATGTCGAACAACGAAGAAACTAGGCCTTTTGACCAAGATGCAGACGAGATGGATTATGAGGGTGAACAAGAGTACCTCGACTATTTGACTGCTAAGCAAGGTTTGCAGGTCGGCCTCGATGATGGTACTGACGCCGACATCGACACCGACGGCGCCGGCACTAATGGCGGTACCGAGACCGGTGGGGAAGGTACCGGCGGGGAAGGTACCGGCCCCGATGCCGCTACCGAAAAGAGGAAGCATAAGAAGCAGAGGATACGAAAACCTAACAAACTAGGGATTGGATGACTTGTGATCACAAAGATGGCACCTGGCAAGTTTGAGCCGTTAGAGCCGGAAGAACCTCGCAAGTGCTATGGGAACCAAGTAGGATGCATCCTACGGGAATGCGCGAGCATCAACGATGATGACTTAAGGAGTAAAGAACATTTGACGCAGTTGGTTGCACAAGAGATTCAAGTTCCCCAACCGGGATGATAACATAGAACAACCGTGGGATGATCCGAAGATGAAAAAGATTAACAATCACGCCATGGGCATGTTCAGCAATGATATGGCATCCTGGAAAGGGAGGGTGAAACGAGCTATTGAGGCTGATGAACCCCTGTCCAAGATTCTGGAGGAAAATCCGACACTTACGGAAGAGGAGTTCGAAAAGTTCAAGGACACTTGCGCTACCGAGGCAGCCAAGGCTAAGGCTGCGAAATTCAAAAGCCTTCAGCTCCGGAACACGGGGAAGCATCACCTCGGAAGCCGTGGCTACCTCGGTAAAAGGCCCATATGGGATAAGGAGGACGCGGAACGTGAAGCCGCGGGTCTCCCAGATCCCTTCGCGAAGTTCACCAACCCCTTGGAGCATGACTTCATCAGGGCCCGCTACAAGTGGGACAACGAGAAAAAGGTTTGTTACACGGACAAGATCACGAGGAAATTGATTAGACTACTGGAGAAGCAACACCGGCTTGCAGCCGAAAGCCCTACTTCTCCGATGAGGCCCAAGTGGGACACCCCTCTCAACCGGGCCTTGAACGAACTTAAGGGACTCCCGTTGGACCAGCGGCTGCAATATGGTCGTGTGCACGGCACTGGAGACGGCGCCACGTGGAAGGTGTTTTACAACGACGGCCCGGAGGCCAAGAAGCAGAAAAAGAAGTTTAGTCAGGCAGACATCGACGCAAAGGTGAAGCTTGCGGTCGAGAAAAAAGCAGCTGAGGATGCGAAAAAGCAGCCGAGGACAAATATGAGTTGCTACAGCAGGCAGTCAATGCATCTGTAACTGCCTGCAGAAATGATTTCGCTACTAACTTGGTTCTAGTTATCATCAACTGGGCGAAGGAAAATCCAGACAAGACGGTACATGATTTCCCGATGCCCAGTTTCGTCGCGAGCAACTCAATGAACAACAACACCATCGCACCATCACTTGCTCAAGCAACCGGGCCTCCTCTTGCAGCCGCTCCCGCTCATAGCAGCTCGTCCTCAGTCTCAGGCGCGCTAGGTGGGCCTTCGTCTTTGGCTGAGCTCGACGCCATCACGGTAATTACATGTCGCACCAACATATATATATATATATATATATATATATATATATATATATATATATATATATATATATATAGATAATATTCCATTTTTGTTGCCTTTCGGTTGTTTTACGCCACAGACATATGTGTTTGCAGGCGAAAGAAACCCCGTGCACCATACTCTACTTGATCAAAGGCCAGAAGGTGGCGTGGGAAAGGGGATGATAATGGACCCCTCTCAACGCACGTTCCACAACCAGCCGATCCCCGCTAGGCACTTCAGGGTTAGCTTGACCAGTGTGAAATCGGGGCATGAGGATTTGCCTCCTCCAGTACAGCATGTGGGAGCGGACGACGAGACCCCGCCACGGATTGGAAGCTGCAAGGGTTGGGTGCTGCTATGGCCGAAGAATCTTATTCGTCTGGAGCCGGCCAAGAGCACACCAATAACTACCACACATCAACAAGCATGTGCGGAGACCACCACCCCGCCTACGCAATTACCAGCTCCTGTAGTGCCGGGTGAGAGCGGCGGACGACATGATGAAGGGGGTGCACTAGTACTGGCTGATGTAATTTCTCCTGTAGAACAGAGAATGGATGATGAGACGGAGGTCGACCCTATGGATTACCTCAATACAAACGCGTATGACTGTGACATAGATATGATGAGTCAACCATATGACGAATCGGGCTATTAGCTTGCTAATGAGGATATGGATGATATGCCCGGGCAGGGTCGTACCATGGATTGCAAAAAGTCTCTCTTCATGAAATCCTCACAGGACACGCCTGAAGATGTCGCCTCAACACAGGCTAACTAGCCGGGCGCGAGGGTCGTACAGTACTGTAACGACCAAATCTCGAAGGATTTGAGTCTCTGTGCTTACCGTGCTAGTCCCTGGATCGAAATCGCTAGCACACACAGTATAGATGAATACCAGAATAGCAAGTGCATCATTTATTACAACGTATGATCCAGAATGTATAAAATAAAACAATCTGCATAGCACTTGGCTAGCTTTATTCAATCAAACAGCGAAAAGTAGCAGAAAATAACGATGAGTCCCATCATAGCCCACTGGCGATGCTGAGTGCAGAATCGCGACCCTAACGGTACCTTACTCTTCGTCTGAATATCCTGCAACATGAGACGTTGCAGCCATATAGGTCAATACTTTGAATGTATTGGCAAGTTACACAAGAGTAATAATATAGCAGACCTACATGTATATGCATAGTACAACAAATGAAGGCTTGAGGGTTTATTTTTGCATAAAGCTGATTTTATCCTAATAACTACCTAATAGTCAATTTTTTATTTAGTTCTTTTATTACTACAATTAAATACACAAGGTTGAGTTGGCAAAATCAACTCCAACCTACCCTTTATTAAGTTGCCCACAAATATTATTAAATGTCACATCTGTCAAGATCATCCAACAACTATAATGGCATAGTGGCTCAAATTTACCCATAACCGGGGGCACGGCTAATCATGATTAGTTTTAATACTCTGCAGAGTTTTGTACGCTTTACCCACTGGACCCAATCCGAAGATTGAGACAAAGTCTTTCAGAAGAGGTTCCCTTAACCACCTGACGGCCACATCCCACCTACATAAGCTACATTTGTCGACACTGTCTGGGCAAGGGTGCCAACAACTGATCAACTAAGCTAGAGCCCATATAGCCAGTGGCCGCACATGGAAGCTACTAGTCACTAAGTTTGTCTGCTCTTTTTGAACCTGGGCGGCATTCCACTTAGGGTGCACTCTCATGGGCGCATGGCCTTAGAAAAGGTGCAAGACCCCATGATGCCTTCCCTCAACGCCAAGCAATACCACTTCCGCCCAGAGGTGAATTAAATCCTTACTTACTACTCAATTTAGTTATATATATATAATCCTCACATAAACCCAATGTATACACGAACCACCCCCGTCTACAAAGCATAGCAACCTACAACTACCACGATTTGCAAAGACGGGAAGATAGCTTAACAGCATATAGCAAAATAATATAGTAATCATCATATACATGCATATATTCATAGTGTGATATAACTAAATGCATAGGAAACAATAGGTAAAGGATGATCAACATGTAACTTGCCTTGGTTCTGGTTCAGAAAGTCACACTCCTGACAATAGTTCGCGTCGCACTCCGGTCAATCTACACGTTTCACACAATTCAACAAATCAATCACCGGAACATGAATCGAACCAAAATAAAACCAACAGCAAGAAAATCATTTCAAAAACACAACAACAGAAGCTTAACAGCACCTAAATTGCACTACCGTCACAACGCAAAAAGAATCACTCGAATCCGATAAACGGTTTGAGAGTTATGGCCTCCGGAAGGTTTAATTCAAATTCAAACTAATTCAAATTTGAACAGAGCAAATGAAGGAAATATGCCCTAGAGGCAATAATAAAGTTATTATTTATTTCCTCATATCATGATAAATGTTTATTATTCATGCTAGAATTGTATTAACCGGAAACATGATACATGTGTGAATACATAGACGAAACTATAGTCACTAGTATGCCTCTACTTGACTAGCTCATTAATCAAAGATGGTTATGTTTCCTGACCATAGACATGTGTTGTCATTTGATTAGTGGGATCACATCATTAGGAGAATGATGTGATTGACATGACCCATTCTGTTAGCCTAGCACTTGATCGTTTAGTATACTGCTATTGCTTTCTTCATGACATATACAAAGTTCCTGCAACTATGAGATTGTGCAACTCCCATTTACCGGAAGAACACTTTGTGTGCTACCAAACGTCACAACGTAACTGGGTGATTATAAAGGTGCTCTACAGGTGTTTCCGAAGGTACATGTTGGGTTGGCATAATTCGAGATTAGGATTTGTCACTCCGATTGTCGGAGAGGTATCTCTGGGCCCTCTCGGTAATACTCATCACCTAAGCCTTGAAAGCATGTAACTAATGAGTTAGTTATGAGATGACGTATTACAGAACGAGTAAAGAGACTTGCCGGTAACGAGATTGAACTAGGTATTGGATACCGACGATCAAATCTCGGGCAAGTAACATACCGATGACAAAGGGAACAAAGTATGTTGTTATGCGGTTTGACCGATAAAGATCTTCGTAGAATATGTAGGAACCAATATGGGCATCCAGGTCCCGCTATTGGTTATTGACCGAGAATGGTTTTAGGTCATGTCTACATAGTTCTCGAACCCGTAGGGTCCGCACGCTTAACGTTTCGATGACAGTTTTAATATGAGTTTATAAGTTTTGATGTACCGAAGTTTGTTCGGAGTCCCGGATGTGATCACGGACATGACGAGGAGTCTCGGAATGGTCGAGACATAAAGATTGATATATTGGACGACTATATTCGGACACCGGAAAGGTTCCGGGAGTTTTCAGAGAAAACCGGAGTACCGGAGGGTTACCAGAACCCCGCCCCCCCCCCCCCCCCCCCGGGAAGTAATGGGCCTTGATGGGCCCTAGTGGAGAAAGAGAGGGGCCGGCCAGGGCATGTGGCGCGCCCCCTCCCCTTGAGTCCGAATAGGACAAGGAAGGGGGGGGGGGGCGGCACCCCCCTTGCCTTCCCCCTCTCCTACTCCTTCCTTCCCCCTCCCTCTTGGATTAGGAAAAGGAGGGGGGAAACCTACTTGGAGTAGGTTTCCCCCTCCTAGGGCGCGCCTCCCCTTAGGCCGGCCCCCTCCTCCCTCCCTCCTTTATATACGGGGGCGGGGGGCACCCCATAGACACACAAGTTGATCTACGGATTGTTCCTTAGCCGTGTGCGGTGCGCCCTTCCACCATATTCCACCTCAGTCATATCGTCGCGAAGCTTAGGCGAAGCTCTGCGCCGGTACAACATCAAGATCGTCACCACGCCGTTGTGCTGACGGAACTCTCCCTCGACACTCGGCTAGATCGGAGTTCGAGGGACGTCATCGAGCTGAACGTGTGCTGAACTCGGAGGCTCCGTACGTTCCGTGCTTGGATTGGTCGGATCGTGAAGACGTATGACTACATCAACCGCGTTGTGCTAACGCTTCCGCTTACGGTCTACGAGGGTACGTGGACGAACACTCTCCCCTCTCGTTGCTATATCATCACCATGATCTTGCGTGTGCGTAGGAATTTTTTTGAAATTACTACGTTCCCCAACAACAAACATGTGCAAAGTTGGTACTGTGATAATGTGCTGATTTTTGTGAGTGCACAGGAAAAAGAATCAACAAATTTGGATTTACGGATTAGGAGTTATAGCTAATTGAAGTTTAGGTGAAAAACTAAAAATAAAACAAAAGGGAAAACAAAAAACTCCTGCACAGCCGTGCGTGTACTGTAGCTACTTGCCACGTGTCTGTTCGCGATTTGCCGAAGTTCCCTGTGCGTTCGTGCTCACCAGAAACAGAGCAAGACGGCGGCGGCGGCGGGCGTAAGCGGCGGCGCGTCTCCGGCGGGCTCCGGCGAAGGCAAGGCTACGGCGGGTGCGGTGTTGAGCGGCGGAGGTGGTGGTGGTAAGTACGGTGACGGGGGCATCCTCTACTGACGGCGGCGGCGCGAAACTCCGGCGTGCTCCGGCGTCGGCTCGGCGATCTGCAGGTCAGCCCGATTGGTCAAACGAGTGCGGGTTCGAGTGGGGTTCCGAGGGGAACAAGTGGCGCGGCTGGGCGTGCTCTTACGGTGACTGAAACGAGCGGAGAAGACGGCGGTGGCTCGAGCTCCACGGCGAGATCCAATCGGCACGGGTGCGTGCGTGCGGCACAGTGAGAGGGGAAAGAGCTTGGGGTAGGGTTTCCTGGGGTCTTGGGCTCGCACACGGCAGGTCGTGCGTGCACGGGGTGGACCAGGAGCGCGAGGTCAACTCGGGCTCGGCCGTGGCGGCGCGCGCGGTGCGGGACAGCGGTCTCCGGCTCGGGGACGACGAACAGGCGCGGGGTAGCGGTGCGGGTCGGGTGTGGGTCGGGCGAGCGGTGCGGCGGCGCGTACCGCTTCGTGACTGCGAGCGAGCGGGCTGCAAGGCTGGCGGTTGGCTGGGTTGGCGGCGCGGGGGACTGGGCCGCGCAGTGCGGGGTTAGGTGGGCCGCGGCGTCGGCTGCCTGGTTGGGTAGCTGGCTGGCCGGCTGGCTGTTTTAAAAAAAAACAAACAAACAAAACTACAGAACCAAAAACTAAAATAAAAACACCAGAATAAAATCTAGGAAAAATACCTAGACACACAGTAAAATATATACTACTAATATAAACTACAGGAACAATAGTTCCTCACCTAATGCAATTTTAGAAATTCATTTTGATGCAATAGGACACTCAAACAGCAATAAAACAATCAAATAAAATATTTTTAAGATTGCAAAAATTACCAGAACATATCATATGAACTGGAAATAATATTCTGCACATTATGAAAATTTTTAATAACAGGGGAGAAGTCATGTTATCTCCACTCCAATAAATTGCCTTTAGTTGCATAATGAAAAGAATATTGCAAAGAGCAAATAATGCATGGAAAATATGATATGCATATGTATGATCTAATAACATCCTAATTTAGGAAAATTGGGATGTTACAAACCTACCCCCCTTAAGATGAATCTCGCCCTCGAGATTCGGGCTGGCTAGCGAATAGGTGTGGGTGATCCTGCTTGAGATCTTCCTCTCGTTCCCAGGTAGCTTCCTCCTCTGTATGATGATCCCATTGAACCTTACATAATTTGATTGTTTTGGTGCGAGTAACTCTCTCTGCTGTCTCCAGAATCTTAACAGGTTTCTCCTCATATGTCAAATCACTCTCCAACTGAATTGCCTCAAGTGGCACTGTGTCCCGCAATGGAATATCCATCATCTCTGCATGACACTTCTTCAACTGAGATACATGAAACACATCGTGAACTCCTGACAAAGATTCTGGCAACTCCAACTGATAAGCTACCTCTCCTCTACGCTCCAAGATCATGTAAGGCCCCACAAAACGTGGTGCTAACTTACCCTTGATTCCAAACCTCTTAATTCCACGAAGTGGTGAAACTCTAAGATATGCACGGTCTCCTACCTCATATGTCACCTCCTTACGTTTTGCATCTGCATAGCTCTTCTGCCTTGACTGTGCTATCTTCAGTCTATCACGAATCAACTTGACCTTCTCCTCAGCATCTCTGATCATGTCTGGTCCAAAGAACTGGCGCTCTCCAACCTCATCCCACATCAACGGTGTCCTGCACTTCCTACCATACAATACCTCAAATGGTGCCATCTTCAGACTAGCCTGATAACTGTTATTATATGAGAACTCTGCATAGGGTAAATTATCATCCCAACTGGACCCATAGTCCAAAGCACAAGCTCTCAACATATCCTCCAAAATCTGATTTACCCTCTCTGTCTGCCCATCTGTCTGTGGATGGAAAGTTGTACTGAACTCCAGCCTGGTGCCCAAGGATTCATGCAACTGACGCCAAAATTTGGATGTAAACTGAGTACCTCTATCAGACACTACCTTCCTTGGAACTCCATGCAGACAAACAATTTTAGACATATAAATCTTTGCTAGCTGAGCACTGGTATAAGTAGTCTTTACCGGGATGAAGTGAGCAACTTTAGTCAAACGATCAACAACTACCCAAATAGAATCATAACTTGACCGAGTCCTGGGTAGACCTGTAATGAAATCCATACCAATCTCATCCCACTTCCAATCAGGTATAGGCAATGGCTATAACAAACCTGCTAGTCTCTAATGTTCTGCTTTAACTCTCTGGCACACATCACATGTTGCAATATATCCAGCAATTTCCCTCTTCAGGCTAGGCCACCAAAATCTTTCCCTCAAATCCAAATACATCTTAGTATTACCTGGGTGAATAGAATAAGGTGAATCATGCGCCTCCTAAAGAATCAACTTCCTGATGTCTGCATCCTGAGGTACACAAATACGCTTCTCAAACCATATGGCCCCATGTTCATCCTCATGGAAACCTTCTGCTTTACCTTTAACCATGTTCTCTTTTATCTCAGCAATCTCCTTATCACCCTTTTGAGCTTCTCTAATCCTGTCAAGCAAAGTAGGCTTTACCTCAAGTGTTGCCAAATATCCCTTAGGAACCATCTCCAACCTGAGATTCCTGAATTGTTCACATAACTCGGGTGGCATATTATCAATATTAATTGCATTAGCATGGCTCCTACGACTCAATGCATCAGCAACAACATTAGCCTTACCAGGATGATACTGCACATTCAAATCATAATCCTTAATAAGCTCCAACCATCTCCTCTGCCTGAGGTTTAAATCCTTCTGAGTAAAAATATACTTCAAGCTCTTATGATCAGTAAATATATCACAACGATTACCAATAAGGTATGGCCTCCAAGTTTTCAATGCATGCACAACTGAGGCTAACTCCAAATCATGTGTAGGATAATTATGCTCATGATTCTTAAGCGAACGTGAAGCGTATGAAACAACTTTACCTTCCTGCATCAAAACACTCCCAAGTCCTTGACGAGAAGCATCACAATATACCTGGAAGTCCTTATGTATATCCGGTAGAGTTAAGACTGGGCTGTAACCAAACGCTGCTTCAACTCCTGAAAACTGGCTTCACATTCATCGGTCCAAACAAATTTCTTCTCTTTCTTCAACAGTTCAGTCATAGGCTTTGCAATCTTGGAAAAATTCTCAATAAACCTCCTGTAATAACCTGCAAGGCCCAAAAAGCTGCGAATCTCCCCAACTGTCATGGGTGTATCCCACTCTGTAACTGCAGCAACCTTAGATGGATCAACTGCAACTCCATTGCCTGACACAACATGTCCAATGAAAGCTACCTCATCCAGCCAAAACTCACATTTGCTGAACTTGGCATACAACTGATGTTCCCTCAATTTCTCCAATAGCAACCGCAGATGCACCTCATGCTCTTGCTTATTCTTGGAGAACACCAATATATCATCAATGAAAACAACCACAAATTTATCCAAGAACTCCATAAGCACCTTGTTCATCATATTCATGAAGTATGCAGGAGCGTTAGTCAGTGCAAATGACATAATAGTATATTCATACAACCCATACCTCGTGGTGAAAGCAGTCTTTGGAATATCTTGCTCACGAATCTTCAATTGATGATAACCAGAACGGAGATCAATCTTAGAAAACACAGTAGCTCCCTCCAACTGGTCAAATAGATCATTTATCATAGGCAAAGGATACTTATTCTTAATGGTTACCTCATTCAGAGAACGATAATCAACACACATCCTCAAAGTCCCATCCTTCTTCTCCACAAACAAAACTGGAGCTCCCCAAGGTGATGAACTTGGGCGAATAAATCCTTGTGCCTGCAATTCTCTTATCTGCTTCTTCAATTCCTCCAACTCTTGAGGAGGCATTCTATACAGTCTCTTTGCAATAGGTCCAGTGCCTGGTATTAAATCAATAGGAAACTCAATATCCCTATCTGGTGGCATACCTGGCAACTCCTCTGGAAACACATCTGGATAATCCCTCACAACTGGCACCTCTTCCGGGCTACCCCCTTAAGAGAGTTCACCTACACCTGATTACGCTTATACTTACACACATATTTGATCCTCTTCCCTCCTGGTGCACTGAGAGTAATAGATCGACTGGCACAATCAATACGACCTTTATATAACTGCAACCAATCCATACCCAAAATAATATCCAGACCTTATGACTTTAATATAATCAAATCTGTAGGAAACTCATGCTTCCCAATAGACAAGGTCAACTGATGACAACCAACACCTGCTATCATCTCAGCTCCTGGGGAACTCACTCTAATAGGCATGCTAAGTGTTTTGGTTGGCAATCCATGTTTATCAACAAATACCCTCGAAATGAATGAATGCGATGCACCAGTATCAAAAAGAACAACTGCAGGTACTGAATTAATGAAGAACTTACCAATCACTGCATCAGGTTCATTGTAAACCTCCTCAACATTAACATGATTTACATGACCCATTTGGAAGGGGTTTGGCTTGCTGGATCCTGAGTTCTTCGCCCCTGGGCAATCTGTGGCATAGTGTCCCATAGTCTTACACCTGAAGCACTGCACCTGACTCAAATCCCTTGGCGCACGTGTAACCTGGTGGTTCTGGTTATTATTCCCTCCATTGCCATTACCATTACCATTACCATTACCTCTGCCATTGCCATTGTTACTCTTGTGCCCATTATGATGATGGTGGCCATTATGGTTGTGGCCATTCCCTCCATGATGATTATGATCATTTCCTCCAAGATGATTATGCCCATTACCTCCATGATGATTATGTCCATTACCTCCATTACCATGATATGAAGTGCGTAGCTTCTGCTGTGGTCCTGAACTATACCTGTTATTGTTGTTGTACTTCCTCTTGCGATTCTCTATGGCCTGTTGCTTTCCCTCCAGCACAATAGCCTTATCAATTAGCTCCTGGCAATTATTAAAAGTGGCCACTGTCAACTGAAGGCTCAACTCATCATTTAGGCCCTCCAAGAATTTCTCCTGCCTAGCTGCATCAGTGTTAACATCATTAGGAGCATAACATGCAAGATTATTAAATTCATCCACATAAGCATTAACTGTGCGACCACCCTGGCGCAAACTACGAAACTCCTTCTTTTTCAAACTCATAGCACCAGCAGACACATGTGCAGCACAGAAAGCTGTCTGAAACTGCACCCAAGTGATAGTAGCAATGGGATAAGTGACCAAGAAGTTGTCCCACCAAGCTGCGGCAGGACCCTCCAACAAATGCGAGGCAAACCTCACCCTCTCTGCATCTGTGCATCCAACCGTATCCAGGTTCTTATTGACTGCATGGAGCCAATCATCAGCCACAATAGGTTCGGGGGAACTGGAGAACCTCTGAGGATTCAACCTCAAGAACCTGGTAAGCATATCCACAGGTGGTGGTGGCGGTGGATTGTTGTTGTTATTGTTGTTGTTTCCCATGTTCTGAGCAAGCAACTGGATCAACTGAGCCTGTCCCTGAAGCAACTGTTGCATGTATGGCGGTACATCATTGCCATTGTTGTCTCCTGCTGCAGCAGTGCGTCTAGTGTCACGCCTCGGCGGCATCTGGTGGGCAAGCATAGATGAGTTATAGATATAATAGGGCCAAAAGCTATGTATATATAAATATATTCTACCCATATGCATAATATGATCAAGCCAACAAAACACAACAACGAATAACACCAACACACAAACAACAAACAATAATATGATAATATTATATATATATAGTCGAATAATTTTGACAAGAAATAATTTAACAAACAAACTACCAATCAAGCAAACAATCTAGTATCTTCATACCACGAAAGTGGGCATAATCAGATACGCTAACACGATAACGTTGCAATATAAAACAAGCATGAATGGTGGTCTCAGCACTAGTTCCTACTTAACTGGTCAACATACTTGAGGGGCTTAACTAATAAACAGTAAGAAGTATAACTAGTTGACAAATAATTTTCACTCCTATGGCTTTTCTAATCCATTTTCTAGGGTCACGTCCTACAGTCAACACACTGCTCTGATGCCATCTATAACGACCAAATCTCGAAGGATTTGAGTCTCTGTGCTTACCGTGCTAGTCCCTGGATCAAACTCGCTAGCACACACAGTATAGATGAATACCAGAATAGCAAGTGCATCATTTATTACAACGTATGAATCAGAATGTATAAAATAAAACAATCTGCATAGCACTTGGCTAGCTTTATTCAATCAAACAGCGGAAAGTAGCAGAAAATAACGATGAGTCCCATCATAGCCCACTGGCGATGCTGAGTGCAGACTCGCGACCCTAACAGTACCTTACTCTTCGTCTGAATATCCTGCAACATGAGACGTTGCAGCCATATAGGTCAATACTTTGAATGTATTGGCAAGTTACACAGGAGTAATAATATAGCAGACCTACATGTATATGCATAGTACAACAAATGAAGGCTTGAGGGTTTATTTTTGCATAAAGCTGATTTTATCCTAATAACTACCTAATAGTCAAATTTTTATTTAGTTCTTTTATTACTACAATTAAATACACAAGGTTGAGTTGGCAAAATCAACTCCAACCTACCCTTTATTAAGTTGCCCACAAATATTATTAAATGTCACATCTGTCAAGATCATCCAACAACTGTAATGGCATAGTGGCTCAAATTTACCCATAACCGGGGGCACGGCTAATCATGATTAGTTTTAATACTCTACAGAGTTTTGTACGCTTTACCCACTGGACCCAATCCGAAGATTGAGACAAAGTCTTTCAGAAGAGGTTCCCTTAACCACCTGACGGCCACATCCCACCTACATAAGCTACATCTGTCGACACTGTCTGGGCAAGGGTTCCAACAACTGATCAACTAAGCCAGAGCCCATATAGCCAGTGGCCGCACATGGAAGCTACTAGTCACTAAGTCTGTCTGATCTTTTTGAACCTGGGAGGCATTCCACTTAGGGTGCACTCTCATGGGCGCATGGCCTTAGAAAAGGTGCAAGACCCCATGATGCCTTCCCTCAACGCCAAGCAATACCACTTCCGCCTAGAGGTGAATTAAATCCTTACTTACTACTCAATTTAGTTATATATATATATAATCCTCACATAAACTCAATGTATACACGAACCACCCCCGTCTACAAAGCATAGCAACCTACAACTACCACGATTTGCAAAGACGGGAAGATAGCTCAACAGCATATAGCAAAATAATATAGTAATCATATACATGCATATATTCATAGTGTGATATAACTACATGCATAGGAAACAATAGGTAAAGGATGATCAACATGTAACTTGCCTTGGTTCTGGTTCAGAAAGTCACACTCCTGACAATAGTTCGCGTCGCACTCCGGACAATCTACACGTTTCACACAATTCAACAAATCAATCACCGAAACACGAATCGAACCAAAATAAAACCAACAGCAAGAAAATCATTTCAAAAACACAACAACAGAAGCTTAACAGCACCTAAATTGCACTACCGTCACAATGCAAAAAGAATCACTCGAATCCGATAAACGGTTTGAGAGTGATGGCCTCCGGAAGGTTTAATTCAAATTCAAACTAATTCAAATTTGAACAGAGCAAACATGTGCAAAGTTGGTACTGTGATAATGTGCTGATTTTTGTGAGTGCACAGGAAAAAGAATCAACAAATTTGGATTTATGGATTAGGAGTTATAGCTAATTGAAGTTTAGGTGAAAAACTAAAAATAAAACAAAAGGGAAAACAAAAAACTCCTGCACAGCCGTGCGTGTACTGTAGCTGCTTGCCACGTGTCAGTTTGCAATTTGCCGAAGAAGTTCCCTGTGCATTCGTGCTCACCAGAAACAGAGAAAGACGGCGGCGGCGTCGGGCGTAAGCGGCGGCGCGTCTCCGGCGGGTCTCCGGCGAAGGCAAGGCTACGACGGGTGCGGTGTTGAGCGGCGGAGGTGGTGGTGGTGAGTACGGTGACGGGGGCGTCTTCTACTGACGGCGGCATCGTGAAACTCCGGCGTGCTCCGGCGTCGGCTCGGCGATCTGCAGGTCACCCCGATTGGTCAAATGAGTGCGGGTTCGAGTGGGGTTCCGAGGGGAACAAGTGGCGCGGCTGGGCGTGCTCTTACGGTGACTGAAACGAGCGGAGAAGACGGCGGTGGCTCGAGCTCCACGGCGAGATCCAATCGGCGCGGGCGCGTGCGTGCGGCACAGTGAGAGGGGAAAGAGCTTGGGGTAGGGTTTCCTGGGGTCTTGGGCTCGCACACGGCAGGTCGTGGGTGCACGGGGTGGACCAGGAGCGCGAGGTCAACTCGGGCTCGGCCGTGGCGGCGCGCGCGGCGCGGGACAGCGATCTCCTGCTTGGGGACGATGAACAGGCGCGGGGTAGCGGTGCGGGTCGGGTGTGGGTCGGGCGAGCGGTGTGGCGGCGCGTACCGCTTCGCGACTGCGAGCGAGCGGGCTGCGGGGCTGGCGGTTGGCTGGGCTGGCGGCATGGGGGACTGGGCCGCGCAGTGCGGGGTTAGGTGGGCCGCGGCGTCGGCTGGCTGGCTGGGTAGCTGGCTGGCCGGTTGGGTGTTTTTTTTAAAAAAAACAAACAAACAAAACTACAGAACCAAAAACTAAAATAAAAACACCAGAATAAAATATAGGAAAAATACCTAGACACACAGTAAAATATATACTACTAATATAAACTACAGGAACAATAGTTCCTCACCTAATGCAATTTTAGAAATTCATTTTGATGCAATAGGACACTCAAACAACAATAAAACAATCAAATAAAATATTTTTAAGATTGCAAAAATTACCAGAACATATCATATGAACTGGAAATAATATTCTGCACATTATGAAATTTTTTAATAACAGGGGAGTAGTCATGTTATCTCCACTCCAATAAATTGCCTTTAGTTGCATAATGAAAAGAATATTGCAGAAGAGCAAATAATGCATGGAAAATATGATATGCATATGTATGATCTAATAACATCCTAATTTAGGAAAATTGGGATGTTACAAGTACTTAGCCCGGGAACACTTGGGCAGGGGTTAAGGAAGGGTCTGGAAGGTGTGCCCAAGAAAAAGGAGAGGAAGAGATTGGGGAAGGTAACTGCCTCCAAACAAGCCAGAGCACACAGCAGCCAGACGATGCATTCTGAAGAGCGTGTACCCGTGAAAGGTGTGGTCATGTTCCATCTCACGGGCGAGCCGATGCTACCGCCGAAACCGCTGGAGGCACTATCACGGGATCTCAGGAGACTGCACGACCATGTGCTGTCGACTAAGAAAAGCCTACTAGCCTCAAAGGATCCAGGATATCCGACATACGCGGCTCGTGTGCCTGAGGGGAAGTGCTACGTCGACACACGGCCCGCGGAGGTGTTCTTCCTGCGGTTTGACCATATCTTTGAGATGTTTCTAACACGGCGGCTTGATTTTACTATCGTCCGCCTTTTTGCGCTACATATGAGCTCCGTCATGAAGAGTGAAGAAGTCTCACAAATCTGTGTAGCGGAGCCGTACTACATGCACGAGTCTTTCTTGAGTCTCGGCGACTTTGAGTGTGAAACTGCTAGGGAGTACCTCCAAAACTTCATGGTACAGAATAAGGACCGAGAAATTGTCCTTGTGCCTTATCATCCAAAGTAAGTCAGTTCCAGACAACCCTTTCATACATTTCAATCATTCCTTCTCTCTCATATGGGGAATAATTTGAGGTGTCTTTTCCCCGCAGCAACGGGCACGCCGTCCTTATCGTTCTTTACCCGCAAGTCTCCCACGCCGTGTATTTTGACCCTTCCAGAGACTACGAGAAAAAGGACTACACCCACATAATGAATATTCTAGATGATGCTCTCCAAGGCTTCAGCTTTAGAGGTGGCCACGTGCATATCAAGAAACAAAGGAACAAGAAGATGGGTTTCGCGCATAAAACTAACTTCTCCTACATCCATGTCCCAAAACCAAGCAAGAAGGATGGATTCTACATCGTCCATCTCATGATTCAGTTCAACACGGATCACCAAAAGCTTCACATTAATAGCAGAAATGATGATCATATCCACAAGTGGCTAGAATCTCATGGAGAAGCGAATTATAAACTTAGAGATGACTTCTTTCGCATCCAAAGCGACATTGCGACGATCATCATGAAAGAAGTCGTCGATGAGAAGGGGATGTTCCACCACAGCCCTATATCGCGAACTGACGTCCGCACTCGCATAGGCATGCAACGTCTAGACCTCACGCCGTTCAAGAAGCTAGGGTTCATCCTCGATGATATGGAAGGATGGAACTTCTAGTGATTTATGATGCCGATGATGATGATATGTGTCGGTTGAACTTGTATACTTTTTGTAGCGATGAAACTTTGTGATGTCCATGGTCCCTGCCGAACTTGCGTAACGCTACTTTGTTAGTTTGCGTACGATGACCTGCGTACCTCTAGTTAATTAATTTGCATACTGTATATGTTGCATCTAGTTGCTAACCTTTCTTTTTTGGTGTTGCTCTAGTATATTTTGTTGCATATATATGATTGTACATCCTCTTCATGAACATGCATCTCTAACAGGTACCTAGTTTCTTGATGGCGAGATTGAAATGCTATGTCGTGTACAAAGGGAAGGTCCCGGGGGTGTACAACGAGTGGCATGAGTGTCAGGCGCAAGTGAATGGGTTCACGAGCACCAGCCATAAAGGCTTCAAAAGCAGACAAGAAGGAGAAGCTAGTTACTTGAGGTTCACGCTAGCGCGAGAGAGGACTCGTAACCGCCACCTCATGTACTGCATAGTTCCGCTCTCACTCATAGTCATAACACTTCTTGCGTATACCTTTGTTTAGATGGATGACGTTGTTGTAGTTGCAAGTATTCGAGACTTGCATGTATTGCTATTTTCGAGATGATGACAAGATATCACTTTGTGTTGGATGATGATTATGATGAGACTATTTGTATGTACATGCTATGATTACATTTGTGGTCTCGCAGGCATTTGTATGTGTACCATGATGACATTTCTATGTGCTAAAGATTCTTCTACAAAGCCGGTTCAAATACAAAATAAATATGCCAAAAAAAACTACTTAAATTAGCAGTAGCGAGTGTATAAAAGTTAGCAGCAACGCCTCAATAGCAGTAGCGCGTCCAGCCAAAGAGCTCTAGCACTACTAGCGGTAGCGAGCTTCCTCTAACCGCGTTGCTGCTACACTTGTGTAGCAGTAGCGCGGGTGCGCACGCGCTACTGCTATGAGTTAGCTGTAGCGCCTTATTAGTAGCGCGTACCCGCGCTACTGATACATCTAAAACCCGCGCTGCTGCTAGCCTTTTCCCTAGTAGTGTTTGAATGGACCCTTGTAGCTGGGTATCGACCCACGGCTTGGAAGCCTGGTATATTTACCTAAAACCCCGGGTTAACCTGCCTTCATCAAGTAAGACACTCCTATCCAGGTCATCCTGGCACGGCCCTCCGAACGTTTGACAGTTACTCTCATTGAGACCCTGCACTTGTCAAAGTTAAAATGGTGATTGGTTAGTTGGAGGTCCATCTTAAAAGGCTTTGTTAAATGGTTCAACTCAGCGGCCTGGCAGCCCACAAAAAGCCTCAAATTTGGGCCTGGCAGCCCCCAAAAAGCCTCGACTACACGGTTTTATTTGCATTTTGCAGAATTTTATGTTAAACCGATTTCTTGGCCTGATCTGTCATCTTATTAGCCCGGTATTTTTTAAACTGGCTTGGTTTGCAACTACACGTTGACAAACCTTATTCTTAAACCGGAGTTTGTTAACCCGGCCTGGTGTTGACTACCTATCACCAGCTTTGATCATCTGGTGTGCATCATCACCCGGTATGACTTACTATACGACATCGGTACATGATGAAGTTATACAAGAATTTCAGATTTGGGTTTTCACCCTTATCACAATCAAAGTTGACCAGCCAACTAAACAGGGATATTACATCATAGGTATGAATCAGTTCATATTTTTACGGTATGATTATCAATCCGGCCTTTTCTTGGGCATTATGACCCGTCCGGCGGTAAACCGCGAGGACCCTTTTCTTTTTATGCACACACAGGAGTTGCATATTATGATACCTGAACCACAATTGACATTGACATGGCGGATCACATAAAGTATCTCCTCCTGCATGATGGAAGCAGATGAAAATAGTTTTTGCTACCCTATTACAAGGCACTCAGAGGCCCAAAATATGGAATTGTTTCACAACGGACAGTTTCTAACATATCAACCGAATTGACAGATTAAGCTTCATCGCCGGGTTGATGTGAAGTAGATGGATCATCTGGCGTCGGTTCAGCCTCCTCCTCCCCATCCAATGGCTGGAAGTCATTGGTGGTCCAATCAATCCGGTTTAAGGCCTGAAAGACAGCCTCTTCACTTATAAGCTCAGCCGAATCAACGTCAGGGGCGTAAGTGTGCTTATGGATTGGTGGAACAAGGTTCGGCACTTCAGGAATAATAGCTTCAACCCGTTTGTTGTTTGCGTCATAGAAGGATCGGTGAACCGTCAAGTTAGCCTCTTCTGCTAACTGACTCGCCAAAGGACACATCTCCCTTGTCACCCGTTTGAGGGCGTCGTTGTCAAATACTTTGCCGTTTTCTTGTGCACTGGGGAAGCCTTTGGCTATATCAGCAGGATCAAGATCAGCTATCCATGCCTTGGCATGAGTCAGTGCTAATAAAGTGCCAGCCCGGGCAGCGGATCGCTTCAACTCTTCTATATGCACTGGCGTCATAGAGAGCCGGTCCAGCGTGTCCTTGATCAGTGTTGGAGCCCATTGTCATAAGAAGTAGCGCAGTTAACCCGCTGAGCGCCGGTATACAGCTGTTCAATCAGTGTATACGCGGCCTTGAGCTTCTTCCGCATATCAGAACCCAGATGAGCAATGCGACTTCCTATAGAGGTTTAAGAAGTTCATGTTAAACCGGAGAAATTTCAAAGTGAAATATTCATAAAGCCTTGGTAAATAGTGCTTACCAAATATTGCAGAGGTCATGGCATTAACTTGGCGCTTTAATCCAGTAAGTTCTTCTGTCACCGGTTTAAGAGCTGATTCAGCATCTTCTGCCCGCTTCAGCAATCCGGCCTTTTTGGTATCCCAGTTGGCCCGCTCAGACTTGAACCATTCCTTGAGATGCTCCATGGTGGTTAAGGCGGTTTTCAACTCATCCTTGGCCTTGGTGGTTTCTACTTGTTGGGATTTCAGATTTTCTTGAAGATCAGCAATTTGTGAGACTTGTTGGTTTATCTCACTCTGCAACAGTCAAAAGAGCATGTCAATATCTTTGTCAAAGTCCCAAGCATATAACTAGTTATACACTTGGCACTTGGGGGCTAATGCGGTTCATTTTTCTGCTGATTATTAAAGTCCCAAGGATTAATACAAGTTTTAATCATGGCACTTGGGGGCTAATGTGTGTTTGATCAGAAATACAAGGAAGTTTCATAAAGTACAATATGGAGTATACAAAGTCCCGGTTTGACTTTCTAAAGACAAACCGGCCCTTGGGGGCTACAATACAATGAAGGTACAGAACAAAGATCAAAAGGTTTACCTCGTAACGCTCCTTCATCAGGTTTACTAAACCAGCTTCATAATCACGGCTGGTGTAAAGCCGGTTCAAGAAGCCGGAGTGAAGGTCTTGAGCAGAGAGATTGACACAAGCGGACAAGTCAGTCTTCCCTTTCCCCTTGCTCATAGCAGTAAATTCATCCTTGGCGGTATGCTTTGATAGAGCAACCGGATTACCAGGGGCAGTATACCCAGTGCCAGTAACAACAACATCATCATCTTTGGCCGAGCTTGATGGATTGACATTCACGGGGCTTCGCGCTTTGGCAGCAGGGCTCGGCGGTTTGTTAGCAGGGCTTGGCGGATTCGCAGTTGAATCCCGCTGATCAACAGTTGGACTTGGAGGGGCAGGAGGATGTGAATTATCAACCTCTACATTCGGTTCAACCTCTGGCGGGTTAGCATCAACATCTGGTTCTGCCCAGCAGAGCTTTCTATGGCAACTTCAGGATCTTCACCATAGTGCTCTGGAGTCTTCTCCGGATCAACATCAACAGTAGGGTCGCTGATTTTGGCTTTCTTACTTAATCGAGCCTTGGCACTACAACATCAAAGGTTAGAATATGGTAAACCGACATATGAAGAAACAAAGTTGAGGAATAATGTATTTACCCAGCGACGACTTTGAGAGGAGGCAGCTGAGTGGTTGATGAACCGCCAGACGAGTTGGAAGAGGCCTGGTAATTCGGGTCATACGGATTGAGTGGGCATCGGAAGAAACCTTTCAAAGGGGAACGTTTTTCAGGAGAACAAGTCACCTCTGGACGAAGTTTCCGGGTTGGCGTATTTGCTAAACCGGACGAAGTGATTTGCTGACCACTATGCCGGCTTGTGCGACGCTCTTCAACTTGTTGTGTCTTCAAAGAAAATTTTGGATCCAAATGAGCAAGGGTGTGAGATTGTTTTACTTTCCGGACTGTGCGACGAATTCTCTGAACCGGTACAAGATCTGAATTGAAAGAAAGAAGGATTACCTCAACATGTTCTGCATGGCTGGCCTCAGCATCATCCTGGGAATAGTCATTGTCAATAAGATGTACGAAAAAAGGAACCAAGTGAGTCAAGTTCTACCTCAGCGTCAGATTCCTCATCTTCTGACGGATCAGAAGACTCGGTGGTTTTCTTCTTGCCAGCTTTCATGGTGTCCTTGGTCTTTGCACGAGGAGCCCGGGCCGGTTTAGTCCGTTTCCAAAAGGAGCTATTAGCCTGAAATTAAGACAAGGAAAGGTTAGTACACAGTTAATACGGAGGCAAAACAATAAAGTATTTAGATGAACTTTACCGCTGGCGGTTTATTGGAGACGCAAAATGGAGCCAACCTGGTTTGGCTGCATGCAGAGATCGGTTCATCAAGCAATTTCTTCACCGATTCAGTAATTTCAAGATCGGTCATTACTATTTCGTGATATCGTTTAGGGTCTTTGACATCACCAGTATGTTCATGCATCAATCCGGGGCGGCGGCTTAAAGGTAAAATTCCCCAAGAAACCCAGCAGCGGACAAGATCAATGCCAGTCAAACCATTGGCCATCAGAGCCCGGATCTTGGCGAGTTGAGGTGCAGAATTCTTCCGTTCTGCGGCGGTCAAGCATGAAGGTAATGGGTGGCCGTTGCAAAGCCGGTGAGGGCGATAACCCGGCAAAGGATTTTCTCCATCAGGGGCAATGTTCCGGCAGTAAAACCAGGTCTGGTTCCAATCTTTAGGATGGCTATGATGTTTTGCATGAGGAAAGTCAACTTCTTTCCTTTTATGAATTGAAACGTCACCAAGCTTTGTGTTGGGACCATCTGAGAATTCTGTACGACAGTTCAGATGAAAGAAGTCCCGGAACAGCTCCACGGTTGGCTCTTCTTGAAGATAAACTTCGCAGAATACTTGAAAGTTGCATATATTGGACACAGAGTTTGGACCAATATCTTGCGGATGGAGTTGGAAGCTTGCAAGGACATCCCAGAAATTTTTTGATCCGGCCGGCTGATGGATTCATGTACCTAGGGTAGGGTCATAGGCCTGACCTAGATGTCCTACCCAAGGACACCCTTAGAAGAGGCCACCTTCCAGTCGACCAACGAAGAACTCACTCGACTAACTAGAAGGACTCGACCATGGAGACTCACTCGACCATGAAGATACACTCGACCACCAGAAGGTCAGAAGGCACTCTGCACTGCAACGGCCTGTAATTGAATAGACTTAATGATAGTTAAGGCACTTTATGTGGGGCGTTACCAGTAACGTCCCAGACTTAATGTACTTAAACCCCTTCACTATGTGGGCTGGCAGGGGTCCTGGCGCACTCTATATAAGCCACCCCCCTCCACAGGCAGAAGGGTTCGCACTCTTGTAACACCTATACACATAATCCACTCGACCGCCTCAGGGCTCCGAGACGTAGGGCTTTTACTTCCTCCGAGAAGGGCCTGAACTCGTACATCGCTTGTGTTTACAACCTCTCCATAGCTAGGACCTTGCCTCTGCATACCTACCCCCCACTCTACTGTCAGACTTAGAACCACGACAGTTGGCGCCCACCTTGGGGCGAGTGTTTTAGCGATTTTGTGGAGAAGTTGCGGTATTTCCGAGTACTTTCGTCATGATGACTGCTGGGGTTTTGGTCGAGGGGCGCGAGATCCATCTTGGCGCTCTCACCTTTGTTGCCGACGACTCCGCGTGGCTCCAGGAGGCTCCACTCGACGTGGATGCACTCCCCGTCCGCAGTGCGACGCATTTCCGTGCATGTGTCCGCGGCGTTCTGCTGCGGCAACCATCGGCCCCCTATCGGTCGACTCCTTTATCGGTCACCCGTACGGTCTCCCACCGGCGCAAGCGCTCTGGTCGGTCGAGGCTTCAGCGGTGGGTGAAGCACGCGGTGGCTCGCCAGACGGCCATCGCACAAGTTACGGCAATCGAGCCCGACGAATCTCTCTACGGCCTGTTCGATCTGTCGACTGGCTCCGTAGAGACTGCATCCGAATGCGATAGCAGTGATCCAGCGGCGGAAATTCTCATGGTCGACGGGCCCCGCAGCCCTCCCGGCTTCGCCCATGGTGGCGGAGCGGGCGGTGGAGGTGACCCCGCACAGGACCACGAAGAGTACCAGCCCGAGACACTCGACTCTCTACAGAGAGAAGAGCTTCGCCGCAGGAACACGGATGCCCTGCATACTCCCATTGCGGGAGAAACCCCCGAGGCTCGCGCCTTGGAGGAGGCACGTTTGGCCAATGTGGCTGAACACGCTCGTCTGGAGAACCTTCAGCGAGCACTCGACGAGCGCGCGCGGCGATGAGTTCCTGAAGCCAGTCGACGTCGACTCTTCCCGCCGACTCAGGTATACCGCACGCCAATTCAGAATTTAGCAGCTGCAACCCGTATAGCAGAGTCCATCCAGCCTTCACAGTCGGAAGCTGGGAGAGGCTTGATGCAGATCAGAGATTTGCTCCGAGCAGCAGGGGACCAGAACTCAGCCGTGTCGCAGTCGCGCAACAGAATTCATAGTCGATCCGTCGCTGCGAATACGGTTCAGTCGGCTCACAGTCCCAGATCGCCTCCGCGGCGGGAAGGGCGTGACAACCAGCGAGATCAGTATGGAGACCGACACGACCGAGATGACAGGCGTTGAGTGCCCGTTTTCCCTCCGAGGGAAGGGTCTTACGCTCCTCGGCGACAGGATGACAGGCATCAGTTCAGTGCGGGGCGAAGAGTTCCAGTCGACCCCAGGGAACCAGGCTTCGACGCGCGATCCATTATCGTGCAAGGCTTGGTCGACCGGAACAGAGCCCATCGAGGTGGACCCGAGAGAGATGCACCCACGAGCAGTCGAGTGCATGTTTCCGGTCCAGAGTGTTTTAGCAGGGCTATCGGAGCCGCAGTGATTCCCCCCAATTTCAGGTTGGCGACAGGAGTTAGCAAATTCACTGGGGAGTCCAAGCCTGAAACTTGGCTTGAGGACTACCGAGTGGCTGTTCAGATTGGTGGTGGGAATGACGAGGTGGCCATGAAGCATTTGCCCCTCATGCTGGAAGGTTCAGCCAGAGCGTGGTTGAATCAGTTACCTCCTAGCAGTATTTACACTTGGGAAGATTTGTCCCGAGTGTTCGTCAGAACTTTTGAAGGAACTTGCAAGCGACCAGCTGGTTTGACGGAGCTGCAAGTTTGTGTGCAGAAGACCAATGAGACTCTCAGAGAGTACATCCAGAGGTGGATCACTCTGCACCATACTGTGGAAAATGTGTCTGATCATCGAGCAGTTTGCGCCTTCAAAGATGGCGTCAAGAACAGGGAATTGAGTCTGAAGTTTGGTCGAACCGGGGACATGACCCTGAGTCGAATGATGGAGATTGCTACTAAGTACGCCAATGGCGAGGAAGAGGACCGACTCCGAAGCGGCAAGAATAAGCCAAGTCAGTCGGAGAAGGGAAATTCCAGTCGGAAACAGAAGCGGAAAGCCGAGCCAGCAGCTCCTGGAGAGGCCCTGGCCATTACTCAGGGAAAGTTCAAAGGGAAGCCAAAAGGATCCTGGAATCCTAAGAAAGTAAAGGATAAAGAAGGAAACGACGTGATGGATATGCCATGCCACATCCACACGAAGAAAGATGAAGAGGGCAACATAATTTACCCAAAGCACACCACTCACCAGTGTCGACTCCTGATCCAGCAGTTTCAGGGAAAACAGTCTAAGGACAAGGAGAAGGAGTCAGACAAGGCCGGAGACAAAGAGGACAGTGAGGAAGAATATCCGCATATCAACTCTACTCTGATGATCTTCGCAGATGTGGAAAGCAAGAGTCGACTGAAAGTCATTAACCGTGAGGTGAATATGGTTGCCCCAGCAAAACCAAGTTATCTGAGATGGTCCCAAACACCCATCACATTCGACCAATCTGATCATCCGACTCATATTGCCACCCCTGGGAGGCAAGCTTTGGTGGTCGATCCAGTTGTCGAAGGCACTCGACTGACGAAAGTGCTGATGGATGGTGGTAGTGGGCTGAACTTGTTGTATGCAGACACACTGAAAGGAATAGGCATCCCGATGTCCCGACTGAGCACCAGCAACATGAGTTTCCACGGAGTCATACCAGGGAAGAAAGCCGACTCACTCGGCCAAATAGCTCTGGACGTGGTTTTTGGCGACTCAAAGCATTTTCGCAAGGAAAAGTTGACCTTTGAGGTTGTGGATTTTCAGAGCGCGTACCACGCCATTTTGGGGAGGCCCGCCTATGCACGGTTCATGGCTCGACCATGTTACGTGTACCTCAAACTGAAAATGCTAGGTCCCAAAGGAGTGATCACTGTCACTGGCGATCGGAAAAAGGCAGAAGAGTGCTTTCAGAAGGGCTCGAAGATTGCCGATTCCTAGGTGACAGCGGACGAGTTCGAAGAATACAAGCAAAACGCAGATCCGAGTGATTTTTTGCGATCCAAGAAACCAGCCACAGAATCTGCATTTCAGTCGTCTGGTGAGACGAAGCCTGTTCACATTCACCCGACCGACCCCAATGCAGCCCCGACCCACATCTCCACGACACTCGACCCGAAATAGGAAGAAGCGCTCATCCAGTTCCTCCGTGAGAACTGGGACATTTTTGCATGGAAGCCAGCTGACATGCCAGGTGTTCCCAGGGGACTGGCTGAGCATCGCCTCAGAGTCGACAAATCAGCAAAACCAGTCAAAGAGCATCTTCGGCGGTCCGCCGTCCAGAAGAGAAAAGCTATTGGTGAGGAAGTGGCTCGACTGTTGGCGGTAGGATTTATCCGAGAGATATACCACTCCGAGTGGCTCGCTAATGTCGTCATGGTTCCCAAGAAGGACAATTCGCTCCGCATGTGCATTGACTTCAAGCACATCAATCGGGCCTGCCCGAAAGATCATTTTCCTCTCCCTCGCATAGATCAAATTGTTGACTCGACCGCGGGATGTGAGAGATTGTCTTTTCTAGACGCATATTCCAGGTATCATCAGATCCGTCTGTATGGACCCGGCGAAATAAAAACAGCTTTCATCACTCCATTCGGGTGCTTCTGCTATATCACCATGCCATTCGGCCTCAAGAATGCCGGAGCCACATTTATGCGAATGATTCAGAAGTGTCTTCTCACTCAAATCAGTCGGAATGTGGAAGCGTATATAGATGATATCGTCGTTAAGTCGCGAAAAGGTTCCGACCTGCTTGCTGACCTCGCCGAAACATTTGCCAACCTCAGAAGGTATGATATCAAGCTCAATCCATCGAAGTGCACATTCGGAGTTCCTGGTGGAAAGTTACTCGGTTTTCTCGTTTCCGAGCGAGGGATCGACGCTAATCCAGAGAAGGTCAGCACTATTCTCTGAATGAAACGCCCTGTGCGAGTGCACGATGTCCAGAAGCTTACTGGATGCTTGGCCGCATTAAGTCGATTCATCTCACGACTCGGTGAAAAGGCATGCCTCTTTACCGACTGATGAAGAAGGCAGACAAGTTCGAGTGGACTCCAGAAGCTGATGCAGCGTTTGCCGAGCTAAAAGCTCTGCTCTCCACCCAGCCGGTGCTTGCTGCTCCAATCAGCAAAGAGCCTCTGTTGCTTTATATTGCAGCCACAGGACAAGTCGTCAGTACAATACTTACGGTCGAGCGGGAAGAAGAAGGAAAAGCCTTCAAAGTTCAGTGCCCGGTGTATTATTTGTCTGAAGTCTTAACTCCATCCAAGCAGAGATATCCTCATTATCAGAAGCTTGTGTATGGAATATACATGACCACGAAGAAGGTTGCTCATTATTTCTCTGATCATTCTATCACAGTCGTCAGCGACGCCCCACTATCAGAGATTCTGCACAACAGAGATGCAGCTGGTCGAGTGGCGAAATGGGCGATTGAACTTCTTCCCCTTGATATCAAGTTTGAGGCAAAGAAAGCCATTAACTCCCAGGCAATAGCAGATTTCCTCGCCGAGTGGATTGAACAACAGCAGCCGACTGAAGTTCACTCGGAGCATTGGACCATGTTCTTCGATGGCTCTAAGATGCTGAATGGTTCTGGTGCTGGGGTTGTTCTAGTTTCCCCCAGAGGAGATAAGTTAGGTATGTGCTCCAGATTCACTTTGATTCCTCCAACAATGAGGCAGAGTATGAGGCCCTTTTATATGGATTACGCATGGCCATCTCACTCGGCATCCGTCGCCTGATGGTTTATGGCGATTCAGATTTAGTGGTCAACCAGGTGATGAAGGAGTGGGACGTGAGAAGCCCAACCATGACTGGATACTGCAATGCAGTGAGGAAGCTGGAAAAGAAGTTCGAGGGATTGGAGCTCCATCACATCCCCCGACTGAAAAATCAAGCAGCAGATGATCTGGCAAAGATAGGTTCCAAAAAAGAAGCCATTCCGAGTGATGTGTTTTTGGAGCATATACACACTCCGTCAGTTAAAGAGGATCCCTTCACAGAGGAAGCTCCACAGCCCAAGAGTGCCACAGATCCGACAGAGGTTGAGGTCCCAGCAGTGGTCGACTTGGTCATGGAGGTTTTGGTGGTCACTCCCGACTGGACAATTCCCTATATCGCTTATATCCTGAGAAAAGAGCTCCCAGAGGATGAGGAAGAGGCTCGGCAGATCGTCCGTCGATCCAAAGCCTTTACCGTTATCAAAGGACAGCTGTATAGAGAAAGCCCGACTGGGGTTGGTCAAAAATGCATAACGCCAGAAGAAGGTCAAATCATTCTCAATAATATCCACTCGGGGACCTGTGGTCACCATGCGTCCTCTCGGACCATTGTAGCCAAAGCATACCGAGCTGGATTTTACTAGCCAAGGGCGAATGAGATGGCAAAGGAAATAGTGGACAAGTGCGAAGGATGTCAGTTCTACTCCAATATGTCACACAAACCCGCGTCAGCTCTGAAGACCATTCCACTCGTCTGGCCGTTCGCAGTATGGGGGTTGGACATGGTCGGTCCCTTGAGAACAGGTCGAAGTGGTTTCACGCACGTACTGGTCGCAGTCGACAAGTTCACGAAGTGGATTGAGGCTAAACCAATCAAGAATCTTGACGCCGGTACTGCGGTTACCTTCATCATGGAGCTGACGTTCAGATATGGAGTCCCGCACAACATCATTACGGACAATGGGTTGAACTTTGACTCGGAAGAATTCAAGGATTTCTGCAACGCTCAAGGCACACGAGTCGACTACGCTTCGGTCGCTCATCCGCAGTCGAATGGACAAGCAGAGCGAGCCAATGGCTTAATCCTCAAGGGTTTAAAACCCCGATTGATGCGTGATCTCAAGCACGCGGCTGGAGCATGGGTCGACGAACTCCCTTCGGTGCTTTGGGGTTTGCGGACCACACCCAATCGGTCGACCGGAAGAACTCCATTCTTTTTGGTCTATGGAGCTGACGCAGTCTTGCCGAGTGATCTTCTTCACAATGCTCCTCGAGTTGAACTCTACAACGAAGCAGAAGCTGAGCAAGCGCGTCAGGACGCAGTCGACCTTCTAGAGGAAGAAAGGGAGATGGCTCTGATCCGATCGACCATCTACCAACAGGACTTGCGTCGCTTTCACGCCAGGAATGTGAGGGGTCGAGCCTTCCAAGAAGGAGATCTAGTTCTCCGAGTGGATCAGCAGAAACAGCATAAGCTCGCTCCTTCTTGGGAAGGACCCTTCATCGTCACCAAAGTTCTCCACAACGGGGCATACCGTCTCTACAACGTCGAACACAATATCGAAGAGCCCCGAGCTTGGAATTCGGATCTGCTCCGCCCGTTTTACACTTAAAGTTTTCCACTCGGATGAGTTGTAATAAAATACTTCTGTAGTTCATGGATTTCGAAATAATAGTGCCATAATTCCTTCATAATTTTTGTCACTTTTTCCCCCAGTGGGTGGCTTAGTCGCGAATCCGTTTCGCCTAAGTTTGTACAAATCCTACCGAGTGGTAAGCCAGACTTCCACTCGGAGGCTTAGCCGCGAATCCGTTTCGCCTAAGTTATAAAAATCCTACCGAGTGGTAAGCCAGACTTCCACTCGGAGGCTTAGCCGCGAATCCGTTTCGCCTAAGTTATAAAAATCCTACCGAGTGAAGTGCAAACCTCTCACTCGGAGGCTTAGCTGAAGTCCAAGTACTCGCCTAAGTTATAAAAAAATCCTACCGAGTGAAGAGCAAACCTCTCACTCGGAGGCTTAGCTGCAGCCCAGCGCTCGCCTAAGTGATTAAAATCCTACCGAGTGGTAAGCTAGACTTCCGCTCGGAGGCTTAGCTGCAGTCCAAGTACTCGCCTAAGTTATAAAAAATCCTACCGAGTGAAGAGCAAACCTCTCACTCGGAGGCTTAGCTGCAGTCCAAGTACTCGCCTAAGTTATAAAAAATCCTACCGAGTGAAGAGCAAACCTCTCACTCGGGGGCTTAGCTGCAGCCCAGCGCTCGTCTAAGTTATAAAAAAAATCCTACCAAGTGAAGAGCGAACCTCTCACTCGGAGGCTTAGCTGCAGCCCAGCGCTCGCCTAAGTTATAAAAAAATCCTACCGAGTGGACAGCGAACCTCTCACTCGGAGGCTTAGCTGCAGCCCAGCGCTCGCCTAAGTTATAAAAAAATCCTACCGAGTGGAGAGCAAACCTCTCACTCGGGGGCTTAGCTGCAGCCCAGCGCTCGCCTAAGTTATAAAAAAATCCTACCGAGTGGAGAGCAAACCTCTCACTCAGGGGCTTAGCTGCAGCCTAGCGCTCGCCTAAGTTATAAAAAATCCTACCGAGTGGAGAGCAAACCTCTCACTCGGGGGCTTAGCTGCAGCCCAGCGCTCGCCTAAGTTATCAAAAATCCTACCGAGTGAAGAGCAAACCTCTCACTCGGAGGCTTAGCTGCAGCCCAGCGCTCGCCTAAGTTATAAAAAATCCTACCGAGTGAAGAGCAAACCTCTCACTCGGGGGCTTAGCTGCAGCCCAGTGCTCGCCTAAGGAATAAGTCGACTGCAGTGGGCATCTTGCTGTGAACCTGCAAAGGATAATTCGAGCCAAGAGCAATCATACCCAAACATCAAATCCAAGTTTAGGTTGATACCTAAAGGAACCGAGAGTGCTCAGGCACTAAGCCTGTTAAGGTTTATCGGTTACAATTCCACTCGGCATACCGAGGCAAATTTAAAGTCTCGGGCTTAAAGAAAGTTTTTTACCCCTCCTGTGGAGGGCTGGAAGGAGCAACGAACTCGTCGAGGTCGATCCCGTCTGCAATCCGGGTAGCAGCAGCGATGAAAGTTTCCATGAAGGACCTGAAGTCGTGTTTCTTGGTGTTGGCCACTCGGAGAGCCGCCAGCTTCTCTTCTCGCGCGTCCTTGCAGTGGACTCGGGCCAGACACAGGGCAACATCTGCGCCACACCGAGCCGAGGACTTCTTCCACTCTTGCACACGGTCGGGGACCGCGTTTAGTCGAGCCATCAATGACTCGAGGTCATTCTGAAGTATCGCCCTGGGCCAAAGCGTCGAGTCGATGCGAGAAGTGGCGGCCTTCAGCCTTGCAAGATAGTCCACGACAGCTGCAACGCGGGACTCCAGTCGGAACACATTCATGGCAACTTCATCATTCACCGGAGAATTGACAGGGTCAAGGTTCGGCTCCAACTGGCTAGTCTCTTCTTCAAAGTTTCGACAGAATTCTGCAAGGACAAAACGCCGAATCAAGACAATGGTCGAATGGAAGCATCACAGTTGAAAATGTTGGTCGAGTGTAAAGGATTACCTTCGAGCATAAGGAACAATTTCTTGGCAAGACCACCCAGGAAGCCTTCCAGGTCATTCTTCTTCCCAATCAACTGGTTGATCTTCTCGGTCAAGGTAGTCTTGTCAGTTTTCAGTCGGTCGACATCCTTGGTGGCAATCGCCAGAGCAGCTTTCAGATTGGTATTTTCCTGTTCAAGCTTGGTGACTGAAGCTAACTTCTCGTCAGCAAGCTTGGTCTTCTCAGCTAGCTCAAGGTCCTTTTTCTTCTGGGCCTCCTTCACCTTGCCTACAAGTTACAGCAAAGTCAGATTTTGAAACAAATGGAAGGAAAAAGGAGTCGTCGAGGTCTCACCGAACATACCTTTGGTCTCCTCCTTCGCCTTCGTCAGATTCTCCTGCACCAACTTCAGATCCAGCTCGAGCTGAATGTGCTTCTGCTCCAGTTCGGTATAGCGAGCCACAAGGTCACAGGATGTCTACGAAGAACCAATCGACAAAATATCAAAGATAATTCACTTCCGAGTGGATAAGAGAAAATCACACGTTTCTAAGACTACAGTCGAAGGCCAGCATTCGACCGTAGTCTCGGGGACTACACCCAGTGGGTGCACTCAGCGTACCCCCACTAATTCTGTTCAAGACAGAGTCGACCAGTCGACCCCCAAAAAAAAGACGTGCTCTTCAGACTGTAGTCGACTGCAAGCAATCGACCACAGTCTCGGGGACTACACCCAGTGGGTGCACTCAGCGTGCCCCCACCGGTTTCAGAAATCCATTCGATCCTGTCGAATGACGAAAAGCCTTTACTTATAAAGCCTAAGGCCGACTGCCAGCAGTCGACCTTAGCCTTGGGGACTACACCCAGCGGGTGCACTCAGCGTGCCCCCGCTAACACGGAAGTTTTTTATCGACACACCCAGTGGGTGATTGCTATGGATTTCAGAAAGAAAAAGTTTTTGATAGCATATCCTAACAGAACAGGTGGTGGTCGACTGACCTGAACATTGCTTTGAAGGGCAGAGCTAGCGTCATAAGCTGCTTGGCTTGCATCCCGGATGATCTTCACCTGCTCCATCATGATCCCCGCTTGGCGTATCGCCTCCTTAGCAGCGCTGGCTTGGTCCTCTGGGACGTGATGTGTTGTGAAGAGCGAAGGTTGTGCAGCACTCGACGAAGTGGGATGAGCACTCGTCAACGGCACCGCGAAAGACACGGTGTGTCGAGTGGGGTTCTCCCCCTCCGTGACCACAGTCTCGGGCGCCGTTGCATCCTGGGTTGCCTTACCAGTAGACGCCTTCCTGCTCCTCCTGTGCCTCAGCGATTCTTCATCCTCATCATCATCATCTTCAGGAAGGATGATAATGTCATTGGGTGGAGCTTCAGAAAAAGAATCAAAGTTAGAAATCATGAGTCAATCGACTAGGGACAGAATTGAGAGTATAGTACCAGGATTTGAGGTTGCTGCGTCCTCCATCTCATGGTCGTCAGCCTTGCCTGAGGTCTCAGAAGTTGCAGCACTGAAGTTCCAAAGAATCAGTCGACTAACTCAAGTATCAACCAGAGATAAAGCTTATACAAAACAAGAAAACTTAAGAAACATGTTTACCCTGATATGGTGGGGATGGACACCTTCATCTTCGGCAGGAGCTTGGTTGGCTTTGAAGGGGCCACCTTCAACTGCTTCGGCGCCTTTTCACTCGGCACCGGAGAAGCGGTCCGAGGGCGTTTGGTCGACTGCGGGGCAGTCGCAACCCCCTTACCGCATTCAGTCGTGGGGTCATGGACAAGTTTCGACCGCCTTTCCAAGCGCGATGGTGCAACCTCCTCCTCCTCCTCTTCTTCGTCCTCATCATCGTCGTCGTCATCGTCGTCATCTTCGGAAGCGTCTGAATCCCACTCATCCTGGCTCTCGCCCCCGCTGGCTTCTCCCTCCTCAGTCGGAGCCTGAGCTCCATTGGGCATCGAATACAGCTCGGTAAGGGCCTGGAAGACGTCAAGTCAGAGATCAATCGACCAAGTTGCAGAACATACAGAAACAAATTTGACAAATATACAATGGAAGGCAGAGCAAATATACATAATCTGGAACGCTGTGATGGTCGAGTGGAGGAATCCTCCTGGATCCACGAGGATTATCCTTGTTCCCAGTGACCGCGGCCATCCATCTTTCCACCGTGGCATCGTCGACTGCTTCCGGGTGGACTCGAGTCTCGTCTTCAGTTCCGCAGTACAACCACATGCAATGGCTCCGGAACTAAAGAGGCTGGATACGCCGCCGAAGGAAAACCTCCAGAAGGTCCATGCCAGTCACGCCGTCCCGAACCAACTGCACCACGCGATCCATCAACATCTTCACATCGGCTCTCTCCTCCGGAACCACCTTCAGAGAGGAGGGCTTGTTCACTCGGCTCATGGTGAATGGAGGGAGTCCACTCGACTGCCCCAGCGTCGGCTCATTCTGGCAGTAGAACCAGGTCGACTGCCAGCCCCTGACCGACTCGGGAAACGTCATAGCTGGGAAGGTGCTCTTATTCCTCACTTGAATTCCCAGGCCCCCGCACATTTGGACAACTTGGGTTTTCTCATCGCCTGGACTCGCCTTCTTCACGGTCTGAGAACGACACGTGAAGATGTGCTTGAACAAGCCCCAGTGCGGTCTACAGCCCAGGAAGCTCTCGCACATGGATACAAACGCAGCAAGATACGCGATGGAGTTCGGAGTAAAGTGGTGGAGTTGGGCTCCAAAGAAGTTCAAAAAACCACGAAAGAAAACGCTCGGTGGCAGAGAAAATCCTCGATCGACATGAGTAGCCAGGAGCACACACTCACCCTCTTCCGGCTGGGGTTGCCACTCTTTTCCTGGAAGTCTTGCGACGCCATGGGGGATCAGCCCGTCGTCGGCCATGTCGAGGAGATCCTTCTCCCTGATGGTCGACTGGATCCAATCTCCCTGGACCCAGCCCTTCGGCAGGCGGGATCTCGACGAAGACCCGCCGCGGCTGGTGGATCTCCCCTTCGCCTTCTCCACCGCCGGCGCCTTCTTTGCGCCTCCAGCACCGCCGTCTTCTCCTTGACCATGGCTGCCGGCGAGGTGCGCGAAGAAGAGCTTTGCGGAGGCGAAAGCGGGTGCGTTGGGCGGAGACGAGGAGAGCAGAGGAGAAAGAATGGAGCACTGTTCAGAAACCCTCACTAGTCGCATTTATAACATCCCTTCCGAGTGGATGACAGGTGGACCCGGTCAACCTAATCATATCCCGAAACAGTTGCATTGACACGATACGTGGCGGAAAAAGCGGCGCGGAGATCGAGGCGTCTATGTCCTATCCCGTCCGAGCGCCGCTGTTCGTTCTGTTTCGCGTGCTTCCCCAAATTTCGTATCCCGTGGAATCCGCGAGCGGCAGATCAGTCTATCAGACGCGAGATTTCCTGCGATCCGTCGCTCGGGAATCAACAAAGTCTAAAAGATCATTCGACGAAAGACAAGAATGGATCGAGTCGACTGAAGAAAAGTTGCTCGTTATCAACAAAGAAGATCTTGGTCACGAACGACGCATAGCCAGTATACCAAAAATCAATCGGAAACAGCATCAACTCCTTCCTCATTCAAGCCTCAATCCATTCGGGGGCTAATGATGGATTCATGTACCTAGGGTAGGGTCATAGGCCTGACCTAGATGTCCTACCCAAGGACACCCTTAGAAGAGGTCACCTTCCAGTCGACCAACGAAGAACTCACTCGACTAACTAGAAGGACTCGACCATGGAGACTCACTCGACCATGAAGATACACTCGACCACCAGAAGGTCAGAAGGCACTCTGCACTGCAACGACCTGTAATTGAATAGACTTAATGATAGTTAAGGCACTTTATGTGGGGCGTTACCAGTAACATCCCAGACTTAATGTACTTAAACCCCTTCATTATGTGGGCTGGCAGGGGTCCTGGCGCACTCTATATAAGCCACCCCCCTCCACAGGCAGAAGGGTTCGCACTCTTGTAACACCTATACACATAATCCACTCGACCGCCTCAGGGCTCCGAGACGTAGGGCTTTTACTTCCTCCGAGAAGGGCCTGAACTCGTACATCGCTTGTGTTTACAACCTCTCCATAGCTAGGACCTTGCCTCTCCATACCTACCCCCACTCTACTGTCAGACTTAGAACCACGACATGGGCTAAATCCCCGGTCTAAGTGTTGCATAAAAACAATCACCTCTCCTTCTTGAGGTTCAGGTGGACATTCCGATTCCGGAACTCGCCAGTGGAGAACCCTTTTTGAGGCTAAAGCACCAGTGGTGACATAACCGTTGATTTCTGTTTCCGTGATCCGGGACGGAACCCAATTGCAAGCAGAGAATTGTTTCGTCATCCTGGAAGGGGGGAACTGAAAGGAGAAACAAATGCTGGTTTACAATTTAATGGTTTAAAGTGTGCAATTCCGTGTTAAACCGGAAATTACTATGCAAGGGTCAGTTGGCGGTTTAAGAGAGGTCTAATGATATATGGCGGATTGGCTATCAAAGGTTAAACCGCCTATGGGCAGAAGGGCCAGGATTCAAAATTTCTGCTAACTGTTGACAGAAACAGGTACAATGATCAAATTTATTTGGATCTACCACACATCCATAAAGAAATTTTTTCTGTGATCTCTAAAGGCGCTAAGTAGAACAGGGAAGGTCGTGTACTCTACAGAAGAAAGGGAAGATCTGCTAGCATTAAAAACGGATGCGGAGTAACTACCGCATGAGATCTACACTGCTATTGGATCAAAACTACCACGACAGGAGGAAGGATGAAGAATTGAGGAGGAAGAACGAAGAACTGTACAGATGAACTCGCGAACCTAACACAGATCTAAAGATGAAGGAAAGAGGAAACTTACCACTGCAGGTTTACTGCGGAGGGGCGCGACGAGTTTCTGATCTGTTTCAGGTTGATGCAGTGGCCTTTGTCGATGCAGTTCTCAAGGGTCGTGGACGGCGGCGGAGCTTCAAAGCTTTGGCATCGCGAGGAAGAAGAAGGCACACAAGGGGAAAAGAGAGAAGGGCCCTCGGGCCTTATTTATAGAGGAAAGAATAAAACGGCAGGCGCGAGAATCAAGGATCCTGAAACGGCGGAATGGGTGCGCATGTCGCCTCGATTTTTGGGATAACCATTAAGTGAAGGGAATCTTTTTAATGTTTTTATACAGAGATGATGTCATGATGGACCATTGCTGTATTCAGAAGATGACATCACGGCGGTTTTACAAAACTTACAGGAGAAGACAATATGGCGGTTTACGAAAATACAAGAGGACGCCTACAAGATATCTTTGAAGTATTGAAGATTGACATGAACAAGTTCAAATCAATCTGGGGCCTAATGTTGGGGATATAGCTACTGAGTGTAAACCGGCCAGGAGGGCCCGGTTCACCCTCGACTATGTTGAAGCCCATGAAGATCCAGAAGATGGCGCTTTACTAAATGAAGTTTAGAGGCCCGGAGCCCAAAGGCGGATTAGGGCCCAGAGTGGTAAACCGCCATGACTATGTAACTTGTAATGTAAGTTAGGAAAGGAGAGACCGAGCTGGACACTTTGTATGAGTCGGCCTCGGGGCTTTGTAGACCTGTCGGGCGTCAACCTGTGTATATAAAGGGACGACCCAGCGGCGGTTCAGGGACAACAGACAACAACTCGAGACTCAGGCAAGCATATTTTGCTCCCTGGTCATCGAAACCCAATCAATTCCATCACAACTAGACGTAGGCTTTTACCTTCATCGAAGGGGCCGAACTAGTATAACCTCTCGTGTCCCTTGTCCGGTTTAACCCCTTCAAGCTAACCCGTTGCGATGGCTGCACGACTAAGTCCTTTCATGAGGACATCTGACGTGTTAATTCCACGACACGTAGTGCATGCACTGAAGACATGGAGACATTTTCTCATCGGAAACCATTGTGATGTATACACAGATCATAAGAGTTTGAAATACATCTTCACGCAAAAGGAATTGAACCTCAGGCAAAGGAGATGGTTGGAGCTCATAAAGGATTATGATATGAAATTGCACTATCATCCCGGAAAGGCCAACGTCGTAGCAGATACGTTGAGCCACAAGAGTTATGTTAACACGCTCATAACTGGAGGATTACCTAAGGAGTTAGTAGATGATCTTCGAGAGCTATGCTTGGAGATAGTTCTGAGAGGTTATGTTGCAGCATTGGAAATCCAGTCCACTTTGTTGGGCAAGATCAGAGAAGCCCAGAAGAATGACAAGGAGATTGCAGAAATAAAGGAAAGGATGAGTAAAGGAAAGGCTAAAGGATTTCGTGTGGATGAGCACGACACTTTATGGTTTGAGGATCGCATATATGTGCCTAATGACCCTGAGATCAGGAAGTTGATTCTGCAGGAGGCCCATGATTCACCGTACTTGATTCAACCAGGCAACACCAAGAGATATCTGGATTTGAAGGAAAGTTTCTGGTGGACAAGAATGAAGAAGGATATTGCCGAGTATGTAGCATTATGTGATGTATGTCAGAGAATTAAGGCAGAGCATCAGAAGCCAGCTGGATTCCTAGAACCATTGCTGATACTCGAATGGAAGTGGGATAAACTTGGCATGGATTTTATCACTGGATTACATAGGACTCGTTCAGGCTATGACTCTATCTGGGTCGTAGATGATCGTTTGACGAAAGTAGCTCATTTCATCCCGGTGAAGATAACGTACACGAGTGCTAAGTTGGCCAAGATATACATGACTAGGATCGTATGTCTGAATGGAGTTCCGAGGACCATTGTATCAGATAGAGGAACCCAGTTTACTTCAAAGTTTTGGAATCAGTTGCATGAAACTTTGGGTACCAGGCTAGAGTTCAGTACAACCTTTCATCTACAGACAGATGGACAGACCGAGAGAGTCAATCAGATTCTGGAGGACAAGTTGAGAGCTTGTGTGCTAGATTATGGATGTAGTTGGGATGACAACTTGCCGTATGCAGAGTTCTCTTATAACAACAGTTATCAAGCCAGTTTGAAGATGGCCGCTTTTGAAGCCTTGTACGGAAGAAGGTGCAGGACACCGTTATAGTGGGATGAAGTTGGAGATCGATAGTTGTTCGGACCAGACTTAATCAAAGACTCTGAAGAGAAGGTTAAGCTGATTCGCGACAGACTCAAGGTAGCCTAGTCCAGGCAGAAGAGTTGTGCGGATACTAAACGAAAGGAGACAGTTTACAAAGTCGGAGACAAAGCATATCTTCGTGTGTCCCCACTTCAAGGAGTGAAACGTTTTGGAGTCAAGGGAAAGCTAGCACCACATTTTTTTGGGACCGTACAGAGTTTTGGAATGCATGGGAGAAGTTGCATACAAGTTGGAATTGCCAAAAGGATTGTTAGGGGTTCATGATGTGTTTCATGTTTCCCAGTTGAACAAGTGCCATGCAGAGATGGCCGATATTCCTCTGAGAGATACAGTGCCACTGGAAGCAATTCAGTTAGATAGTGATTTGACCTATGAAGAGAAGCCAGTCAAGATTCTCGAGTTTTCCAGTCGAGTTACTCGCAGCAAGGTTATCAAGTTTTGCAAAGTTCAGTGGAGCCCCCATACCGAGGAGGAAGCCACCTGGGAGTGAGAAGAAGATCTTCGCAAAGACCACCCAAACCTTTTTGCTAACCAGGGCTAGATTCATCTTAAGGGGGTAGGTTTGTAACATCCCAATTTTCAATTTGGATGTTATACATAGATCATCATATGCATATCATATTTATTCTTGCATTTTGTTGTGATCCTAGAAGTCTTAAGCAACTCAATGACCCAAGGTGAGAGTTGGAGGTTTCACAAAATTCATATTTGAATTATTTTCAAATTTGAAGAAAGGATCAATTTGATTTTATTATTTTTCTCTCCAATTATTTCCAATATTAAATATAAATGAGGGAAGATAATATGACTTCTTCAACCTAAGAGAAATATTGGAGAAAGAATTTTAAAATCAAATTACTCATTTTATTGGTATTTTATTTGCTATTTTATTTGAATTAGAAAAAATATTGCATTTTTGAAAATTGCATCTTAGTCCAGAAAAATGTTCATCTTGTCCTAAATATTAGGTTTGGACGCTGAAAATTCTTTCTGGGTTTTTTTAGATTTTTTTTATTTATTTAGGATTTTTCCTCGCGGTGAAATTGTTTTAAAAAAAGTTCCGGACCGATTGGACCGAAGCCCAGCCGGCCCAGCAGCCCAACTACTCGCGTCGCTGCCTTCTCCGAGCGGGAGAAGTCCCGCCGCCGCACGCCGCCAACGGGGAGTCCGGCTCGGACTCCCATGCGCGCCCCTCGCCCAAGGCATGCCTCCCGAGGCCTTTATAAGGCCGAGCCATCCTGCCGCCTCTCCTCGTCTCGCCACCACCGCGCCGCAACCCCGCCTCCGCCTCCGCCGCCACACCGTCGCCGCCCCGCCTCTCGACACCCACGCCGCCGCCCGCACCGTCGCTCGCTGCCGCCAACTCGCCGCCATTGCCGTCGACGACGAACTACTATGAGTCGGCTTTTCTCCGGTTTATTTTCTTTGTTTAGGTTTAGATCGGTTTTATTTAGGGTTTTTCTTTTTTTAACGAACATTCGCTCGTTCGTTCGTTTTAATGAACCATTTTCGTCGGTTAAGTTCTGTTAGCGAACGTTCGCGCCGTAGGATTTTTTCCTTTTAGTTTATTTTCGGCCAGGGACCTATCCATGAATAGTTTTCTCGCGATTTCGCTCCTGATCTTTAAACTAGCATAACTTTTTACTCGATTATCCAAATTAGATGAAACCAGCGCTTAAATCTTTGTTTTGTTCTATTCTTTCCATTTAACTAATTTGAACAGGATTTTGGTACTGTAAAATTTGAGTTTAGTCCAGATTAGTAAACGATCTTGTTTCGTTCGTATTTTGAGTTTCGTTTCTCCTTTTGAGTTGAATCTTTTTTCAAATTGTAGCTAATCACTTGTACCTGCTGTTAAGATCTAATCCACATGATAATATTGCTGTTAGGTTTTGACTTTTGTTATTTTAAGCCATTTGCTTGTTTCGTGTTTGTTTTGGATCTTTTCTCGTTTTTCTCGTTGTTTCATTTGAGTGATTGCTTATGTATGCTACTGTTTGTCTATGCTAGATTACCCGTAGTGCGAAGCTTGTTACTACGAATCTCTAGAGTTTGCAGATCGTGAGCAAGGCAAGTTACACTTTGATCATACTGTTTTATACCTAGTTTTTACTATGCATTAGTATTGCCCCTCAAATATTTGCATGAGTAGGATTGGGAACATGTGGTTTGGTTGTAGTGCTTGAGGTAGGAACCTAATACCTTTTGATCACCCCGGGAATATACGTTATGCTTATTATTGCTTAGCCATGCTCGTAGACGGGGATTGGATCGTGATTCACACATGGAAGTTTAAGAGTTATTTAATCATGGATAACCTTAAGGTGGCAACTTTAATATACATCTGAGTGGATTGGTTAGGCACCTGGGGAACCCAGTGTTGCCTATTTTTGGGAAATGCCGGAGTACCCATGTGATTTTTCCTTCGGTTCACAACCCAGGCTCAACGGGATCATAAGATTATTCATCTTAGAAAATTCCTTGTGCAGCCGCAAGCCATTAAGGTCTCTGGCATAGTTGAGTAAGTTGCGTGAGCTGTTGAAGAGGTGGACTAGCAGATGTAGGGGAAAGTGGGTATACCGGTCCGCCCGGAGTAGAGAGTTAATGGTTCAGAAAGACTATTTCTGAATCATCTGATCATGGATGCGGTCGAGTCTTGTGGGGAAAAGTGTGCAAACCTCTGCAGAGTGTATAAACTAATAATGGTTAGTCGTGTCCCCGGTGATGGACATCTTGAGTATCTAGTACTTGAATCTATTGATGTGATCTCATCACTTTACTTAATGAATTTATTGGGTTAATGATGATACTTTTAGTTGAGATTTGAGTTGGGGTTACCTTCTCAAATAATGGGCAACTTGGGAGTAGTTAAATAAATGTATTCCTTTGTTGTAGGGAAAAACTAGCTTTATGCAAAACTATAAACTTACAGCCTCCACCAGCCAAATATTGCATGTAGATATAGTTCTTGCATTTCATTGCTTTATAGTGTAACTCTACCAGCATATTCAGTGTGTTGACCTACATGGCTGCAACGTCTCATGTTGCAGACTACTCAGACGATGATTAGGTGCGATAGGTCGTTGTTTTGCACTCATCTATGCTGTTGGAGTTGATGGACTCATTTACCTTCGAAGCTTCCGCAGTTATTTAATTTAGATGGCCTTCAGTCATGATATTTTTGTAATCATACTCTTTATGAGGACTCGATGTAATAAGTGTGTGATTGAAACTCTGTTATAATTCCTCGAGTACTCTGCGTGCCAGTATTACCAATCCAGGGATAACACTGATGCACAGACACTTCACTGTTTGAGGTCTGGACGCTACACATATTCTACAAAGATCTTTATTGGTTGAACCACAATGTCAACATACGTTATTCCCTTTGTCATCGGTATGTTACTTGCCCAAGATTCGATCATCGGTATCTTCATGCCTAGTTCAATATCGTTACCGGCAAGTCTCTTTACTCGTTTTGTAATGCATGATCCCGTAGCTAACTCATTAGTCACATTGCTTGCAAGGCTTCATATGATGTGCATTGCTGAGAGGGCCCGGAGATACCTCTCCGGTATTCATAGTGACAAATCCTAATCTCGATCTATGCTAACCCAAAAAACACCTTCGGAGATACACGTAGAGCATCTTTATAATCATCCAGTTATGTTGTGACGTTTGATAGCACATAAGGCATTCCTCTCGTGTATAATCTCATAGTTAGAGGAAAATGTATTTCACATGAAGAAAGCAGTAGCAATAAAACCGAACGATCATTATGCTAAGCTAACGGATGGGTCTTGTCCATCACATCATTCCACTAATGATGTGATACCGTTCATCAAATGACAACGCATGTCCATGGCTAGGAAACTTAACCATCTTTGATCAACGAGCTAGTCTAGTAGAGGCATACTAGGGACACGGTGTTTTGTCTATGTATTCACACATGTATCAAGTTTCCGGTTAATACAATTCTAGCATGAATAATAAACATTTATCATGATATAAGGAAATATAAAATAACAACTTTATTATTGCCTCTAGGGCACATTTCCTTCAGTCTTCCACTTGCACTAGAGTCAATAATCTAGATTACATTGTAATGAATCTAACACCCATGGAGTCTTGTTGCTGATCATGTTTTGCTCGTGGAAGAGGCTTAGTCGACAGGTTTGTCACATTCAGATCCGTATGTATTTTGCAAATCTCTATGTCTCCCTCCTTGACCAAATCTCATATGGAGTTGAAGCGTCTCTTGATGTGTTTGGTCTTTTTGTGAAATCTGGATTCTTTCGCCAAGGCAATTGCTCCAGTATTGTCACAAAAGATTTTCATTGGACCCGATGCACTAGGTATTACACCTAGATCGGATATGAACTCCTTCATCTAGACTCGTACATTTGCTGCTTCCGAAGAAGCTATGTACTCTGCTTCACACGTAGATCCCGCAATGATGCTCTGCTTGGAACTGCACCAACTGACAGCTCCACCATTCAATGAAAATTCGTATCCGGTTTGCGAGTCATCCGGATCAGTGTCAAAGCTAGCATCGACGTAACCACTTACGGCAAGCTCCTTGTGACCTCCATAAACGAGAAACATATCCCTAGTCCTTTTCAGGTACTTCAGGATGTTCTTGACCGCTGTCCAATGATCCACTCCTGGATTACTTTGGCATCTCCCTGCTAAACTTATAACAAGGCACACATCAGGTCTGGTACACAGCATAGCATACATGATAGAACCTATGGCTGAGGCATAGGGAATGACTTTCATTTTGTCTCTATCTTCTGCAGTAGTCGGGTATCGTGGAATTGTCACGTCAGATGTCCTAGTGAAAGGACTTATTCGTGGAGCCATCGCAACTAGGAAGCTTGAAGGGGTTAATCAGGACAAGAGACACGAGAGGTTTATACTAGTCCGGACCCTTACGGTGAAGGTAAGGCCTACGTCTAGTTGGGTTGGTATTGCTGATGTTTTGATGACCAGGGAGCGAGATACACTATGCACGGTTCTCGATGAGTTGTTTTCTTACCCTAAGCCGCCAGTGGGTCGTCCCCTTATATGCACGGGTGGACGCCCTGCAGCCTACAGAGTCCCGCCCGGCTCATGGACAGTGTCCGGCTCGGTGACTAGTTAATTCTACCTTATGTTACAAGTCATGTCATCATGGCGGTTTACCACTATAGGCCTTAAGCCGCCTGTGGGCCTTAGACCCTTTATTGAACCGCCATCTTCATGCTCGGTCTTGGGCTTCTTTCTGGTGAGTCTTCTTTGCATAACCCGGCCCCTCCTGGGCGGCTTACACAAATAGTTATATCCTCAACATTAGGCCCCAGATTGATTTGAACCGGTTCATGTCAATCTTAAAATACCTTAAGGAATAAACCTTCTGCCTTCTGCCTGTGCAAAGGTATTTAACCCGCCATGACGTCATCTTCTGGATCCACGTTAACCCGCCGTGACGTCATCTTTACTTAAATTCATATTTTACTCCACCATATCCTCCAACGGAACTTTGCTTTTACTGACCGCTCCGAAAATCGAGGCGTCGGGGCCGCTGGATAATAATGTTTGGTCTCCTCGTTTCTCACCCTGTCTCAGTCGGTCTTCCCTTATAAATAGGCACGACCTAGGTCTTCCATTCTCCCCCCTTTCGGTCATCCTCTTCCTCTCGCTGTATCTTTGCCACCCGAGCTCCGCCGCCGCTGCTGTCGAGCTCCTTGTCTTCACCAACTCAGGCCGCTGCATCAACCCAAATCTGACCAGAAATCAACGGTGAACCTCCGCAGCCCGTCCACATCCGTAAGCTACCTTCTTTCTCTTTATTAGATCTGCATTGGAGCTTCTTTGAGTTCATCGGTGTTCTTCGCCGCCCGCGGCGAACCCTTGATGTTCTTCACCTTCGATGCCCTGTTCAGATCGTTGAATAACATAAAACTGCTGCGGTGAGTGCTTTACGTTTATCTCAAACATAGATAGATCTCCTTTCTTTTGTTCAGAGGCTTCCTTCGAGTGGATGAACTTCTCTGTACTGATTTTAGGTCTAGAATTTTCTTTCTTTTTAGAACGACCGTTTGATCCAAAACAATAATTGCAGCTTGTGAAATCTGTTTGTTCCACACTTAGTCAAAAACTGCCTCTGTTGAACTTGTTTAACCATGGTAGTCTATGTAGCCGGTTTATGACAACACCGATTGTCAGTCTTGCTTGCTTCCGGCGACTTTTAAGAAAAAATAATTGCCCTTGATACCTGTAGCGGCTTAAATATCATTGTGTAGTTACCTATATGTCATTAGGCCCTGTCTTAAGCCGCCGTTTTGAATAGACTTAAAAATACTTTCCTTCCGGATTAAAGTTGACCCGGAGCTTCTTATTTTGTCATAGGCTTCCACTTACGCCATGGCACCTAAGGCTCCCAAGGCTCCTGTGACCTGTAATTGGGTCCAATCCATTGTCACAGAAAGGAAATTGTCTGAATTTGTGAAGTCTGGTCACCTGCCCAAGAAGGAGGTCATGTTTTATCGTGCCCCTGGACCGTCCGAGGAGAAACCTCAGCCCAAAGAAGGGGAGGTGATAGTTTTTACGGATCATATGAGCCGGGGATTTGCTCCACCTGGTTCAAAATTCTTTAGGGATGTTTTGCATTTCTTTGACCTCAGACCTCAAGACATTGGACCCAACTCCGTGTCAAATATCTGCAACTTCCAAGTTTTCTACGAAGTGTACCTGGGAGAAGAGCCCAATCTACTTTTGTTCAGAGAGCTATTTTATTTAAACCGGCAGAATGAACGTGCCAACGGGCCCAGTCTTGAACTTGGTGGCATCTCGATTCAGCGGCGGAGAGACTGCCTTTTTCCTTATGCTGAACTGCCGAGTCATCCAAAGGATTGGAATCAGACGTGGTTCTACTGCTAGGACACTTCTCCGGCTGAGGAAAATCCTCTGCCCGACTTCCGTGCCCTACGCGTTGAATCCAACCACCCATTGCCGGATAAACTGACTGTTGTTGAACGTTTGCCACTCGCTCCCACCATTATAAAAATCAAATCTATTTTGGGAAATGGCTTAGACGGTATTGACCTGGTCCGAGTCTGGGTTACTTGGCGAGTGCTTCCGTTAAGCCGCTGCCCCGGCTTAATGTGCACTTACTCAGGCGAGAAGAATGACCCACTGCGTCATAGTCCCGACGACTTACCAGAGGATGTGGTGGAGGCTACGACCCAGTCGTTGTTGAAAGAGGGCACGGTGACTAGTAATGCCTTTGGCTTACTTCCTTTCTGCAAGAAGAACCCGGCCCCCGCAGCGAGTCATCAACCTCAATGAATACTCTTTACTATATTACACCTTGCTTTAACTCATAACCCCTTATATTTTTTTTCACAGGCCGATGACAACTTCTTGAAAGTCAAGTATGACCATGAGGCGGCCAAACAAGCCAGAGCGGCAAAAAGAGCCGAAAGGAAAACCGCCAAGATTGGAACTTCGAAGAAGAGGAAGCCAAGAGCTTCAGATATGTTTAAACTTGATGATACTGATGATGATGAAGAAGAGGTAACTTTCAACTCCCTTGATTCTTTATCATCACCTTACTGACATTAAATCTTTTCAGGAAGACACGAGGAATAGCCAAGCCATCGAGGAAGAGGTAACTATAATCTCCTCCGACTCCGAGCCCCCGCCGCGTCAGAAAATTCGAAGAGTAACCCAGAAAGTAAGATTTTCACATCCTTTGGCTTACCAAGATCCTCAATTTCTTTTGGAGCAACAGCAATTTGAAAGCCGGAGGCAGACCCGGACCAGCAAGGATATAGAGCTCTCCTCCGGCTTACCTGACGTAACCAGGAAGCGTCAGACTGAGGTTATCTCCGATTTACGTTCTGTTTTACCTTTGGTGTGTTTAATTCGTCAACTTCTCAATTCATCCGACTCCAATTATCAGGATACCTCTCCTTCCTCCGGCGAGTCTATGCAATCTAACATGCCGGCTTTCAAAACTGCCCCCAGGTAATGTAATTTTGTTTACCTTATGCTTTACCTTACCCATGCTTTTGTACTCATCCTTCTGCCTTTGTCCACAGCGTGCAAGTGAAGCCCAGTAAGAGGGAAAAAAAGAGTAAGTCATCCCAATAGCCGGTTGCGACTGAACCGGAGCTTGGTACGGCTGCTCCTGACAGCTCTACCCATCAGCTGCCGCCTGAACCAGCCTATGACATTCCAGCACCAACCTCTGATCCACCCGCCAAGATACTCTCAACAGCTCTGATAACCCAGAAGCTCCTAGCCCGGCCAAGACAATTGATCCGGAAGTTGAGATTCTGAAGACTCAGTTTGTTGAGCCGGGTGGCCCACTGTCCTTGCCAAGTGCTCTGCCAAGGAGGAGCTTTTGGAACACCAAAAGGCCAAGCTAGACATTGCTGACTATACGCATTTAAGCATTGGAGATATAGTCTCTGGCTATCTCAATCAAGTACATAGCAGCCGTGACCTGGAAATTGACATGGTGAAGCAAATACAACAAAAATCTGAGGTATAACTTATGCTACTTTTCTGAATCATACTGTATCAACCCCCAAGTCTATTGCTTATGAATAAATATGTTGTAGACTTAGAAAACTGCTTAGCACTGCTTTGTCCAGTTTAGAAAGAAGATATTTAACCCGGTTGTAACATGATACCTTGAACTTGCGATACACATTAGCCCCCAAGTGTCAGGTATCTTTGCTTGCAAAGTGCTTGGAACTTAATTTCCATGAACCGACATTGTAACTTAAAATTCTTCAGCATACATTAGCCCCCAAGTGTCAAGTATCTTTGCTTGCAAAGTGCTTGGGACTTAATGTTATCTTACCATAATTCTGACTATAACCCGGCATCAATGCAGACCACCATAAGTCAATTTGAGTCGGAGATTACTGACCTGAAGAACCGTTTGGCAGCTCAAGAACTTGAAATTCAAAAGGCCAACTCCAAATTTGAATTCAGCGCCTCTGAACAAGAGAAGTTGAAGAAGAATTTTGAGGCGGAGAAGAAAATTTGGGCTGGTGAGAAAACCTCACTAGTAACCCGGGACTAGATAGCAGAGGCATTGCTTGCAGAAGCAATAGCGGAGCTGTCCGGCTCAAAGTGCCAGATATCTCAAATGGTCTCAGCAATCTTTGGTAAGTTACTCATATAAACTTGAAACTTTGCAAACCTTCTCTCAAAGATTACTTCAATTGTCAGCTCCAGCTCACCTTATGTTTAATAATGCAGGACCCAAGAGCACAAACCTCAAGCAGAACGTGTTGATCAAATTGAAGGTGGTTTATACTCTGGTGGAACATCTTTACACCGGGTCACAACGTGCTTTGGCCATTGTAGCTTTATCAAATGACGTTCCTCACCTCAACAGGTCCAAGATCTAAGGCGGGCATCCGCAAGAGCCAGGGCCATAGCCGCATTGAGCCGGGCGAAAGCATGGATTCCAGAACTAGACCCGGCCGACCTCACTCTTGGATACCCGAGTCTGAAAGAGGATGGGACCGTATTTGATGAACAGGATTTCACCGCCTGCGTCAAAGATATACGCCCCGTGGCTACTCTTATTGGGAACGATGCTGATCTTACCAAATATCAGCCGGGTTATGAAAGCGAGAATCGGAGAATCCCAACGCCTCTTTATGATGACGTCAGCCTGATCCCTCCAATCCATAAGCATACCTTTTCCCCTGAAGTCGACCCAGCCGGTTTAATAGATGATGAAGCTGAGTTTGAAGCCTTGAGTGGCATTGACTGGGCATCGTCCACCTTCCAGGACAGGGCAGCCGACGGAGAGGCCGAGAAGGATAATCCAGATTCTTCAAGCCAACCAAATGAGTGAACCGCCAGGTGTTATAACTTTGCAAAAACAATGCCTCATTATTCAGACTCGGCGAGTCTTGTAATAGGGTAGAAAAACCTCTCAATTTTTGTCATGCCTTCGCGCATGTTTATGGCACTTAATACTTCCGTAAGCCGCCATCGCTAGATACTTCTAGCTTATGTTGATCTTTTATTTCCTTGATGTTAAATTTGCTTGCCTTATTCTGCATATAAAACAAGCAAAATTCCCTTGGCGATTTATCGCATCGGGGGTCACATAAGGTATTGATAACCCAGAGTGCGAACCAAAACATCATATAAAGGCCGGTTTATGATTATATTTGTTAAACATAATCACAATAGCATACCTGCGATCCTTTTGGTAATCTCGCATGCTTATATGACCTCAACCATGCGGGTAAATTTAACTCCTGAAAGTTGGAACATATAATGTTCACCTGGCACTTAACAACCTGGGGTGATCAATATTAAGCCGGAAGAACAAAAACCATCTCATAGTGCTTTCAAGAAGGTCTCAAGATAGTCAAATAATTAAGCTTATGAAATATAATGGATAATAAACAATATTCAAAGGCTTCTGATTCGAATACGATCAGCAAACTGTTCCAAAGGGGTTAAGCTAAGATTCGGATACGATCATATAGCCCCCACTGGCTTTGGCGATGCCGATCAAGTGGATATCGACAGCTATGTTCTCTTTGGTTCGAATACGACCTATGTTTGAACAGGAAGCCCCCAAGTGACCATAAGAGTTGTTTAATGATGCCGATTCGAATACGATCCACGTCAGACCCAAAGGGGTTAAGCTATGATTCAAATATGATCAAGAAGCCCCCAAGTGGGTTTGGCAGTATGCCGATCAAGTGTGTATCGACAGCTATGTTCTCTTTGGTTCGAATACGACCTATGTTTGAACAGGAAGCCCCCAAGTGATCATGGCTAGATTCAGATATGATCATAAGCCGGACCAAAGGGAAAGCCGGATTCAGATATGATCCGCTCCCTGTTGGTTGTTACCACCACGTGATAAAGAAGACATATAAACCTTTGAGGGTAAAAAGGATAGAGGTCCTGCTTTATTGCTTTATATAATATATACATCGTCAAAATATATACATCTTGAGAGCCGGTGGCTCAAGTATAGTAAGGCCGGAGATGAGCGATATTCCACGGCCTGCGGGTCTCTTCCTCCGACTTACGTGAGTCTTTGTGCTCTCAAACATCGATGAGGTAGTATGACCCATTGTTCTGATTCTTGCTGACCACAAGGGGTCCTTCCCAAGCTAGGGACAGCTTGTGCATGTCAGACTGATCATGGATGAGCCGGAGCACTAAGTCGCCTTCCTGAAAGGTTCTGCTTCTAACCCGGCGGCTGCGATAGCGGCGCAGGTCTTGCTAGTAAACCGCCGAGCAGGCTATTGCCAAGTCTCGCTCCTCATCCAACAAGTCAAGTGCATCCTGATGAGCTTTTTCGTTATCAGCCTCAACGTAAGCCGCCACACAGGGTGAATCGTGCCGGATGTCACTTGGCAGGACTGCCTCTGCTCCGTATACCATGAAGAAAGGTGTGTAACCTATAGATCTATTAGGCGTAGTGTTGATGCTCCACAGTACAGAGGGTAACTCCTCCACCCAACAACCCGGAGTCCGCTGCAAGGGGACCAAGAGCCAGGATCTCTTGATTAGCTATTTCTGCTTGACCATTGGATTGAGGATGAGCAACAGCCGAAACATCAAGCCGGATATGTCCTCGTTGACAGAACTCTTCCATGGTACCCTTGGAGAGATTAGTGCCATTATCAGTTATGATGCTGTGTGGAAAACCAAAACAAAAAATCACCTTTTTCATGAACTGGACCGCCATAGCTGCATCACACTTACTGACCGGCTCTGCCTCAACCCACTTTGTAAACTTATCCACTACCACTAGGAGGTGTGTATTTTTATCCTTAGACCTCTTGAAAGGTCCAAACATGTCAAGCCCCTGGACTGCGAATGGCCAAGTAATTGGAATCATTCTCAACTCTTGAGCAGGCAGGTGAGCTTGTCATGAGAATTTTTGACATCCGTCACATTTGCTGACTAGATCCTCCGCATCAGCATGAGCCGTCAGCCAATAGAAACCATGACGTAAAGCCTTGGCCACAAGAGATTTTGAACTGGCATGATGACCACAATCTCCTTCATGGATCTCACAAAGTATCTCCTGACCCTCCGTAGGCGACACACAACGTTGAAACGCCCCAGTGACACTGCGGTGATGTAACTCGCCATGAACAATCATCATAGATTTGGACCGCCTAATGATTTGTCTCGCCAATGTCTCATCCTCAGGCAACTCTCCCCGGGTCATATAGGCCAAATATGGCACTGTCCAATCCGGGATGACATGAATAGCTGCCACCAGTTGTGCCTCCGGGTCTGGCACTGCTAGTTCTTCCTCTGTAGGTACCTTGATAGAAGGATTATGCAAAACATCGAGAAAGGCGTTAGGCGGCACCGGCTTACTCTGATATCCCAACCGGCTTAAAGCATCAGCCGCCTCATTCTTCCTTCGATCAATGTGCTCCACTTGATAACCTTTGAAGTGCCCAGCCATAGCATCTACTTCACAAAGGTAAGCCGCCATAAGGGGATCCTTGGAGTCCCACTTGCCTGACACCTGTTGGGCCACGAGATCTGAATCGCCCAAGCACCTTACCCGGCTCAAATTCATCTCTCTGGCCATCCAGAGACCATGGAGTAAGGCCTCGTACTCAGCTGCATTGTTACTACAAGGAAACATAAGCCGGAGCACATAACAAAATTTGTCACCTCGAGGGGAAGTTAAAACAACTCCAGCCCCCGAGCCTTCTAACTGCCTGGACCCATCAAAGTGAATAGTCTAATATGTGTTATCTGGCTTCTCCTCAGGTGCCTGCAACTCTGTCCAATCATTGATAAAGTCCACCAAGGCTTGAGACTTAATAGCAGTACATGGCATATACTTCAAACCATGAGGCCCAATCTCAATAGCCCACTTGGCGACTCGTCCTGTGGCTTCCCTGTTCTGGATGATGTCTCCCAAGGGGGCAGAACTTACCACAGTTATAGGATGACTTTGGAAGTACTGCTTCAGCTTCCGGTTTGCCATAAACACTCCGTAAACAAGTTTCTACCAATGTGGATATCTTTGTTTAGACTCAATGAGCACCTCACTGATGTAGTAAACCGGCCGTTGAACCGGATGTTCCTTGCCAGCCTCCTTACGCTCCACCACGATGGCAACACTGACGGCTCGTGAATTAGCAGCCACATATAACAGCAACGGCTCTTTATCGATGGGAGCTGCAAGGACCGGCGGCTCAGACAACTGTCTCTTTAAATCTTCAAAGGCAATATCAGCAGCATCACTCCAGACAAAAGTGTCCATTTTCTTCATCATCTGATACAATGTTAGGCCTTCTCACCTAACCGGCTTATGAACCAGCTTAAAGCAGCAACATGACCTGCTAGTCGTTGAACCTCATTGATGCACGCTGGTTTAGCCAGAGAGGTAATTGCTTTGATCTTCTCCGGATTAGCTTCAATGCCTCAGTTTGAGACCAGGAAACCCAAGAGCTTGCCTGCAGGTACACCAAATACACATTTGGCCAGGTTAAGCATCATCTTATAAACCTGGAGATTATCAAAGGTCTCTTTCAAATCAGATATCAAGGTTTCCTTCTCTCTGGCCTTCACCACGATGTCATCCACATAAGCGTGAACATTGCGCCCAATTTGGTCGTGGAGACAGTTCTGTACACATTGCTGATAAGTCGCCTGAGCACTCTTGAGCCCAAACGGCATAGATACATAATAGAAGGCTCCAAACGGAGTGATGAAAGCTGTCTTCTCCTAGTCCTTAACTGCCATTTTGATCTGATGATAACCAAAGTAAGCATCCAAAAAACTCAAACGCTCGCAACCCACCGTAGCACCAATAATTTGATCAATACGGGGGAGAGCAAAGGGATCAGCTGGACAAGCCTTATTTAAGTCCGTGTAATCCACACACATCCACCAGGTGCCGTTCTTCTTGAGCACGAGCACCGGGTTAGCCAACCACTCCGGGTGAAAAACTTCAACAATAAACCCAGCCGCTAAGAGCCGGGCGACTTCCTCTCCAATAGCTTTCCGTCTCTCTTCGTTTAACCGTCGAAGAAACTGCCTGACCGGATTATACTTCGGATCAATATTGAGAGTGTGCTCAGCGAGTTCTCTCGGTACACCCGGCATGTCAGAAGGTTTCCATGCGAAGATGTCCCGGTTCTCACGGATGAACTCAATGAGCGCACTTTCCTATTTAGGATCCAAATTGGCACTGATACTGAACTGCTTAGATGAATCACCTGGATTGAAATCCACAAGCTTGGTTTCAGCAGCCGACTTAAACTTCATCACCGGGTCATGCTCGGTGGTTGGCCTCTTTAGAGACGTCATATCCGTCGGGTCAATGTTGTCTTAATAAAACTTCAGTTCCTCTGCTACACAAACAGACTCAGCATAAGCCGCGTTGCCCTCCTCACATTTCGGGGCTACCTTTTGACTTCCATGAACGGTGATGGTGCCCTTGTGATCCGGCATCTTAAGCTGCAGATAAACATAACACAGCCGGGCCATGAACTTGGCATAAGCCGGCCGCCCAGATAGAGCATGATATGGACTCCTGATTTTGACCACCTCAAACGTCAATGTCTCGGCCCTGGAATCATACTCAGCTCCAAAGGCCACTTCCAGTTCAATCTTGCCAACTGGGTAAGCCGACTAAGCAGGAACCACTCCATGAAAAACAGTGTTGGACGTCTTCAAATTCTTATCAGTTAACCCCATGCGTCGAAAGGTCTCATAATAGAGGATATTGATGCTGCTACCCCCGTCCATGAGTACCTTAGTGAATTTATATCCACCAACCTGAGGTGATACCACCAAGGCTAACTGACCCGGATTATCAACCCGAAAGGGGTGATCTTCCCTGATCCATACAATGGGCTGTTCTGACCACCTCAAATAACGGGGAACTGCCGACCCAACAGAATTCACGGCCCTCTTATGAACCTTCTGGTCACGTTTGCACAAGCTGGTGTTAAACGCGTGATACTGCCCACTATTCAGCTGCTTCGGATGGCTTTGATAACCCGACTGCTGCAGTTGTTGCTCCCCTTGACCAGACTGCCGTTGATTATAACCGCCTTGATGTCCCTGAAAGCCGGAACTTGAACCGCCGCCCGGGCCATGAAAGCCACCAGCTCCTGAGCCACCGCCCGACCCATGATTGCCATCAAACGTGTTGGAATTCTTGAAAGCCTTCATGATCGTGCAATCTTTCCATAAGTGGGTGGCGGGTCATTCCCGGGTGTCGTGTCTCGGGCAAGGCTCATTGAGTAGCTGCTCAAGAGATGGGCCTGACCCGCCAGATCGAGGGGGCGGTTTTCCCTTACGTCTCTGATTATTACCCTGCGCATTGGCGTTGGCCCCAAACTCTGGGTTACCCTCCGCCTTATGCTTATTGCCTCATTGACTTATCGGGTTATGCTGCTAGCCCTTCCCATTGCCGTTCTTCTTTCCCTTCCCTGTCTTTTCCTCATCAGACGCGGGATCCTTGGTACTATCAGAGTCGGCGTATTTGACTAAAGCTACCATCAGCGTACCCATATCGTTGCAATCACGCTTAAGGCGCCCCAGTTTCTGTCTCAGCGGCTCAAAGCGGCAGTTCTTCTCCAACATAAGGACTGCAGAGCCGGCATCCATCTTGCTAGACGAATGTATTATCTCCTTGACCCGGCGTACCCAGTGAGTCGTGGATTCACCCTCCTCCTGCTTACAATTTGTCAAGTCCACAATCGACATAGATTGCTTGCAAGTGTCCATGAAGTTCTGGATAAAACGGGCCTTTAGCTCTGCCCATGAATTAATGGAATTGGACGGCAAGCCCTTTTACCAAGACCGGGCCGTTCCATCTAACATCATGGTGAAGTACTTAGCCATTGCTGCGTCGCTGACCTCCAACAGCTCCATCGCCATCTCATATCTTACGATCCACGCTCCTGGCTGTAAGTCGGCCGTGTAATTCGGCACCTTTCAAGGTCCCTTGAAGTCCTTGGGTAAACGTACATTACGCAGAACCGACACCAAACAGGGAACACCGCCGGTTCTCGTAGCCACTGCCGACTCAACGGAAGTCGTCGGATAATCTGGGAAATCTTGATGAGCCATCTGTTGAGCCGCTAGCTGAGCTACCCGCTTGTTCTCCTGACGTATTCGGTCTTGCACCGGGTTATAGCCATCGAGCTGGTTACGGCGCTAGGCGTTGCTTGACAAAGCTTCTGACTCCATGTGCCTGATGTAACTTGGACTCCGGTTTTGACGAGGCGGTGCTAACCAAAGCGGAGGGGTTGAGTGAATCCTGTCCTGGCTATAAGAATAAGTCTCTTGTTGAGCCAGGGCCGTCTGGACAAGTTCTCTGATCCTTCGGGTCTCCACCGCTGTCGGATCATCACAGTCCACTGGGAGAGCCGCCAAATGCGCCGATGCTGCGATTAAGTTCTCCATGGGGTTGGAAAAGTGACCCGGTGGTATTGGCATGTAACGGGGCAGTGCCATGTTCCCATGAGGAGGTGCCGTCTCCTGAGGCTGAGTCAGTCTTCATGTTCCGGCTGTCATAAACTGATTTGCATCTGGCGGGTTACTTGGGCCGGCTCCGGGTGTAGCGAAAAGATTCCGAGGATCATAAACCGGAGGTAAACGGGACTAGGTTTTCTGATGTCTCCTCCTCGTCACCTCGTTAGATGCATTCAGGCTCATCGTACGCTAGAAGGCCTCTGACTGTAGCCGTTGCGCCCGTGCATCCAAAGCCGCCCGTTCTGTAGCTAGCCTGGTGTCCTCAGCTGCCAAGGCCTCCTTGGACCTGTTGGAAATATGCCCTAGAGGCAATAATAAAAGGATTATTATTATATTTCCTTGTTCATGATAATTGTCTTTATTCATGCTATAATTGTATTATCCGGAAATCGTAATACACGTGTGAATACATAGACCATAATATGTCCGTAGTAAGCCTCTAGTTGACTAGCTCGGTGATCAACAGATAGTCATGGTTTCCTGACTATGGACATTAGATGTCGTTGATAATGGGATCACATCATTAGGAGAATGATGTGATGGACAAGACCCAATCCTAAGCATAGCACAAGATCGTGTAGTTCGTTTTGCTAGAGCTTTTCCAATGTCAAGTATCTTTTCCTTAGACCATGAGATCGTGTAACTCCCGGATACCGTAGGAGTGCTTTGGGTGTACAAAACGTCACAACATAACTGGGTGACTATAAAGGTGCACTACAGGTATCTCCGAAAGTGTTTGTTGGGTTGACACGGATCGAGACTGGGATTTGTCACTCCGTATGACGGAGAGGTATCTCTGGGCCCACTCAGTAATGCATCACCATAATGAGCTCAAAGTGACCAAGTGTCTGGTCACGGGATCATGCATTATGGTACGAGTAAAGTGACTTGCCGGTAACGAGACTGAACGAGGTATTGGGATACTGACGATCGAGTCTCGGGCAAGTAACGTACCGATTGACAAAGGGAATTGTATACGGGGTTGATTGAATCCTCGACATCGTGGTTCATCCGATGAGATCATCGAGGAGCATGTGGGAGCCAATATGGGTATCCAGATCCCGCTGTTGGTTATTGACCGGAGAGCCGTCTCGGTCATGTCTACGTGTCTCCCGAACCCGTAGGGTCTACACACTTGAGGTTCGGTGACGCTAGGGTTGTAGAGATATGAGTATGCAGCAAACCGAAAGTTGTTCGGAGTCCCGGATGAGATCCCGGACGTCACGTGGAGTTCCGGAATGGTCCGGAGGTAAAGAATAATATATAGGATGTGCAGTTTCGGCCATCGGGAGAGTTTCGGGGGTCACCGGTATTGTACCGGGACCACCGGAAGGGTCCCGGGGGTCCACCGGGTGGTGCCACCTATCCCGGAGGGCCCCGTGGGCTGAAGTGGGGAGGGGACCAGCCCCTGCTGGGCTGGTGCGCCCCCCCCCTGGGGCCCCCCTCTGCGCCTAGGGTTGGGAACCCTAGGGGAGGGGGCGCCTCCACTTGCCTTGGGGGGCACTCCACCCCCCTTGGCCGCCCCCCCTAGAAACCCCATCTCTAGGGCCGGCGCCCCCCTAGGGGCCTATATAAAGGACGGGGGAGGGAGGGCAGCCGCACCCTGAAGTTTTGGCGCCTCCCTCTCCCCTGCTACACCTCTCCCTCTCGCAGAAGCTCGGCGAAGCTCTGCCGGAACTCTGCTGCATCCACCACCATGCTGTCGTGCTGCTGGGTCTTCATCAACCTCTCCTTCCCCCTTGCTGGATCAAGAAGGAGGAGACGTCATCCGCTCCATACGTGTGTTGAACGGGGAGGTGCTGTCCATTCGGCACTTGGTCATCGGTGATTTGGATCACGACGAGTACGACTCCCTCAACCCCGTTCTCTTGAACGCTTCCGCTCGCGATCTACAAGAGTATGTAGATGCACTCCTATCACTCGTTGCTAGATGAACTCATAGATGAATCTTGGTGAAACCATAGGAAATTTTTTATTTTCTGCAATGTTCCCCAACAGTGGCATCATGAGCTAGGTCTATGCGTAGTTCTCTATTGCACGAGTAGAACACAAATTTGTTGTGGGCGTAGATGTTGTCAAATTTCTTGCCTCTACTAGTCTTATTTTGGTTCAGCGGTATTGTGGGATGAAGCAGCCCGGACCGACCTTACACGTACGCTTACGTGAGACAGGTTCCACCGACTGACATGCACTAGTTGCATAAGGTGGCTTGAGGGTGTCTGTCTCTCCCACTTTAGTTGGAGCGGATTCGATGAAAAGGGTCCTTATGAAGGGTAAATAGAAGTTGACAAATCACGTTGTGGCTTTTTCGTAGGTAAGAAAACGTTCTTGCTAGAACCCTATTGCAGCCACGTAAAAGATGCAACAACAATTAGAGGACGTCTAACTTGTTTTTGCAGCAATTTCCTTGTGATGTGATATGGCCAAAAGTTGTGATGAATGATGAATGATATATTGTGATGTATGAGATCATGTTCTTGTAATAGGAATCACGACTTGCATGTCGATGAGTATGACAACCGGCAGGAGCCATAGGAGTTGTCTTAATTATTGTATGACCTGCGTGTCAATGATTTAACGCCATGTAATTACTTTACTTCATTGCTAAAACGTTAGCCATAGTAGTAGAAGTAATAGTTGGCGAGCAACTTCATGGAGACACGATGATGGAGATCATGGTGTCATGCCGGTGAGGAAGATGATCATGGAGCCCCGAAGATGGAGATCAAAGGAGCTATATGATAATGGCCATATCATGTCACTACTATATAATTGCATGTGATGTTTATTATGTTTATGCATCTTGTTTACTTAGAACGACGGTAGTAAATAAGATGATCCCTTATAATAATTTCCAGAAAGTGTTCTCCCCTAACTGTGCGCCGTTGCTAAAGTTCGTCGTTTCGAAGCACCACGTGATGATCGGGTGTGATAGATTCTTACGTTCACATACAACGGGTGTAAGACAGTTTTACACATGCAAAAACACTTAGGGTTAACTTGACGAGCCTAGCATGTACAGACATGGCCTCGGAACACAGAGACCGAAAGGTCGAACATGAGTCGTATGGAAGATACGATCAACATGGAGATGTTCACCGATGATGACTAGTCCGTCTCACGTGATGATCGGACACGGCCTAGTCGACTCGGATCGTGTAACACTTAGATTACTAGAGGGATGTCTAATCTGAGTGGGAGTTCATTAGATAATTTGATTAGATGAACTTAATTATCATGAACTTAGTCTAAAACATTTGCAAATATGTCTTGTAGATCAAATGGCCAACGCTCATGTCAACATGAACTTCAACGCGTTCCTAGAGAAAACCAAGCTGAAAGATGATGGCAGCAACTATAAGGACTGGGTCCGGAACCTGAGGATCATCCTCATAGCTGCCAAGAAAGCATATGTCCTAGAAGGACCGCTAGGTGAAGCACCCATCCCAGAGAACCAAGACGTTATGAACGCTTGGCAGTCACGTGCTGATGATTACTCCCTCGTTCAGTGCGGCATGCTTTACAGCCTAGAACCGGGGCTCCAAAAGCGTTTTGAGCAACACGGAGCGTATGAGATGTTCGAGGAGCTGAAAATGGTTTTCCAAGCTCATGCCCGGGTCGAGAGATATGAAGTCTCTGACAAGTTCTATAGTTGTAAGATGGAGGAAAATAGTTCTGTCAGTGAGCACATACTCAAAATGTCTGGGTTGCACAACCGCCTGTCCCAGCTGGACATTAACCTCCCGGACGAGGCGGTCATTGACAGAATCCTTGAGAAGCTCCCACCAAGCTACAAGAGCTTTGTGATGAACTACAATATGCAGGGGATGGTGAAAACTATTCCTGAAGTATTTTCAATGCTGAAGTCGGCAGAGGTAGAAATCAAGAAAGAACATCAAGTGTTGATGGTCAATAAAACCACCAAGTTCAAGAAGGGCAAGGGTAAGAAGAACTTCAAGAAGGACGGCAAGGATGTTGCCGCGCCCGGTAAGCCAGTTGCCGGGAAGAAGTCAAAGAATGGACCCAAGCTTGAGACTGAGTGCTTTTATTGCAAAGGGAAGGGTCACTAGAAGCGGAACTGCCCCAAATACTTAGCAGACAAGAAGGCCGGCAACACTAAATGTATATGTGATATACATGTAATTTATGTGTACCTTACAAATACTCATAGTAACTCCTGGGTATTTGATACCGGTGCCGTTACTCATATTTGTAACTCACAGCAGGAGCTGTAGAATAAGCGGAGACTGGCGAAGGACGAGGTGATGATGCGCGTCGGGAATGGTTCCAAGGTCGATGTGATCGCCGTCGGCACGCTACCTCTACATTTACCTACGGGATTAGTTTTAAATCTCAATAATTGTTATTTAGTGCCAAGTTTGAGCATGAACATTGTATCTGGATCTCGTTTCATACGAGATGGGTACTCATTTGAATCCGAGAATAATGGTTGTTCTATTTATATGAGAGATATGTTTTATGATCATGCCCCGATGGTCAATGGTTTATTCTTAATGAATCTCGAACGAAATGTTACACATATTCATAGTGTGAATACCAAAAGATGTAAAGTTGATAACGATAGTTCCACATACTTGTGGCACTGCCGCCTTGGTCACATTGGTGTCAAGCGCATGAAGAAGCTCCATGCTGATGGACTTTTAGAGTCTCTCGATTATGAATCATTTGACACATGCGAACCATGCCTCATGGGCAAAATGACCAAGACTCTGTTCTCTGGAACAATGGAGCGAGCAACCAACTTATTGGAAATCATACATACCGATGTGTGCGGTCCAATGAGCGTTGAGGCTCGCGGAGGATATCGTTATGTTCTCACTCTCACTGATGACATCAGTAGATATGGGTATGTCTACTTAATGAAACACTAGTCTGAGACCTTTGAAAAGTTCAAGGAATTTCAGAATGAGGTAGAGAATCAACGTGACCGAAAGATAAAGTTCCTACGATCAGATCGTGGAGGAGAATATTTAAGTCACGAATTTGGTACGCACTTAAGGAAATGTGGAATTGTTTCACAACTCACGCCGCCTGGAACACCTCAGCGTAACGGTGTGTCCGAACGTTGTAATCGCACTCTATTGGATATGGTGCGGTCTATGATGTCTCTTACCGATTTACCGCTATCAGTTTGGGGATATGCTCTAGAGACAGCTATGTTCACTTTAAATAGGGCTCCGTCTAAATCCGTTGAGACGACACCGTATGAATTATGGTTTGGGAAGAAACCTAAGCTGTCGTTTCTAAAAGTTTGGGGATGCGATGCTTATGTTAGGAAACTTCAACCTGAAAAGCTCGAACCCAGGTCGAAAAAATGCGTCTTCATAGGATACCCTAAGGAAACCATTGGGTATACCTTCTACTTAAGATCCGAGGGCAAGATCTTTGTTGCCAAGAACAGATCCTTTCTGGAAAAAGAGTTTCTCTCAAAAGAAGTAAGTGGGAGGAAAGTAGAACTTGATGAAGTACTACCTCTTGAACCAGAAAGTAGTGGAGCTCAGGAAAATGTTCCTGTGGTGCCTACACCAACTGGAGAGGAAATTAATGATCAAGGTACTTCGGATCAAGTTGCTACTGAACTTCGTAGGTCCACAAGGACACGTTCCACACCAGAGTGGTATGGCAACCCTGTCCTGGAAATAATATTGTTAGACAACGGTGAACCTTTGAACTATGAAGAAGCGATGGCGGGCCCAGATTCCAACAAATGGCTTAAAGCCATGCAATCCGAGATAGAATCCATGTATGAAAACAAAGTATGGACTTTGACAGACTTGCCCGATGATCGGCGAGCGATAGAAAACAAATGGATCTTTAAGAAGAAGATGGACGTGGATGGTAATATTACCATCTATAAAGCTCGACTTGTCGCTAAGGGTTATCGGCAAGTTCTAGGGGTTGACTACAATGAGGCTTTCTCTCCCGTAGCGAAGCTGAAGTCCGTCCGAATCATGTTAGCAATTGCCGCATACTATGATTATGAGATATGGCAGATGGATGTCAAAACGGCATTCCTTAACGGCTATCTTAAGGAAGAACTATATATGATGCAGCCGGAAGGTTTTGTCAATCCTAAGAATGCTAACAAAGTATGCAAGCTCCAGCGATCCATTTATGGGCTGGAGCAAGCATCTCGGAGTTGGAACATTCGCTTTGATGAGATGATCAAAGCGTTTGGGTTTATGCAGACTTATGGAGAAGCCTGCGTTTACAAGAAAGTGAGTGGGAGCTCTGTAGCATTTCTCGTATTATATGTAGATGACATACTCTTGATGGGAAATGATATAGAACTTTTGGACAGCATTAAGGCCTACTTGAATAAGTGTTTTTCAATGAAGGGCCTTGGAGAAGCTGCTTACATATTAGGCATCAAGATCTATAGGGATAAATCGAGACGCCTCATAGGTCTTTCACAAAGCACATACCTTGATAAGATTTTGAAGAAGTTCAAAATGGATCAGTCCAAGAAAGGGTTCTTGCCTGTATTGCAAGGTGTGAGATTGAGCTCGGCTCAATGCCCGACCCCGGCAAAAGATAAAGAAGAGATGAGTGTCATCCCCTATGCTTCAGCCATAGGATCTATTATGTATGCCATGTTGTGTAGCAGACCTAATGTAAACCTTGCCGTAAGTTTGGTAGGAAGGTACCAAAGTAATCCCGGCAAGGAACACTGGACAACGGTCAAGAATATCCTGAAGTACCTGAAAAGGACAAAGGACATGCTTCTCGTTTATGGAGGTGACGAAGACACTAGTGCAGAACCGGGCAATAGCACCGGTTCGTAAGGCCCTTTAGTGCCGGTTACATAACTGGCACTAAATTGTGGTCACTAAAGCCCCCCCCCCCCCTTTAGTACCGGTTCAGCACGAACCGGTGCTAAAGGGCAACCACGTGGCACGAGCCAGCTCCGGGGGCCTGGAGCCCTTTAGTACCGGTTGGTAACACCAACCGGTACTATAAGGTTTGGTGGGTTTTTAGTTTTATGATTTCTTTTTCATTTAATTTTGTGTTTCCATTTTAATTCTTTTTCATTTGCTGGTATTTTACGATACTACACATTGTACACGTTATGCATCATACATCATGCATGCTTTGTTTATCAACGCTGCTGCTATGTTCATTGCACCCGCAGATATAACATGCTCATGCATGCTTTGCATCATTACATCATCATATATATATAATAACAAGTCCAACTAATCATGCATCATCATACAACTTCTACTCGTTATTAATAATAAGTCATACGATCATCATCCTCATATATAGTCATCGAACCCAACCCTACATAATTGTTCTTAGCACATGATCATCAGTATCAGGTAGGACCTAAACACCCTTAAGGTAAAATAGCATAAAACAATATAGACCCTGACTCTCCATTATGAAGAATGGCGATCATCCTGTCTCCAATTCTTGCCTTTCGCTGCTTATTGCTTCCAAGAAGCTCCTTACGACTGTCCATACATTTTTTCCATTCTTTGATTGTTATGTCTCCACTTCTTTTAGAAACCCGGTATGGACAGTTGAGATTCGTAGGACGACCTGGTCGTATGTTCAAAACATGAAGGCTACCACGCGTATACATCAGATGAGGCACACAATCATTCGGGATTATCTGTTGAAAAACATAATAATAACTTTGTAGTTAGCAATGATGTACTAGTTTTAGAAGTGTGCAAAAAGATGCACGAATGTTGTAATAGTAAAAAATAATCTTACCAGGGTATCTCCATGGTAGTTACCATAGTTCAACACGTGCATTAGTGGCACGTATTGACCATAATGTTGAGGAGTTTGATTGTACATATTGTAATTCTCAAGATCAGTACAAAATTCGACCAGATGATTTTTCTCCTGATAAGTTAATTCGGAGCCTTCAGTGTAGTACGTTCTGTCTACCATCTTCCGCATATTCTTTGAAGAATGAAAATAAGCTGTCAATGGAGATAAGTTGTCAACATTATATTTTGAAATAAACAATATAAATTACTTAATAACTATGTTTAGCTCACATGAGGGAAGAACTGGAGGTGTATCCACAAAGACCCAAATCGAAGGTGTCTCTTGCTCGATTGTAGGATCACCAAGATCCATGGTGACAAGCATACCCTCATCAGGACCATACATCTTGCAAAATGCATCCCAATTTTTGCAACCAAAATGGGTTACACTCTGAGCATTGTACAACTTTACTTGAAAATCCACACCATGTTCGGTACTTAGGATAATATTTTTGGTTTCGAAATTTTCATGGTCTTCAAAACCCATCCTCTCCAAGACATAGCGTCTTGCAAAGCATGGGATAAGCTAGTCGAATTGGAAAAGATGAAAAATACAGGTTAAAATAGTTGAAGTCGTGCTTAATTACGAAAAAACTATTGTCGTCATTGCGTACCGTATGAACATCGCAGGTCTCCTCGAGCTTAATGCTGAAGCGCCGATCTTCGTCCAGCTCAATGAACCTGTCGCAGATACCTCGGTCGTCGTGGCACCAGTCGCACTCCCCCGGGCGGTTATCGTCGTCCGATGAGTACGACATTTCCGGCCTATGTTCATAATTTAGTTTTATTAATTAAGTCAACTATCTAGTTCAACTACTAAGCACTTACTATAAATAAATAAGTAGTACTTACTAAAAACAAACTACTTCTATATATAATAAAATAAATTAGTTTATTAAATCAACTAGCTAGTTCAACTATATATAAACTACTTCTTCTTTTTTTCCTTTTTCTAAATACTATGAACAAAAAAATCATTAAAATTCAATGAAAAAAATTAATTACACAATCTATATATCACCAAAAAAAATCTATTAACAATAATATCACCAAACATGCATATTCAATAATAATATCACCAAAAAAAATCTATTAACAAAAAAAATCTATTAACAGAAAAAAAATCTATTAACAGAAAAATCTATTAATTCAACTAGTTCAACTAAGCATTTACTAAAAATAAACTAGTTATATTAATTCAACTAGTTCAACTAATTAAGCATTTACTAAAAATAAACTAGTTCTATATATTAATTCAACAAGTTGAACTAAGCATCTTCTAAAAATAAACTAGTTCTATATATTAATTCAATTAGTTCAACTAATTAAGCATTATATTTACTAAAAATAAACAAGTTATTATATTAATTCATCGATGATAACATTTCTAACATTCTAAAAATAAACTAGATAGTTCTAATTCATCTAAACATTATATATAGAAAACAGAAAATAAGTAAAAAAATATGTGTGTGTGTGTGTATACGTGTGTGTGTACGTGTGTGTGTGTGTGTGTGTGTGTTTGTGTGTACGTGTCTGTGTGTATGTGTGTGTATGTGTGTGTGTGTAGTGTGTGTATGTGTGTGTGTGTGTGTCTGTGTGTGTAGTGTGTGTGTGTGTGTGTATGTGTATTCGTGTGTACGTATATAGGGCGCGTACGGGTGGCGCGGGGCAGCGACGACGGGCGGCGGGGGCCGGGGACGGCGACGAGACGGGCGGCGACGACCGGGGACGGCGACGAGATCGCCGGCGGCGGCGATATGGCGACGAGACGGGCGGCGGGCCGGGGGTGTGCGGCGATGACGACGGGCGGCGGGGGCGGCGACGACGACGACGACGAGCGGCGGGGGCGGCGAGGGCGACGGCGGGGGCGACGAGCGGCGGGGGCGGCGAGGACGACGAGCGGCGAGGGCGAGGGCGAGGGCGTCGTCGGAGATCGAGAAAAGTGGAACGAAGTGGCGACGATAACTGATTTTTCGTAAGTGCCATATATATAGGGGGAGCCTTTTAGTACCGGTTGGAGCCACCAACCGGTACTAAAGGCCAACTTTGGCCAGCCCAAGCGGCGGGAAACGAGGCCCTTTAGTACCGGTTGGTGGCTCCAAACGGTACTAAAGGGCAACGCATTAGTACCGGTTGGAGCCACCAACCGGTACAAAAGGCCGTGCGCTGCCACCCGTGGTGCGCTATGTTTAGTCCCACCTCGCCGAGCAAAGGGCAGCCGCACTGGTTTATAAACCCAGCCGCGGCTGCCCTTTCGAACTCCTCTATATAGCAGGCTTCTGGGCCTAACTATGGCGCGCTGCCCGGTGAGCCTTCTGGACCTTCTGGGCCTGCATTTGCAAACCCTAGGTCTTGTAGGCCCACCGGGCAGCGCCCCAACATTTTTTTAAATTTTTTTTCTTTTCTGCATTATTTATTTTTTTCTATTTATTTTTGAGTAATTTTTTATATAGTTATTTCTTTTCTGCATTATTTATCTTGTAGGCCCACCGGGCAGCGCCCCAACAGTTTTTAAAATTTTTTTTGCTTTTCTGCATATTTATTTTCTTCTATTTTTTTGAGTAATTTTTTTATATAGTTATTTCTTTTCTGCTTTATTTTTTTCTTCTATTTATTTCTGAGTAGTTTTTTTGCCGTATTTAGTTTCTTTGTGAATATTTTTGCTTTATATTAGTTTTTTCTTTTCTGCATTATTTATTTTCTTCTATTTATTTTTGAGTAATTTTTTATATAGTTATTTCTTTTCTGCTTTATTTTTTTCTTCTATTTATTTTTGAGTAGTTTTTTTGCCGTATTTAGTTTCTTTGTGAATATTTTTGCTTTATATTAGTTTTTTTCTTTTCTGCATTATTTATTTTCTTCTATTTATTTTTGAGTAATTTTTTTATATAGTTATTTCTTTTCTGCTTTATTTTTTCTTCTTCTTCTTCTTCTTCTTCTTCTTCTTCTTCTTCTTCCTCTTCCTCTTCTTATTCTTCTTCTCCTTCTCCTTCTCCTTCTCCTCCTTCTTCTTCTTCTTCCTCTTCCTCTTTTTATTCTTCTTCTCCTTCTCCTTCTCCTTCTCCTTCTCCTTCTTCTTCTCCTTCTCCTTCTTCTTCTTCTTCTTCTTCTTCTCCTTCTTCTTCCTCTTCTTATTCTTCTTCTCCTTCTTCTTCCTCCTCCTTCTTCTTCTTCTCCTTCTTCTTCCTCTTCTCCTTCTTCTCCTTCTTCCTCCTCCTCTTCTTCTTCTTCTTCTTCCTCTTCTTCTTCTTCTTCCTCCTCTTCTTCTTCTTCTCCTCCTCCTCCTTCTTCTTCTTCTTCTTCTTCTTCTTCTTCTTCTTCTCCTCCTTCCTTTTGCCATAACAGAAGAAGTCCGGAGTTGTAATAAGTTATTAAAAATAAAAAAGAGGTGCAATGCTCGTTAATTTGCTTCAAGCCTTTTGGAATAGTGTAAACTGCACTGCGCGTAGCTCCGTGCAATCTACCATATTCCTAAAGGCTTGAAGCTAAGCAACGTGAGCATTGAGCCTCTTCTTCATCGTCTCTGCATCCAGGGCTTATAAACCGCTCCTACTCCCTCTCTCTTGGCGAGGTGGGACTAAAAACAGCTTACCCTTTAGTACCGCTTGGAGCCACCAACCGGTACTAAAGGTGGTGCGCTGCCTGCACAAAATTTAATTAGTGTCATTTAGCTCAAAACAAATCATTAAATGCATGAAAAATATCAAATGAAGGCAGAAATGGTTGAAAGTTGATGGCGTCGCTTTGAATGATGCATACTAAATGCACAAAAAGTCTGGAGTTGTAATAAGTTTAAAAAAATGAAATGTCTTTGTAACAGATGAGTTTAATTTCGTCAGAAACCTGAATACTTCGAAAGAGATTGTCCAGTTTGTAAACGAAGTGCATCCAGTTTTTGCCGTAACCCTCTCTACTTTTTTGAACAATCTATGTGGGTGAAATGATGATACCATGCCAAGTTTCAACTTTTTCAGAGTTCATTTGTAGTGCTTTTCAATTTCAAGGTCATTTAGCTCAAAACAAATCATTAAATGCATGAAAAATATCAAATGAAGGCAGAAATGGTTGAAAGTTGATGGCGTCGCTTTGAATGATGCATACTGAATGCACAAAAAGGTTGGAGTTGTAATAAGTTTAAAAAAATGAAATGCCTTTGTAACAGATGAGTTTAATTTCGTCAGAAACCTGAATACTTTGAAAGAGATTGTCCAGTTTGTAAACGAAGTGCATCCAGTTTTTGCCGTAACCCTCTCTACTTTTTTGAACAATCTATGTGGGTGAAATGATGATACCATGCCAAGTTTCAACTTTTTCAGAGTTCATTTGTAGTGCTTTTCAATTTCCAGGTCATTTAGTTCTCAAAACAAATCATTGAATGCATGAAAAATAGAAAATGAAGGCAGAAATGGTTGAAAGTTGATGGCGTCGCTTTGAATGGTGCATACTGAATGCACAAAAAGTCTGGAGTTGTAATAAGTTTAAAAAATGAAATGCCTTTGTAACATATGAGTTTAATTTCGTCAGAAACCTGAATACTTCGAAAGAGATTGTCCAGTTTATAAACGAAGTGCATCCAGTTTTTGTCGTAACCCTCTCTACTTTTTTGAACAATCTATGTGGGTGAAATGATGATACCATGTCAAGTTTCAACTTTTTCAGAGTTCATTTGTAGTGCTTTTCAATTTTCAGGTCATTTAGTTCTCAAAACAAATCATTGAATGCATGAAAAATAGCAAATGAAGGCAGAAATGGTTGAAAGTTGATGGCGTCGCTTTGAATGGTGCATACTGAACGCAAAAAATATAAGAGCATTTACATCACGATCTTATATTTCTTTAGAGTCTAAACTGTCAATATGATCTTATAACATCAAAAATACTTTGATCATCAATGATCTTTGTGTGTACAATCTGAATTGTCAATATGAGTCATCAACGATTTATAAACCGATGAAGACTCATATGGCGGCCACAAATTCTACACACAGAGTTCAATGAAGACCAAGTGCTTGTGATAGTTTGAGAAATAACATATTTAAGGTGGTAAAAGGCTTGTTAGGGGAGCGAGGTGGGACTAAAAACAGCTTGCCATAACCTCATTAGTACCGGTTCGTGGTACGAACCGGCACTAAATGGTGATGGTGGGGCCATAGCCTGACCGCAGGCTGACACATCCCCTTTAGTACCGGTTCGTGGCATGAACCGGTACTAAAGGTTCGCCACGAACCGGTGCTATTGATCGCCGCCACGAACCGGTGCTATTGTACACATTAGTGCCGGCTGAAATTCAAACCGGCACTATTGGGCTTCACGTATGACCCTTTTTCTACTAGTGAGAGCTCGTCGTAAAGGGTTACGTCGATGCTAGCTTCGACACAGATTTGGATGACTCTAAGTCACAAACCGGATACGTATATATGTTGAATGGTGGAGCAGTAAGCTGGTGCAGCTGCAAGCAGAGCGTCGTGGCGGGATCTACATGTGAAGCGGAGTACATGGAAGCCTCGGAGGCAGCGCATGAAGCAATTTGGGTGAAGGAGTTCATCACCGACCTAGGAGTCATACCCAATGCGTCGGGGCCGATCAAACTCTTCTGTGACAACACTGGAGCTATTGCCCTTGCCAAGGAGCCCAGGTTTCACAAGAAGACCAGGCACATCAAGCGTCGTTTCAACTCCATCCGTGAAAATGTTCAAGATGGAGACATAGATATTTGCAAAGTACATACGGATCTGAATGTCGTAGATCCTTGACTAAACCTCTTTCGCGAGCAAAACATGATCAACACCAGAACTCTATGGGTGTTCGATTCATCACAATGTAACTAGATTATTGACTCTAGTGCAAGTGGGAGACTGTTGGAAATATGCCCTATAGGCAATAATAAAAGGATTATTATTATATTTCCTTGTTCATGATAATTGTCTTTATTCATGCTATAATTGTATTATCCGGAAATCGTAATACACGTGTGAATACATAGACCATAATATGTCCCTAGTAAGCCTCTAGTTGACTAACTCGGTGATCAACAGATAGTCATGGTTTCCTGACTATGGACATTAGATGTCGTTGATAACGGGATCACATCATTAGGAGAATGATGTGATGGACAAGACCCAATCCTAAGCATAGCACAAGATCGTGCAATTCGTTTTGCTAGAGCTTTTCCAATGTCAAGTATCTTTTCCTTAGACCATGAGATCGTGTAACTCCCGGATACCGTAGGAGTGCTTTGGGTGTACCAAACATCACAACGTAACTGGGTGACTATAAAGGTGCACTACAGGTATCTCCGAAAGTGTTTGTTGGGTTGAAACGTATCGAGACTGGGATTTGTCACTCCATATGACGGAGAGGTATCTCTGGGCCCACTCGGTAATGCATCATCATAATGAGCTCAAAGTGACCAAGTGTCTGGTCACGGGATCATGCATTACGGTACGAGTAAAGTGACTTGCCGGTAACGAGACTGAAGGAGGTATTGGGATACCGACGATCGAGTCTCGGGCAAGTAACGTACAAAGGGAATTGTATACGGGGTTGATTGAATCCTCGACATCGTGGTTCATCCGATGAGATCATCGAGGAGCATGTGGGAGCCAACATGGGTATCCAGATCCCGCTGTTGGTTATTGACCGGAGAGCCATCTCGGTCATGTCTATGTGTCTCCCGAACCCATAGGGTCTACACACTTAAGGTTCGGTGACGCTAGGGTTGTAGAGATATGAGTATGCAGCAAACCGGAAGTTGTTCGGAGTCCCGGATGAGATCCCGGACGTCACGAGGAGTTCCGAAATGGTCCAGAGGTAAAGAATAATATATAGGAAGTGCAGTTTCGGCCATCGGGAGAGTTTCGGGGGTCACCGGTATTGTACCGGGACCACCGGAAGGGTCCCGGGGGTCCACCGGGTGGGGCCACCTATCCCGGAGGGCCCCGTGGGTTGAAGTGGGGAGGGGAGCAGCCCCTGGTGGGCTGGTGCGCCCCCCGTGGGCCCCCCTCTGTGCCTAGGGTTGGGAACCCTAGGGGAGGGGGCGCCTCCACTTGCCTTGGGGGGCACTCCACTCCCCTTGGCCACCCTCCCTAGAGATCCCATCTCTAGGGCCGGCGCCCCCCTGGGGGCCTATATAAAGGAGGGGTGAGGGAGGGCAGCCGCACCCTGAAGTTTTGGCGCATCCCTCTCCTCTGCTACACCTCTCTCTCTCATAGAAGCTCGGCGAAGCTCTGCCGGAACTCTGCTGCATCCACCACCACGCCGTCGTGCTGCTGGATCTTCATCAACCTCTCCTTCCCCCTTGCTGGATCAAGAAGGAGGAGACGTCATCCGCTCCGTACGTGTGTTAAACGCGGAGGTTCTGTCCGTTCGGCACTTGGTCATCGATGATTTGGATCACGACGAGTACGACTCCCTCAACCCCGTTCTCTTGAATGCTTCCGCTCGCGATATACAAGGGTATGTAGATGCACTCCTATCACTCGTTGCTAGATGAACTCATAGATGGATCTTGGTGAAACCGTAGGAAAATTTTTATTTTGTGCAACGTTCCCAACAGGCCCGAGCTAACTCCTCGCGCACCTATGCCACCTCCGCGTTATGCTCATCTTGATTTGCAGGAATAACCGTGGTGGTTAATAGGGCCGTAAGCTTATCCATGAGATCCATCAATATTTGAGCCGGCGAGCGCACAGGGCCCCCTGCCCCGGCCGCTCTTGACCCGGACGTTATTACTGCAGCGGTTGTAGAGTTTTGGCCGGGTTGAGTCCCAGCCATGAAGACTCCTACCCAACTTGGCGGCTCATAGGGGTCCGGAATACCGGGGCCATCGGAACAGCCCCCAAGCACACCATCTTGCACTTGATACAACGAATCTGTTGAACCGGTGGACGAATCACCGTCAGAGAGGACGGCCGTCTCACCACCATCTTCAGATCCTTCAGAAAGTTCCTCCCCGTGGATGCAGCCTACGAAGGCACGCTTCATGACGGGTTGAACTCGGGCGGGTCTTGCACGCTGAGCCGTCTCGATGAGGTCGGTGCAGTTGTCCGGCTCAGGGCCCGGCTCACCAATCCGGCCGATGAAGACGTGGATTCCGCCAAAGGGGACACGGTATCCGTACACAATTGATCCAGCGTCGGGGCCCCAGCCTTCTTCATCTATGTAGATCTTGCCGCGGCGACTCTTGGTCATCCGGCCAACTACGTATCCCATGAGCCCTTCGAAGCTGCCCTTCAAGAACTCAAATCCACCATGCGCTGCCCCACGGTGGGCGCCAACTGTCGTGGAATTTTCAAGTCAGATGTCCAAGTGAAAGGACTTATTCGTGGAGCCATCACAACTAGGAAGCTTGAAGGGGTTTATCAGGACAAGAGACACGTGAGGTTTATACTAGTTCGGCCCCTTACGGTGAAGGTAAGGCCTACGTCTAGTTGGGTTGGTATTGCTGATGTTTCGATGACCAGGGAGCGAGATACGCTATGCCCGGTTCTCGATGAGTTGTTTTCTTACCCTAAGCCGCCAGCGGGTCGTCCCCTCATATGCATGGGTGGATGCCCTACGGCCTACAGAGTCCCGGCCCGCTCATAGACAGTGTCCGGCTCGGTGACTAGTTAATTCTACCTTATGTTACAAGTCATGTCATCATGGCGGTTTACCACTATGGGCCTTAAGCCGCCTATGGGCCTTAGACCCTTTATTGAACTGCCATCGTCATGCTTGGTCTTGGGCTTCTTTATGGTGAGTCTTCTTTGTGTAACTCGGCCCCTCCTGGGCGGCTTACACAAATAGCTATAGCCCCAACATCGGGCATTGATTCTGACTCAACTTCACACCTTGTAACACAGGCAAGAACCCTTTCTTTGACTGGTCCATTTTGAACTTCTTAAAATTGTTATCAAGGTGTGTGCTTTGTGAAAGTCCTATCAAGCGTCTTGATCTATCTCTATAGATCTTGATGCCCAATATATAAGCAGCTTCACCGAGGTCTTTCATTGAAAAACTCTTGTTTAAGTATCCTTTTATGCTATCCAAAAATTCTACATCATTTCCAATCAACAATATGTCATCCACATATAATATTAGAAATGCTATAGAGCTCCCACTCACTTTCTTGTAAATACATGCTTCTCCAAAAGTCTGTATAAGACCATATGCTTTGATCACCTCATCGAAGCGTATATTCCAACTCCGAGATGCTTGCACCAGTCCATAAATGGATCGCTGGAGCTTACACACTTTGTTAGCACGTTTAGGATCGACAAAACCTTCTGGTTGCATCATATACAACTCTTCTTTAAGAAATCCATTAAGGAATGCAGTTTTGACATCCATTTGCCAGATTTCATAATCATAAAATGCGGCAATTGCTAACATGATTCAGACAAACTTAAGCATCGCTACGGGTGAGAAAGTCTCATCGTAGTCAACTCCTTGAACTTGTCAGAAACCTTTTGCAACAAATCGAGCTTTATAGACAGTAACATTACCATCAGCGTCAGTCTTCTTCATGAAGATCCATTTATTCTCTTTGGGTCGCCGATCATCGGGCAGATACACCAAAGTCCACACTTTGTTCTCATACATGGATTCTATCTCAGATTTCATGGCCTCAAGCCATTTATCGGAATCTGGGCTCATCATAGCTTCTTCATAGTTCGTACGTTCGTCGTGGTCAAGTAACATGACATCCGTAACAGGATTACCGTACCACTCTGGTGTGGATCATGCTCTGTTTGACCTATGAGGTTCTGTAGCAACTTGATCTGAAGTTTCATGATCTTTATCATTAGCTTCCTCTCCAGTTGATGTAGGCATCACGGAAACAGATTTCTTAGATGAGTAACCTTCCAAATTGAGAGTACGTACAATTACCTCATCAAGTTCTACTTTCCTCTCACTCACTTCTTTTGAGAGAAACTCCTTCTCTAGAAAGGTTCCGTTCTTAGCAACAAAAAATCTTGCCTTCGGACTTGTGGTAGAAGGTGTACCCAATTGTTTCCTTAGGGTATCCTATGAAGACGCACTTCTCCGATTTGGGTTCGAGCTTATCAGGCTGAAGCCTTTTGACATAAGCATCACATCCCCAAACTTTAAGAAACAACAGCTCAGGTTTGTTGCCAAACCATAGTTCATACGGTGTCGTCTCAACGGACTTTGACGGTGCCCTGTTTAACGTGAATGCAGTTGTTTCTAATGCATAACCCCAAAACAATAGTGCTAAATTGGTAATAGACATCATAGATCGCACCATATCTAATAAAGTGCAATTATGACGTTCGTACACACCATTACGCTGTGGTGTTTCAGGTGGCGTGAGCTGTGAAACTATTCCACATTGTTTTAAATGAAGGCCAAACTCGTAGCTTAAATATTCTCCTCCACAATCAGATCGTAGAAACTAAATTTTTTTTTGTTACGATGATTCTCCACTTCACTCTGAAATTATTTGAACTTTTCAAATGTTTCAGACTTGTGTTTCATTAAGTAGATGTATCCATATCTGCTCAAATCATCTGTGAGGGTCAGAAAATAACGATACCCGCCATGAGCCTCAACACTCATCGGACCCCATAAATCGGTATGTATTATATCCAATAAGTCAATAGCCCATTCCATTGTTCCGGAGAATGGAGTTTTAGTCATCTTGCCTATAAGGCACGGTTCGGAAGTATCAAATGATTCATAATCAAGTGATTCCAAAATTCCATCTTTATGGAGTTTCTTCATGTGCTTTACACCGATATGACCCAAACGGCAGTGCCATAAATAAGTTGCACTATAATTATCAACTTTGCATCTTTTGGCATCAATATTATGAATATGTGTATCACCACGATCAAGATTCAACAGAAATAGACCACTCTTCAAGGGTGCATGACCATAAAAGATATTAGTCGTATAAATAGAACAACCATTATTCTCTGATTTAAATAAATAACCGCCTCGCACTAAACAAGATCCAGATATGATGTTCATGCTGAATGCTGGCACCAAATAACAATTATTCAGGTCTAAAATTAATCCCGAAGGTAGATGTAGAGGTAGCGTGCCGACGGCGATCACATCAACCTTAGAACCATTACCGACGCGCATCCTCACCATGTCCTTAGCCAATCTTCATTTGATCCGCAGTCCCTGCTTCGAGTTACAAATGCGAGCAACTGAACATGTATCAAATACCCAGGCACTACTAGGAGAATTAGTAAGGTACACATCAATAACATGTATATCAAATATACCTTTGTTCACTTTTCCATCCTTCTTATCCGCCAAATACTTGGGGCAGTTCCGCTTCCAGTGACCAGTCCCTTTGCGGTAGAAGCACTCAGTTTCAAGCTTGGGTCCAGCTTTGGGTTTCTTCCTGGGAGTGACAACTTGCTTGTCATTCTTCTTGAAGTTCCCCTTCTTTTTACCCTTTCCTTTCTTCTTGAAACTAGTGGTCTTGTTAACCATCAACACTTGATGCTCCTTCTTGATTTTTACCTCCACAGTCTTTAGCATTGCGAAGAGCTCGGGAATAGTCTTTTCCATCCCTTGCATATTTTAGTTCATCACGAAGCCTTTGTAGCTTGGTGGCAGTGATTGAAGAGCTCTGTCAATGACACAATTATCTGGAAGATTAACTCCTAGCTGAGTCAAGTGATTATGGTACCCCAGGCATTCTGAGTATGTGCACACTAAGAGAACTGTTCTCCTCCATCTTGCAGCTATAGAACTTGTTAGAGACTTCATATCTCTCAACTCGGGTATTTGCTTGAAATATTAACTTCAACTCCTGGAACATCTCATATGGTCTATGAAGTTTAAAACGCCTTTGAAGTCCCGATTCTAAGCCGTAAAGCATGGCACACTGAACTAATGAGTAGTCATCAGATTGAGCGTGCCAGATGTTCACTACATCAGCTTCTGCTCCTGCAGCAGGCCTTTCACCCAGCGGTGCATCAAGGACATAATTCTTCCGTGCAACAATGAGGATAATCTTGAAGTTACGGACCCAGTCTGTGCAGTTGCTACCATCATCTTTCAACTTAGCTTTCTCTAGGAATGCATTAAAATTCAAGGGAACGGTAGCACGGGCCATTGATCAACATAGATATGCAAAAAAACTACCAGGACTAAGTTCATGATAAATTAAATTGAATTAATCATATTACTTAAGAACTCCCACTTAGATAGACATCTAGCAAGTCATCTAAATGATACGTGATCCCAATCAACTAAACCATGTCCGATTATCACGTGAGATGGAGTTGTCATCAATGGTGAACACCTCTCTGTTGATCATCCATTATATGATTCACGTTCGACCTTTCGGTCGTCAGTGTTCTGAGGCCATATCTGTATATGCTAGGCTCGTCAAGTTTAACCCGAGTTTTCTGCATGTGCAAAACTGGCCTGCACCCGTATATTTGAACGTAGAGCTTATCACACCCGATCATCATAAGGTGTCTCAGCACGAAAAACTTCCGCAACGGTGCATACTCAGGGAGAACACTTATACCTTGAAATTTTAGTAAGGGATCATCTTATAATGCTACCGCCGTACTAAGCAAAATAAGATGCATAAAAAACAAACATCACATGCAATCAAAATATTGCTTCTACACCTTGATTTCCATCGTAGTGTCGTGATCTTCATCACCAAAGCAACGTCATGATCTCCATCACCAAAGCAACGTCATGATCTCCATCCTCACCGGCTTGACACCTTGATTTCCATCGTAGCGTCGTGGTTGTCTAGCCAACTATTGCTTCTGCGACTATCGCTATCGCTTAGTGATAAAGTAAAGCAATTACATGGTGTTTGTATTTCATACAATAAAGCGACAACCATATGGCTCCTGCCAGTTGCCGGTAACTTTTACAAAACTTGTCGAGAGTACCAAATTAAGGAAAGCAAACACAACCGAGGGTGCCAAATTAACTAATCAGACTGCTCCCAGGTGGGTTTGTACTTCAGAAAAAATATGCAGAGGAGGACCGGGAGGTTGATAGCAATTGTAGAAATTAATCACTACGAGCTATACACATGGGGAGCATTCGGTATATATATATAGAGAGATACAGTGAAATCGCTAACCCTACATTACAAGTTGGAAGCTGGATCTACATTCTCCAAGGCTTAGACTCCAACGGAATCGATCCACATTACATGTGTATATACATACAGATTTAGTGACATTTCTAACCCTACACATTGGAACTTGGAAGTTAATTAGATCTCCATGGCTTTTAGATGCCAAGTGATCGATCTACAATACATGTTACGCAGGGCCATTACCTTGTCCTACACACCGGACTCTAAGAAAGAAGTACTATATATACAGAGATATTCAGTGACACTTCCAACCCTACATTTTGGAACACGGAAGCTGAGATATCCAAGGCTCAGGGTAGGTGACGACGGATCTATCCACAGGCCACAATACATGCATGCTCTACTTTTTTTGCGATCATACATGCATGTTACATGGGGCCATCGCCCTGTCCTACGTACCGGACTCCATCGCGTCCAACGTCCGGCTCGTGTTTACCCCCGTCTCACCTTGCCGAGGGACAACTGCGTTTGAGCCACTGTTGCTCATTTCAGTAGTGCGCCGCCTCCGGCTCTCCTCTTCCCTTTCGCTGATGTCCCTGAAGTGGGCATGAGGCCAGAAACCTGCAGCCATTGCGTGGATTATGGTGTTTGTTACATCAAATTCAGCAAGCACACATTAGCTTGTATCGACAGAGAAAGCAACGGAAAGTGCAGTTTCATAATTGCAAAATTAAAATAAATTGGTGTAGTCTGTTTCCGGAATATAGCCAAACATATGGTTCTAGTCAACTTATTTTCCTTCAAGATCTAAGATTTGGTATTTGCGGAATACGATTATACAACAATTAGGGCCATTTTAGTAACAAGATAATGGAAAGATAGGCATACGAAAGACACATAAATAGAATATGAATCCATGTATAAAGCAGAGGAGTTAAAAACACAACCTTGTGAGCACGGATGTTCAATAGTAGAAAAAGCGTATATGAATAGTAATAAAGACAACCAAATTAAAGTCAAATCACATGAAAAGTATATAATTAGGATGTTATTGTCGCACTAAAGACCTTCATCTCGTACTTCATAGGTAATCCAATAAATTGTAAAATTAGTGTATTTTTCTTTTAAGTAGACATCGAAAGACATTTCCTCCATTTCACTGAACCAAGTGGTTTGCTTTATTACACCCGAGCATGGTGTAGCGACTTCTACACTTCACTCCATAAGTTTTTCTACAACATGTTACTGATACGTGCCACTTGATTTTGTTTTAAGGAAGAGAAAAGAAATCTAAATAACAATATCAACATGTTTCTTGTGCAACAAGTGACTTATTTAAACCCATGGCTTCATGGGATATTTTCACCCATGTATTTGTCTTCTACATTTTTTTTAGGTTGATTCTCCAACATATTTATGTTGCATACAGGACAAGGGTAATGCGATTTCTCCCTTATTTTGTGTTTTTAGATGTTACTTGATTCTTTTGTAAAACAATTTCTTGAATAAACATCATTGTAATTTATTTCCCTCATGGGTAACTGTCCATAATCAAACATTTTTATTTAATTTCATCAACATATTGCCTACACCTAATTTGTTGTGGACTTTGATAACCAGCGAACATCAGATTTTCAAGCATGGCAACAAGAACATTTTTATGACAATTTATGTTGTGAGGATGGTAATTTATTTTATCTAGCATTTTTGTTAACATTTCCCTTTGTTTTAGAATCGTGCAATAACTTTCCTATGTGCATGGATACGTTGTGGGGTCGATGTAATTAAAGTACAATGAACGGCATGGCTAGGATGGTGTACTACTTTGTACTCCCTCCGTCCTTTAAAGAGTGTACTTCCAAGTTTGTTGGAGAGTCAAACTATCTTAATGTTTGACCGAGTTTGTGCAAAAATATATCAATGTTTATGAAACCAAATAGGTATATGATGAAAATATATTTTATCATGAATCTAATGCTACTAATTTGATGGCATAAATGTTGGTGCATTATTGTATAAATACGGTCAAACATAAAAAGGTTTGACTTTCCAACAAAGTTGGAAGTACACTCTTCAAAGGACGGAGGGAGTAGAAGGTAAGAGGTAACTTTGGCTATGGCTAAACAAGTTTATTGCACACTTGTGCCAAGCGCAAGAAATGTATTTGTTAAACATATTGTGTCAACAAAGGTATACAAAAGACTCGTGGAGCAACACTACAAATATGGCTATGCAATTTGATTAGAAATATAAGATAGATATGCAATTTTAAAGTATGAAAAAACAACATAATAATCATTGTCATTTAGATGTTAGTTTAACACGTTTATTAAACGTGCATATGTTAAATTACTTGGTATGGCTATGCAATCAAGCATGACACTTGTGGACAGAATGCATCCATTCAGACCAATTAACTGGAACGTTATCAAGATTCCATGGTGAGCTAAAGTGGAGCCTCTAAAATGCTCAACTAAATGGATGAATTGTACTGTCAACGGAATTTTTTCAGTTCATTCACTTTTTCTATGCACCAAAGAGGGCCTTAGCATGTAACTGGAAGTCCTCAGTCCTGTCCTGATATGAAATACTCCAGATGCACCAAAAGTCCAGATGAAGTATACCTTTGTCATCAGAGGGTGGTGGAAAGAACTGCAGGTAGCAAACAGACGCAACCACCATTCCTTCACGGACATGACAAACCTCGTCAGAAACAAAGAGAGTTTGGAGATTTCCCGCAAAAACAGGAATAGAAAAAAAAGAATTCAGACATAACAAAGAATAGGCGCGAGCTTCTGACCAATGATGCCGCCCGCGAAGACGTCCTGCCAATGGTGCCAGTAGTCATCTACCCGCGAGATGGCGATGAGCGCGGCCACGAGGAGAGGCAGAATGACGGCGCACAGCTTGGCGACGTGCCCTCGTCGGTCGAAGATGGTGATCTTCCCGGCGAGGTACCACGACAGGAACCCCAGGCCGGCGAAAGACCCTGTGCCACGGCACAACAAAAAGCTTATTACGCATCGAGCACATAGTAACAGAGCACACGGAGAATAAATCATAGGCTTTGCTATCGGTTTGTGACAGTAGCAGTGCAACTGATGAATCTAGTAAAGTGAGCGGCGTCATACAGGAAGAGTGGCCGCTTGGGAAGCTCTTGTGGCCTTCTTTGATCACGCTGGCGTCGCCGTGGCATATGACTGCTGTGGTGATGTTGTCGTACACCTGGACAACAAGGGGACCAGTCTAAGTTTGGGTGCAAGATAAAGGGATATCTGAAGTTCATTTAGACTGTGTGAGTAAGCTGTAAAATTCAGAGAAGTCCCCGTGAGTGTCATTACAGCGATTCCATCAGGGAAGCAGCGCCAGAAGAAGTTGGGGCGCGGACGGCCCACGGAGTCCTTGATCGCGTCCGTCAGGACGCCGGTGATCAACACAGAAAACAGAATACCTGCATAAGAACGAAGCCAAAGCATATAATCGAGATTTGTTTCTCTGACCACTGCATTTTTCTTTGAGAACTTTGCGAGAATAAATATGTAATGTACCAAGTATAGCGTGGTGCAAATCATACGCATTCCTCCTCCAGATGTAGATGGCGATGAAGATGAGCATAGGTGCAATGACAGCAACGATCTGCGTGAATGAAAAAACTTAAAGTAAATTTTCAAGCTCAGCAGATGTGTACTTTCAAATTTGAATGACAGAGTAAACGTGTGGGAGGGTCGCACGCACCGCAACCGCCCAGACCGGGACGGTGTTGCTCTTCATGGGGTATCTGAGGTCCGCGATCATGCCTTCGCCGACGAACCGGTGGAACGGCTCGATGGCGTTGAGGATGCCTTCGACGCCGATCAGGAGGAGCAGCGCAGCCCAGTCATAGGCGTGCGACCTCAGGATCCTGACGCCATGCGACCACGTCGTGGTGAACCGGCACGCCGGAGCATTGGTACCGGCCGGCGCCTGCATCTCGGTCTCTCGGGGGTGGACGTGGATCTCACACTAGTTATCCGTTCTAGTGAAGTGCAATCCTATATATGTGGGGGCGCCAATGCAGGAGCAGAGACAGTGGTGATGTTGGTTCCCATATGTGCTTTATAGTGAGTGGCATCAGGAGATGCTGGACCCGGAGACGACTGGCAGTTGCGTGGAGTTTACCTCGTTTAATTTGGGAGACCCGACAAATGCTTTAGACTAGTGGGACACTTGCAGGGACTACCATACGCGTTGGCCTTTCTTTTCTCTCAATTTATTTTGCATGCTTTCGCTGCTGGCGAGTTGACTGACCGCTGCAGACCCCGTCTGGGCACTGGACAGCGAGTACACCGCGTAAAACGACGCGGTTCCCATTAGCACTGGGCCACTACCAAGTTGCTATATACTCCCTCCGTTTCTTTTTAGTCTGCATATAAGGTTTGGTCAAAGTCAAGGTTTGCATAGTTTGACTAACTCTATATTAAAAATATCAACATTCACAATATGAAATCAACATTTTGAGATGCACGATAAAATATATTTTTATATTATATAGTTTAAGTATTATAGATGTTCATATTTTTTAATATAAAATCGGTCAAACTTTGTGTAGTTTGACTTTGACCAAAACTTATACGCGGAGTAAAAAGAAACAGAGGGAGTATGTTTTTTTTCCCGAATACGCAAAACTTGCATATCATTGCATTGATAGAAGGAATAGAATGAGTACAAATAAAGGTACAACACATGACACGAACACAGACAGACGTGAATATGATGCCCGAAGCAGAAAGATGAGGGGTGGTCGGCCCGAACAAAGGATACATCACAGCTAAACCTACCAAGCCCGAACCAAGAACGGCAACACCGGACCAACAAGAGCACCAACATCTCGAGAACCAAAGCGAGGGACACCGCGAGCGAGCAAGATGGCGCCTTCAAGAAGGAGCATGACGCTGAGACGCCGTCACCATCAGGTCCAGAGGAACCAGACCTAGGGTTTCCCCTGAGCTCGAAGTGGGGCGCAGCCGAGAGCCTTGACAACGGCTCCAAGAAGGAAACGACATCCGCAGACGCCGCCGCTGCCAGCATCGGCAAGACGAGCAGGGATTTCTCCCTGGCCTGAGGCTGAGCAATCCCATAGCCGCCGTATCTGGAGACGAGGATGAGGAAGCCAACGCCGGTCGGAGCCACCACGTCGGAAGGGGGTTGGCGGGGCTGCATATGCCGTCGGAGGGTGGCACCACCTCCGAACCCACGAGCACTGGATGTGGCAAAAGTGGAGGCTTTGAGGCGTACAACGTAGGGCATGCGGCAAAGCAAACCACGAGGGGGTTGGGCGACGGCGAACGGCAACGCCGGCAAGCAAGGACTGGAGGAACGCAGATCTTGGCTACCGTGGCCATAGTCGTCGGGACGTCGGGGAGCCAGGAGAGCCGGAAGGCATGCAACTGCTAGGTCGCCGAGGCCGGAGCCGCCCGACAGAGGACGCCGGTAGCCAAGGACACCGGAGGCACGCGGGTCCAAGGTCGTCGTGGCCGGAGCAGCGCCAGCAAGTACCCGCCTTGAGGGCTTCATGACTGCCACTAGCACAGTAGATTCGTCGCCATCACGAGAGCAGTCACCATGGCTCGGGGGAGAGGACGGGTCGCCGACCGGCAGAGACATGCAGCAGCTGGGAGGTGGGCGCCTGCGCAAGAGCTCCTTGACGCGGGGTGGGCGGGGGAGCACGCAGGGGACGGATCTGCCCCGCCGCCGTCTTCCCGAGGCGCGGCACGACCTTGCTGGCCGGCCCCCTGGCGGCAGCGCGGCAGAATCGGGCGGAGAGATGGGCGTCCCTGCGGCGGCGGCGGATCTGAGGGCCGAGCGTGGTGGGAAGGCGCGAGTGGAGGAGGGGGAGAACAGAATCGCCCCGCCGCCGCCATCCCGAGGCGCGGCGCGGCTTCGCCGGCCGACCCTCCGGCGGCGGCGCAGCGGGGCCGAGCGGAGCGGGGACGCTATATATGTAGAGATCTCATATATGTACCCTTGCTTGTTTGCTTGCATTCTATATGCAACGGCAGCATCTGTATCTCGCTCTGAAGTCCTTCAAAATTTCATCATCACTACTAGCGGACCTGAGAATTTCTAAACTCATCTTCAGTATTGCCCGCGGATCTGAGAAACAATTAGTACTAATTCCAGTTTGAGAAGCAACCATCTTCAGTATCCAGTTTGAGAAGCAACCATTTTCAGTACCCGCGGATCCGAGAAGCAACTAGGCACTAATTCCAGTTTGAGAAGCAACAAGCAACGCAGACATAACCGCGTGACCTTCAAACCTTCGTCGATCAGGACCTTCAAACCTTCGTCTATCAGGACCTTCAAACCGTTTTCCAAAAATACCTTCGTAAGTCAGGCCAATGGAACCAAAAAAATTAAGAAATACTTATCTTTATCTTTACCTAATAATAAAGAGAATTGGGTTTCTGTCGTCCGTCATAAGATTTATCCCCGTGGTTGCTAATAATTACCCCCTTGCCACCGGTAAGTGAAAAAAAAAACGATTTGATTTCTCCCTTCTCACGTGGCCGCTGGCTTTAGCTTATTAAAAGTGAAAGTCCCTTGTATGCTAAAAGCGTTTGTGCAGCACAATGACTTGTGCCTCACGGCTACAAGGGGGAGTTCCGGGTTTGATCCTTGGTTCTTACATTTATTTATTTTTGTTTTTATTTCTTTTATCCTTTGCTTTGTTTGGGAGTCAACCTGCAGGTCAGAAAAAGAGAGCCGAGAAAATTAGTTGCAACACGCTAGATGTTTGCAAATGTATAAATTGGCATCATTTTGTTAGCCATTTTGATCGATCTCACATTTACCTGATAGCTTCAGTTTAGTTTATACACAACTGGAAAAAATCACAGTGCATGATGAACACAAAAGGTGATATCATGCATCAGAAGAAGATTCACTTACTTTCTCAAGTGAAATCAAAAAATTGGCCCTGTAGTTAATCAAACAAGCAAGCAGTAGCAGTATTATGCTATTTTAAGAATAATACAAGTCAGCTAGCACCATTGTGGAATTGTGTTTTTAGTACTTATCTGTAATTTACGTTCTTTTGCATATTTTGGTTCCAACATTAGCATATTTCTAATCTAGATTATCAGATTAGCACATGTACTCTTAGGGCTTGTTTGGATAGATGGTTTGTAGAAAATCCGTTTTATATAAACTAGAAAAACGGCCTAACAACCTAAAACCACGTTTAGCTAGCCTAACAAATCCGTGGATATGGAAAACCGAATTCTCTATAACCCAGAATTTCGCGTTTGTGGAAAACCGACTATTAGTTGTTTTTGTGAAAACTTGATTTGCGTATCCTTGTTCCTTGTTGCCGATCCCGGCGGGCCCGTTCACGAGCGAAGAGAAGCTACCGAGGCTGGTGGCCATTGCCACGTCCTCACTACATATCGCCGGCCTGCTCGAGGGTCAGTGAGACGACGGCGGCTGTGATGGACCGGTGAGTCGTACAACGTAGTCGTACTCGTACGTCCTCGTCTGGCCACCACGCCAAGTCTGCCGCGTCCTCCGTGTCGTCCGTCCTGGTCGTCGTCGCAGCCGCCAAGGTCAGCTCATTGAGTGTCGCCGCCGCCGGCACGCGACAACAAAGCAGGAGGAGACATATATGGCTGCTGCTTGGCGTCGACCAAAGGGTTTGCACCAGTGGGCCCAACCTTTTCTCGTCCTTAACCCCAACGGCAAGGGTGCATAGCCACAGGCAGGGGCGCAATGGCCATGAACGCCGACGTGCATGCAGCGTGAACGACCAAGAGGAAGGTGGATCCGAGGAGGCTTTTGCCATGAATCCTCTTGTGTCTCTCGCGTACTTGTACGTTTCGTACATTTCGCAGCCGGTTGCAGATGCTTGCCCATGGTAGCAACTTTCTACGTGTGCCTGTACGCGGCCGTCCGGCGAGATCAACTACCCAGCTCCATTACCTGCGTTTCGTTGACGGAAAGTTGAGAATAAGAAGATCGCCGGAGAATAGGGAACTGGACAAACGCACTTTTAGACCCAAACGTGGTCTTCTATAAACTGACTATTAACAAAAAAGATAGCAAAACCGGTTTTCCTAAAATAAGGTAAAAACTCGTTTTCTATAAACTCAATGATAATATTGAGTAAAATGCATCATTGGTCATTGTACTTGTGTCGAAGGTTCATTTTGGTCTCTGTACTTAGAAATACGGTCAATACGGTCACTAAATATGCTATAAGGTGATTATACGGTCACTGACTAACCGTATAGGTTCGTATTTTATATACTGTGACCGGTCAAACAGCCTATGTGGCAAATAAGCAGGCTAGTCTTCTATGTACCTTTATGTAGGTCCCACGTGTTAGAGAGTTGAAGGAAGAACTGAAAAGGAAACTCGTCGCTAGCGCCCAAGCGAGCTAGCCAACTGAACCAGTTGAACATCACTGCTGAATAACTAGAGCGCGACGCACCACGCAAGCACACACTCGCACACAACACGCATACGCACACTCGCTAGCAGCCTAGCACACAACATGCACGCATATGACATATCGAAGGCCGCCGGGTCGTGCTCCGGCAGCCGCGCCGTCATGGTGCGTGCAGACGACGAGGAGAGCGACTGATGTGGGTGTTGCCGCTGTCGTCCATGTGGACATCTCACGTATACAGAGAGTTGGTATACGTTGCACCAGCTACTCTTGCAGCTCAAGTGCATCCACTGGCATCGATCAGTATAGCTAGGCGGCGAGCGCTCACTCGGATGGCCAGCAGCAAGACGTACACACCTCGGCACCGTCCACTCATGCTAGCCATGCGTACGTAGGGCTGCAAAGGAGTCGAGCTCGAGCGAGTTGGAGTTGGCTCAGCTCAATTCATATGAAAATTCTAGCGAGCTCAAACTAAGTGAAGCTCATCATCGAGTTGTAGAATATGACTCGTGCTCAGCTTGTAACGATCTCGAGTCGATCTCGAGCTAGTTTCGAGCTAAATGAGATGGTAAAAATTATAAATCTATGGATGAAAAACCAAAAAATTAAGGTGAATATGCTAGGAACCTTTGCCAAAAATATATGATATTTAACACATAGTCGACCACGTGCCATAATTAGGCCTAAATCTTCTCTGCACTTAATTAAGTTTCCATGTTTGTTGGTAAATAAAATGGAGAAAAATTATGGACAACATATATGGTAATAAATTATCTTATTTTCATTTAATATATGGCAAGATCATTTAACATAATGATATTTTGTCGAGTTATCGAGCTAAAATCGAGCAAGCCAACATTGGCTCAAGGTCGGCACGTTTCTCGATCGAGCTACATAAAGTGTTCAAACTCAGCTCGTTTCTTTTCGAGTCGATCTCGAGTCGAGTCAAAAAACGAGTCGATCTCGAGCAGCTCACGAGCCTCGACCTTTTCTTGCAGCCCTATGCGTACGCACCGAGCTATGTTTCTGCTTATGCTTGTGTGTGTGTGTACGTGCATGTTGTGAATGGTGACAATATGGTGAGAAGTTGCACGAGCGCATCAAGCGGCGACAGGCTGCACGCGAACCAGCTGACGCTGAAGGACTGAAGATGCATGGTCGTGGTGACGACGAGTAATGTAAGACATGGCGCGAGGGCTCTGACCTCAGGGACAGCAGACGAAACGGGTGCGTGCTAGCGCGTAGTGTGAGTGTGGATAGTGCGTGCTGCACGCTTACATAAAATAACATCTTCTTTTTGCCACAAATAAAAGAACGCGCTACGCACATGGACACTGAAATGTTTTTGTTGAGACGGCTTGTGCACGCCGGTTGCCTCTCTGAGATCTAAAAAGTTCGATCCACACCGCTGCACTCTATTTTTTATATTTTCTCAACTCACTAACAGGTGGGACCCGCATAAAGGTACAGAGAATGCTGGCTGACTAGGCTGTTAATTTGCCTCATAGGCAGTTGACCAGTCAAAGTATGCAAAATATGAACCTATACGGTGAGTAAGTGACCGTATAATCATCTTATGTTGTATTTAATGACTATATTGACTATATTCTTAAATACAGTGACCAAAGTGAACTTTTGACACAAATACAATGACCAATGATGCATTTTACTCGATAATATTTGTTATCCAAACAACCACTTAAAAAAGTGTGTTAAGGCAATCATGTAGTGCTGCATATAGCATGGAATTCAAGTTCTGACCAAATTTAGAAACATATAGCAGTCTTTCTTCCAGATGACCGATAGAAAAGTAAAATTAGGAGGAAATACTCAAATCACATAGCAATCGAATTTCAACCCTAATAACAGTTCGTCAATTATCATTCATTTGCAGAATTTTTGTTTTGCCACGATGAGTAACAATCGAGCACAATTCCATATATGTGTGTGTGTTAATTAATGGTGGTCTGATCAATTTTTATTGACGTTCGTATCAGATACCGGTAAAATATCCTTCGTTTTTATTTCAGTTGTTTTACTGAGATTATTTTCCAGGAAACTACCATTACATGTGTAGAAAACATAACATCATACAACATCTCGTCTTTATCTTGGCGAGTCCGATTATGCATATATTATTTTGAGATTATATGACGAGCAATGGTAGCGCGAACAACTTTATTCGAACCATGATCTTACTTCTTACAGAAGATATATAGATGGAAAATATAATGTACAATACTTCTAAGGCGGATATGATATTAGGCAATGGTATGTACACTTTCATGTCATTGTACACAATAGTAAAAAAAGGCATCAATTCAGATACGACGAGGAGGTAAAAACACATACTCCATCCATCCCAAAATAAGTGTCTCAACCTTAGTATAACTTTGTAATAAATTTAGTATAAAGTTGAGACACTTATTTTGGAACGAAGGAAGTATAATCCTTTCATTTTTTATGCATGTTTTCACACCATGACAATGTTTTAATAGCATGTTTCCCGTTGCAACGCACGGGCAATTTTCCTAGTTTTTTTTTAAACATCCGGCTGATGGCTGGCGTTCATTAATTTAGCAAGGAGCAGACGGAAGCATTGTTGATCAAGTGATCGATGGGAATAGATAATAATGAGAAAAGAAGGAGAAAAAGGAGGGAAGTATGATCCTAACGAGCTATCTCCCAATTACATCCCGGAAGGGTGTTGGAAACCCGACCACGGCCCACTCACAGGAGGACAACCATCTGGACCGATTCCTGCGGTGACCACGGCGCCCACGCTCGCGCACGCTCCCACGACTCCACGCACGGCGTGATCGCCGCTTATCCTGTACAGTCTGTTGTAACAATCCTAGCGTAACCTGTGCCTTCGATGTATTTAAAACCCTGAGCTCTTCAGATGGAATATACAAGTGATTCTCTCAATCCAACTTGGTATCAGACGTTCCCGTTCCTACCTCTCGCTTCCGCCATGAGCATCCGACGTCCTCTTCGTCGCACTCGCTCCTTCGGGGACGCCGACGCCGAGTTCATCCTCCCCTGCATCACCCCCGGACCTGCGCCGGCACCCGTCGCCACGCCGCCTCGCCGCGTCGCGCCCGCCCCGCATCTCCGAATGCGCGCGTTCTCCGTCGCCCCGGCACCCCTCCCGTGGCGCCCCTCCACGCCGTGCGCCCTACCGCCGATGCCCTCGCCATCGCGCCTCCACCCTTCTAGGTTCTTGTGGCCCCTCCTCCCTCCATGCATCACATCAAAATCTCTTCGTTCATCCCCTTCAAGCTCAGCATCGACGGGGACAACTACTCGAAGTGGCGCCAGCTCTTCTGGTTCGTCATGTGCAAGTACCATGTTGAAGAGCACGTCCTCGAGGAGGCCGAGCCGCTGCACGAGGACGCCGTGTGGCGGAATGACGACATCACGCTAGTGCTGCGGATCTACGCCACGATCTCCGACGAGTTGTACGACGTGATCCAGTTGCCCGAGTCCACGGCGTACCACCTCTGGCAGCAGCTAGAGATCTTCTTCCGCGACAACGCCACCGGCCGCGCGGTGCACATCAGCGCCGAGTTCTGCACCACCGTCCAAGGCGACATGACCGTCTCCCAGTACTGCTACCGCCTCCAGCAACTCGCATCTGCGCTGGCCGACATCGGGAAACCGGTCACCGACCGCTCGCTCACGCTACAGCTGGTGCATGGGCTGAGTCGGCGGTTCCAGACGATGGCCACCCTGCTGCCCATGCCGCAGCCCTTCCCCACCTTCATCCAGGCACGATCGCGGCTGCTTCTGGATGATATCAACATCACCGAGCACGAACGGGCGGCCGGCGCCACGGCACTCGCCGTCAACCACGGCGGGCCCTCCTCCGGTGATCGTCCTCCGCCGTCCTCACCGTTCGACAATGGGAAGGCGCCCGCCTCCGGGAGTCCCTCCGCTGACCGTGGCCATGGGCGCGGCCGTGGACGTGGCCGTGGTCGCAGCTCCCCCGGCGCCTCGTCCAGCTCCAACCCCGGGCATGGCTAGCCCAGCCAGCAGCCGTGGATGGGGTACTTCGCCCCCTGGGGGTCACCGGTGCCGTCTCCACAACAGTGGCACTCCCCTGGGTTCCGCCCAATGCCGCATGCGTCCTTGGTCCGCGTCCGCCTACGCCCCAGCAGGCGTACCAGGTGGCAAGGCCTGCTCCTTCCGCACCGCAGTGGGACCAGCAGGGCATGATGGCCCACGCCTTCGCCAACCTTCAGATGCAGCAGCCGCCCAGCAGCTCGGAGTGGCTCATGGACACGGGGGCCACCAGCCACATCGCGGCTCCTCGGGTAACCTCACCAAACTCATATCCTCTTCATCGCATCCTCCTCTTCCTATTACTGTTGGTGATGGTTCGACGATCACTGTAGTTGCTACCGGCTCCACTACTCTCACTCCCCACCCCTTCCACCTCCATGACATCTTAATTTCCCCTCAAATCATCAAAAACCTAATTTCTGTCCGTCGCTTTACTAGAGATAATTGGTGTATTGTGTCTTTTGACCCGTTTGGCTTCTCTGTAAAGGACATGGCAACAGGGAAAATTCTCATGAGGTCCAATAGCTCCGGCGACCTCTACCCGATTCTTCCACAACATGGCGGTCCTCTGGCGTTCTCCGTTTCAAGCACCAGCGACCTTTGGCACTTGCGGCTCGGACACCCTAGTCGTGCCTCTCTTTCCGCCTTAGCAAATAATTTCTTTAGTTCATGTAATAAAAATGTTCCAGATTCCCCCATGTGTGGTTCTTGTAAGCCTGGAAAGCACACACGTTTACCGTTTTCACATTCAACTTCATTTACTATTGCTCCCTTCTAGCTTATTCATTGTGATTTATGGATGTCTCCCATATGCTCTTTTTCTGGTTACCAGTACTATCTCGTCGTCTTAGATAACCTCACTCACTATTCAGGGGTTTTTCCTCTACGCAACAAATCTGACACGAGGGCCACCCTCCAAAGCTTTTTCGCTTACGTCTCCACCCAATACAATGCTTCTATTAAATGTGTGCAGTGTGACAACGATGGCAAATTCCTCTCCTACTCCCTTCGGGATCACTTCTCACGCCTCGGTGTGGTCTTCCGGCTCTCTTGCCCGCACACTCGACCACAAATGGGAAGGCAGAACGCCTCCTGCGCACCACGAACGACGTCCTCCGCACCCTCCTCGTCCACACACACATGCCGCCCAGGGGCGTACCCATGTTTAACTACCCAGGTGCACAGGACACCGGGTGCAAAACTTTTTCTTTGTAAGTTCCTTGCTAAGTTTAGTGTGTGACACCCCATCTTCAATTGGAATTTATGGGTGATTATATGCTAGGACACCTGATCATTTCCTTTCTGGGTCCGCCCCTGATGCCGCCTGAATATTGGGTTGAGACCCTCTACACCGCCAACCACCTCATGAACCGGCGCCCATCTTCCGCAGTCAGCAAGCTCACCCCCTACTTCCTTCTTCACGGGTAGCACCCCTCTTACGACCACTTGCGCGTCTTTGGGTGCCTCTGCTTCCCTAACCTCACTCATCAAACACCGCACAAGTTAGCGCCCCGCTCCACTCCCTGCGTCCTTCTTGGTTACCCCTTGGAGCACAAGGGCTATCGCTGCCTCGACCTACTCAGCCGTCGTGTACACATCTCCCGTCACGTGGTGTTTGACGAGCACACCTTTCCTTTTGCCACATCTGCCGCAGAAAATCCCACACCTGCCCGTACTGCAGAAAATCCGCAGCCCCTGCTGGCGCATCCAAAGATCTTACCTACCTCATACCGGGCCCCCGCATGCCCTCCGGGATCCGTGCGGGCGGGGCCGCACCTGCCGCCCTTGGCTATCGTGCGGGATCCTTGTCCAGATCCGCTGCACGCACCTGCCGCCCGTCCTGCGCTGTTAGCTGGGCTGCGACCCCACCTGCCTCCCCATGCACGCCCGTGCCCCCACATAACGACACCCTGCGCCCAGCTGCTCCACCCTCGCCCACTACACGCCAGCTGAGTCCAGGCCCCACCACTACCACCCCCGCCTCCCATGCGGCCAAATCCGTGGCACCTTCCCATGCAACCGCCCCCGCCTCCCATGTAGCGCCCTCCCCAGCTCGTGCTGCACCATCTCACCTCCCGCCGCATGCTGTTGCTATCGCCCCACCACGCAACCTCCACACCATGCGCACCAGAGGGAAGTCCGGCTTTGCCCAACTCAAAGCACACGTTAGCCTCTCGGTCACCACTATCAGTCCCATTCCCTCTTCTTATCGTGTAGCTCTCAAGGATCCGAACTGGGCCGACGCTATGTTAGAAGAGTACAATGCGCTGTTGAGGAATGACACTTAGTTGTTGTTTTTTCGTCCTGCAGGTGCTAACGTGGTGAGTGGCAAATGGATCTTTTGCCACAAATTCAACCCCGACGGCTCTCTGGCACGGTACAAGGCTCATTGGGTCCTCCGAGGCTTCACTCAGCAAGCTGGCGTGGGACTATGGGGAGACATTCAGCCCCGTCATCAAGCCAGCCACGATCCATGTCGTCCTCACTCTCGCCGCCGGCAACTCATGGCCCATTCATCAGCTCGACGTCAAGAATGCCTTCCTTCATAGACATCTCACCGAGACCGTCTACAGCTCACAACCAGCCGGCTTCATCGACTCCTCACGGCCTCGAGACGTGTATCATCTCAACAGGTCGCTCTACGTGCTCAAACAGGCGTCGCGGGCACGGTTTGCTCGTTTCACTTCCTACTTGCTCTCCTCGGGATTTCGGGCCTCCAAAGCAGATTCCTACTTGTTCTCAGTCCATCGTGGCACCAACACTGCATACCTCCTACTCTACGTAGATGATATTATTCTCACTGCCACTACATCATCCTCCCTACAGTCCATCATCACCCCCCTCCACCGTGAGTTCTCCATGATGGATATGGGACCCCTTCACCATTTTCTGGGCATCAACGTGCACCATACATCCACTGGCCTACACCTCTCGCAAGAACAGTATGCGCTAGAGATCCTTGATCGCGCGGGTATGCTCAATTGCAAACCCGTGTCCACGCCCGTAGACATCATCGCCAAGCTATCCGCCACCACCGACCACCCCTTCCATGATCCCTCGCTATACCGCAGCTTGGCTGGCGCGCTCCAGTACCTTACACTTACCCGTCTGGATCTCTCATATGCCATTCAACAATGTTGCATGTTCATGCATGCTCCCAGGGATGTTCACTACCAGATGGTGAAGCAGGTACTCCGCTATGTCTGGGGCACATCTCACCTCTGAAGGAAATATGCCCTAGAGGCAATAATAAAGTTGTTATTTATTTCCTTATTTCATGATAAATGTTTATTATTCATGCTAGAAATGTATTAACCGGAAACTTGATACATGTGTGAGTACATAGACAAAAAGAGTGTCACTAGTATGCCTCTACTTGACTAGCTCGTGAATCAAAGATGGTTAAGTTTCCTTGCCATAGACATGAGTTGTCATTTGATTAACGGGATCACATCGTTAGGAGAATAATGTCATTGACTTGACCCATTCCGTTAGCTTAGGACTTGATCGTTTAGTATGTTGCTATTGCTTTCTTCATGACTTATACATGTTCCTATGACTATGAGATTATGCAACTCCCGTTTACCGGAGGAACACTTTGTGTGCTACCAAACGTCACAATGTAACTAGGTGATTATAAAGGAGCTCTACAGGTGTCTCCGAAGGTACATGTTGAGTTGGCGTATTTCGAGATTAGGATTTGTCACTCCGATTGTCGGAGAGGTATCTCTGGGCCCTCTCGGTAATGCACATCACTATAAGCCTTGCAAGCAATGTAACTAATAAGTTAGTTACGGAATGATGCATTACATAACGAGTAAAGAGACTTGCCGGTAACGAGATTGAACTAGGTATTGAGATACCGACGATCGAACCTTGGGCAAGTAACATACCAATGACAAAGGGAACAACGTATGTTGTTATGCGGTTTGACTGATAAAGATCTTCGTAGAATATGTAGGAGCCAATATGAGCATCCAGGTTCCGCTATTGGTTATTGACCGGAAACGTGTCTCGGTCATGTCTACATAGTTCTCGAACACGTAGGGTCCGCACGCTTAAGGTTTCGATGACAGTTATATTATGAGTTTATGGTTTTTGATGTACCGAAGTTTGTTCGGAGTCCCAGATGTGATTACAGACATGATGAGGAGTCTCGAAATGGTCGAGACATGAAGATTGATATATTGGAAGCCTATATTTGGATATCAGAAGTGTTCCCGTGAAATCGGGATTTTACCGGAGTACCGGGGGGTTACCGGAACCCCCTGGGGGCTTAATGGGCCTAAATGGGCCTTAGTGGAAATAGAGGGCAGCAAGGGGAGTGTGGGGCGCCCCCCAAGGCCCAAACCAAATTGGTTTAGGGCAAGCGGGCCGGCCCCCTCTTTCCTTCTCCTCCTCTCCCTTTCCTTCCCCCTTCTCCTCGTCCAACAAGGAAGGAGGGAGTCCTACTCCCGGTGGGAGTAGGACTCCCCTTGGCGCGCCCCCTCCTAGGCCGGCCGCCCCCTCCCCCCTTGCTCCTTTATATACGGGGGCAATGGGGCACCTCTTGACACAACAATTGATCTCTTGATTTCTTAGCCGTGTGCGGTGCCCCCCTCCACCATAGTCCTCCTCGATAATATCGTAGTGGTGCTTAGGCGAAGCCCTGTGACGGTAGAACATCAAGATCGTCACCACGCCGTCGTGCTGACGGAACTCTCCCTCGACACTCAGCTGGATCGGAGTTCGAGGGACGTCATCTAGCTGAACGTGTGCTAGAACTCGGAGGTGCCGTAGTTTTGGTGCTTGATCGGTCGGGCCGTGAAGACGTACGACTACATCAACCGCATTGTTCTAACGCTTCTGCTTTCGGTCTACGATGGTACGTGGACAACACTCTCCCCTCTCGTTGCTATGCATCACCATGATCTTACGTGTGTGTAGGAATTTTTTTGAAATTAGTATGTTCCCCATCAGTGGCATCCGAGCCTGGTTTTATGCGTAGATGTTATATGCACGAGTTGAACACAAGTGAGTTGTGGGCGATACAAGTCATACTGCTTACTAGCATGTCATACTTTGGTTCGGCGGTATTGTTGGATGAAGCGGCCCGGACTGACATTACGCGTACTCTTACGCGAGACTGGTTTTACCGCCGTGCTTTGCACACAGGTGACTAGCGGGTGTCAGTTTCTCCAACTTTAGTTTAACCGAGTGTGGCTACGCCCGGTCCTTGAGAAGGTTAAAACAACACTAACTTGACAAACTATCGTTGTGGTTTTGATGCGTATTTAAGAACGGTTCTTGCTCAGCCCGTAGCAGCCATGTAAAACTTGCAACAACAAAGTAGAGGACGTCTAACATGTTTTTGCAGGGCTTGTTGTGATGTGATATGGTCAAGACGTGATGAGATATAAGTTGTTGTATGAGATGATCATGTTTTGATGAAGTTATCGGCAACTGGTAGAAGCCTTATGGTTGTCTCTTTATTGCATAAGATGCAAGCGCCAAATAATTGCTTTACTTTATCGCTATGCAATAGCAATAGTTGCATGAGCAATAGTTGGCGAGACGACCATGTGAAGACACATTGATATAGATCAAGATGATGGAGATCATGGTGTCACGCCGGTGAGATGGAGATCATGATAGTACTTTGGAGATGGAGATCAAAAGGCACAAGATGATGATGGCCATATCATGTCACATATTTTGATTGCATGTTATGTTTATCTTTTATACATCTTATTTTGCTTAGTTCGGCGGTAGCTTTATAAGATGATCTCTCACTAAATTTCAAGGTATAAGTGTTCTCCCTGAGTATGCACCGTTGCGAAAGTTCTTCGTGCTGAGACACCACGTGATGATCGCGTGTGATAGGCTCTATGTTCAAATACAACGGGTGCAAAACAGTTGCACACGCGAATACTCAGGTTAAACTTGACGAGCCTAGCATATACAGATATGGCTTCGGAACACTGAGACCGAAAGGTCGAGCGTGAATCATATAGTAGATATGATCAACATAGTGATGTTCACCATTGAAAACTACTCCATCTCACGTGATGATCGGACATGATTTAGTTGATTTGGATCACGTGATCACTTAGATGATTAGAGAGATGTCTATCTAAGTGGGAGTTTTTAAGTAATATGATTAATTGAACTTTAATTTATCATGAACTTAGTCCTGATAGTATTTTGCAAATTATGTTGTAGATCAATAGCTCGCGTTCCTTGTGTTTATTTTGATATGTTCCTGATACGTCTCCAACGTATCTATAATTTTTGATTGCTCCATGCTACTTTATCTACTATTTTGGACTGTATTGGGCTTTATTTTCCACTTTTATATTACTTTTGGGACTAACCTATTAGCCGGAGGCCCAGCCCAGAATTGCTATTTTTTGCCTTTTTCAGTATTTCGAAGAAACAGAGTATCAAACGGAGTCCAAACGGAATGAAACCTTCGGGATCGTGATTTTCCAACCAAACGTGACCTAGGAGACTTGGACCCTACTCCAAGAAGTGCCTGAGGAGGTCACGAGGGTGGAGGGCGCGCCCTCCTACCTCGTGGGCCCCTCGGAGCTCCACCGACGTACTCCTTCCTCCTATATATACCTACGTATCCCCGAACGATCAGAACAGGAGCCAAAAACCTAATTCCACTGCCGCAACCTTCTGTATCCACGAGATCCCATCTTGGGGCCTGTTCCGGAGCTCCGCCGGAGGGGGCATCCACCACGGAGGGCTTCCACATCATCACCATAGCCCCTCCGATGAAGTGCGAGTAGTTTACTTCAGACCTTCGGGTCCATAGCTAGTAGCTAGATGGCTTCTTCTCTCTTTTTGGATCTCAATACAATGTTCTCCCCCTCTCTCGTGGAGATCTATTCGATGTAATCTTCTTTTTGCAGTGTGTTTGTTGAGATCGATGAATTGTGGGTTTATGATCCAGTATTATCTATGGAAAATATTTGATTCTTCTCTGAATTCTTTTATGTATGATTGAGTTATCTTTGCAAGTCTCTTCGAATTATCTTTTTTTGGTTTGGCCAACTAGATTGGTAGTTCTTGCAATGGAAGTAGTGCTTAGCTTTGGGTTCAATCTTGCGGTGTCCTTACTCAGTGATAGAAAGAGTTGCAAGGCACGTATTGTATTGTTGCCATCGAGGATAACAAGATGGGGTTTTTATCATATTTCATGAATTTATCCCTCTACATCATGTCATCTTGCTTACGGCGTTACTCTGTTTTTACTTAATACTCTAGATGCATGCTGGATAGCGGTCGATGAGTGGAGTAATAGTAGTAGATGCAGAATCGTTTCGGTCTACTTGTTTTGGACGTGATGCCTATATACATGATCATTGCCTAGATATACTCATAACTATGCTCAATTCTATCAATTGCTCAACAGTAATTTGTTCACCCACCGTAGAATACTTATGCTCTTGAGAGAAGCCACTAGTGAAACCTATGGCCCTCGGGTATATTCTCATCATATCAATCTATATCACTTTATTTACTTGCTTTGTTTTTACTTTACCTTTACTTTTTACTTTGCAACTATCTATCGAAAATACCAAAAATATTATTTCTATCAGGTCTCACTCTTGTAAGTGACCGTGAAGGGATTGACAACCCCTAAGCGTTGGTTGCGAGTTGCTATCGTTTTGTGTAGGTACGAGGGACTTGTGCGTGGTCTCCTAGTGGATTGATACCTTGGTTCTCAAAAACTGAGGGAAATACTTACGCTACTTTACTGCATCATCCTCTCCTCTTTGGGGAAATCCAACGCAGTGCTGAAGAGGTAGCAAGAAGAATTTCTGGCGCCGTTGCCGGGGAGGCTCACGCAAGCAAGTCAACTATACCAAGTACCCATCGCAATCCCTATCTCTCGCATTACATTATTTGCCATTTGCCTCTCGTTTTCCTCTCCCCCACTTCACCCTTGCCATTTCCTTTGCCATCTCTTTCCCAATCTCCTCCTCTCTTTCCCGTTTGCCTTTTTCCCGTTGCCTTTCTGTCTGCTTGTGTGTTGGATTACTTGTTGCCATGGCACAAGATAATACCAAATTGTGTGATTTCTCGAATACCAATAATAATGATTTCCTTAGTACTCCGATTGCTCCTCTTAATAATGATGAGTCTTGTCAAATCAATTCCGCTTTTCTGAATCTTGTTATGAAAGATCAATTCGCCGGCCTTCCTAGTGAAGATGCCGCTACTCATCTAAACAATTTTGTTGATTTGTGTGATATGCAAAAAAAGAAAGATACGGATAACAATATTGTCAAATTGAAGTTATTTCCGTTTTCACTTAGAGATCATGCTAAAGTTTGGTTTTCGTCTTTGCCTAAAAATAGTATTGATTCTTGGAACAAGTGCAAAGATGCTTTTATCTCTAAGTATTTTCCTCCCGCTAAGATTATCACTCTTAGGAACGATATCATGAATTTTAGACAACTTGATCATGAGCATGTTGCCCAATCTTGGGAAAGAATGAAATTAATGCTTCGCAATTGCCCTACTCATGGTTTGAATTTATGGATGATCATACAAAATTTTTATGCTGGATTGAATTTTGCTTCTAGAAATCTTTTAGATTCGGACGCGGGAGGCACTTTTATGGAAATTACATTAGGGGATGCTACCAAATTGCTTGATAATATTATGGCTAATTATTCTCAATGGCAGACCGAAAGATCTTCTAGTAAAAAAGTGCATGCTATAGAAGAAATCAATGTTTTGAGTGAAAAGATGGATGAACTTATGAAGATGTTTGCTCCTAAAAATACTCCTCTTGATCCCAGTGATATGCCTTTATCTACTTTGCTTGAGAATAATAATGAATCTATGGATGTGAATTTTATTGGTAGGAATAGTTTTGGAAACAACGCGTATATAGGGAATTTTAATCCTGGGCGTTATCCTAGTAATCCTTCTAATAATTATGTAAATTCCTACAACAACTCTTATGGAAATTTTAATAAGACGCCCTCTGAATTTGAGAGTAGTGTTAAAGGGTTTATGAATTCACAAAAGAATTTTAATGCTTTGCTTGAAGAGAAATTGCTTAAAGTTGATGATTTGGCTAGGAACGTTGATAGAATTTCTCTTGAAATTGATTCTTTAAAGCTTAGATCTATTCCTCCTAAGCATGATATCAATGAGTATCTCAAAGCCATGATAATTTCCATTGATGAGTGCAAGGAAAGAACCGCTAGGATGCGTCCTTCCAAAGATGCCTTTATTAAAGCGTGTTCTTCCAATCCCTATGAAAATCAAGATGAAGATCTAAAATTCATGGATGTGTCCCCCATTAAATCTTTGTTTTGCAATATGAATCTTGATGAATCTGAAGATTATCTTCCTTTACCTAGAAGGCGTTCTAAGAATTCGGAGTTTCTAGATCTTGATGATGAAATTATGAAAGTGGGATTGAAATAAATAAAAACCATGATGTTGCTAAACCCACTATTTTGGATCTCAAGGAATTTAATTTTGAAAATTGCTCTTTGATTGGTTGTATTTCCTTGTTGCAATCCGTGCTAGAATCTCCTCATGCTTATAGTCAAAATAAGGCCTTTACCGAACATATTGTTGATGCCTTGATGCAATCTTATGAAGAAAAACTTGAGTTGAAAGTTTCTATCCCTAGAAAACTCTATGATCAGTGGGAACCTACTATTAAAATTAAAATTAAAGATTTTGAGTTTCATGCTTTGTGTGATTTGGGTGCTAGTGTCTCTACTATTCCCAAAACTTTATGTGATTTGCTAGATTTCCTTGATTTTGATGATTCCTCTCTAAACTTGCATCTCGCGGAGTCCACTATTAAAAAACCTAAGGGAATAAGTAATGATGTTCTTATTGTTGCAAATAGGAATTATGTGCCCGTAGATTTTATCGTTCTTGATATAGATTGCAATCCTTCATGTCCTATTATTCTTGGTAGACCTTTCCGTAGAACGATTGGTGCAATTATTGATATGAAGGAAGGGAATATTAGATTCCAATTTCGCTTAAAGAAGGGTATGGAACACTTCCCTAGAAAGAAAATAAAATTACCATATGAATCTATTATGAGATCCACTTATGGATTGCCTACCAAAGATGGCAATACCTAGATCTATCCTTGCTTTTATGCCTAGCTAGGGGCGTTAAACGATAGCGCTTGTTGGGAGGCAACCCAATTTTATTTTGTGTTTTTTGTTTTTGCTTCTGTTTAGGAATAAATAATCCATCTACCTTCTGTTTGGATGTGGTTTTATGTTTTAATTAGTGTTTGTGCCAAGTAGGACCTATAGGATAACCTACGATGATAGTTGATTTGATTCTGCTGAAAAACAGAAACTTTGCGCGCACGAATTTAGTTATGATAAATCACAGGAACATGCTTTTGCGTTGATTCGTTTTTCTGCTGATCCATAAACAAATTTTCCAGGACTTCCTATTTTGGTAGAATTTTTGGAGTTCCAGAAGTTTGTGTTAGTTACAGATTGCTACAGACTGTTCTGTTTTTGACAGATTCTGTTTTTCGTGTGTTGTTTGCTTATTTTGATGAATCTATGGCTAGTAAATTAGTTTATAAACCATAAAGAAGTTGGAATACAGTAGGTTTAACACCAATATAAATAAAGAATGAGTTCATTACAGTACCTTGAAGTAGTCTTTTGTTTTCTTTCTCTAACGGAGCTCACGAGATTTCTGTTGAGTTTTGTGTTGTGAAGTTTTCAAGATTTGGGTGAATTCTTTTGATGGATTATGGAACAAGAAGTGGCAAGAGCCTAAGCTTGGGGATGCCCATGGCACCCCCAAGATAATCCAAGGACACCAAAAAGTCAAAGCTTGGGGATGCCCCGGAAGGCATCCCCTCTTTCGTCCACTTCCATCCGTAATTTACTTGGAGCTATATTTTTATTCACCAACATGATATGTGTTTTGCTTGGAGCGTCTTGTATTATTTGTGTCTTTGCTTGTTAGTCTACCACAATCATCCTTGCTGTACACATCTTTTGAGAGAGCCATACATGAATTGGAATTTGTTAGAATACTCTATGTGCTTCACTTATATCTTTTGAGCTTGATAGTTTTTCTCATAGTGCTTCACTTATATCTTTTGAGCGTGATAATTTTTGCTCTAGTACTTCACTTAGATCTTTTAGAGCACGGTGGTGGATTTGTTCTAAAGAAACTATTTGATCTCTCATGCTTCACTTAGATTATTTTGAGAGTCTTTAATAGCATGGTAATTTGCTTAATGTTAATATACTTGGTGTTCAAGATATGTGAAACTTTCTTTTGAGTTAATTGAATACTAAGAAAAGTTTGATGCTTGATAATTGTTTTGAGATATGGAGGTGATAATATCAAAGTCGTGCTAGTTGGGTGATTATGAATTTGAGAAATACTTGTGTTGAAGTTTGCAAGTCCCGTAGCATGCACGTATGGTTAAAGTTGTGTAACAAATTTGAAACATGAAGTGTACCTGGCTTGTGCATCCTTATGAGTGGCGGTCGGGGACGAGCGATGGTATTTTCCTACCAATCTATCTCCCTAGGAGCATGCACGTAGTACTTGAATTTTTGATGACTTCTAAATTTTTGCAATAAGTATATGAGTTCTTTTGACTAATGTTGAGTCCATGGATTATACGCACTCTCACCTTTCCACCTTTGCTAGCCTCTTCGGTACCGTGCATTGCCCTTTCTCACCTTGAGAGTTGGCGCAAACTTCGCCGGTGCATCCAAACCCCGTGATAGAATACGCTCTATCACACATAAACCTCCTTATATCTTCCTCAAAACAGCCACCATACCTACCTATCATGGCATTTCCATAGCCATTCCGAGATATATTGCCATGCAACTTCCATCATCATATTCATGACATACATTACTTTTGTCATATTGCCATTTCATGATCTTGTAGTTGACATCGTATTTGTGGTAAAGCCACCATGCATTATTTTCCATACATGTCACTCTTGATTCATTGCACCATCCCGGTACACCGCCGGAGGCATTCATATAGAGTCATATCTTGTTCTAAGTTTCGAGTTGTAATCCTTGTGTTGTAATCAATGGAAGTGTGACGATCATCATTACTATAGCATTGCCCAAATAAAAAAAGAGAAAGGCCAAAAAAAGAATGGCCCAAAAAAAGAAAATAAAAAGGGCAATGCTGCTATCTCTTTTTCCACACTTGTGCTTCAAAGTAGTACCTTGTTCTTCATGTAGTGAGTCTCATAAGTTGACCTTTTTATACTAGTGGGAATTTTTCATTATAGAACTTGGCTTGTATATTCATACGATGGGCTTCCTCAAATGCCCTAGGTCTTCGTGAGCAAGCAAGTTGGATGCACACCCACTAGTTTTCTTTCGTTGAGCATTCATAGCTCTAGTGCATCCATTGCATGGCAATCCCTACTCCTCATGTTGACATCTATTGATGGGCATCTCCATAGCCCATTGATTAGCCTCGTCAATGTGAGACTTTCTCCTTTTTTGTCTTCTCCACACAATCCCCATCATCATATTCTATTCCACCCATAGTGCTATATCCATGGCTCACGCTCATGTATTGCGTGAAGGTTGAAAAAGTTTGAGATTATTTAAGTATGAAACAATTGCTTGGCTTGTCATCGGGGGTATAGAAGTTGGGAACATCTTTGTGTGAAGAAAATGAAGCATAGCCTAACTGTATGATTTTGTAGGGTTGAACTTTCTTTTGCCATGTTATTTTGAGAAGACATGATTGCTTTGATTAGTATGCTTGAAGTATTATTATTTTTGTGGTAATATGAAATTTTGTCTTGAATCTTTCGGATCTAAATATTCATATCACAATTAACAAGATTTACATTGAAATTATGCCAAAGTATCACTCCGGACCAAAAATCCTTTTCTTATCATTTACCTACTCGAGGACGAGCAGGAATTAAGCTTGGGGATGCCTGATACGTCTCCAACGTATCTATAATTTTTGATTGCTCCATGCTACTTTATCTACTGTTTTGGACTATATTGGGCTTTATATTCCACTTTTATTACTTTTGGGACTAACCTATTAACCGGAGGCCCAGCCCAGAATTGCTGCTTCTTTTCCTTTTTTAGTATTTTGAAGAAACAGAATATCAAACGGAGTCCAAACAGAATGAAACCTTCGGGATCGTGATTTTCCAACCGAACATGACCCAGGAGACTTGGACCCTACTCCAAGCAGTGCCCAAGGAGGTCACGAGGGTGGAGGGCGCCCCCCTGGGCGCGCCCCCTACCTCGTGGGCCCCTTGGAGCTCCACCGACGTACTCCTTCCTCCTATATATACCTACGTATCCCCGAACGATCAGAACAGGAGCCAAAAACCTAATTCCACCGCCGCAACCTTCTGTATCCATGAGATCCCATCTTGGGGCCTGTTCTGGAGCTCCGCCGGAGGGGGCATCCACCACGGACGGCTTCTACATCATCACCGTAGCCCCTCCGATGAAGTGTGAGTAGTTTACTTCAGACCTTCGGGTCCATAGCTAGTAGCTAGATGGATTCTTCTCTCTTTTTGGATCTCAATACAATGTTCTCCCCCTCTCTCGTGCAGATCTATTCGATGTAATCTTCTTTTTGCGGTGTATTTGTTGAGACCGATGAATTGTGGGTTTATGATCCAGTATTATCTATGGAAAATATTTGATTCTTCTCTGAATTCTTTTATGTATGATTGAGTTATCTTTGCAAGTCTCTTCGAATTATCTTTTTTTGGTTTGGCCAACTAGATTGGTAGTTATTGCAATGGGAGAAGTGCTTAGCTTTGGGTTCAATCTTGCGGTGTCCTTACTCAGTGACAGAAAGAGTTGCAAGGCACGTATTGTATTGTTGCTATCGAGGATAAGAAGATGGGGTTTTTATCATATTGCACGAATTTATCCCTCTACATCATGTCATCTTGCTTACGGCGTTACTCTGTTTTTACTTAATACTCTAGATGCATGCTGGATAGCTGTCGATGAGTGGAGTAATAGTAGTAGATGCAGAATCATTTCGATCTACTTGTTTTGGACGTGATGCCTATATACATGATCATTGCCTAGATATACTCATAACTATGCTCAATTCTGTCAATTGCTCAACAATAATTTGTTGACCCACCATAGAATACTTATGCTCTTGAGAGAAGCCACTACTGAAACCTATGGCCCCCGGGTCTATTCTCATCATATCAATCTATATCACCTTATTTACTTGCTTTGTTTTTAATTTACCTTTACTTTTTACTTTGCATCTATCTATCAAAAATACGAAAAATATTATCTCTATCAGATCTCACTCTCGTAAGTGACCATGAAGGGATTGACAACCCCTAAGCGTTGGTTGCGAGTTGCTATCGTTTTGTGTAGGTACGAGGGACTTGTGCATGGTCTCCTACTGGATTGATACCTTGGTTCTTAAAAACTGAGGGAAATACTTACGCTACTTTACTGCATCATCCTCTCCTCTTCGGGGAAATCCAACGCAGTGCTCAAGAGGTAGCAGTTCCTAGAGAAAAACTATGTTGAAAGATGTTAGTAGCAATGATGTGGACTGGGTCCATGATATGAGGTTTATCCTCATTGCTGCACTGAAGAATTATGTCCTTGATGCACCGCTAGGTGACAGACCTATTGCAGGAGTAAATGCAGACGTTATGAACGCTTGGCTAGCTCAATATGATGACTACTTGATAGTTTAGTGCACCATGCTTAACGGCTTAGAATCGGGACTTCAAAGATGTTGTGAACATCATGGAGCATATGAGATGTTCTAGGAGTTGAAGTTAATATTTCAAGCAAATAACCGAGTTGAGAGATATGAAGTCTCCAACATGTTCTATAGCTAAAAGATGGAGGAGTATCACTCAACTAGTGAGCATGTGCTCAGATTGTCTGGGTACTACAATCGCTTGAATCAAGTGGGAGTTAATCTTCCAGATAAGATAGTGATTGACAGAGTTCTCTAGTCACCATCACCAAGTTACTAGAACTTCGTGATGAACTATAGTATGCAAGGGATGACGAAAACGATTCCCGAGCTCTTCGTGATGTTGAAATCAACGAAGGTAGAAATCAAGAAAAGAGCATCAAGTGTTGATGATTGACAAGACCACTAGTTTCAAGAAAAGGGCAAAGGGAAAGAAAGGGAACTTCAAGTAGAATGATAAGCAAGTTGTCACTCCTGCGAAGAAGCCCAAAGCTGGACCAAAGCCTGAAACTGAGTGCTTCTACTGCAAAGGAAATGGTCACTGGAAGCGGAAATCCCTGAATATTTGGTACATAAGAAGGATGGCAAAGTGAACAAGGGTATATTTGATATACAACTTATTGATGTGTACCTTACTAGTGTTTATAGTAGCCCCTGATTATTTGATACTTGTTCGGTTGCTAAAAATTAGTAACTCAAAATAGGAGTTACAGAATAAACAAAGACTAGTAGAGGGTGAAGTGACGATGAGTGTTGGATGTAATTCCAAGATTGATATGATCATCATCGCACACTCCCTATACTTTCGAGATTAGTGTTAAACCTAAATAAATGTTATTTGGCGTTTGCGTTGAGCGTGAATATGATTTGATCATGTTTATTGCAATACGTCTATTCATTTAAAGTCAGAGAATAATTGTTGTTCTGTTTACATGAATAAAACCTTCAATGGTCATACACCCAATGAAAATAGTTTGTTGGATATCGATCATAGTGATACACATATTCATAATATTGATGCCAAAAGATGCAAAAGTTAATAATGATAGTGCAACTTATTTGTGGCACTGCCGTTTGGGTCATATCGGTGTAAAGCGCATGAAGAAACTCCATAAAGATGGATTTTCGGAATCACTTGGTTATGAATCAATTGATGCTTGTGAACCATGCCTTTTGGGCAAGATGACTAAAACTCCGTTCTCCGGAAAAATGGAACGAGTTACTGACTTGTTGGAAATAATACATACCGATGTATGCAGTCCGATGATTGTTGATGCTCGTGGCGGGTATCATTATTTTCTGATCTTCACAAATGATTTGAGTAGATATGAGTATATCTACTTAATGAAGCCGAAGTCTGGAACATTTGAAAAGTTCGAAGAATTTCAGAGTGAAGTGGAGAATCATCGTAACAAGAAAATAAAGTTTCTACGATCTTATCATGGAGGAAAATATTTGAGTTACGAGTTTGGCCTTCATATAAATCAATGTGGAATAGTTTCACAATTCACGCCACCTGGAACACCACAATGTAATGGTGTTTCCGAATGTCGTAATCGTACTTTACTAGATATGGTGCGATCTATGATGTCTCTTACCGATTTACCACTATCGTTTTGGGGTTATGCATTAGAGACAACTACATTCACATTAAATAGGGCACCATCTAAATCCGTTGAGACCACACCGTATGAACTATGGTTTAGCAATAAACCTAAGCTGTCGTTTCTTAAAGTTTGGAGTTGCGATGCTTATGTGAAAAAGTTTCAACCTGATAAGCTCGAACCCAAATCGGAGAAATGCGTCTTCATAGGATACCCAAAGGAGATTGTTGGGTACACCTTCTAATCACATATCCAAAGGCAAAATATTCGTTGCTAGAATGGATCCTTTATAGAGAAGGAGTTTCTCTCGAAAGAAGTGAGTGGGAGGAAAGTAAAACTTGATGAGGTAACTGTACCTGCTCCCTTATTGGAAAGTAGTTCATCACAGAAACCGGTTCCTGTGACGACTAAACAAATTAGTGAGGAAGCTAATGATATTGATCATGAAACTTCAGATCAAGTTACTACCGAACCTCGTAGGTCAACCAGAGTAAAATCCGCACCAGAGTGGTACGGTAATCCTATTCTGGAGGTTATGTTACTTGACCATGGCGAACCTACGAACTATGAGGAAGCGATGATGAGCCCAGATTCTGCAAAATGGCTTGAGGCCATGAAATCTGAGATAGGATCCATGTATGAGAACAAAGTGTGGAATTTGGTGGACTTGCCCGATGATCGGCAAGCCATAGAAAATAAATGGATCTTCAAGAGGAAGACAGACGCTGATAGTAGTGTTACTATCTACAAAGCTCGACTTATCGCAAAAAAGTTTTTCAACAAGTTCAAGGTGTTGAATATGATAAGATTTTCTCATTCGTATCGATGCTTAAAGTATGTCCGAATCATGTTAGCAATTGCCACATTTTATGAAATTTAGAAAATGGATGTCAAAACTGTATTCCTTAATGGATTTATTAAAGAAGAGTTGTATATGATGCAACCGAAAGGTTTTGTCAATCCTAAAGGTCCTAACAAAATGTGCAAGCTCCAGCCATCCATCTATGGATTGGTGCAAGCATCTCAGAGTTGGAATATACGCTTTGATAAGTTGATCAAAGCATATAGTTTTATACAGACTTGCAGAGAAGCCTATATTTACAATAAAGTGAGTGGGAGCACTACAACGTTTCTGATAAGTATATGTGAGTGACATATTGTTTATTAGAAATGATGTAGAATATTTTCTGGAAAGCATACAGAAGTGTCTGAAAGGAGTTCTTTAAAAGAAAGACCTCAATAAAAGCTACTTACATATTGAGCATCAAGATCTATTGAGATAGATCAAGACGCTTGATAAGATTTTCAATGAGTACATACCTTGACAAGATTTTGAAGTAGTTCAAAATGGAACTATCAGAGAAAGAGTTCTTACCTGTGTTGCAAAGGTATGAAATTGAGTAAGACTCAAACCCCGACCATGGCAGAAAATAGAAAGAGAATGAAAGTCATTCCCTATGCTTCAGTCATAGGTTCTATAAAGTATGCTATGCTGTGTACCAGACCTATTGTATACCTTGCTCTGAATTTGGCAAGGGAATACAATTCTGATCTAAGAGTAGATCACTGGATAGCGGTCAAGAATATCCTTAGTAAGGACTAAGGAAATGTTTCTCGATTATGGAGGTGATAAAAGAGCTCGTCATAAAGAGTTACATCGTTGCAATCTTTTACACCGATCCAGATGACACTAAGTCTCAATCTGGATACATATTGAAAGCGGGAGCAATTAGCTATAGTAGCTCCGTGCAGAGCATTGTAGACATAGAATATTTGCAAAATTCATACGGCTCTGAATGTGACAGATCCATTGACTAAACTTCTCTCACGAGCAAAACATGATCATACCTTAGTACTCTTTGGGTGTCAATCACATAGAGATGTGAACTAGATTATTGACTCTAGTAAACCCTTTGGGTGCTGATCACATGACGATGTGAACTATGGGTATTAATCATATACAGATATGAATATTGATGTTAAATCACATGATGATGTGAACTAGATTATTGACTCTAGTGCAAGTGGGAGACTGAAGGAAATATGACCTAGAGGCAATAATAGAGTTATTATTTATTTCCTTATTTCATGATAAATGTTTATTATTCATGCTAGAATTGTATTAACCGGAAACTTGATACATGTGTGAATACATAGGCAAATAGAGTGTCACTAGTATGCCTCTACTTGACTAGCTCATGAATCAAAGATGGTTAAGTTTCCTAGCCATAGACATGAGTTGTCATTTGATTAACGGGATCACATCATTAGGAGAATGATGTCATTGACTTGACCCATTCCGTTAGCTTAGCACTTGATCGTTTAGTATGTTGCTATTGCTTTCTTCATGACTTATACATGTTCCTATGACTATGAGATCATGCAACCCCCGTTTACCGGAGGAACACTTTGTGTGCTACCAAACGTCATAACGTAACTGGGTGATTATAAAGGAGCTCTACAGGTGTCTCCGAAGGTACATGTTGAGTTGGCGTATTTCGAGATTAGGATTTGTCACTCCGTTTGTCGGAGAGGTATCTCCGGGCCCTCTCGGTAATGCACATCACTATAATCCTTGCAAGCAATGTAACTAATAAGTTAGTTACGGAATGATGCATTACATAACGAGCAAAGAGACCTGCCAGTAATGAGATTGAACTAGGTATTGAGATACCGGCGATCGAATCTCGGGCAAGTAACATACCGATGACAAAGGGAACAATGTATGTTGTTATGTGGTTTGACCGATAAAGATCTTCGTAGAATATGTAGGAGCCAATATGAGCATCCAGGTTCCGCTATTGGTTATTGACCGGAAACGTGTCTCGGTCATGTCTACATAGTTCTCGAACATGTAGGATCCGCACGCTTAAGGTCTCGATGACAGTTATATTATGAGTTCATGATTTTTGATGTACCGAAGGTTGTTCGGAGTCCCGGATGTGATTACGGACATGACGAGGAGTCTTGAAATGGTTGAGACATGCAGATTGATATATTGGAAGCCTATATTTGGATATCGGAAGTGTTCCGGGTGAAATCGGGATTTTACCGGTACCGGGGGATACCGGAACCCCCCGGGGGCTTAATGCACCTACATGGGCCTTAGTGGAAATAGAGGGCAGCAAGGGGAGTGTGGGGCGCGCCCCCCAAGGCCCAAACCGAATTGGTATAGGGCAAGGGGGCCGGCCCCCTCTTTCCTTCTCCTCCTCTCCCTTTCCATCCCCCCTCTCCTAGTCCAACAAGGAAGGAGGGAGTCCTACTCCCGGTGGGAGTAGGACTCCCCTTGGCGCGCCCCCTCCTAGGCCGTCCGCCCCCTCCCCCCATGCTCCTTTATATACGGGGGCAGGGGGGCACCTCCAGACACAACAATTGATCTCTTGATTTCTTAGCCGTGTGTTGTGCCCCCCTCCACCATAGTCCTCCTCGATAATATTGTAGCGGTTCTTAGGCAAAGCCCTGTGACGGTAGAACATCAAGATCGTCACCACGCCGTCGTACTGACGGAACTCTCCCTCGACACTCGGCTGGATCGGAGTTCGAAGGACGTCATCGAGCTGAACGTGTGCTAGAACTCGGAGGTGCCGTAGTTTCGGTGCTTGATCGGTCGGGCCGTGAAGACGTACGACTACATCAACCGCGTTGTTCTAACGCTTCCGCTTTCGGTCTACGAGGGTACGTGGACAACACTATCCCCTCTTGTTGCTATGCATCACCATGATCTTGCGTGTGCGTAGGATTTTTTTTGAAATTACTACATTCCCCATCAACCTCGGCATGCAGTTCTACTGCACCTCCAACAGCGACCTCACGACATACTCCGACGCGAACTGGGTTGGTTGCCCGAACACCCGCAAGTCAACCTCCGGCTTCGCGGTCTACCTCGGCCACAACTTGGTGACTTGGTCGTTATCGTGGAATAGTAACGGCAGATGTCCTAGTGTGAGGACTTAGTCGTGAGGCCAACACATCCATTTGGTAGCTTGAGAGGGGTTGAGTGGGACGAGAGACGCAAGGTTTTTTACCCAGGTTCGGCCCCTCATGTTGGAGGTAAAAGCCTACATCCTTCTCATGATTACAAGGGTGCTCTATCTCGAGAGCTATAGACTTGTTTGTCTAACCCTAACTTGTCTAACTTGTGAAACTTGTCCCTCTTGGGGTGCCTTGCCCCTCCTTATATAAGTTGAAGGGGCGGCTTACATGACTAATCCTAGTAGGTCTAGGGTTACTCTTTTACAAGTGGAGTCCTAGTCTTGCTTCCCTTGTAAGGGAATATTCCTTATGCTTTCCTCTTAAGCCGGCCCACCATAACATGAGCCGTCCTTCTGGGCCTTGAGACTTCTGGGCCTCTGGGTCTTGTCACTCCTCTAACTCGCCTGCCGGGTCACCAATGAGTCACCTGGCTCGGCCGGGTTATCAGTGGATGGAGAGATCCGGGCAGGTCACTTAGTGAGTCGCCAAGTCCGGCCGGGTCATACCGCGGGGTATATCCCTGACATTGGCCCCTAGTTTAATTTGGATTTATCCATGTTAAACTGATCCTGCAAAATAAACACAAGAACAAATTTGACAGGTTGTGCTCCGGGTTAAAAATTCTTGTAAGCCGGCACCTGATCATCCTTAAGTCCTTGTCATTTCCTTCTTCTGGAAAGTCCGGGTCAGTACACCATCTTCATAATCAATTTGCTTGTAGAAGAAATATTGTGAATAAAGAATCCATTTGAGTCGGCCTTCAATGCTCTGACTTGACAAAAATATTGGTCTTGAAATATGCAACTGATATTCAGCCGGCTTGTAGAACTTGTTGAATTATGATTTCCAAAATCGTCTAGTTATAAAAACTGATGTATTCTGGGTCATGGCCATTATAGACACCGGGTCATGATTGTTGCCAACGCCGGGTCACACAATTGATCTTCCTGATTTTTCTCAAAACTGAGAATTTGAAGACGTTCCTCCTTTATATGCATATTACCTGTAGCCCCCATGTCCTAAGAGGAGAACATTGTGATAGCTTAAGACTTGCTTTATTATAAATGCTGCAATTTGGAGAAATCCGGGTTGTTTCTGTAAGCCACCAACCATAGACTGCACATTTTGAACTTCCCATGTGTAGCCCCCAAGGGCCGGGTCATTATGAAATAATGAGCAGGGACTTTGTAAATATGATCATCTAGACTTGAGCAGCAACGTGTAGCACCCAAGGGCCAGATCAGTAAGATAATACTGAGCTGGGACTTTATATATTCTTCATTGAAAATAACATCATATGATGTAACCCCCACCATGGGGCTCGAACCCTCGTCCATAAGCTTAAGAGCTTTGTACTCTACCAACTGAGCAGTGGACTGCAGAGCAACCATCACTGACATATCCAACGATAGGTGCTGGGCGGAAGCAGCACAGTCACCCCCAAAAGAAATGAAAGAGAAAACAGAAAAAGAAGAAAATGCGAACAACGACGGATCAACAAAAATGATGGAGACCCAGAACCGCTGCGCCCACTGGAGAATTCCACCACGCTCCAAGCACTCCGGACCGCCGCATACCAAGAAACACCTTCAAGAAGGATCGTGAGCCGACGACGCTGCTGCCCGGACAAGTCCTAGGGTTTCCCCCGGTACGCAGAGGGGTGCGGGGAAAGGGGTAAACCTGATGCCCTTCAGGATGGCATGGCGGCGCCCAGAGGCGTCACCACGTCGGTGCCGGACAAGCCAACAAGGATTTCTCCTGGCCACCAACCACCCACGACCCCATACGATCCATCGCGTGCCACCAAACACGCCCCACCAACATGCTCCACCACAGCCATGCAGTCCCCATCGCTGTCTCACCGTGGCAAACGAAGCGAGACCGGCAGGAACAGAGGAGGCAACCAGGAACGAGGAGCGACAACAAGAGCAGCCACGCTGGAGGGGACAACCTCCACCGCCCATGGCAGGAACCGGCCAGACGCAGCAACAGGGGCAAACCAGGCACCCACAACCATAAATAGCCTAGGGGAAAGGGGAGGTGGAGAAGTGGCCCATGGCCATGACCGGCGCTCGTGCCGGCTCTAGCTCCCCTCCCCCCCCCCCCCCCCAAACCATGTTTCGCCCTCGCGCCGAAGGCCCAGATAGGCCCGGCCGAGCCGGAAACGGGCTAGTGAAGCCCCCGTCGCCGTGCTGTAGTACACGAGCCTTAGTCGCCGCCACCCCCCGTACGAGTCACCCCGCCATCCACCGGAGACGCCGCCAAGAAGCCTCGGCCAGACCTAGATGGGGCCTAAAAGGGCCCCGATCTGGGCCGGGAGGGTACCGCTGCCACACACCGCGACGCCCCGCAACCATGCAGCCACGCCACCGCGATCGTGCCACCCAGCACCGCGCCACCCAAGGAGCCACGCCGCCGCCGGATCTGCTGCCGCCGAAGTGCGATGCCTGCAGCCGCCCGAGCTGTGGCGCTGCGCGGGGGGAAAGAATGGGCCCACCACCGTCGACACCACACAAGAAAGGCTTGGTGGCCCAGGCCGGCGGCGGCGGGAGGCGGAGAAGGGGAGGGGGCGCTGGGAAGGGCGGGGCGGGAGCCCCTGGTCGCCTCGCTCGAGGAGCCAACGCGGGGGTACGGGGAAGGAGGGAGAGGGGGAGGGGTAGGGTAGTAGGGAAGGGCGAGCTGCGACGGCGGGCTTTGGCCGTGGCGGCGGCTCCGTGCGGGGGAGCCGGCGGCAGCGGTGTGGGAACCCTAGAAGCGGGACGGGAGCGGGAGCGGGAGCCCCTCGTCAGCCGCAACCATGATGACAGCCGGCCATGTGTGTTGCCACCGTAGAGGCGTCCAGATCTGAGCGTAAAGAGCCCCCGGACCAGACATGGCAGCTCACCAGGGTCACTGTGTTGCTCAAGCCACAACGCTGCACTGCCACCATCCCCGTCTTGTGCTACCAACCCCTAGTAATGGCCACGGGGACCGCCGGCCAATGGATCAAGCCGTCGTCTGTTGGGAGCAAGATAAGGCAAAGCCCGCGCGGCGGCACGATGAGGAGGGGAGGTGGGATGGGTGATGATGGCGGCTAGGTTTCTTTCGAGCCGCTCGCAGTAGCGGCACGGGAGTCACTATCAACGTTTATTTTCTGGTGGAAGCACAAGCCAGAATGCTAGAGAGCACCATATAGGGCATGTACAATAGTTGATAAGATAGTCTTATCTCAAGTCTTGTATTTAATTTAAAGATGACAAAAAAAAACATCTACAATGGATCATGTCTTAGCCTTATCTTCAATAACTAGTTATTCCTAAAAACGTGGTGAGACATATTGTGCTAAGAGATCATTTCTTGTCTTCTCTTAAATAAGAGAAGACGAGCCTTTTCTTACCGTTTCTCTCTACTCCACCACATCATTTATCCTATGTGGCACTCCTAAGATAGCACCATTGTATATGTCTTGAATGCACAAAACCAAATAATACCAGAATTCCAACAAACCCAGAAAAAAGATGCTCATAATGACACTAATTTTGTAAACTAATTCGGTAGCAGTTTTTCCATAAGTTTAGGATTATGGGTCAAATACATCTACTGGCCGGTTGAGACAACCAAAATACAAAAACAATTACGGACTACATTATTGGGGCATAATTAGTTCCCCGGGCTTTCCCCAAGTAAAGCCTGACGATGCTGCTGCAGTTGATACGGCTCAAGACCAGACCAGAAAAGCAGAGTGTTAGCCCAAACTACAGAGTAGCTGGCTACTCAGGATCGGACGAAGTCGAGGAAGAGATGAACTACACAGAATAGCGGCTGTGTGGTACTAGCCTACTACTACTTGCACTCAAGTATACTACCGAAGCAACAAGCAGAATGGCAAAACACACTCGCAAGTGTTGCTTACACACACACACACACACATGAGAGCTCTTGAGGCTGATTGTTATTTCACTGGAACGGCCTGATTACAACTGAAGGACCTGGGGTCTTTTTATAGGCCGTGATGTGCACAGCTCACACACACACGATAGAAATTACCGGGCTACTACCATGGCCATGCAAAGCCATTTCGTGACTACTACTAGGAAATTACCAAGTACTTGCATGTACAGCTCTAGTCTACTACTAGTCAACTTCCCTGCAATGCTAAGGAAATTAGCAGGAAACTACTACGTAACCACCACTTCCTTATCAGCCAAGCAAGCTACTGCCGCTGCTGCTGCATGCATCCAACATGCACATGCACGTGTAGACAGGATTTAAAGCCTACAATCTCCCCCTTAAACCTGTCGAAGGAGCTTGACGTCGTTGATCCCGATCTTATCGCGTAGCTCTTGGAACTGGACGCGACCAAGTGACTTGGTCAGGATGTCCGCCTTCTGCTCACCAGTCCTGATGAACTCCACGATCACCGTGCCTTTCTCGACGCAGTCACGTATAAAGTGATAGCGGAGATCGATGTGCTCGCTGCGGTCATGAAGCACTGGATTCTTGCAGAGGGAAATCGCCGACTTTTTGTCGACGAAGATAAGCGCAGGGGCGGTGTCCTGATTCAGCATCTCGCCGAGAAGGCGAGCAAGCGAAATGCCTTGACAGGCCGATGTAGCTGCCGCGATGTACTCCGCCTCGCACGAAGATGCGGCGACAACCTTCTGCCTCACCGATTGCCAGCTGACGGGACTATTCCTGAGGAGGAACAATATGCCTGAGGTGCTCTTCCGGGAGTCCACGTCACCAGCATGGTCGGAGTCGCTGTATCCGACCAAGCTCTCGCCGTCGCCACGGCGATACACGCATCCATGCGTGAGCGTACCCGCGATGTACGGGAGCAGGTGCTTCACGGCAGCGAGGTGATCGCTTGCCGGGGCTTCCATGAACCTACTCAGGTACCCGACAACGAACGTGATGTCCGGTCGGGTGTGCAGGAGATACCTGAGGCTCCCGATGATGCTGCGGTACACTACTAGGGAAAAACCTATACACAGAATCTTACTAGTAGCGAGGGTTAAAAAACCCCGCTACTGCTACTTACTAGTTGATAGCAGTAGCGCGGGTTTTTAACCCTCGCTACTACTAAGTTGATAGCAGTAGCGCTGGTTTTTAGCCCTCGCTACTACTAAGTTGATAGCAGTAGCGCTGGTTTCTAGCCATAGTAGTAGCGAGGGGCAAAAACCCGCACTACTATTAAAGGTCCCATTTTCAAACTCTACCCCCCCGATCGCCTTTTCAGTTTTTAAAAAATAAAAGAACATGATGAAAATGTCAAAAAAAATAAAAGAAAATAATTTTCCCATGTGATATGTGGTCTAGTTGTTGGGAAAATTTGCAAATATGAATTTCGACTTTATTTGCAAAATCTCTCGAGAATTTGTAAAAATGGGCATAACTTTTGCATACTAACTCGGATGAAAAAGTTTTTTATATGCAAAATCATCTACTCGAAAAGTTACATCCGAATTTAACCGGGGGAACCCCGTTAAACATTTTTTAAATCCTCAAAAACCTAACAGAAAAAAGTTACGGGGTTTTTAAGATCTGAAGGCAAAAAAATTCAAAAAAAATCAGTTTTTTTTAATTTTTGTTAAATCTGGTCAAACTAATTATTCAAGAATATTAGTGTTACTAAATAATTATTTTAGTTTTTTTGAATTTTGGTCAAACTATGGTCAAACTATGGTCAAACTGTGGTCAAATCTGGTCAAACTATGATCAAACTGTGGTCAAACTAATTATTCAAGAAATATTAGTGTTACTAATTTTTTAGAACAATAGTTTCAAACTCAAACAGTGAAATGTGTGACTACATGCTCAAGCTAAATTCCTGAGGTTAATAGTATTGACATCTTACTATTGTCAGGAAAACAACAAGTGCAGACTTAGAAACAAGGGAGAATAGAACCCGGAAGTTAAGCGTGCTCAGGCTGGAGTAGTGAGAGGATGGGTGACCGTCCGGGAAGTTAGATGATTTGAAATGATGAGGGGTGATTAGAGATTAAATTGAGCAATGATGGGTGATTAGAGATTTGAGGTTAAAATAATTCAGAAATTTGAAAATTAGGGAAAAAAATCAAAAAAAATTCGAAAAAATTCAAAAAAAAATCAGAGATTACAGATTGGTAGTAGCGCGGGTTTTTACCCACGCTACTGCTATACGTTAACTGTAGCGCGGGTGGCACCGGCGCTACTACTATAAGTTAGCTGTAGCGCCGGCCCCCGCGCTACTAATAGGCCCAAAACCCGCGCTGCTGCTAGGCTTTTCCCTAGTAGTGGTAGAGTGTAGCATCCACCGCCTTCTCGGAGCTATCCTTGCTGAGCTTCAGCCGTGCCTCCATTGGAGCATGCACAGCATAGCAGTCCTTCATGCCTGCTCGCTCGAGCATCTTGGTGCCGTAGGCCGTCTGCGTGATCGTGATGCGACCACCCTCCCGGTTCACCTCTAGACCGAGGTAGTACCAGAGCAGCCCGAGGTCGCTCATGCTGAAGAGACGATGCATCTCTCCCTTGAAGCGTTGAACCTCTTCAAGCTCTGCCCCGGTGATGACCAGGTCGTCGACGTAGATGCCGACGATGAGCAGCGTGTTCGCGGAACCAAGCGAGTACACATCGTGCTCAGAAGCGCTGCGTGAGAACCCAAGGGATGCGAGGCTTGCATCGAGCTTGGTGTTCCACGCCCTTGGGGCTTGCTAGAGACCGTATAGGGCCTTGTGTAGCCTGTACACGCCCTGCTCGTGGCTCTTGGCAACGAACCCTGGAGGCTGGGAGACGTACACCTCCTCGTTAAGGTCACAGATGAGAAATGCCGACTTGACGTCCATGTGGTGTACCTCCCACCCGCGGTGAGCAGCCACGGCAAGGATGAGCCGCACGGACTCCAGCCTTGCCACCGGAGCAAAGACTTCCTCGAAGTCCACTCCCTCACGCTGCACGCAGCCCTTTGCGACGAGGCGCGCCTTGTGCTTGACAATGACGCCATGCTCGTCCTTCTTGACCTTGAACACCCACTTGAGCCCGATGGCTCGGTGCCCAGCAGGCAGTATGGTGAGTGTCCAAGTGGCGTTGTCGTTGATCGACGCCAGCTCGTCCAGCATCGCGTGGCGCCAGCAATCCTCTTGCTCGGCCTCCGCGAATGTGGTCGGCTCCTCACCGGCCATCAGATGCAAGATGTCGTCGTCATCAACGTCCTCTTCCTCGGGCTGTTGCGGTGTTGCCGCAGCCTCGCCGAGGAGATCTCCCATGCGCCGAAACCTGTGGGAGGCGCCAACACTGTCGGCGGCGTCGAAAAGCTCCGACCTCGCCATTGGCGGGGTTGCGAACTGCCTCCCGGGACACAACTTGCTTGACGTCGGGGTGTCCGGGGACACCGTACCCAGGGACGGTGTTCTTGGGGTTGCGGTTCCCGGATCCACACCTCCCGGGCTTCCCGACGTGGAAATTCCCAAGGTCTTGCTTTCCGGGGTTGTAGAGTACATCGGGTACTCTACGGTGAAGGAGCTGCTTGCCGGGGACTCCCCCGACGTCTCCCAAGTCCATCGGGCATCTTCGTCGAAGATGACGTCGCGCGAGACATGCACACGCTTAGAGACGGGGTCGTACATCTTGTACGCCTTAGAGCCCGTCTCATAGCCCATGAACACCATCGGGGTGCTCCTGTCGTCGAGCTTCTTCAGCTGTGGGCGCGTCATCTTGACGTGCCCGATGCAGCCAAAGGTGCGGAGGAAGCGTACATCGGGCTTCCTCCCAGACCACGCCTCGTAAGGCGTCTTGCCGTCGACGCTCCTTGTGAAGGAGCGTTTGAGGATGAAGACGGCCGTGAGTACGGCCTCCCACCAATACGTGCTCGGCACCTGCTTTGCCTTGAGCATGCAGCGTGCCATCCCGAGCACCGTCTGGTTCCTCCTCTCGACGACGCCGTTCTGCTGCGGTGAGTAAGGGGCTGTGAGGTGACGTTGCACCCCTTTCTCGTCGTAGTGCTTGTAGAACGTGGCCGACGTGAACTCGCCGCACGGTCCGTGTGCAACACGCGTAGCTTGTGGCCACACTCGACCTCTGCTGCCGCTTGCTGCTTGACGATGGCTCGCTCCGCCTCATCCTTGGAGGCGAGGAGCAGCACCCACATGAACTTGCTGTAGTCATCGACGAGTAGCAGGATGTAGCGACGCCCTCCTGGCGTTGCCGGGGTGATTGGGCCGCAGAGGTCCCCATGAACTAGCTCCAGGGGTTTGTGCGCCCGATAGCGTGCCTTTTCGGGGAAGGGTAGACGCCGCTGCTTCCCGGCAAGACACGCATTGCACAGCTCGTCGGCGTGCTCGATGTGAGGTAGCCCGCAAACGAGGTTTCCTTGCGCCATCTTCCGCAACCCGTCGAAGTGCTGGTGTCCTAGCCGGGCATGCCAACGCCAAGCGTCGGAGACATGGCCCACGGCAAGGCACACAGGATGCACGAGTCGAAAGAAGAGCTTGTAGAGGCGGTTTGCCGAGCGGGTTACCTCGATGAGCAGCCTCTTCTGCTGGTCGCGCACGGTGAGAACACAACGGCGGATGCCGATGTCGAACCAGCCCTCGTCGAGCTGTCCGACACTCACGACGCTGCTCTTGAGCGCCGGGATGAAGTAGACGTCCGTAAACGCCCTGTGATCACCCCTTTGTCAGCGAAGACGACGGTCATGCGCCCGTGGATCTCCACCACAGATCCGTCCGTGAACCGAACCTTCCTGGTGATTGAGCAGTCCAGCTCCACGAACGCGTCGACCGAACCAGTCATGTGGTTCGTGGCGCCGGTGTTAAGGAACCAACCCTCACTTTGTTTGCCGTCTGCAAGCGTGGGTGTGGTCAAGGCTCTCTCCTCGTTGAGGAAGACATAGCCGCACGCACATGCCGTTGTCAGGGAGCCATCTCCCGTCAACTCGGTGGACCCTCGAACACTTTGTTGTCAGGGTCTGGCTGACCTGAGTGTCCGTGCGCTCCTGCACGGAGTCGATGGTCACCAGCATCATGGTCGGAGCATGGTCCGCCATATACGTCATTGTCGCGCCAATTTGCGCGACCTCGTCGGGTCCCGAGTTTGGGGATGCCGTCGCCGGGGTGTGTCTCCCCCACACCCGAGCCTTCATCGCCTCCCAGTCGACAGGCCCCGAAAACGTCGTTGTCGAGGTGTGGCCTGTCACTGGAGTGATGGTTCCCGTGGACGGGTTCCGTGCCTCCTGCATGGAATGGGTGGTTGTCAGAGCCGTGGTCGCGAGAGACGCTGTGCTCTCCTGCACGGGCTCGACTCTTGCCAGCATCATTGCCGGCCCGCCATCCACGTCAGCCTGGACGAGGTTTGCTATTGCCGCGGCTGCCTCGTCGGCTTTCCTCCTATGGCAATCCCGGTTCCAGTGACCCGACATGTTGCAGTAGCGACAATTGCCACCATTGCCAGTGCCTCGCCCTGCCTGGCTTGGCTTGCGACCGCGGTTGCCGCCACCGCTCTGGGTGCGGCCTCCGCCTCTGCCGCGACCTCTACTTCCTGTGGGGGCGCCTCCCCCACTGCTAGAAGAGCCGTCGTGGCCGCGCTGCTGAAGGCGCGCGTCCCACTGCTCCCAGGTGAGCAGTAGTTCGCCGCCGGCGTGGTTGTTGGCTTCGTCTCCGCGCTCCACGATGACCTTGAGTCGCCCTACCAGCTCCTCGATCGTCATGGTGGAGAGATCCACCAAGCTCTCGATGGACCAGGCCAGTTGCTTGTACTGCCTGGGGACGACGCGGAGAAACTTGAGAATCACCATCTTGTTGTCGATGGGATCTCCGAGCATTGCAAGCTCGGTGACGAGACCTTGCAGCCGCAAGGCGAAGTCATCGACTTGTTCATCGGCCTTGAACCGGATCTCCTCGTACTGGAGGCGCAAGGTCTGGGCCTTCCGACTCCCGTACGCGCTCCACGCCGATGCGCAGAGTCTTGATGGTGTCCCATGCTTCCTTGGCCGTCCTCTTGGCGCCAAGTGTGAGCACCATCTCCGCTGGGACGGAGCGCAAGATCGCCTCCATCGCCAGCCGGTCCTCCTCGTACTCGACATCGCCGGTTTCCACAGCTTTCCACATATGCCGCACCTCCATGATGACTTTCATCAGGACGGACCAACTGGGGTAGTTGGTCCGCGTAAGGAGAGGGAAGGAGGCACTGGACATGCCCACGTCTCGCACGGAGCATGGCGCACCCAGCTCACCTCCCGACCTGCCTCGCAGCGCGAGCGCGTCCGCCGCACGGGTGTCCTCAGCCGAGCCCTGCTCGGCGGTCTTGGAACCGTCATCGGCGACGCCTCCTTTCGGCATATGCTTCGGCATAACCTGAGGCTCTGATGCCAATTGTTAGACCAAACTACAGAGTAGCTGGCTACTCAGGATCGGACGAAGTCGAGGAAGAGATGAACTACACAGAATAGCGGCTGTGTGGTACTAGCCTACTACTACTTGCACTCAAGTATACTACCGAAGCAACAAGCAAAAATGGCAAAACACACTCGCAAGTGCTGCTTACACACACACACACACATGAGTGCTCTTGAGGCTGATTGTTATTTCACTGGAACGGCCTGATTACAACTGAAGGACCTGGGGGTCCTTTTAAAGGCCGTGATGTGCACAGCTCACACACACACGCTAGAAATTACCAGGCTACTACCATGGCCATGCAAAGCCATTTCGTGACTACTACTAGGAAATTACCAAGTACTTGCATGTACAGCTCTAGTCTACTACTAGTCAACTTCCCTGCAATGCTAAGGAAATTAGCAGGAAACTACTACGTAACCACCACTTCCTTATCAGCCAAACAAGCTACTGCCGCTGCTGCTGCATGCATCCAACATGCACATGCACGTGTAGACAGGATTTAAAGCCTACACAGAGCAGCTTCATAGGGATGACATCTTGTTCCAAATCGCCCGGAAACCTGAAAGCACATTTCATTCCTTAAGCAAAAGGACCAAATGCTGCTCCACAAGTCATGCGGCACAGCTAGCGGCAGTAGCACTAGTATTCATATGAATGGAATGAATGCGTTTCTTAAAGTTGGTATGAACAGAGATGTGACAAATACCAGGTCTAACGGGATGTGGAATCCCTGAATTTTTGGCAAAGAAATAGAGGCTAGAAAGATATGTAAAACTCTAGGGGATTTCAAAGATATGGTGCAGGGGACAAAAAGAGGAGAAACCTGCTGAATCAAAATCAGTTCAACACCATCCGCCCAATCCTTATCCACCCACGGTGTGACATGCTGATGATTACAAACCCTGTACATGTCCCAGCATTGGGTACATAAGGTGCAGGGGACAAACCATTTTTCCTCTCATGATTTCATATCATAGGGTAATGGTATATATGTGCTACTTAAGAACACCTATATAATGATGAATCCATCTTACTTAGCTCAATTACTTTCTAAAAATATTCTTCCTAGCTAGCTCGTCTAGAATAACTCATCCCCTCTCCTCTACCCCATTTACATAGAGTATTAATTATTGTAGCCTGTTTTTTTCGCCGGCTATGGCACCTTCTACTTTATTTACTTTGCCTTCGCTACTTTTGTGAGCCAGTATTGGACCTCAGACTTTGTCTTTGTACTTTCGTTAAATAAAATGGTTGCGTGCATCATTTATCATTTTGATGCAGAGGCCGAGGATATCCTCCCTTTTCAACAAAAAAAAAACCATGCACAAATGGATGAGTACACTGCATAAATTTAGCTCCATTGTTACCTTGCGTCCTAGTGTTGCTTGAGGGGAAGCATTGTTTTGAAGATCCCGACGAGCACGCCGATGATGGAGAGCACCGCGACGATGATCTTGACATTGTTGTAGACGAACCTATGGATGGCGATCCACATCCACCATCTTTGCTTGTACCTCTCGAGCCGTCGTAAGATGCGGTAGAAGTCATCGCCTGCGTGCAGATTGCCGGCATGGCGGCCCTTGAAGAAGTCGAGGGTCTGCTTGTCGGTGAACTCGCCGTGGATAAGACGCTTAGCTCGGAGCTCATGCACGTCTTCTTCTCGGTCCATGAACATGGCGAAGAGGGCCAGGTAGGAGCTGACAATGTAGTCACGATCGAGTAAAGCAGTGATTGTCTCGAAAGCCGCCATGTTGAGGAGCCAGCATGCGGTGTTCTCATTGAGGCGCAGTGACGGCAGGAAGATCTTGCGGAAGAGGGGGCCTTCCGTGACGCCTATGTCCGTGAACTCTGACGTCTTGCTGAGGGTCAGCTTGACGCCGATTTCGGCGAGTTCGATGGCGCTTGTACCTAGCGGCAACCTCTCCAGCGTCATAGTGGTCGGCGCGGCACCGGTCGGCTTCCCTGCGTCAGCCCTTGCAATAATTCGAGCCGGTCTTCCCGTAGTGGTCGTCGCCGGTCCTCCAGTATCTATTTTTCCCGAAAGCCACCCACCGGTCATGTCCAGTACGTCCAATTCGAGCAGCGCTTCCTGTGCGAGCTGTTTCTCAGGTTGCCTGCCCCTAACGTTGCCAGATTGGTAGAAACGGAAGAGGCCAAGAAGATGTGGTGGGTCGTACTCTCCGATCTCCAAGGGCCTTGCCTCGCGATCAATGCGGGATTGGACATTCATTCCCATCATGGCAAGGAACGCACTCAAGTCAGGCAAGCCCATGTTTCTTAACCTCATGAGGGCCTTGAGCACCACCCATGGGATCTGGTTCTCTAGCAGAAACATGTCTGTCACGACAACAGGTGCGTTGCCGGCGGCCAAGCATAGGAACGGCAGATTGCACGCTTCTTCGGGCACCGTCATAGCAAGCATGGTCGCCAGCAAGAAGCAAGCATCATGGAACATCATGGACGCAAAAGCAGTGTCGCTGAGGCCCTCGAGCGAGTCAGCGTCGTAGCAGCTTCGAGCGGCGTCTGCGACGAAGGCGACCCGATCCTCGTACGCCATCATGGGGGCGCCCTGGCAGAAGAAGAGTGGTGCCGTCTTCTTCACCGCCTCCATGGCTTGCAGCTCAGGGAGGTGACGGTGGTAAGGGCCTATAGCCACCATCTTTGGGACAATAAAGCTGCGTCCTTGACAGAACTCCCGCAGGGATGGAGGGAACCTATGCATCTTGACTTGAAGGTTCGAGTAATGGCCCCATGCTTTGTCACGGGCTTGCTTCTTCCTCATTCCCTCATCCTCCATGACTGCTCCATGGAGGTCGATACTTATTTCTGGCACATCAGTAGGAATAGGAATAGGATGGATAGGTGTTGCTTGTGTAACGGTAGACCCTATAGGGAGTGAAGGGTCAGTAGGATGAAGATATGCCATGGTCTCTACTGTACTACTCCTAGATTGTAAGCTCGATCGTCTACCTCGATCAGTGCGATGTCTCGCTTACTGGCTCACCCTATAGCTGGTGGCTGTGAAAAGGATACGTTTCCATCCTAGCTAGGAGAACCTGCTTCTATTTGTAGCCAAGGAAGGGTGGTTGATGTAGAGAGTTTTTAGCTCGGGATGGGCATTTAATTGGTAGAAACTTGAGATGCTTCCACCCGCCTTCCAACCAGCAGAGTAATGGAGTGTCCCTTCTGCAATTCATTCACACAGGATGTGCAACCACCGTTCTAGAGTCTGCATTACTTAACATGCCATAGCTAGTGGTTATTACTTACTCTACCCAACTAGTACTTCATAAAATCTGATCAAATCTAAAGAAAAGTATCAATATTATAATACCAAATCAATATCATCATGTATTATTAAATTAATTATCATATAGTATCTCTTTAATATTTGCATATGCTGATATTTTTTTTATACTTTTGCTCAAATTTTACAAAGTTCAAAATTAAAAAATCTTATATGTGGAACTAAATATCTTATATTTTTGAATTTTGTCACTTAATTTCTCAAGGCCGGCAATCAATTATTGCAGATCACGTTGGTCTTTTTAGAATTCTTGGGGAAGCCATGAATAAGGGCATGCAAGAGACAAGGTGGGCCATCGATCTGGCTAGATGGGTGAGGTCGCTTGACTCAGTTTTCTTTTTCCCACCAACCATTGACTCAGTTGATTGGTTGACTTGACTGCAAGTCAAACAAGAAAAATAGCACGCGCTCTGACACACAACCCAACCGCGTGGGAGGCCCGGCCGGGTGTGTACTGGTACTGCGTAGCGTATCCCGACCCATGTGATGTCGCACGCTGCGGCCATAGATCGGCTTAGACCTATGCCCTCTAAGCAGAAGCAGGAAGGAAGCTGCTGCGCAACTAGTACACGAAATACATAGATTGGCCAAGGTACTGCGCCGGGGAGGGCATTGAGAGCAACTCCAACCCGATTAACGGATGACAATTTTGTTCGCTTTTTGTTCATTTGGATTGGCCACTCGCCCGTCGTCCGCCCAGTCTACGATTTCGGTTGGTCATGCGCCCAACACCTGCGACCAATTTCATGTGCGCACACAAATTTGAAAAAGGCTCGCGGCCATAGATAATGCCAGCGGCTATGCATGCCGGCATCATGCCAGTGGCCGGCATACAATGCCAGCCTAAAAAAAAAACCATCACATAGTTCATGCTGGCGCACTGCCAGTGGCCGACACACATGCCATCACTCAAAAAGGGCGGGAAATGCGACCACGCCATATCGGCCGTGGTCATGCTAGCACTACACTTGCCGCATACAAAAAAGGGATGGTGCTCCAAGCCATAGATCACTCGTCGTCATCGTCGTCAAACTTGAGCATGTTGGCATGCATCTTCTCGAACCATGGCCTCTTCCTCGGTGACACGGTGTTGAGGTCCACCTTCATGATCTCCACCACCGTCATCATGCTCGCAGGCGCCGCTTCTTTCGTCTTGGTCTTGGCATTGGCAGCCTCGATCAAGAACATCTTCGCTTGCTTCTCCACCTCCATCTCAAGCATCCTCGCTTGCTTCTCCGCCTCCATCTCAAGCCTCCTCCTTTGGATCTTCATGAAGGAGTTCATTTGATCTTCCTTGTCTTGCCAGCGCTTCTCCTCCCTTGAGTCCTTCTTGGTCATCATGCCCTCCACGGTTGCGAGCAAGGCGATGGGCGTCGCTTTCCGCTTGTCCTCCTTCTTGGAGTTGGTCTTCCCACGCGTCCATGGCTTTTCGCCCACTACAGGAATCATCTTATTTGCCGTCTGCCATGGCAGAAGGCAGAGGACCAGAAAGCCGACGGCAAACCTATTTGCCGTCAGCCGCGGACGACAAATTTGTCCGGCACTGTAAACTCTAGCAGAGAGTTTTTTTGTCGTCTGTATAGTGAAAGCGGATGGCAAAGAACCATTTCCCGTATGTAGAAGACGACAAAGGTGGGGGACGGCAAACAACTGACAGTTAGCCACGTTAGGTGGCTAACGGGAGGCTTTGTCGTCAGCCAGCGTACGACAAACATGTCCTCCCCTTTGTCGTCTGCCTTGTGACGTCAGCAGACGCGTCACTACACCCAGCTCTTTGTCGTCTGCCATTGACGGCAAACCTTTGCCGTCTGCCACAGACGACGAAGTGATCAAATGGGTTAGCTCCCATGTTGCACAGGTTCCTACCATGTGGCCTCTTTGCCGTCTATGGCGGACGGCAAAGACCCCTTTGGCGTTGGTGGATGACGGCAAAGTTCCTGTATTGTTAATGTTTTTTCTGTTTTCTGTTATATCCCTACATTTTCAAAAGATATATATGATATATATAGATTCAACCTCAAACATAGCTCATGTATCCAACATCCAGCAGTCCATCAATGCGACAGAACACAGAGGGTATTAAAAGATCCAATGCATACATAGTTTACGGAGTTCATCCATATATACATACATAGTTTCACATTGTTCATCAATACAAATGAAAACAAAAACTAAACACTAGCAGTCCATCAATGCTGCTTCCATGAAGTGAGTGCAACCTGCAAAAATGGGAGTAATAAAGTTAGAAGAAGAAGAAGAAGAAGAAGAAGAAGAAGAAGAAGAAGAAGACTAGAAGAAGAAGAAGAAGAAGAAAGAAGAAGAAGAAGAAGAAGAAGAAGAAGAAGAAGAAGAAGCTTTTCTCATCTTTTTTCCATTCGCCCACTATATTAACTTGAACCCCAGCTCCCAGCCATAGCCAAAGACCCACACAATCTCCTCTGGTACATTCCTTCTGTCGGCACCACCCCAACCATGGCCTCCTGGCGATCCAAAGCTCACTTGGACGTACTATCGCAGGAGCAGACGAAGGACATTGGCGGCTCTGCTCCGGGCCGCTCCAAAGCTCTCTTCGACGTACTGTCGCAGGAGCAGACGAAGAAGATCGCAGGCACCCTCCAGGCCGCCCTCTGCCGCCACAATCATGAAGCCGGCGTGCGTGCACGGGCGCAGCCGGTAGCGAGGAAGAGTAGTACGCAGTAGGTCACCGCCGCTCTGGTCCCAGGAAGGCGACCGCTACTCCACTCAGTCGATGCCAAGCTTGGTGGGGTAAACATCGGCGGCCGATCAGCCGCCTGACGGCGATGTGGAGGCGGAAATCTTCAGAACCTTGTGCTCCGGAGGAGGAGGTTATCGAGGCGGAGGAGGAGGAGGCAAAGGCAATGGCCGGCTTTCTCGAGTTCATGGCCGGACATGGTGGTCGGGCTCCTGCGATCGTTTAGATTAGGTTTACAATAGGTTTTAGTACGGTTTGTGCAAAATATGTAATGAATTTCGTACAGTTTGCAGGAAAAGTTTTCGAAATGTAATGAATTTCATCCGGTTAATTTGAAATTTTCTTTGTTTGCACGAGTTTCATCCGGTTAGTTCATATAGTTGTCGAAAGGTATGCGGGCACCATCGAATGGCATCCATCAGTGTCCTCGGACAGATGCCGGTGTAAATTTGTGGGCCAGCGCTGGAGATGCCCTAACTATCATGCTATAATCGCTAACAGTGCTCCATTATTTGGGAGGGAACCGTTATCCGTCGATCAAAATCAGATCCGCCGTGTTTCACACTCCTCCCATGTAAGAGTGTAAACTTTTTCTTACATAAAAATGGAGCAAGTGAACGGCACTGTAGCGCGTCATATCACTCAAACTAGCCCGCCTAACGCACGGGAAAGCGCCACCCTCGTCATTTTATTTTGGATTTCTATCGGTCGATCGCACGAAAATGTTACGCTTTGCAAGTTCTAAAGGAAAAGGCAGCACACTTACGACTCGTACGCATCGCACCCCCGACAGTCCGGCTCAAACGCCTCTCACCAGAGGGGACACGCGTTGTCGTGCAACTTCACTGACATGTCGGACTGCAATTGAATAAACCGTCGATAGCCGAAATCTAATCGATTGGCGGGCGTCGGTTGAGAAGAGAGAGACTGGGGAAGGAGAAGAGATTGCCTGCTCGCCGTACACGAACTCCAAGAAATATATGAAAATAATGTGAGGTGGGCCATGCGGGAGTCCGGACCGCTTCCAAGCCCGCTTCAGACCGCCCTGGCCCACCAAAACCCCACCACCACCACCTCTTCGCGCGTGCTCCCCCCTCAGACGCCAGCTGCCCGCCGCATGCATGCATAGCAAGTAGTACCAGTAAAATACTGGGCTATAAGCCCGCTTATGTGGAGGAGAGAGAGGCATTGACAAAGTCAAGGAGTGGGCTCTGCAAGAGCCCGTCTCTACACGTGCTCCTAGGTATAAAAAAACTAATTAAAAAAGAGGCATAAAAAACAATTGTGTCTAAAAAAAGAAAGGTAAAAAACATTTGAGAAGAGAAAGTGAGAAAAAGTTGTAATCTTATAGCCAACCTTATAGTCAACAGTATGGTAGTATTACACGAGGAAGGGGGGAGTGGTGCACATGCCAAGTTCACTGGGCTACCGTGTTTCACAATCCTCCATTGTAACAGTGGAGACAATAGCTTTCATAAAAAATGAATACTCGTTGCTCGTCCTCTATATCGGAAAGAATACTTTCATTCGCCGACATGTGGGACGTCGACCATCCTGGTCCACCTGCTATGCACAAAATTATCCAGGTCTACCCCAGTCGTATCGCAGGCCCAATCTTTCCCACTGTAAGTTGATCGGACGAAGAAACCATCATGACTTCGTTGAATTCCGCTTCTTCAAGAAATCTTACTGTACCCGCAATACTGCTACCACACGTGAAGACTGGATGACACTGTACCACGTCATATCACTGAAATCCACTAGGCCAAACTAGCCCGCCTAGGTCATCTATTTTGGAACGGAGGGGGTACGTTTCTATACTGCTATGATTTTGTGTTGTACGTCTCTGTACTTTTGCTATGATTTTCCTACCCTATGAACCAAATGAGGCCTGAATGTATCCGTGTCGACTAAGCCTACAATTTTAGGAGCTTGGGCTAATGGCCGTTCGACGACGGATAAGTATAAGCGTACCATGAGCTCATCAGCCCCAACTTTTCTCTTCGGTGAGTGTTTTGCAAGTACTATAGCTCGCACAGTAGCTAGCCTACTAACACCAAGAATCATCAAACAAACCCTGCTGATATGATAAACAGTTCAAACTTACATCTAAGCATGCCATATATTACATCAAAAGTTGGTGAGGATACATCTGTTTCCATAACTCGGAGCGGGTTCACATGATTCACTATCAAAGAAAAGTAGCAAGTACCACCCACACAAGTCAGTGCACTAGCCCTAAGATGGTTTGATAACACGCTCGTTCTGGTAATTAAACACAGGGCAATGCAAACTACCCTGAAGGATTAGTGCGACCAACTATTTCTTGTCATCGATCTCTCGGGCAATGACCACAGCACGGACATCAGCATGGGAATCAATCTGTGGGGCGATGTCCATAGGACTAACCGCGACATCAGAATCGATCTCTGGGGCGATGTCCACAGGATGGACAGCGGCATCAGAATCGATCTCTGGGGCAATGTCAACAGGACGGACCGCGACATCGAAAACGATCTCTGGGGCGTTGTCCACAGGACGGGCCGCGACACTGGAATCATCAAGGATATCCAGCCGCACCTGCACAAGCCTAACATATTAGCACACACATTGCAAAATAATCAAAAACCACAACTATGGTAAGCCATTATTTTTTACCTTGTGCAGCTCACCGTGGGATCCCATCCCTCCGGGGACCATCTCCTCGTCCTCGATGGGGGCCATCACCTTGCCAGGGGAATATTGCTTCTCAATGGCGACTATCTCCTCAAACTCGGCCTTGAGCCTCGCATAGGATGCCATTAGAGTTTCTGTGGTAGGCACGGTGGGGCCCTTGCTATTCTTCCAACTTTCTTTGAGGAGTTTGTCCGCCAACATCGTCAACTCTTTGGCCAGTGCTTGTTTCTTGGAGTTCTTTTTCTCCGTGGGTTGGCCCGCCAACATGGTCAACTCGTTGGTTGGTGCTCGCTTCCCGGAGATCGCTGTCTCTAGTGGGTTTTCCGCTGGCAACTCTTTGCCTAGTGTTGGTGTCAAAACCGGAGGATCTCGGGTAGGGGGTCCCGATCTGTGCGTCTTAGGCTAATGGTAACAGGAGGCAAGGGACACAATGTTTACCCAGGTTCGGGCACTCTCGATGGAGGTAAAACCCTACTTCCTGCTTGATTGATATTGATGATATGGGTGTTACAAGAGTTGATCTACCATGAGATCGTAGAGGCTAAACCCTAGAAGCTAGCCTATGATGATTATGATTGTGAACGTCCCTCTGAGGACTAAACTCTCCGGTTTATATAGACACCGAAGGGGGCTAGGGTTTACACGGAGTCAGTTAAAAAGAAGGAAATACATTATCCGGATCGCCAAGCTTGTCTTCCACGCAAAGGAGAGTCCATCTGGACATAGGACGGAGTCTTGAGTCTTGTATCTTCACGGTCCAACAATCCGGACAAAGTATATAGTCCGACTGTCCAGATACCCCCTAATCCAGGACTCCCTCACCTAGTGCTCCAGGATCCATCAATGAACTAACAAACAAGAAGCAATCGAAAGGAAACCACAATCGCAATGAAAATGGGAAAAGAATAGGCTATGAGAATCGGTTGGTGCTTCCCAAAAAGAAGATTCTTGGAATGAAAATATAGCAATATAAGGTGATTCGCCCACCTTTCCTTCGTTGGTACAGAAGAAAAATGGCAGAAGTGAGTACCCTGGAGTGAGGTTTTCTTCGACAAAGGGGAGAAAGAGCTTCAAACAAGTATTCCCAACAGGATTGTAAGCTAGATAGCCTGTTGGATGGTATAGAGGAGGAATATAGTCAGTCCAAGTGACTGTGTAATTCAATGGACATAAGTAGCCCCTAGCCGGATTAAAATCATTTGTCATGGCGGAACTTTCGCTTCAGCCCCCGGATCCGACAGTCCGGGGTGTATCCGAATACCCGCTCAGTTATACAGAACCAGGGTATGTGTGGAAACCAGGCGTAGGGTTCATAAGTGCTTGAACAGACAAGTACCCAACTAGTTGTGTTATATTACATGGATAGTAAGAAACATCTTCCAGGGAGAATAGTTCCGTTAGGGGTTCCTTTCCCTGGGTACGCATGCAACGATGTACATGTCCGGATTGCGAACAAAGGCACAGGATACAAAACTTCTGGGGATTTACATTGTAATAAACGAAAGGAACATCTTTTGCTCACTGACGAATATTCCCTTAAGAACGCTAGCTTTCGGCTTCACCCAGTCTGAGGTACACATCCGGCTGAACCGACAGTAACAATCGCAGAGGTGCTCCCCTTATGCCCTAGCCGAATTAACGAGAATGTAGGGCATAAACACAAGAGCCAGGCAACCCAGCACGGCCACATCTTAAGTCATATCGATGCATATAATGGTGAAGAAAAGGCACATATGGAAAAAGAACGCATATGTGATGCGCAAAAAGCCATTAAAGTAATTATATTTAGCTTCCGGATAGGAAGCCCCCAAGTCTGGCTTACACACATAGTGCGGCCGGAGTGATCCGGGCGTCCGCACTGTATTGAGTACTTAGTGTGAAGAGGAAAACTGTCGAGAAAGGAAAGAGGAGAGAACATAATTAAAAAGGAGGGGGTAAGGAGACGAACACTGAGTTCGGCGCTAGGCGTAGAATCTCTGTAGTCTGGCCGTGTTCCATGGGTTCGGCTCGAGTCTGTTATCGGATGCATTACATAAGCGGTACGCTCCTCCGGTGAGAACTTTATCAATGACAAAGGGACCCTCCCACTTAGATTTGTGCTTGTCCTTCTTCTTCTCCGGTAGGCGTAGAACGAGTTCACCAATATTATAAGTTTTAGCCCGCACTTCTCTGCTTTGGTACCGTCGAGCCTGCTGCTGATAGAATGCGGAATGGGCTTTTGCGACGTCGCGCTCCTCCCCTAGGGCATCTAAGTTATCCTGCCGATCCAACTCGGCTTCCTTCTCTTCATACATGCGTACGTGAGGCAAATCATGTATTATGTCGCAGGGTAGTACTGCTTCCGCGCCGTACACCATAAAAAATGGTGTATATCCAGTGGTGCCATTCGGTGTGGTCTGCAGCCCCCAGAGTATGGAGTCGAGCTCCTCGACCCAGTGCGTGTCCGATTCTGTTAAGGATCGCACTAGTCTGGGTTTGATGCCGCTCATGATGAGATCGTTTGCACGTTCGACCTGGCCGTTTGTTTGGGGATGGTAGACGGAGGCATAATCGAGCTTAATGCCCATGTTGCCGCACCAAGTTTTCACTTCATCGGCTGGTGAAGTTTGAGCCATCGGTGTACAACCCCGGATATGAAGTCTATCACTTGTCCGGATTAGGCCGTTTTGACTGGTTTAGCTTCTATCCATTTGGTGAACTTGTCCACCATGACCAATAAGTATTTTTTCTTATGGCTTCCCCCTTTAAGGGGTCCGACCATATCCAGCCCCCAGACCGCGAAGGGCCATGTAGGGGGCATATGAGTCTGATTGGCAAAGAGCTGGCAACAGATGTAGTGTTGGACAAGGTCCTGTGCGTCTGCTCGGGCTGTCGGCCAATAAAAGCCTATATTGAAGGCCTTGTTGACTAGTGCTTGAGCCGCGGCGTGGTGCCCGCCCAGTCCGGCATGGATTTCAGCCAAGAGCTGCCACCCTTCCTCTTCGGAGATGCACCTTTGGAGCACTCCGGTCGCACTTTTCTTATAGAGTTCCCCTTCATGGACTTTGTAAGCTTTAGAACGCCGCACGATGCAACGTGCTTCATTTTGGTCCTCGGGGAGCTCCTGCCTATTTAGGTAGGCCAAGAAAGGCTCAATCCAAG